>FR990042.1:7800231-8455619 GCA_905404095.1 Glaucopsyche alexis
GACAATCGGCCTCACTATAGTGACCGACCTTCGACCGAAGGCCTCATTTAGAGCTGACAAGTCTCGGGCAGAACCCCAAATCTTGCTTTTTTCATAATGTCCTCGATGTACTTATTCCAAGTAATCCTTATCACGATATCTTACCTCGCTTGCAAACGTGGTAGTTCTCCTGAAGAGTGTTGGGGGTTTTAGTCCCTCCAACTTCCTCTTTCAAGACTATCTTATTAGCGTTGAGTGTTAGTTTGACCCTTTTGAACCAATTTTCGACGACTTTCTGCAGTGCTGATTACATTAGCCCAGCGACTACTGATGCGCATTTTTTCACCACTAGTATCGCTAGGTTATCAGGCTCCGTGGTTCAGTGGACCACCTATATTATATAACCCAGCGATATTTAGATCGTGGTTCTCGACTCGAAGGTCGTGGGTTTCCGCATTGGAACAACGAAAAAAATGTTGTCTTCAAGTTTGATTAGGACAATGCAGGCTGGTCACCTGATTATCTGACAAGAGAGACTGATCCATGCGCGGCTGGACATGTGAAGTGTCGGCCCTGCCCTTGATCTCTCGCCAGTCGTTTAGGTTATCTGTCTCACTAGTTTTCGGGAGTAAAGGAAGAGAAAGTGCTCTTGTGTACTGCACACACCCTTGGGAACTATAAAAAACTGCTGCGTAGCTGTTCTGGTTTCAATGGATTTGGCGCCAAAGTTGAAGAGAACGGCTGCGGTTCTCGGGCGCCTCCTGCCCAACGTTGGAAGACCGGCGTCCAGCTGTCGGAGATTCTACACGGGAATATCCTACAGTAGATGGCCCTGTATGGAGCGCCCGTGAGGGCGGATGACCTGAGTGCTGCAAATAGAGCGCTTCTGCGGCGACCACAACGAGCCATGGCGCTGAGAATGATACGCGGGTCCCGCACAGTATCAAGCGAAGCGTCGCTTGCTCTCGCTGGAACCCCTCCATGGGATCTGGAGGCCCGCGTGGTGGCGGAGATCTACCGCCGCACGGCAGAGTTTAAACAGCGCGGAGAAAGGGTATCTCCCGAACTGGCCAGGCGCGCATTATTACAATGCGCGCCTGGCAGGACAGAATGGTGTCTCCAACTGCTGGCCACAGAATAGTGGCCGCAATCAGACCGGTTTTACAGGAGTGGGTGGTGCATAGACAGGGCACCCTCTCGTACCGGATGGTGCAGATGCTGACCGGGCACGGGTGTTTCGGCCATTATCTGCACTACACCGCCCAGAGGGAACCGTTGCCCCTGTGCTACCACTGCCCGGACAGTGACGACACGGCGCACCTGGTTTCGCAAAAGGAGGCCACAGAACGGGAGAGAGAGGCGACGTAGCCGACCCTGTTCGCAGGCGGCGACAAGGGCGCAGGAGCGCTATATATGAGTGCCAGTTACCGCCCTAAAGGACTCGGGTGACGGATTGGGGAATCCGTCGCTCATTGCACAAGTCCTCCTGGTGGCTCCAGTGCCTGGACTGCTCTCCCGGAGTGTTGGCAGAACAAACTGCCATGCGAAGGCTCTGCAGTATCATGCAGATGCCGCTTAGTAGGCCGCTGCTGTTATCGCTTTTGTGGGTCCGGTGGTCTAGCACTACAGCGGGGAAGAAGGCACCATGGGGTTTTAGTGGCTAACCCCAGGTGCGTTCATTCTCATCATTCTCGCCAGTCGTGTCGGTTATTTGTCCCACTGGGTTACTGGCTGTGAGAGTAAAGGAAGAGAGAGTGCTCTTATGTACTGCGCACATACCAGGGCACTATAAAAATAAACCGGCCACCGTCACCGATATGGGTGTTGGGAGCTATTATTATTATTAGATCGTCAGCGTATCCTTGAGCAAAGAAACTTCTATTGTTCAGTTCTTTTAGCAGCCCATTCACTACCAGGGACTACTCCAGTGGCGACAGTACCCCACCCCTTCCTGTGTGCTTTCTTGGGTCAAACTGCTCCTGAGTGTCAAGCCCATAATATTTAATGACGCTGCATATTAAGCATGTATTTGATCCACTCTATTATAGTTGAATCTACATTTCTAGAAGCCAGGCTATCAGGGTTGAGGTGTTATCGAACGCGCCTTCAATAATAATCTAGAAAGGCGCTCAGCGCAAACTCCTCAATGGCTATATCAATGCGATCTACTAGCTCCATATCAGTAGATCTGCTTTTCTAGTACGCATATTGTTGTCTTTCGATGCTCATTTCCCTTTCGATAAGTTACGTGGAGGTTAACCACCTTCTTCTCGTTTAAAGCACGAAAGAAGTAAGGTATCTATATAGGTATATTATATGACTTGGGTAATATAAATGCTCATAGTCACTAACTGAAATCTCTTACTCGGCGCGCCGATAGATTTTCACGGCGGTGGCGGCGCGGCAAAATCGTCGGCGGCGGCGGCGCGCCGGCGCGGCGCTCATATCTACTTAGTAGTAGGTACTAGGTATTGAAATTAATATATGGTACCTATGTTAGTTATACGATCTACTATCTAGTAATAGCCATAGAAGTATTTTACAACACTTCCTCACAACTTGCTTGTGGATCGCTCTTTGATTGAGCCCAATTTACCAATTACGAATATGGCCACGCGTTTTCCTTATAGATGCGGCTGTAAATTTAACACAATATGTTATTGTAAATAATAATGAAACAATAAATTGAGTCTGTAGGTCGATTCGGCTAATAAACTCGTACAAATACAGTTTCAATGCAATCTCGATTAACTCTCGTGTCGAATCGATCTCGAAAATGAGATTATTAGCTTGGAACGTTAAAAAAAATATCGAACTCGGAACTCGTCAGATTAATATAGAAACCTGATAGGTAAGCCTCAAAGAAGCTAAAACTTAAAATACTGACGATTTTAATGTGAGTTAAGGGATTAATATAAAATCTTATACCTACATAAAATGGATTACAATTTAAATGTCTCGCTCATACTCGAGAACGGCTGGATCGATTTGGCTAACTTTGGTCTTATAGTAATTATTATTATTAATTTATCTTATCTATTGGCAATTTATAGCAATAACATAAAAGGTTCACATTACAATATTAAGAAATATATTTTTAAAAACTAGTTAAAATAGACAAAAGTTTTCGAGCAGTGTGTGTTACCGGTGATGACATATGGAGCCGAAACGTGGTCATTCACAACGGGACATATTCAAAAGCTTCGTGTCGCTCAAAGAGCTATGGAGAGGGCTATGCTTGGAGTCTCTCTACGTGATAGAATCAGAAATGAGGAAATCCGTAGCAGAACTAAAGTTACCGACATAGCCCAGCGCATTAGCAAGTTAAAGTGGCAATGGGCTGGACATATAGCCCGTAGAACCGATGCCCGCTGGGGCCGAAAGGTTCTTGAGTGGAGACCACGAACTGGACGCCGAAACGTAGGACGGCCTTCCACCAGGTGGACAGATGACCTGAGAAAAGTCGCAGGAAGTCGGTGGATACTGGATACAGGCTGCGAGCGACCGATCGCACTGGAAATCTATGGGGGATGCCTATGTCCTGCAGTGGACGTCACCAGGCTGAAACGGAGTTAAAATAACTAAATTATTATCTAAACTATATATAAGTTATTGTCTAAATGAAAAATAAAAAACTGCTGTAGGTCAAAAACTGAATCTAGGTTGGAGGCTACAGGTAGAGTACCTACCTAAGAGGCTGGCAGCATTGCCTCGCTGTATGGCCAAACCGATAAGTTGGCCGAGGTAAGCGCCAGCCTTAGGAGTCATTCGTATTGTCGAACAGTCTTTTGGCCAAATCCCTAAAAAGAAAACGACTCCAAAAGGCAGAAAAATGTTACCATCGCGGATGGATTCATATTTCTGCTTTTATTGGTCTCGGCTAGTGCAGCTGCCGCCCCAGCCATGATCTATTGATACCTCATTCATCAAAATCGGATTATTAAGCGACGGAAGTTGCTTTCCATCAGGTGACCCGTTTGCTCGTTTGCCCCCATATTTCATTAAAAAAAAAACTCAAAATTATCAAACTGTTCCAAACCCCCGTGTGTTGGTAAATAATAATATTTCCAAAACGAAACTTTATCACCCGTATTTGTATATCCAAATCTAAACCGGATACGGAATATACGAGAATAGAAAATGGACATTGAACGTATGCGGCTAGAGTACATTTTCCTATAATAAGTATTTATTCATCAATTCACTTCAACATCCGCAGTCATTCAGAAACTTACAATACTTATGCTAAGCAATATTGGAGAATTCGAAGCCTATAGAGTGTCTATTATGCCTTTCATTTACATCTTGAAGGCCAAGAGAAGCACAACCTATTATAGTGGGCATCGGCACGTTTTTGTTCTAGAGTCAATAGAAAATGTAGGACGGGTTTTTGTCCGCTGTTATTCGTTAATTCAGAAACATAATATTAATGACATCAGTACCTAAAGCACGGAGTGAGACAGTATTAGTAATTCGTATCGCTATCGAATAACCTAACCAAGTGCATGTCAGAGGGCCAATTCTTTTAATTAACTTAGATTTTAAACTTACCATCAATTCATTATAAATTTATCATCCTGTTATCATAAATTGACCGAAAGTCGGTATTCTACTACACTATTTTCGTAAATTTAAAATCCCAACACAGTCATTTTGCAATGATATTGACTACAATTTATAAATAAATAATAAAAAAAATTAAAAAACCCGACTGCAAAAAAAAGACAGATACCTAAGCAACGCACTAAAAAGACCGAAACAAGATTAAGAAAACAGACTACACTATGAGCTGAAAGCCTAAGTGAAATAATTGACGTTATGTTTGGTAGCAGGCGGGACCCATTCGCAAATTATAAATCGTACAAAAATATATGGGCCCCGCCTGCTAACAAACGTAACATCAATTATTTCACTTAGGCTTTCAGCTCATAGTGTAGTCTGTTTTCTTAATCTTGTTTCGGTCTTTTTAGTGCGTTGCTTAGGTATCTGTCTTTTTTTTGCAGTCGGGTTTTTTAATTTTTTTTATTATTTATTTTATTTTAGATTTTTTAGTTTAACCAACACACGTTTGGTCGATTTAAAGCATAAATAAATGATACGAACACTAACTTAAAGGCTTAATGTGAGAATGGTTGTTACGCAACTATAAATCGATATAGATCCTAAACGGTCAGTCGAATCGAAAAATGTTAAGAGAAAACTAAAAATGATTTTTAAATACCTATTCAACGATACCCCACTTGACATAGTTTGTTGACTTTCATTTTTTTCATTTTCATAATATGGCGTCCAGTAGTCGCCATATTGAATTTTCACTAACGTCATGTCTTTAGTGACACTCGCCGGACTAAGAGGAATCGATTGACATGCGAATCATAAAAATCGGCCCAGGCGTTTGGTCTGTATACTGCTTCAAAGGAACATACATACATACATACATACATACATACATACATACATAGGCTGATAAACACATTACCACTCCTTTGCGTCGCGCAGTCGGGTAATAAAGCGAGCACAAAGCATGTACACTACGGCCGATGTATCTTGACGGGTCTGAACATAGGCTCTGCGAACTTTAGTGCATGTACAACTCGTGAAGAAAACTGTTATTATATTATTTTTATATACCTATATGTATTAATAAAATTTCCCTAATACAGTTGACTAATTAGTACAAATAAAATAAATACGAAAACACTTAAAAACAGTTATTGCGCAACCTTCTGCGCGAAGTTCAGACTCGCCAAGATACATCGGCCGTATTGTATGTAGGTATAAAGACAGCTGTAACTTGACGTTTGTACGATCCAGTGTTGCCAATTATTGTCAGTTAAGGCGCGTCTCCTGCTCGTGTTTTTTGAAACATTACACAAAATCATCGAATTTGGGGCATGGCTATGCACATTTGTGTACGCATACACGATTTTATCCTCTTCTGAGACGGACGGAAAATTATTTCCCGCGTGGTTAGAGAGGGGAAGGCAAAAAAAGAGATTTTTGAGTAAAATAAATATTTTTATGTCATGGCATCCCCACATGTCAAAGTGAAAAAAATATCCGGCTGACGGATCGGTTCGAGTCAAATTGGAGTTACGTTTATAAACATACGAGAATACCATTTTCTATGGATAAGTGGTTCGCTCAAACTATAATCAAGCTATGATACAATGATAATCGCATCGCGGTGTAATTCGTCGTTTGACGTTTGTTTGAAGTTTAGTTGAATACCATTTTGCTGTTTGATAGGTTCCGGACTGTATCGAAACAGAAACGAAGTTGCATTATTGTTGGATTAAAATAGCAGAATCGACCTTCTGGACTCAAGACATGTCTAATGCTATCTACAGACACACGAATTTGGTACGGAGGTACAGCGAACCATATCCGGAGACCAAATTCGGTGTCGCTACACACGCACGGATTTGGTACGGTGCAGTTAAGCGAAACGTTTGACACTCGTGTGTTCGATTTTATGCTCTATTACAGTAGCACAGAGTTCTATTTACAGTGCGGTTTTTAAACGACGACAATGATTCCCGCAATTCATTGATAACGGGTAGTGATACCAACACTTTAAAAAATATTTCTCCCCAAATTTTACCCCTGATTACTTATACCATTGACAGGTCTAAGAGATAATAAGCTAGAAAGAAAGGTTATTTATAGAACATAAAGACTTACGCGTGAATAACATAAAACTAACTTGTCTTAATCTGATTTCACTCTCAATACATTTTCATATCCCTGGCTATATATACACACATTAAAATATTTTTTATTATTACATACAAATTGATTCATAAGGAGAAAACTCTAAACATCCTGTCCCCTAGTAAACCCCCGTAGATATTTTCTCTAATTTTGGGGGGTACATGCTTAAGTTGGCAACACTGATACCGTTGTACGGCCTAACCGCCGGACTGCTCTACACACGTGCACGAATTTGGTACGGAGCGAACCAGATCCGATGCGGACAACGGCGAACTCTTCGCCTTCTTCATATGTTCGCCGGACTGCCCTACACACGCGTACGGAGCGTACCAGATCCGCTATACGCTCCGTACCAAATTCGTGTGTCTGTAGACACCATGGAGTGCAAACGTGCAATAGGTTTTCTTTAAATAACTTCAAAACTTATTGAGCGTTCAAAATAATCTTTCTTAAGATTTTGCATGATCTATCAACATTCAGCAATGGAAACTTACAAGTTTCTATCTCATATAGTTTAGAAATGACGGGGAGGGGAACCACTTATAAACTACTTTGGAGGCAAACTACTACAATACGGTTGACTTTGTAAAGAGTCATATACTCGTATGTATCGAATATTACCTTTATTTAAAAATACCTATTCGATGATACCCCATACGATAGATAGAATGAAAAAATATTTTTATCCCCACGTGTATGGAGATATGAAATTAATAATAATTTTATATTTAAGGGGTGGCCCTCAAATATAAAATTATTATTAATTTTATAATGCCAAATATACCAATCAATTTATAGTTACAGACAGACAGACAGATAGAAGATGGACGGGCGGGCATGTCAGAACGAAATTATTGACGGATAAATAATATTACGGAACCCTAATAAAAATTGTATTTCATGATTTTCATACAATTTTCATTGTCGATACTCGAATACTTTTTCGCATATTGTTCATACTTGAGCCTGATTTCATTTGTTTGTATATTGATAGCCATAGGTACTGCTTACACTTCTGCTACGTCCAAAATTCTGCCGCATACCCTTTTCGCCTTTCCACTAGTTGTTATGGTTGTCGTTTCATTGGCTAACCTAGAATAGTTATGCTAACAATCCTTTTAAAGAAGTATCTACAATGTCCACTCATTAACATCTTGTAAGCTAACCTATGTAGGTTAGCTTACAATAATGTGACGGATTTGTATTTACAAACGCTAAAGTTTTAGTCATATTTAAACCATTTGAATGTCAGCTACTCTCGTGGTATGGTAAGAACTCGGTAATGCATCTCAAGTAGCTGATTATGCATTCTATGTCAAGTATAATTTCAATTTACCATTATGTACCGTTATGTTGGTAATTTTTGGCGTTTTACTGCTTGGAGCAAACGGACGACCGAGGACAACGCCATTGCTAAACAATTGAACATTTTACATATTGTAGTAATTGGACTCCAAAGTGGTATAAAAGTGGTTCCCCTCCCTGGCATTTCTAAACTATATGAGATAGAAACTTGTAAGTTTCCATCATGCAAAAACTCTTAAGAAAGATTATTTTGAACGATCAATAAGTTTAACCATTTAAGGCATCTCAAAAATACTTATTTTGTATTTAACATTTCTGTAGCTGTTGGGCGCGACCGCTACAGGCGGCTACAGCTGCCCGTTTGCGCCGAAGATACTTGATTCTTGTCTGGTTTCTGAACATTACAATACGGCCGATGTATCTTGGCGAGTCTGAGGTTCGTGCAGAAGGTTGCGTATTAGCTGTTTCTAAGTGTTTTCGTATTTATTTTATTGTACTAATTGGTCAAGTGTATTAGGGAAATTTTATTAGTACATCGGTATATAAAAATAATACAATAACAGTTTTCTTCACGAGTTGTACATGCGCTAAAGTTCGCAGAGCCTATGTTCAGACCCGTCAAGATACAGCGGCCGTAGTGTAGGTACATAAAAACTAGATTTTTTATTTAGCGTAGAGTTCTAAAAGATCTATCTAGATTCTAGTGGTCACTAGATAAATATTTATTAAATTATTATCAGCCTGCGCTGTCCAGTGGTTAGAGCTCGATTCTCGACTCAGAGGTCATGGGTTCGATTCCCGCATCGGAACAACAAAAAATGTCGTTTCCAAGTTTGGTTAGGACAATGCAGGCTGATCACTTGATTGTTTGACAAGAAAGATGATCCATGCGTCGGATGGGATTGTAAAAAGGCAGACCTGCGCCATCTCTCGCCAGTTGTGTCGGTTATCCGTCCCACTAGATTATGAGAGTAAAGGAAGAGGTAATGCTCTTGTGTACTGCGCACACACTTGGGCACTATAAAATTACTCCTGCGTAATTGGCCTGGTTTTAATGAAACCGGCCACCGTCACTGAAATCGGTGTGGGGAGTTATTATTATTATTATATTTTATTAAATTCGTGGAAAAAGTATTTTTTTTTAATAATCTATAAAGTTTTTTTATTCTTTTCTGCGTCAGCAACATCTATCAGCTGCAGCAGTATCAAGTGTCAACTACGAGTTATGGAATCGATAGAATATTGATGACTTCATTGGTCAATTAACTTAAACTTACGTTATAATTTCACTTTTTTGTTCAAAAATAAGTTATCGTACCTACCAGTGGTGCTAAATGCTAATACATAAACTACCGACAAATTCACCTCAGAATCCGGACATTAAACCATTCAGCGGTTTAGAAAATATGCAACTAGGACCTAGGATGTTACCAACTAATCTAATGTCACACTTTAAACTTTAATCCATGGTTACATGTGACAATGTGACGTATGTGACATTGTGACACTGATGTCTGACGCCCAATTAATGACGGCCTAACGTTGCCTTTCATTCGACCTACGGGACGGAAAACGTAGAATTACGTGCAATCGACTTTCATACTATGTAATCACTTGGTTCCAATTTACCACAAAATCGTTTTTTCAGAGACAGAGCCTGGCAAAAGGTTAGTTGGAGTAATAGGGCTTATTTCTTCCCATATCAAGAGGAACATACTTTTACGCGTAGCACTGGCATCTCTATAATATCTCGTTATCATGTTTCATTGTGAATTGAGCCTGTCTAAGCGTAATAGTTTTTTTTTTTTTTTCAAATTACTTCAGAACCCATGGTCCGATTTTGGTCAAATAAATTTTCCTAAAGAGCATGAGCATTCCTATTGCTCTATCAGCATGGAAAATTTGTACCTCTAATTTAGTTTAAAATGCCGGATGGGACCTGACCCTAAAACCACTTTGTAGGCGGTTAACCAAAATGTATTTTTTTTATATCTGCCAAAAGTAAAGCCTATACTTACGTAATCTATAATTGTACTAAATTTCATAAATTTATATTCAATTTTCATAATTGCAGAGGTCAGCAAGGACGGACAGACGGACGGACGGAAAGAGCGAAACTATGGACCCCTGTAGTACGGATCAATTTTTTTTAATATCTATTTTTATTCAGTTCTTTAAATGTAAATGATTTTAATTTGAAAAAAAAATAATAATTGAATTTAAATTCAAACTCACACTTCAAAACATCTGCAAGTTGTTAAATCCAGTTAGTGTCCATTGTTACAGGATTGCTACGAGTTACGACAGGTAGTGTATTCTGCATTCTGCACGATACTGTAACGCGCTTTCAACTGTAAACTTCCAAGCCATTGTCAACAGTCTCGTCGAGTTATTTCCAACAATACATGAAAAGTTTTATCTATCCAATGCGTTTGTTTTTAAGGAAAAAGATAAGTTTAAAACATTTTAAACTTTAAAGTAAAAGTGGTATTACTATCTAACAATGTATCGTATAATACTGCTTGTAAAATAATTTTTTGTGTTATTACTAAGAAGTAAGTAATAGGTACCTAATATATTAATCTTATTTTCGGGAAAATTCTTTTTCTTGTCTATAAAAGTACTGTTTTACCTCATTTAATAAAATTGGTGTTCCATCATCTATAGTTTTATTAATATTTAGACGCATTTGAGACGGTAAAAGTATACATGATGTGAATGTCGTCACAACGTGCCCTATCAGAACATCTTGTTTTGAGTAGAATAACTATCTTGGAGACGATCTAAGTGGGATTTACGTACGCATAGAAGTGATCTTTCATAGTAATAGTGTATGTTATACTTAGCGCGGCTGATTGTGGCCAAAAGATTGCAAAGCCTCAAAAACTTTGGCGTAAAATAATTCGCATCGCAGCAAATCTAAAGAAATGAGGATTTCAGTTATTTCTTTGAGGAATAAGAAGGTGATGGGCCATTTTGACTATATTCTGTAACAAATGACGTAAATGAACTCAGGGCTCACCTTTAATCATCAGGGCCGCCGTAAGCGGGCGTGCAAAGCGTGCACCGCACAAGGGCGGCACGCCCAGGGGGCGGCAAATCGAGCGACTCATCACCTTTTCTTTGACAAAACTCATAGTAATAGGGCGGCATAATCGGTATTGCACGCGGGCGACGAAATAGCTAGCGGTGGGCCTGTTAATCATATTAAGATTGTGTGTTTAGATCCTGAAGGGGTTTCCGCCCTGTAATTTTAGTAGGTACACTTTTCATCTATATTTTATAATTTATACTAATGTTAACAAAAACTCTAATAAAAAGTTTATTTATTGAGTTTCAATAATTTGGCACTGATATATAGAGATACATAAATTTGGCAACCACGACAAATTACATAGGCTACTTTATCGCGGTAAAATGCACGGTTCCTGTGTGTTTCCTTTGCTCGCATGAAGTCGGCATTATCTTTTATATTGCTAAAACTACTATTTATTATGGACAAAACTCATTATTGTTATTTAATCCTATATAAAAAGGTGCGGCGGGATTTATAAATAAGTAGTTGAATATTACAAGCGTATAATTATGCAGAAGTTGGCCTGTGATCCCAGGATTACGAGTAAGAGGCCTTATATAATTTACCATTGTGTTTGTTATATAATCCTTTTTCATATTCCAACTATCTAAAATGAAACATCAAGATAGGACTATCCTATTAGACTGTAAAAACTAGTAATGAAAACTAGTCGTGTAAACTATGAGGCAACTATTTTTATATTCATTTGGATTTACTTTTTACCCGATTACGTTCAAACCAAAAGGAACGGTAATGATTTTGGCAGTCTATACTCTATACTCTATGTTATGTACAGTGTTTGTTCCACCAAAGTGCCTAATCTATTGATCTAATTTTGATGCACGAGGTGTCCATGGACTCGTTATAATGTCTCGGCCCCCAGAATTTGCATCGTCAGGTCATAGTTTTTAACTTTTGATTATTAACTTTATTTTAGAATTAAAGAGTAAATTCATACAAAGCTTTCTTGGCTAAGGCTCAGTTCACACCGCGGCGATATGATCACCATTAACTTCAATATTTGATGCATATCTTGTTACAAGACATCATAATTCCAAGCCAACCACAAATATTTTAATAACTTTATTAGACATTCTACAAGCACGCAGCTAATAATAATACCTATATGCGTTTCATTTACGTTAATAATAATATGCCCCTACATTTGACCTTTGATACACAATACCGTCATACGACTCGGTGTTAAGAGTATCATTTATTGGAATGCAGTTGCTCTATAAATGTACTATAGTCATAGTTTTTAAATTATACGTAGGTAATATGGAGTCGCTCGTCTGTTCGTCCCACAAGGTTTCGTCCTAATAGGACGAAAAGACGAATTTAATTTTTTGTGATTTTTTTGTAGAAGCTCAAGATTATAAATGCCAGGAAAAAATTACAAGATTGATTAAAATTTTTAGCCTTTTTTGCCAAGATATTTGCGCAAAGGTATCCTATTTCCTTGAAGTCGACCTTGTCTAGAAAGGCGGATATATCATATTAATTTATATCTATATGTACCTATATATAAAAGAAAGTCGTGTTAGTTACACTATTTTTAACTCAAGAACGGCTGAATCAATTTGGCTGAAAATTTGTAGGAAGGTAGCTTAGAACCAGGAAAAGGACATAGGATACGGGATCGCGGGAAAATGTACGGTTCCCGTGGAATACTGTATTTACGCTTTTACGTAACTACTTACCAGATCATCATGAAAGTTGCTATAGAATTATAGATACAAAGTAGACCACGAGGAAGGACATAGGCTACTTTTTATTGCAAGAAAATATACGGTTCCCGTGGAATATTGTATTTACGCTTTTACGTAAAAACTACTTAACCGATCATCATGAAATTTTGCACAGATATAAAGTAGAGCACGGGAAAGGACATAGGCTTCTTTTAATTGCAGAAAATGTACGGTTCCCGTGGAATACTGTATTTACGCTTTTACGTAAAAACTACTTAACCGATCATCATGAAATTTGGCACAGATATAAAGTAGACCACTGGGAAGGACATAGGGTACTTTTTATCGCGGGAAATGTACGGTTCCTGTGGACAACTGTATTTACGCTTTTACGTAAAACTACTTAAACGATCATCATGAAAATTGGCACAGACATAGAGTAGACTACGAGGAGGAGCATATGCTACTATTTATCGCAGAAAAATATGTTTGGGGATTTAGTAATTAAGGGATTTAGGGATTTACAAATAATGTGATTAACGCGACGATATTCAAAGGAAAATTCGAAGGTGAGGAAGTTCTCATTCCGAAGATCCCGATGATCCCTACCGAATACTGATATGCCGTTTGAGTTCAAACGACTTCAATTTCCGATCCATCTTGCATTCGCCATGACCATTAATAAGTCACAAGGTCAATCCTTGAAAGTTTGTGGTCTGAATCTACAAAATCCATGTTTTTCACCTGGTCAATTATATGTGGCATATTCACGGATCGGAAGACCATCTGCGTTATTTATTCTTGCGCCTGATAATAAAACGAAAAATGTCGTCTATTACAAGATGCTTTACTGAAGATTGCAACCCATGCAACAAAATACATGGCCCATTTTAACGATCATTAAAATAATTGATTTCTTTTTAATTATATCTATTATCCTAATGAAAAATTGCACTTAATGATATCCAAAATCTGCTCATTTATCCTCCTTTTGTAGAACTATTCCTTGGTAGAACAAAGTTATTATATTTATTCATAAACGTGCGTATGATTACGCGCTTTCTGGACATACGCATGATATGCGTTTAGGCTTCATACTTGACACAGAACTTAAAAATGATAATAATAATTTAAATGAACGCTTTGCTTTTCCCGTGCTAAGTTCTCGAAGTACTCGGGTTACGAGCTACGGGTACCAGACAACGGAAATATATAATATATTACTTTTATACTATAGGTACACGTACTCGTATTTAAGATTTTAATTATATAATAAACCTGCGATCTCCAGCTTAGCGCCAACGCGTTTACCACTGAGCCACAGAGATCGCCAAACGAAACGATCACGAACGATGGTAACATATGTTTTTACACATGTAATTTTTACTTTTTTCAAAGAAAATTATATTATTGAGAATAATATTATGTAATTCTCGGGTAGATAGAATTTCAACCCCCACAATTTGAGAGCTAGCGGGGGGCCAGTGTTATTGATGATGCTTATTTTCGGAAGAGCAGATAAATCCATAGAGCTTTTTACTACGTGGTATCGTTACATAATAATAATCATATTATCTGAAGTAAAAAATCTATACGAAGACTCTTGTTACGTTCAGTCTAGGAAACATATTTTCTGTAGCTGTATTAGTATGTTTTTGGAGCTTTTAGCGCCCTGTGGTCAGAAATTAATTCACATAATTTTTAAGTTTGCGTAAAGGGTCTCCTTTTAATAATATATTTTAGTTTTTATATTATATTTTTTAAGGTTTTTAGTTTTAGGTTATTTGTTCTAGTTATTTATATATTTTATTCTATTGTATATTATTATGTATGTTGAATAAAAGCTTGTACCTTATTTTTAAGTTTGTCAACGTTAAGTTTTAAGTTTTGTAAAACATGTCGTGACAAATTGACAAGTCACTAGTGTAAGAAAATTGTATATATCTATTAAACGCACGCTTGTGTGGGTTATTAATCTAAGTGTGTGTTTATGTTATTTTTGTTTATTTTAAGTATTTCTAAGCATTATTAAAGAAGAGAAAGAAGCTTTCTTCACACCATAATCCACGTAAACTTAAATTTTCCGGCCTAGGATTTTCTTTTCATACTCCTCCGGTTGCACAGTTACGTAAAACTGTACTTAAATTATTTGCTATTTAAATAACATCGCTCGAAAGACGATTGAATACTGAAACGATAGTTAAATTAAATGGCCCTCAAGTCACATGTTGTCCTTGTCATTTCGGCTACAAGAGACAGCGACAGCCTGTGAATAGGAGGGCTCCTAATTTTGATTAGGCTTTCAGTATTCGGCCGTTAAATATATTAGAGTGGGCACTATAGTAGTAGTACGTAGGTAGATATAGTATTAGCTGTTTCGAAATATTTCCCCATTTCCTTGCAGAGTGGGTGGATTAGTAGTTACTAGATTATTAACATAATTTGTTCTAGGCCAGTACATAACGATTTGTAATAATTATTATGATAATAATTATTGTCAATGGTTATAAAAGGTAATCTTATACTTTAAACGAGACAATGTTGTATATAACGTCTCCGAAAATCAACTACGGATACTTCGGGCACATAATCCACTGCTTGTGTAAGGACGTTTAGGCGAATAAATTATTGTCATACTCAAAGAAAAAAATATCCCATCTATGGGTGGGTGACTCTCCGCGAAACGCAACCTCGTCCATATAAAGAAAAAAAACCGAGTTTGACGATTTTTTTTCTGCTTAAACGTCTTTACATAAGCAATAGATAATAATATGCCCAAAACATCTGTAATTGATTTTCAGAGACATTCTGTACAGCATGTCCCGACACCTATATCGGAGCCTTTAGTGGTAAAAAATATGGATTTTTTTATCGACACATTGCCCCTCAAATTTTATTTTTCTCTCACGTTTGTGAAATGGGAGCCATTTTATTTTTTGGTAATCAAGACCCGGGCTCTCGTACTAATTCAACCACCACTACTCATGTAAATGTCCTAGGAACATAAAAAAGGTCTCATTTGATAGCTAAATATGTGGACAATAATTCACAGTTAAAATGTTCTAATTTTCTTTGAAAAAAAAAAAAAAAAGGTAATTTAAAAAAATATATAGTTTCTTTTTGGTGATTTTTTTTAATTATTTGATTTTTGTGAAAAATCTAGGCCATTAACCTGCTTGTTTTTTGTTGTAAAACGATAGAAGAGGACGTTGTTAAAATAAAATACAAACTCTCTTACTCTCAGTGCAATAGTTTATCTTATAACAATTTGAAAAAGACGACTGGCTGGCCCCCTGCCTGAGATGATACCAACAAATTGTTATAACTTCTAAACTATTGCACTGAGAGTAAAGGGGTTCGTATTTTATGTTAGCAAATGTCCTCTTTTATCGTTTTAGAACAAAAAACAAGCAGGTTAATGGCCTAGATTTTTCACAAAAAGCAAATAATTTAAAAAATTCACAAATAAAAAACTATATATTTTTTTAAATTACCTTTTTTTGTTTTTTTGTTCAAAGAAAATTAGAACATTTTAACTGTGAATTATTGTCCACATATTTAGCTATCAAATGAGTTTTTTTTGTTCCTAGGACATTTACATGAGTACTGGTGGTCGAATTAGTACGAGAGCCCGGATCTTAGTTACCAAAAAATAAAATGGCTGCCATTTTACAAACGTGAAAGAAAAATAAAATTTGAGGGGCAATTTGTCGATAAAAAATTCCATATTTTTTACCAATAAAGGCTCCGATATAGGTGTCGGGACACGCTGTATATATATATGGCTGATAGTGTTATGATGAAATTTAGAATTCAGGGAGTTTGGGAGTAGAAAATCGATCTAGCTAGAAACTGGGCATTTTTAAGCTATTGTGTGTACTGTATTTATTTCGTTGTGCAACAAATATATCAATAATTTCGACTCTATTATGATAGTCCGGACCGCAGATCGGTATGCGTATGTACAATTTTTGCTTTGTTAGAAAATTCGGAATGTAGTGGTTTCTAATTCCGGTTAGATAAATATGTTTGTGTTTATTTTAATTTTTTAATTTTATCAGAACTCCGAGAAAGCTCGGTTAACTAGATACTGTTATATTAACTATAATTGCAATAAAATAACTAGTAAAAAATATTATTTTACCATATTAGTAGGTATAACAGTAGAGACTAGAGTCAAACCAAAATGTGTATCTAACTAATTAGTTAATATGACTAGAGGAATTAGAAGATAATCATGGGTAAGTTAAGTTTAAGTGTGTTTTAATTATGAAAATCGTTAACCAAAAACTCTTAAAAATAAATCCACGTAACACAATATTCGTATGTGTTCTCGAAAATTCCGCATAATATGGGGCTATCTTGTGAGACATTCCATTTAAATTCAGGGCAATAGGGAGGAAATAGGAATTCTGTCACAACTCACAACTCAAGTTTGCACAACACAAATGGGTCAGCCACGGCCGTCGCGGTTGGACTGCAAGTGACTTTTTACTTTTACGAAATCGTAAAGTATCTTATCTTTTACGCGACTACAACGAGTTTACGAGTTAACCTTTATACCAGCACACAGTGTTCTATTTGACTCAAAAAATTTCCCTATGCTGTTTATTGCATAAATCGATGAAGATATGCATTTTAAATGCAAGAGTAAAACACCCACGTGTCTATTTCAAATACTTTTTTTTATAAAAAATAATTTATGTTTCGTGACCTCGACGTAAAAAAAAGACTTAATAAATTCTGTAAGCGTGTCTGATCAATATATATTTTTTTGATTAATATGGTTTAATGAAGGACCTTTAGGCGCATATTTTCCATGTTTTATTTTTTGAAGATCACTTCTGGTTACCGAGTTATTAATTTTTATTCAGTTTTTTGTTTTTATTTTTTTTCTTCCAAATAACTCAAAAGTGCGACTTGTGACTGACACTGAAAGATTGACCTTTAATGCGTCTATCACTGATAAAAAAATCAAATATAAACTGATTTAAGAATACTATACGTTTATACAATAAAAAAAAAGTCCGATCGCCTACTTTTTGACCTTAGTGATAACCCTAAAATGTACCATTTGACCTTTATTCTAACTCCCAAACGCTTCCATAGTGCAACTTGATTTTTTTATCAATGATAGACGCATTAAAGGTCAATCTTTCAGTGTCAGTCACAAGTCGCACTTTTGAGTTTTTTGGGAGAAAAAAAATAAAAACAAAAAACTGAATAAAAATTAATAACTCGGTAACCAGAAGTGATCTTCAAAAAATAAAACATGGAAAATATGCGCCTAAAGGTCCTTCATTAAACCATATTAATCAAAAAAATATATATTGATCAGACACGCATACAGAATTTATTAAGTCTTTTTTTTACGTCGAGCTCACGAAACATAAATTATTTTTTATAAAAAAAAGTATTTGAAATAGACACGTGGGTGTTTTACTCTTGCATTTAAAATGCATATCTTCATCGATTTATGCAATAAACAGCATAGGGAAATTTTTTGAGTCAAACAGAACACTGTGCAGCAGTCCCTAACCAGTGGGGCACGACTTCTATATACTCCCCAGAACTCAATTCTCGTATTTAAAGTAGACTGTTATTTTACTTTGATTATTATATTTATGTGAAGCGACTGCATGTCATTATAAACTGATTCTGTGAACTTTGGACCAATCAGAACGCTCAGGTTGGTTTAACGTTTACGAGAATACCATTTGGCAGTTTTAGCGTACCTATCGAGACTTGATTGTAATTGTATTATACATTTACAAAACTTTCCCCCAATAAATACGAAAGTTTGGAAAAAAGGATTTTAAAACTAGCTGGTCATAACTTTGTTTGTATGAAACTATTAATGGAAACGGAACCCTGAGATAAATGTAGCCGAAGCTACACCTCATAACATTAAAGCTATCGTGAAAGTCCGGTCAAAATCGGTCCGGCCGTTTCAGAGATAGTCGGATTAAACAAAATTAAAATTGATCTTTGAGCAGGTTATATCGTATATACTACCATTAGGGGATCGAAGACCGGTCATATTTTAAAAAACCGGGTTTTTCGGTCCCAGCCATCTTCAAAACCGGGTACCCGGGTTTTTTCGGGTATTTCGGGTTTTTTGTTGATTTTGTAGAATTTTGTTAGGAATGTCCTAAAATTAACTTTTATCAGCCGCTTTCTGTTGTAACAACGTAATACTGGTAAAATGTGATCCCACCATAAACATTTTCATATAAAGTAATTAATAATTTCACAAACTTTACACCTTAGTCAAAATACGTTGCCTGACGAAATGGCCAAGCCACATAATTTGACTAAAGTGTAGAGTTTGTAAAGTTAGGCTTGTAGAATTAAGGCGTGTAGAAACAGAAGTGCCTTGCCGGCCTTTTAGGAGGGAATATGCTGCCTTATTGAAGGTGTGCAGGTCGTAATGGTCCGGAAATACTGTTGGCGACAGTTGGTGATGAGGATGATAAATATTTTGTCCCTTCGAACGATAGCGAAAAGTTGCAGCAGGTATAAGTCCGAACAATTCCTTGGAGCACTCCCCGTAATATAACCGATATATGATGCAGAGCGATGCTCATCTCTACGTAGCTCTAAGAAGTAAAGCCTGTTTGAAATATTAGGTTGGGGAAAAAGTTTCTTCGCATTTTATATAAAAATTCAAAAGGTTTTTTTATAAAGTTTATTTACAAGTGACTAAAGTATATAGGTGCCATTTTGTTCGATAACTTTTTGCCATCTTGTTAGTAGGTACATGATCCCATTGCTATAAAATGTTTGGGGCTTCTGATGAAAAAACTGCGACAAGTGGTTTTGGCAGTCCTCTTGTGATGTCAACCTGACACTGCCTAAGGAATTCTGCAGCGACCGAAACAGGTGGAAATCTGAAGGTGCAAGGTCAGGACTATACGGCGGATGCATTAACACCTCCCAGCCAAACTCCCGTAATTTTTTCTGAGTGGCTAAAGATGTGTGAGTTCTAGCGTTATCATGGTGAAAAACCACACCCCTTCTGTTGATTAATTCCGGCCGCTTTCTCTCAACTTGTTGCTTTAATCTCATCAGTTGTTCGCAGTACAGTTCAGAATTGATGGTCCTGCCTGGCGGTAACAGCTCATAATGAATAATGCCCTTCCAATCCCACCACACACACAGCATCACCTTGTTGCGAGTTAACCCGGGTTTCGCCACAGTCTGTGAAGCCTGACCGGCCTTTGACCACGATCTTTTTCGCACGTTCTTGTCGTACGTGATCCACTTTTCATCACCAGTTATCAGCTTCTTCAAAAATGGTTCGGTTACATTACGTCGTAATAAAGAATCACAAATGAGTACACGGTTCATTAGGTTTCTTTCAGTGAGCTCATGAGGCACCCAAATATCGAGCTTTTTTGTGTACCCAGCTTTTTTCAAATGCGCCAAAACCGTTTTGTGGTCAATCCCCAGTTCTTCAGCTACATCGTAACTACTAATATGCCGATCTTGCTCCACTTTTTCAAAAATGGCAACAGTTTTGTCCGTAACAGGGCGACCAAAGCGACGTGCATCTTTGATATCAAAATTTCCGGATTGAAAACGCTTAAACCAAATTTGCGCTACTCTCACAGATACTGCATTAGGTCCATAAACATCACAAATTTTTTTCGTGGCTTGTGTTGCATTTTTACCGTTTTTGTAATAAAATTTTAAAATGTATCGAAATTCTTCATAAGAATCACTCATTTTAACAATAAGAAAAACAAATGAAAATCTCAAATTTACCTAATTTGAATTTGGAATTGTCTTCTGTAAAATTAAAACTTTTTAATGATACCAAAATCAGCCAGATACAATTGGTATAGCCCAAGATATTTTATGACAAGTTCATACATACTATAATGCGAAAAGACTTTTTCCCCAACCTATTACTATGGCAGTCGACAATTCGAGCGGCCCTTCGTTGGATACGATCCTGGTACTTTGGCGCTCCTGCCCAGAGATGAGAACAATATTCTATGTGAGGCCGAACCTGCGCCTTATAGAGTTGTAGGCATTGGACCGGACTGAAATACTGCTTTGACCTGTTCAGATCACCAACCTTCTTGGAGGCTAACTTGGCCTTGCCCTCCAGATGATATCGGAACTAGACCTCGCTCGATATGCTAACACCAAGTATTCCGATGTTGGAGGAGACAGTTATGGGTATGCTTTCAAAACGAGGACATACGACCATCGGTAACTTATTAGCGATGAACGCGCAAACTTGTGTCTTAGAGGTGTTGAATTGGACTAAGTTAAGTCTACCCCATTCAGAGACCTTCTCCAATGAATTCTTAATTTGAGAGACAAGTTCGTTTCGACGTTTTGCCGAGAGATGTTCGGGCGACCTGTATATAAGGCATCACCCGTACTGTCGTCATCACATAATATTATCATTAATATGCAGTATGAACAGGGCAGGCGATAGCACACCAAACCTGTCTACCAAGATGCCAGGACTGTGCCATAAGAGCAGGTGAGCCGAAAAAGATGCGTTAAGACCGGTGCCAACTCTGGAGCACACATTTTTAACACAATGGGACGGATTCCGTTAGGCCCACTCGATTTTTGGGTATCATGGGAACGAGAGCAATTCGCACTGAGCGCTGATGGAATAATAAATTATACCAAGTTATGAAGGTCCAAAAAATCGACGAATCGTTTCGAGAAAAGGTAGTCTGGTCCCTTGCGCTTCGCTCACTCGTCCTGGCGGGGCGGGGGCACTACCGTGCCCCCAAATGTACTACATACAACATGAAAACATTATAACTATTGTTGTAAAATTCTACATTGACAGTCACAAGCCACTATAACGTTCGGTTTGTGACTGTAACTGTTATAAACTGTTGTAGAATTTCATAATGAAAAAAAGCTCGAAAAAACCGAAAACCGGTTTTCAATATTTTGAAAACCGGGTTTTGTTGTAGGCCCGAAAACCCGGGAAAACCCGGGTTTTCGGTTTCGGGTAAAACCGGTCTCGATGCCCTAACTACCATAATATTAATTAACGGTAAGCTTTTCGTGTAAAGCTGTTAATTTGAAATTACAAACAGACATTTTTTTTTTTTTTTTTGTTTCTAAAATATAGATGTTAACGATTTTTCTAACACACCAACATATATTTTATACGCATTACGCTAAGTAATATAATATGAATACTTTTCAGTTAGTGCAGTTTTAAAGGTTATTTTCTACCATAGTGGAATATATTAAAACATTTTGTTTTTGATAAAGGTTGAGCAGGCCTGTTAGGTGACTTATATTATTGATCAATGTGGATCGCAAGTGCGTGACGTTAAACATCATTAATGTCATATGTACAATGTAGCTACAGCTGACTATAATATAGCGTCAGGGCCTGGCCACACGGTGCGGTACGGCTGCGGCGCGGCGCCTGAGCGGTATCGCAACAGGTCTTTTTCATATAAAAAGGCATGGTATGCCACACGGCGCGTCCGGCGCCGCTCCGTCGCCGCACCGCAGGCACACCGGACAGCGGCGCGAGGCAGATGAGGCGGGGAGGGGTGAAAGCAGTGCGGTGCCGCGGCGGCACCGCTCAGTTGTATGTACGGCGTAGGGAGAAGTGTACGCTCGTTAGAATCAACGTATAATTACGTGATACTGATACATATTATACAAAAAAACCCATTGTTTATTGTAGACTGTCGTCAACAGGGCAAGCCATTAGCCAAGTCAACCCTGTTCGGTGCCGCAGCGGCGCCGTAAGAACATTGCGGTGCCGCAGCGACGCCGTAAGAACATTGCGACGCCGCATTGCTCGTGTGGCCGCCAGTGCGGTGCGGAGTATTGCGGTGCGGTGCGGCGCCGCGCCGTGTGGCCCGGCCGTCAGTCGCATCGTCTGTATAGAAACCAAACCAAGCGTGTCATTATTTTTCTATCTACTGTCACGTCACATGAGCGAGAGATGCGAACTCTCCGTCCCCGAGTAAACGATTCAAAGGCCATCGCCGCGCGCCGCCTCGTTTTTAGTTTTCGTTTGACGTTTGGCATCGAGAATGTTCGAGAGGTAATGGCGCGGAAAGAACTAGTAATTTATACTCCTCTTTTACACACGAAGTATATAACTTGCGTGGTCTAGTCAATAGATGACTTCACAGTCATTTATCTCGAATAAAGTTATCTTTAGGTCACCCTAAAGATAACTTTATTCGAGATAAATTACACTTCGAGATAATAAAAGCTAATGTTTTGGCAAAACTATTCTTTTTGCCCAAATACGGCGAAGCTAAAAAGGAAATGTTAATAATTGATACGCAATAATTGCCCGGGTAACATAGGCTAAATACGGTACCTACCTAATATACGTATCGGGTTATAGTTTTTTTTTATAAAACTTATGGTAGTTTAGGCAGGAGGGCTTTTCTCAATTTCTCTTTTTTAACTCCGGACAAAAACAGACGGGTTCTATAAGTTTGACGGACAGACACACAGACAGATCTGTCTGTCTGTGTGTCTCTCCGTGGCATCGTAGTTCTTATTTTAAAGCTGATATGATCGAGAGTTTCTTAGCTATAGTTCATCATCATCAGCTCGCTCACAGGTAGGTATACAATTCGGTGGTCACTTTTTTTTTTTTTTTTTTCGTATGGCAAATCCTAGACATAAGGCCTTTTTATTTTTAGTTTTAAACATACTCACGTGTAAATACTTAGTTCAACCTCGTCTGCAGTCGTTGCGGTTACATCCTTTGCGTTTAAATATTTTGAGGTGTCCTAGTGCAGAGGTGAATGTTTAGAGACTGGTCGAGCGGGAACTTTGTCGGTAGTACATACCTACATATAACACATGTTTGTTCCACCGTAGTAGCCTACACTTCTGGTTCGAGTTTAACAAATGAGGAGATTCCTATCTAATAACAGCCCGCCCAACAAGCAAAGTAATCCTATAACGAAAGATTATAAGTCTACCTCTTCTTATAATGTTCTTATTAAGGCATTGGTGCAGACTGTGTCTCTTATAATAGCATAAGATAAGTTCTAACATACTCAAGAGCATTAGAATTTATATCTCAGTCTTATAGTTTGCTACACGACTACTTTCAAAACAGTTATAGGACTTTTTTACTTATAATAACATTTCACAAGCGTATATATTCTCAAGAGCATTTGTTTTTATTACTCAATCTTATAATTAACTACAAGGTTATCTTATAAACCACTAATAGGAATATGTATCCTATAATTGTCTGCAGAAAGATTAAATAGTCTTGAAATCTTATAGTAGCATTTTGTAAGAAAGGATGATGTTATAACACTCTTATCGAAGATAATTATAAGTTAGTCTCGTTACTGTCTTGTTTAAGACTCTTTTAAATGTAATAGTGCTTAATAAGAGCGTTATAAAATCAAACAACCTTATAAGCTACTTGATCAATCACATAATTAATAAACATTATACTTCTAGCTGTTCTAATTTGTCCTGAGAAAATAGTTTATTATCAGTTTATTATAGATATGGAATTGTTTTCTAGCAATGTAAATTGAAAAATTAGTAAGTAGTCCGAATACATGAGGAACCCTAAACTTGTTTAAATATGGAGGAAATGTATCTTAATCGAAACTACTATAAGTACTAATTTACTTAAAATTGTTCTATAACATACTCAACGCAGAGTATTTAAAGAAAATGGCGAATGTTTGTAAAAATCATTGAAAAATTATTTTACAGTAAATACTATAACTGCTTGTTTTCAAAGCGCGTTGTAAAATTAATCAAATCTTAGCCCACATTTACAATAAAAATGACTTCCCCGTCGAGTTCCCACATCGTATATATATTATTACGAGTGTTAACGTTATGCAGTTACTATAAATTAGAATGAAGAATACTTACATATTCAATATTTCGTTTTATCACAAGCAATAACCAAAGTTTATAAAATGTCCTTATAACTAATAACTTATCTAAGTTTATTACTAGAGCATTACAAACAAGATTGCTTTTTTTTTTTTTTTTTTTTATGAAATAAGGGGGCAAACGAGCAAACGGGTCACCTGATGGAAAGCAACTTCCGTCGCCCATGGACACTCGCAGCATCAGAAGAGCTGCAAGTGCGTTGCCGGCCTTTTAAGAGGGAATAGGGTAATGGGGGAGGGTAGGGAAGGGAATAGGGTAGGGGATTGGGCCTCCGGTAAACTCACTCACTCGGCGAAACACAGCGCAAACGCTGTTTCACGCCGGTTTTCTGTGAGCCCGTGGTATTTCTCCGGTCGAGCCGGCCCAATTCGTGCCGAAGCATGGCTCTACCACGTTAAACTTTAGTAAGATATTTATGTCAGATACTAATAAGAGTGTTTGTACTTAAAAATGAGTAGTCTCAGAACATTATAGAAATAATTGCGCTTCCTTAAGTATACTATAGGGCTAATTGACATTCTATAAGTTGATTATAAGAGAGTTATAAGAAAACAATGCTCCTATAACTGCACCCAAATCCAGCAATGTAGTAAACTATAAGTATCTTATAAGCACAAGAAAAAGTAGTGTTGGAGAATACTTCAAGTACTGATTTTGCTTGTTGGGCGGGTAACATAGGCTCTATATACATGGCCATATGCTGTATAATGTACGTATTTAAATTATATTTTTTATAAAAAAAATAGTTTTTGTTTTAATGCCTTATGGTTATGGCAATGGCATAAAGAACTCTAGAAACAAACGTACAATCTAGGAACAGCTGAGCATAGACAAGAGGTACTAGTCGTAGTTTGTGAAAAGGAACTGAATGGAATAATAAATATGTAAGGATTGACGTAACGTTACCTAATGTAGCCTTAGCAAGTCTAGTAGTTGCTGAGCAATGTGTTGCCTATACATGAACAAATATTGCCTATACCTACAAGGAACGAAATGTTCTAATTTTACAATATCAAAATATTGCACAACGCAAGTAAGTAATAATATATTTATATCAGCAAACTAGCATCGTACCTACTATTTCAAAACGGATGTAAAAAAATTGAGCAATTTATAAATACTACGAGAAATATTCCAATGAATAAGCAACTATTTATTCCTAATACAGTATCAGAGGCAATTGCGTCTGCAATCAGCTCGTATGCAATTAAGTAAGGACAGCATCCGTCTCGGCTCTCCCAATAACGTGCATTTGACATGAGATAGAGGCGCCTCGTACACTGAGCAAGGAAATTATTTTTAGTGATTTTAATTATTGTTTTTTTTTTTTACTTTTTTTTCTAGTAAATTCAGTTAGTAGCTACCTGATGAGCAACATTGAATTTATATCGTGTTACGTGTGTTAACAATAATAATAAACTCGCGTGACATGGTAAATGTTGGTAGAAATTTTTAACTGGCATTGTTAATTTAATAAAATATGTATAAAATATAATCTTTTTTTTTTTGCACTTCCAAGTTCCAACGTCATTTATTCAAAAGCCAGTTATATAAATATTTTCTTTCCCGACTAAACGCAGTCGACTCTCTTGTAAAAACCTATCCAGACTCTCTCCAAGAAGCCGCGACAAAGACGTGGACAGTGTCTGCTGTCTGCTGACAGAAGGGATCTCGCTCTCGCCTAGAGACTTCTCACAAGTGAGAAGGGACTATCGCGCAGAAATTTTCTCATGAGCGCAGGGAAGTTGTAGTGTGCGTTCCTCGATCAGAATAGGAGTAAAGATGAATGCGTAATTGATATCAGGCGCCTTTCCTTTGTGGGTCAAGTGGAGAGACTCATCCATCGATCATACCTACAAAGACATTACGATGTAACGGATATTATGACACAACGATATAATTTAGTCGCAAGTCAGAAACCTTTGGTTTATCTGACTAAAAAATCCATCTGACGCCACGACATAAAGATATAAGGGTCTGTTCAAAATTCAAACCTAGACGCGACACAACACACAATTTACAAATGCTCGTTACTTGAACCTAACTCGCTAGTGAGTGCTAGAGCCTACGCTAGGTTTTACAATCAAGCACATTTCAATTATATCTATTAGAATCAACAAGTGGGTTGCTACTTGCTAATAAATATGTTGTAACCGCAATAATATTTGTTTAATTTCAATAATCAGTTTTAACATTCAAGTAATATTTTCCCTGGGCAATCGATTAGAGTGAGTCACGGTGGCGTGATAAGACGCTTATCGGTAGGTATGTGTTTGTGGGGCATGAACCCCGCCAACTCGACTAGACCACAGTAAACATGTAATACAGTAATCTAACTCAATCGTGGTCTTTGAAATTTTTACCTACCTACAATAGGATAGACTATTGTTGTTGTTTATTGCATAAATGAATAGTAGCCTAAAATATGCAAGTTCCCAGAAGAAACGCGATATTAAAAATTAATATTTTCAACAGTAGGTACCTACTTACAATAATTTACAAATTTACACAAGTCTCGTGAAATTCAAAAGTCGCATTATCTGTAACGTCACGCTTTGGAAAAAGGGCAAATATTTTAAAATATAATATATAGAGTCACAGGAACATAATTGCAAATATGTACCAAAATTTGTTCTTTTAAGTTCATACTATGATTAATGTTTTTTGTAGATATAAGTAAAATAATGTTAGCTAGTAAACTAATGTTGTTTTTTTTTTACAAATAAAGCAAAAAATATTGAAACAATTTTGAAATTTTTAGATGTAACTTATTGCTAAACTACATACAAATGTTGTCTTTAAACTTTTTACGTTTATCAAGTATTATAGTAATAATAACTCAA
Organism: Glaucopsyche alexis; assembly: GCA_905404095.1. Taxonomy (NCBI): domain Eukaryota; kingdom Metazoa; phylum Arthropoda; class Insecta; order Lepidoptera; family Lycaenidae; genus Glaucopsyche; species Glaucopsyche alexis. The sequence continues at coordinate 7,827,741 of FR990042.1, forward strand.
TATTTCTAATTTGTATTTTACCGTCTAGAACGATGTACAAAACTTTATAATTTGCATTAAAAAAACTTTTATAGGTTTTTGTATTAATAAAAAGAAAACATTATACTTTTTTTACTTTACACAAACTCAACGCGTTTTCAAACAAAAAACATATTTTTCCTCTTTCCAGAGAATCATCCTATCGGCCCGCGATCTTATTACCTGGTTTCTCTCCCCGATGATAAACAAATATCCAAACATTCGCATTCATTACAATGGACACAGTCGGCACGTAGGGAAGCGGCGGAAGGATGTGCGTGAGCTGTGACCAGAATCACATTAGCTGCTGCCGTGACTTCCTTATGTTACGACTTACGATGGTACTGATCTCAAAAGTGAAATAACAGTTATAAAGATAAAATAAATGTATTAGCATAGTATAGAGAAAGAGTGTAAAATAATGTAAAATACTAAAACGCTAATCAAAATTGAGAGCACTCCAATACATAGGATGTCGCTTTCTCCGATAGCCTTATGACAATGGACAACATTTGACTTGATCGTCATTTAAATTAACTATCGTTTCAGTATTGGGCTATGTTAGTAAGGGGCTAATAAAAATATTTTCACAACGAATAAGCTATTCAATGTTGCTGTCTCTATCTGATACGTTGGAAAAATCACTTGAACCCTGGTTAGACTTTATACAGGGTACATCTATACATATAAAATCCTTTGTCCTGATTCAGGACTCCTGAATGACTGACGGATCAACGCACAGCCTAAGCCGCTGATCGTAGAGACCTGAAACTTGCAGGACATGCTCTTTGTAATGCGTAGGCATCCGATAAGAAGGTATTTTTCGAAATTCGACTCCTAAGGGGGTGAAAAAGGGGGAAAAAGTTTGTATGGGGCAACGTGATTCCTTGGTCCAATCTACTTCAAATTTCGCACAAACATTATATAACAAAATTAATGGAATTCGTGTATCATAGTTTATTGAAATTCGTCCCCTAACGGGGTTAAAAAAGGGAAAGAAAGTTGTTTGGGAGCGATTTGATTTAAAGTTGATATTAATACTCCTTAGTGCTTTTCATTTGAAGCTCCCACTCACAAGCGATCGATCGATTTAGTCTTAACAATTTATTTTATTTATTTATTTTTATTTATTTAAACTTAATGCACAAACATGTACAAAGGCGGACTTAATGCCTTATGGCATTATCTACCAGTCAACCTTTGGGCATTACAGGAGCGAAATTGTAAAGTGAGAAAAGGAAAAGAAGCTGAGAAGAATCAATATACTACATGAAATAGGGATACAATCATAATACAATACAACAATGTAATACAATATGGATAGTTAAATATTATAATAATATATACCTATGAAATCATAATACTATAAAATATAGTCAATATATATAAATATTATATTATACACCTATTATAATACATACATAATATTATAAAATATTTTATAACATACTACAATAATATTTAAGTATATATACCAAATACTAGGAATCTGCCAATTGCTGAAAATAAAATTCACGAACCCTGCGCTTGAACGTGTCCCTGGTTTTTGACATCCTGATTTCTAGAGGAAGTGCATTCCAAAGAAGAATAGCCTGGATGGTGAAAGAAGAATGGACGATATTAGACTTATGGGTAAGGCAAAGTAAAAGCTCGTTGTTAGTAGATCGGAGGTTCTTGTCGTGCCTGCTGCAAAGATATTGAAAGTGAGAAGAGAGATACTCGGGAGTATGTGGATGATGCAGCAGTGAGAAGAGCATGCACAGTGCCCGCACGGAGCGGCGCTGACGTACTGGCAACCAGTGCAGTTTGGAGCGATAGGAAGAAACATGATCGTATTTTCGCAGGTTGAAGATGAATCTTATGCAGTTATTGAAAAGACGATCATATGTAAACCAAGATCTTTTACGCTGGAACTAAAATAAATAACAGACCCATCGTAGATAACAGATGGAAGAGTACTTTTGTCCACTTTACACAAGCATCGAGGACTACCTAACAATATAGCCTGACATTTAGTTGGATTTACTGTCAAACCAAATTTGTCACACCAGTCCTTCATTTCTCTTAGATCCTGGTTTAACTCTTTGATGGTTGTTGATAACTCCTCCAATCCTGCCTGGATATAAAGTTGCAAGTCATCGGCATACAAATGATACGTAGTGTGAAGTCTTTTGGTGATGAGATTTATAAAGATGCAGAAAAATAGGGGAGATAAAATACCGCCTTGAGGAACACCAGCATCGAGATTACGCCAATTGGATGATGATCTATCCGTGCGTACTGATTGCTGACGGCCTCGAAGATAAGATGAAATCCAAGTTAGCGCTTCAGGCGAGATCGATAGACTGGAGAGTGCAGCCAGTAGGATATCATGATTGACATGGTTAAATGCGTTCGAAAAGTCTACTAACACTAAGACGGTAATCATAGAGTTCTCGAAACCAGCTCTGATATCGCCTGTCACTTTTAACAGTGCAGAGGTTGTGCTATGTCCAGGTCTGAAACCGGATTGAAATGGGGAAAGTAAGTTATTTTGGTAAACAAACCTGGACAACTGCTTATGGACGCAGGCTTCGAGAACCTTTGATAGGAAAGAAAGGATAGAGATAGGACGAAAGTGTGAAGGATGAGTGGGGTTGGAGATTTTTGGAAGTGGTCGAACGAAGGCTTTGCGCCACAGGTTTGGGAATTCTGAAGAATCAAGGTAAAAATTGATAATGTGGGTGATGGGAGTCAGGAGTTGGACTTGAATGGTAGTAATCATACGACGACTGATGTCATCACATCCCATGGCTTTTGATATAATAGACTTGATTGTCTTATCGATCTCGTCTGAGGTAACTGGAGAAAACTGAAAAGGACATATATTAGGACGAGTTAAGCTATTTAAATAACTGATGGTCTGACATTTTGTGTAGTCGTCTAGTGTTACTGTGGAAGAGAAATGAAGATTTAAGTCATCGAGACTAATGGTACAAGGCAGTTCTTGGTGTACATGCGACTTGCCTACACCAATAGTTCCAAGGAACTTCCAAACATTAGGAGGGGATAAAGAAGCTACATTTTCGAAGATATGGCGGCGTTTAGCATTACGTATCATCTGATTGCAACGATTTCTAGCTGATTTAAAGGTGTCCCAATTAGACACACACCGATTCCTTTTAAATTTTGTAAAGGCACGATCCCTGCGCCTCATCGCATCCCTAATTTCTGCAGACAACCATAGGGCTGGTAGACGTTTCAGTTTTGTTTTCTTTAGTGGCGCATGAACATTGTATAGTCTAATCAGGTTGTCATTGAAAATTGCGACCTTATCGTTAATAGTACATGCTTCATACAATGGTTCCCAATTCAATTTAGTTGCGTCGATCTTTAGTTGTTCCATATCAACCCGTCCAAAACAGCGTTTATAAATGAATCTATGAGAAGATTTAGGGGGCTTAAGGGTATAGGAAATATAGATGAGGTCATGATGGGAAAAGCCAGGAGCGGGATGTTGACCATGGTCTTGGACTAAGGAAGGATTGACTTAATCCTTACCTCCAGGTAAGGATTAAGTCAAGCCAGGTATCTTCGCCGGTGGTGTTATGATGGGTAGCGGAGAGAGGTAAGAGATGAAGAAAGGCAGATTCAATTAAATGGGAGAGTTTCAGGGAACGAGAGCAGGACGGGTTTAGAAGGTCCGTATTAAAATCGCCCATGATGACGTGATGTGCATACTCCGAACTCAACGCTTCCAAAACTGGCTCTAAATCAGGAAAATATTCAACAGACGGAGGACAATAAACTACTCCGAGAGCTAATTTTATACCCTTAACCAGGACCTCAAGGAAAAGATACTCTGCAGCAGCAGAACTATCGGATGGAGAGGAGGCTATTATTTTATGAGGAAGATTACTACGCAGATAGATGGCGACACCACCGCCTCGCCGACCGATCCGATCATTGCGGATCAGAACATAGCCGGGCAGGGCGTATGATGTGGAGAGAAGATTAGGTTTGAACCAGCTCTCAGAAATCAGGATGGCGTTGTTTCCAGTAAAAACCTCAATCAAGTCACTGAAGTGACTTGGCATACTTTGCGCATTTATGTGACAGATGTTAAGAACACCATTTTTTGAGGGTTAAAGTTCTGTGATAAAATTTCACCTAACGTGTTACATACAGAATCAAAACTTTCGTTAGTAGATAAAATACTTGAATTTAAACATTTACTGGATTGGTAGTTGCAAGTAAATCGGTTAACATAAAAATTGAATATAGCCTGAGATCCTTGGTCCGCCTTACTATACTTTTTATATGAAACTCGTATAATATAACGCGTAAATTTTGTTCCTACTTTTGGCGCCTACCGCAAAAACTAGCTGGTAGGTCTTACACTAATCATTTTGTGTAATAGTTTATCGTTATCAATTTACTTTCAAATACGATTTAATTTCCAATTTGATCGAAGCAATCGATACCCCGTGAGTGGGGAGCTTTATTTTTATTTTGACATAATATATTGTCATCATATCTTCTATACATATAATAAATCTGTAGAGGGGTCATGTCTGTACATTAAAGTTATCTAAGTGAAAATCAAAATGGGGGGTCTATAAAGGCCACAGAACCTAAAAATAACGTTTTTGAAAAAAATGTCTGTCTGTCTGTCTGTCTGTCTGTCTGTCTGTGTGTTTGTTATCACATCACGCCGAAACCACTGGATGGAATAAAATGAAATTTGGCAGGTAGGTAGCTTAGGACCTGAAGGGTAAAATAGGATACTCTTTATCCCGCAAAATTAAAGGGTTCCCATGGGATCTTCAAAAAACTGTACCTACCTGTTTGACGTTATTTCAGGCAATCTACTCGACGTATTTAAATAAAACTTGGCACAAAGGTAGATTGGAACATGAAATAACTAACAGTATTTTTTTTTCTTGGAAACCAAAACGGTTCCCATGGGATCATGAAAAAACTGTACCTATTTTTGAACTTGCTTCACAAACCGAAATAAATCATCATTTTTCGCATGTTTTCTCTTGAAATAAAACTATTAAATTAAAATTATAAAAATAAATCTATTTTTTATCCTACTCAACACAAATAATAAATTGCGAAGGAAAAAACCAATAGAACAAGATCTACTTAAACTAAGAATTTGCTTTGAGCGAGAGGTCAACTTATTTGGTGGTCTTTAATAAGTTACCTACTATTTTTTTAACCGGTAAAAATGTACCTTGATATTATTTCGTTCAGGCTCTTGAAATATTTGCGTTCGAAATTCAAAATTAAACCGCATACATAGGCTGTGTTCCGCAGAAAATAAAACGTAGGCAAAATGGCAACCGCCATTACCGTATTGAAGTTAGCAAAATATGTGCCCTGGCGGATAATCTGTTTTTTTAGCGCTAGCAAGCGCTAACTAGCTCTATTTTCGGCAGAACACAGCCATAGTCTTTTTACCGTATTGATATTGACTGAGCAGAATAGAAGAATAACTGTTTTATAATTTCAAATACTATTCTATTCTGTGAAAAAATATTTTCAACTTTATAACTTTCTTCTTCTTTAATTTTAGTGAAATAAACTTTAAATTGATGTTATATCTTTGAGTATCCTACCATATTATAGGTACTAAGTAATTGTATATTAGGTTGAACTTGAAGCTTGGTAGGTATCTTATTACGAATAATGGTGTCTACAGACACACGAATTTGGTACGGAGCGTACAGCGGATCTGGTACGCTCCGTACCAAATCCGAGCGTGTGTAGGGCAGTCTGGCGAACATAAGAAGAAGGCGAAGAGTTCGCAGCTATCCGCATCGGATTTGGTCCGCTCCGTACCAAATCCGTGCGTGTGTAGAGCAGTCCGGCGGTTAGGCCGTACAACGGTGTCAGTGTTGCCAACTTAGGGATTTACCACCCAAAATTAGGGAAAATATCTACGGGGGTTTACGGGGGCCAGGATGTTTAGAGTTTACTCCTTATGAATCAATTTTTATGTAATAATAAAAATTATTTAAATGTGTGTATATAGTCAGGGATATGAAAATATAATATTGGGAGTGAAATCAGATTAAGACAAGTTAGTTTTATGTTATTCACGCGTAAGTCTTTATGTTAAACACATAACCTTTCTTTCTAGCTTATTATCTCTTAGACCTGTCAATGGTATAATTATCAGGGGTAAAGTTTGGGGAGAAATATTTTTGAGAGTTGATAATATCACTGCCTGTTATCAATGAATTTCGGGAATCATCGCGTCGTCGAAAAACAGCACTGTAAATAGAACTCTGTGCTAATGCAATAGAACTGAAAATGGAACACACGAGTGTCGAGCTTTTCGGTCCACTGCATCGTACTAAATCCGTGCGTGTATAGCGACACCGGATTCGGTCTGCGGATATGGTCCGCTGTACGCTCCGTACCAAATTCGTGGGTCTGTATAGCACAGAATACAGAAATCATCCAGAAGCCGTCAACACGCTTGAAAGTGAGGCCGTCACAACCACTCCAAATTGGAATGGTTATCCACACATAATATGTTGCCACAGAATAACGGAATATTTTACCCAACTTTTTTGAATTAATTTTTATTGAATAGCTAATTGTCGTAATATAATAACGCGATTTGTTTTGTAAGTGTAAAGAGTAAAAATTAAAAAGCACTTTTTAATCTTATAAATACCGATTTCGCCATGGTTTTGGACACAGTGCGCTGCATACAAATGTGATCGAACGCTCATTCTGCATGTGGTAGTGGTTTATGCTTTGGACAAACGCGCAGTCCACTTTTTTCCCAAAAAGATACAGTGTTCCCGAGGGATAATATATTATTCTGTGGATATTTGACTGTTTTTCACTGTTAAAAGGTTGAACCAATTTGAATGAAAGTTGGTATGGTAGTGGTTAATTCTTTGGACAAACGCGTAGTCTACTTTTTATTCCAAATCTATACTTCTATACTAATATACTACTATTAATATACTAATATATTATACTTCTATACTTAATATTATAAATGCGAAAGTGTGTCTGTCTGTTACCTCTTCACGCTTTAACCGCTGAACCGATTTTTATGAAATTTGGTATAGACATACTTTGGGTCCCGGGAAAGGATATAGGATTTTTTTATCCCGAAAAAGTAGTGTTCCCGCGGAATAATATATTTACGCGGGCGGAGCCGCGGGCAAAAGCTAGTTGAAAAATAAATCTGACAAGAATGATGAAAATCCTCTTGAAAAATTAGGCACTTAAATATATTTGCGAATGCTGCATTTACATAGATATTATATAATATTAAAAAGAGGTGCATTTAATATTATATTAAAAAAAAGGGAAAGTGTGTGTCTGTTTGTCCGTCTTCCACGCCAAAACCACTGAACCGATTGAGACGAAATTTGGTACACAGATACAGAGAGTATAGCCTGAAAAAGGATATCGGCTACTTTTTATGGTAGGGAAATGTACGGTTCCTTTGGGATACTTTATTTACAGTTTCACGTAAAAACTACTAAACCGATTATCATGAAATTTGGCACAGATATAAAGTAGACCACGAGGAAGGATATTGGCTATTTTTTATCGCGGAGAATAATACGGTTCCCGTGGGAAACTTTATTTATACTTTCACGTAAAAACTACTAAAGCTATCATCATGAAATTTGGCACAGATATAAAGTAGACTACGAGAACGAACATAGGCTACTTTTTATCGCAGGACATATACGGTTCTTACGCGGGCGGAGCCGCGGGCATCAGCTATCTATACTAATATTATAAAGCTGAAGAGTTTTTTTTTGTTTGAACGCGCTTATCTCAGGAACTACTGGTTCTAATTGCAAAAATTTTTTTGTGTTGGATATTCCATTTATAGAGGAAGGATTTAGGCTATAAAGCATCACGCTGCGACCAATAGGAGTGAAGAATCAGTGGAAAATGTGGAAAAAACGGGGAAAATTATTCATCTTTGAGGGCTTACGTTGTTTGTTTGAACGCGCTGATATCAGGATTCAGGAACTACTAGATCGAATTGAAAATTTATTTTTGTGTTGTATAGTCCATTTGTTGAGGAAGGCTTTAAGCTATATAACATCACGCTGCGATCAATAGAAGCGAAGATTCAGTGGAAAATGTGGAAAAAAATGGGAAAATTATTCATCTTTGAGGGCTTACGTTTTTTGTTTGAACGCGCTGATCTACTGCTAAATCGAATTGAAATATTATTTTTGTGTTGGATAGTCCATTTGTTAAGGAAGGCTTTAAGCTATATAACATTACGCTGCGACTAATAGGAGCGAAGCATCAGTGAAAATGTTGCAAAAACGAGGAAAATTATTCATATTTGAGCTTTATTTGAGGGATTCCGTTGCGTGCGCTGCGTAAACGACTCAAGTTACCCAAAAAATATGTATGAAACAATTATTCCTCTATAAATCATGTAAAAAATCTTTTAAGATTGACTCACTATTTAAACGTTTTTTATGGTAATCAAATTTGGTCGAAATTAATGCATTATTGCGCCATCAGTTCACGCGGACGAAGTCGCGGGCAACAGCTAGTACTTTATATATAATGAGTAATCAAAACAAAAATAGATAGTGTGCGTGACAGCGTGATCGGTATTCGTTTTTTGTCCCAAAAATATATAACACGTGACCTTTAAATTTTGACCAGATTATCATATAAAATTGTTAACGTCGATTCATAACCGCGGGGCCATTACTGCAGAGCGGCCGCCCGGCCGTTAGTAACCTTCAGCGATTACCGCTACGATGATGTCCATGTGTAGTGAGAGTTGTCAGAGAATTTTAATAATTTTAATAAAAATACGATAATTTTTAGTTGTGCATCATCATCATCATTACTTAAATAATATTGAGTAAAATATCTCATTCGGATAAAAAGAAGAAGACTTAGTTTTAAAATGCACGTTTCATTTGGGAATGGACACAATTTGTTTTGCTAATAAGCTAGTATATAATATTATCATTTTTAACAGTTTTAAGATCTGTTAGTAAATTTCACATAAATTTATCTGCAGATTTACTACGAGTACTACCTGCATGGTATTTTATAATATACTTAAAACCCCTCTCTTTGCGTCGGGGTTTAAAAGTACCCACATCGTTTTATTCGTCTGAAAGTAATTTGCATTTAATTTCATTTCTACATAGGCTGCTTCAGATTTACATTATGTTATTTTTAATTGAATGAAGCTACGAATTACGAGGTACGGTTCTTTTACCATGTAAGTTGTAACTAAACAAAATATTAAAATGTACCTAGTGTTCAATAAAAAAATACTCTGTATACATTATACAGAATGTATTGTTTAAACCTGTCAGTTTTCAGAAAAGATAATGTTAAATTGTACAAGTTTTTGCTGCAACTTTTGATTATACCTCTTTTTAATATGGCTATCTATGGCTGCAACAGAAAATTTTGAGAAAAAATTATCCCACATTCACAATGTAGATAATATTGAATCGCATACATTTAGTAAAGTAAAATGCGATGTAGATATTTAGAATGTCATATAAATATGACATAATATCCACGAACGACAGTAACGATGACATGGCATTTTGGATAATAATATGAAACAATTGATACGCAATTTTGAACTTTTGCCTCATAGAGCCACGGTTTATATTGCCTTGAATGTGACACGTAATATCCTGAACTTCTAAAGAGTCTTATCATTTAAATATGTATAAAATATATCCTCAAGGGCTTGCACGTATTATGTAAAGGAGGAACAAAGGGCAATAACCTAACTCTAAGACTTCTTTAATTCTAATTATAGCGTGCGACAATTTTCCGCCTTACTTCTTTAAAAATTTTGGTTTAAGGACTATAAATGAGCAGATTGACTGGTCGTATTATTGATTACTGCCACCACGAAGTATAGATACCAGGAACCGAACGTAATGTTAAAATAATGGTCTCAATTTAGGGGACAGATTTTTTGCCGGTAGAGCGTGCCGGTTCCATTATTCGACAGCCAATCAATTTTTTCAATGGATCCTGACTGTTTAGTTGTTATGTTCCAATAGTATTAATTCAATAATATATTATAGAATTCTAGACCACCGGATATCTAAGTGCTTGTTTTTTTCTTTTCAGTTTTAATTATGTACCTACTTAGTTTGGTTCACTTTTTACGCAGTCGGGTTTTTAAATTTTTTAAATTATTATTTTTCAAGAAGTACCAAGCGCGATTCAGGACTATAATATACAATAGTATCGGTACGTCCAAAATTCTAGCGCAGCCAGTGGGAGTATATAATTATTGGGTACATTAATACTATAGAAAAGACTATATCGTTCGGACTCCTGGTGCTTACTTGGTGACTACCACCCATAGCAATTAGTAGCGCCAGAGAAGCTTTAGTGCGTTGTTGATATATTTTATTTAAGCCCCTAACCTTCCGTCACGGTGATTAGTGTCTCTCCGCGCTAGCCTCGTGACCAAAGGGCCAATATTTAAATATCTTTTTAGTGGATTGAGATCCCCGCACCACCAGACGGGGATTCTGGCGGATCGCGGTCATATCCGTCAGAATGACAGCTTGAGCAGCAGTGAATGTCAGCTATGTTGACGTAAGCCTAAGGTTGTCACCGAAATATTTTTAAACGTCACGTCAGACAAATCTATCACAAATGTGGAGTCATATTGTCAATTATGTCAAAGTAGGTACGAAACGACCAGCGGCCAGCCCCGTGTGCCACAGTCCAGGCTGGGAAAGTTCCTCCCCGCCCGCCTCCGCATTCGCCCAGCCACGCACACACAGCCGCGAGCAACAGGTGGAATGACGATTATTTACGTTAATAACTGCAGTTTCTTTACGTTAGTAAAAGTAGGTAACTAGGTACCTACTGCTCTTAAGGATGCTACTTGCCCTCTGGCCTAACTTTTAGATCGTCTCTGTGGTATTTTATCGTCACATTCTCACAATTAATTAACACTAATAATTGTCCTTGTAACATAAACGATTCTATTGTTCGCAGTTACGTAGGTAGTGACATACAGACCGACGCATTATTGTATAATAACAATCAAAATATTATGATCATCATATTATTATCATACAAAATATTATTATCATATCATTACACAAATATGGTCCAAGTGTTTGGGAGTAAAATTATGGTAACAGACCCAACATTTTTCGACACAAAATCTAAAAATTGTCCTATCTGTAAGACAGACAACTAAGAACTTATCAAAATATGTAGAGCCAATGGGCCAATCTCCAAGACTCTCTATTTTGTAACGAGTACGTAATGACATTGGTCGTTTGCGCACTACACGGAATTTTACAGTCCGATAATCCCATTATTTACTTATAACGCCCTATATAGTATGTATATAGTAGTATTGTGAGTAAATAAAACCGGCCAAGTACGAGTCGGACTCGCACACGAAAGGTTCCAAATCGGCGAAAAAATACGATTGTTGTATGGGCGCTCCACTTAAATATGTATTCTATTCTGCTTTTAGTATTAAGTACCTGGGTAACCGAGCTCTGCTCGGAGCTCTATTAGGTTCAAAAAAAAACTATCCCAAAAATATTTTACCGGGGTTCGAACCCACCACATTCCGAATTTCCGAACAACGCAAAAATTAACCAAACTGACATTATAGAGTCGAAATTATTTATGATTATACTCGTATTGTCGCCCAACGTAAGAAAAAACATATTTTATTACTTAAAAATGCGCAGTTTCTTAAGGATAAAAGCTAGCTAAACCGATTTTTCATCCTCAAAACTCCCTACATACTAAATTTCATGGTAATACATATTTCCAGTCGTTACAGAGATTACAATTATATAATATATAAGATTGTCTCATTTTTAAGTATAAGATTGTTCTGCGAAAATTTCAACTTTCTAGCGATCACATGAGATACAGCCTGGTGACAGACAAACGGACAGCTAGCGGAGTCTTAGTAGTAGGGTTCCGTTTTTACACTTTGGGTACGGAACCCAGAATATTGGCTACCAGACGATAAAATTATGTCTAGTGGCTGTGCACAAACACCATAATTAGTAGTCGCTACATAGAGATTCTTGGAGATGATGTGTACCCCAAATCTCAATGTAGAGTTATAAAGTTGTACTATATTCTTTGGTTGTTCTCTATTATATCTACAAATTCCGTGTAACTAGACATTTACCGGAACTTTTGAGGGAACCGTACATTTTTCCACTATAAAAAGTAGATGAGTCGCTACATAGAGAATCTTGAAGATGATAAATAATTCTTGAAGATGATAAATGATTCTTGAAGATGATAATTGTGTATCGATTTTGTATCCCATGGTAAAGTTGTAAAGTTATGCTCTATATTACCTATTGAAATATATAACTAGACGTTGGCTGGGACTTCGTGCGTGCAAAAAATATATATTCCAAAGACATCCGTACTTTTTTAACCGACTTCCCAAAAAAGGAGGCGGTTATACGTTCGGCTGTATATATTTTTTTTTTTTTTTTTTTTTTTTTGTATGTTCAACGATTACTCCGCCGCCTGTGGACCGATTTTCAAAATTTTTTCTGTGATGTATAGGGTGTAATCCCAAATTGGTCCTTTTGATATCAAAGTGGTGACCTGATGATGGGATCCATGAGGAATCGAGGGAACTCCTCGAAATTTATATGGACACATATGGTGATTTTGACTTTTTCTGAAGTAGTTCAAGCATATGCTACCAAAAAGTAAGATTTTGCTCCAAGGTATACCCTGGATCCAAAAGTACAGAATAGAACTCCTGACTCCTTATAGATACATGTTTGGGGATTTCGGCGTTGTTTAAAGAACTGCAAGCATATGCCACCTTTTCAGTTAGAGTAATCATCATCATCATCACCACTATCACACCATACATCATCAGATTATGATGATATAAAAGGTATTTCTCATAGTATTTTACACTAACACGGAGATCATTGAACATTACTCTGCCGTTTATGAACCTATTTGCAAAATTCTTTTGTTGTTGTAAAGGGTTTAATTCGAAATTAGTCCTTTAGTCACTAAAGTGGAAACCTGATGATGGAGCCATGAGGAATCGAGGGAACTCCTCAAAATTTATATCCACACATATAGTGATTTTGACTTTTACTGAAGTAACACAAGCATATACTACAAAACAAATAAGATATTGTACCTAGGTATACCCTGGATCCAAAAGCACTGTACAGAACTCCTCAGTCTTTAAAGATGTGCGTTTGGAAATTTCGGCATTGTTTAAAGAACTGCAAGCATATGCCACTTTATAACTTACAGTAATCATCATCATCATCTTAATAGCAATACCTAATGGAAGCTTGGCGAGTATTTAATTATACATTCGATCGTTTAGTTTAGACGTTCTTAAGACGTATTAATAACTTAACAAAATATATCACTAAAAAGGGTGAAATTATTATTTTTAAATAAAAAATTAAACCGACTTCCAAAGTAAAAATACACAAAAAAGTATGAAATAAAACTTAATCTCTAAATAATTCCCCTTTCAAATTCGGCTAAAATTTTTACTATTTCTCTACTCAATCTTATTAATTTTGAAGTCGGTACCAGCAAATATGAACGTAAGTTGTATAAAATATTGTAGAATATTGTTTGGGCTGGTGCCGATTTCAAAATTAATAAGATTGAGTAGAGAAATAGTAAAAATTTTAGCCGAATTTGAAAGGGGAATTATTTAGAGATTAAGTTTTATTTCATACTTTTTTGTGTATTTTTACTTTGGAAGTCGGTTTAATTTTTTGTTTAAAAATAATAATTCCACTACAAAAAGCAGTCTATGTCCTTCCTCATGACCTAATCTATGTATGTGCCAATTTCATTAAAATCGATCCAGTAGTTTCGAAGCCTATTAAATGAAAACAAACAAACAAATATTTCCTCTTTATGATATTATAATATAGATTTGTTTAATTTGAATTAATATTGAATAGGGAATATCTCATTGTACTTTAAACGAAGATAGTAATTATTATTAACAAATAGGGCTTGTTTCGTTTGTTTGTACTAGATTGTTCCATTAACATTCCAAACACGAATTAATTACATTCACAATAATTTCTAGACTAATGGATGTGCAGAACATTAGCAATCTAGTACAGCAATATGGGACAAGCATTAATTGACTGCTGCTAGAAAAATAATTAATAAATTGAACACTAGAATCTAGATAGACATTTTGATATAATTAACATATTATTATGTAATTGAATTATATTACCACTATAGAGAGTTGTATTATTGATCGAAGTATAGAGATAAAGAAAAAAAAATACTAAGTAGTCATGTGTGTAACTTACCTACACATTTTTTTACTTTCTAGTTTTCAGGATAAGTTGATTTGAGGTGCTTAATCTGTAGATAGGGCATGATAGGGCATGCCGAATACTCTTTATAAAAAATATTATGAGCCTAATGGAACTTAACAAAGCAATACTTTAATAAATTTACACAATTTTATAAAGTATAAAATTGTGCGTTGATTTATACAGAGCCCTTCTGCAAGCTGTGCCCTGATAGATCGTAGTTAGGTTATTTTATTGCATTAAGCTACTTACTACTGTATATTCCACTATGCACACCATTGTAAAAATATTCCCTTTCGTTTTAACTTTTAATACACATGCTAAAGTTGCTTGTTAGTGTTGAATTAAATGTCATGAAATATACGTTTTGTCATGTTAAGAATGGAAGGGGTATTTTAAATAGTTTGAAATACTTATCATGCAGTCATTAATTTTAATTGAATCCAACCCACTTTGTGTGGGTTTTCGGTGGGTGCATTGCGTCGAAGGATAGTTTCTAATTCAGGAATGTTCCTTTCTAGTACCTATATGGTCCATGGAGACAAGTTTAAAAATACCAATTAATGTTATGATTCTTTATATTGAAGTAGTAATATGAAATTGTGAACAATCAGGTATCTACTCACACTTAACAATATTGCATAAGTTTTTCAAGTATCAATGAAATCTGCATTTTATCTACTGGCGTAAATCTTATTCTATTGTAAAGAAGTAATTTTCGATGTAAATATAAAATCCTCTATTTCTAACTCATCTCTATTGTCGCAGACGGCGAAGACACTATAATATGATGCCTGTCCTTTAACTTAAAATATTTCATATTACAGTAGGTAATATGAAATGATATGGTTGTATATATTTATATACTACCTAACTTCATATAATTCATGAATACAAAATGTATAGCAATCGTTAATAATTTATCTTAACATAAAATATTATATGTAGTATGTCCTTCGTCTGCTTCATATGTATATTCTATTCAGAATTCAAATCCAATTCAATTGAAACGTAAACAAAAATACATAATTTGTATTGTTCTTTTTCTTTCTATTATTCAAGTTTACATTAAATGGATCGAAACCTATATTAGTAATTAATACATAATTTTGAATATACGTATCAAGAATGCCTGCAGACGGACAGACAGTCGATGCAGCAGACAAGTATGAGAGTGGAGACCACGCTTAGGCAAACGTAGTGTAGGACGTCCTGCGGCACGATGGATCGACGATTTGAAGAAGGTGGCTGGCAGCGAATATATGGGGGCTGCCCAAGATCGGCAACTTGTAAGTTTATTTTAGAGATCGAATAGTTGAAAATGGTGTATAATGTAGGTACATTATAAAAATCTCCACTTCACAAGTACCTATGGGAAGGCGGAAGCTAGGGGTAGCTCATCAAATACAAAATTATATGACGCTAAAAATAAGGCCTACGACGGCGGCACTGAAAATTTGGGGAATCAAGGAAGTGACACAACATTACTATTTAAAAATGTATTTATTGCTTTTCGAAGTATTCTCCGCGAAATTTGACACATTTTTCCATACGATGGAACCAATCATTGAAGCAACCATTCCATTCGGAAGTTGGGGACTCCAAACTGGCCGTTTTGTAGGCGTCCACAGCTTCTTCAGGTGATGAAAATCTCTGACCACGCAATTTATTCTTTATTTTAGGGAAAGTATAGAAATCATTAGGGCTTAGGTCGGGGCTGTACGGCGGATGGTCTAATAATTCTATGATTTCTTGCTCTAAAAACTCTTTTCTTCTGTGTGCGGTGTGAGAACTCGCATTGTCGTGATGGAGGATGATGCGGCGGTTGCAGTTCTCTTTACGGAGTTCAGTAACGACCTGTGGCAAACAAATGTTAGCATACCATTCTGCAATAACCGTTCTTTGTCCCTAAAGAGGAATAGTCGCAACATGGCCGGTTTTGGAGACAAACGTGGCCACCATTTTTTTTTGCAACACTCCGTGAACGAACAATTTTTGTTGGCTTTAACTCATTTTCTGACACCCAAACTCGTGACTGGTTTTTTGTTTCGGGTTCGTACGCGTATCCAGGATTCGTCACCTGATACGATGTTGTATACAGCATTTGAGGATCCTGCGTGGAATCTTTCGAGAGTTTTGACGCACCAAGTAACGCGAGCCGCTTTTTGCTCTTCACAGAGCAAATGCGGTATCCATCGGGAAAACAACTTTTGTACACCTAATAATTCATGCAAGATTATTTGTATTTGACTCATGCCAATGTCTAAAGTTGCCTGAATTTCGCGGTATGTCACTCAATCAGCTTACGCACAGCATCAACGTTTTCTTGGGTGACTGCAGTTTTTGGACTACCTTGACGGGGATCATCACTGAGCTTGACACGTCCATGTTAAAATTCAGCAAACCAGCGATAAATTGTGGTTTTGGATGGGGCTTCATCACCAAATGCAGAAATCATCCGGTCAACACACTGTTTTTGTGTTAAACCACTTCGAAAGTCATAATAAATCATCGCTCTAGAATTTTCTCGAGTCAATTCCATTTTCTCAACGACTAAACAAGTTTGACAAGACCTTGTGACAAGACCGAGAATCTTTTTTTAAATAAATAAACGGTATTCGATTTTTAAAACCAAGGAGTTTTAAATTAAAAAGATTTTAATATGACAGAAATAGTGGAAATATTCCATTCCCGATACTTTTAGTGCAGCCTATGTATATCAACAAAATTATGTCTAGTTTTGTTCATAATTACCGAAGTTATCAAGGGTGGACAATTACAGTTAATACAGAACCCTGATAAAAAAACACATTGACTGAAGATTTCAATTCCGTGGATATTCGCTTCGGTGCCAAATGCCAATATCGTGTTATATCTAGTGGGCTTTATTAGGTATCAGATGATGTTTGACACCTTCCTCCGATTCTGTGAAATAAACCGCCAATATTAACATTTTTGCGATTGCATTCTCAAATGCTTCCAAAATTAACACGTTCCTAAGTGCTCTCAAGTAAGAACATGCTGTTCTTGATATCTGGTGATCTAAGGAAACCTTAACTTTAAGAAGCGTTGGAATTTTTATTCCATCGCGCATCGGTAAGAATTAATTCATGATGCATTTTGAAATTCAGCGAGCATCTATTTTAAGCCCTACCCGCGTTAATGCAGTTTATTACCGTCATAATCGCTCTATGCAGGTAATTAATAGGGTTTCGTACATTAATTACTGCACACCGTCGATAAATCCGTGCCATTGTTGACAAATATTTCCATTTTCCACTGACTTTCCACGCGACGTGACGCCACGCGACGCTATTGACATTTCATAACACACTGTGGCGGGATTGCGGGATATAACAGGGGAATTTCCAATTTATAATCATCATATTTTGTCATGGGGTACTCTTCCCAACTTACCTGTCCGGTAGTTGTGGTATAGTATACGGGTATGCGACCCCGGCATCCCTAGCTATTACTGTCCTATCCCTTGCCCTCCTGGGCGGTAATATCCTACATTCCCTATTTCCCACTCTAACTTACCAATCTTCCTTTCCACCCCAATTGTCCTTCCCTTTCCCTATTCCTACCCTCTCCACCAATCCGTGGAAACGCAATGGATAATCAAAAATAATTTAATTATCCAAAATGGCGGCGATGTGGTTCGCCACCCATCACGTCTCGTTTCTCGCGGAGGCGAAAAGCGGACCATGGAGAGACGCTTGGCTACGTTGAATGTAAGAGGAGGAATGGATGGTAAGAATGAAAGTGGACGAAGCGAAAGAAGTATGTAAGGATCGTAGCAAGTGGAAAGAAGTGGTCTCTGCCTACCCCTACGGGAAAGAGGCGGTCCTGCCTACCCCTACGGGAAAAAGGCGTGATTATGTGTGTGTGTGTGTATATTTTATTAAAACGGAATGAAAACAAGCGCTTACCAGGTTTTAGACATTCTTAGCTATAAAGGTGTCTACATTTTGTGTGTAGTGTATGTGTCTGTTACTATACGTGTAGAACAAAGAATTCAATATTTTAGTTTCAACCCCCAGAAGAGTGAAAACGTTTTTTGAACCCAGAAGACGACATAACTTTATAACGCGGACAAAGCCAAGTTAAATAGAGGTACTAGTTATAGCTGGTTTGGTAGCGCTTCGCTACTTCAGATTAATTGTAAAAATGCCTATCGACCTTCTCGTAATTGTAAGCAATTAGTTGACATACTTCTGTCGCAATCCGATCAAAGATGTTTCGTGTAAGAAACTAAACACAATGTTTCCGTGCAGTAGCCAGAGATTACATTTTTTTTTATTTCTAAATATTATTGTTAAAACATATTATTATTATACTTACCTATGCAATAACAGTAATAAAGCGAATATTATAAAACAATAAAGGAAACAATATCATAGAACACTGAACATGAGGAAAATTTTTCATATCTACACTTCTACACTAATATTATAAAGAGGAAAACTTTGTTTGTATGTTTGTTTGTTTGTTTGTTTGTTTGTAATGAATAGGCTCAAAAAGTACTGGACCGATTTCAAAAATTCTTTCACCGCTCGAAAGCTACATTATCCACGAGTAACATAGGCTAAATTTTATTTTGGAAAAAAATAGGGTTCCGTAAAATATTTGGGCTTTTCGGACACAAGGTGTAAAAAATCAACCAGAAAAGTTACTTATTTTGCGTACGCTGCCTAAACGATAAAAGATAGAACCATAAAATGTTCTAATTAATTGTAGATCTTATAAATATCTACAAAAAAGTCCGCGATACACTATACCTATCTATGTCGAGTGAGGCACAACAACCTTTTTTTTATTTAGAAATCTTGAATTTTTTTATGACTACATTTAAACGCGTTTATTTTACTCATGCTATTAATCCTTATCAAAATAAATTATTTCATCACTAAGTACAGTTTATGTAGATAATATTTGGTCTTTGAATGATTGAAATTGGACGTTTGGTTTTGAAGTTATGGCGAAATTAAAATATTACGATTTCTGCTGCACGGCCCGTTGCGAAGTGCGCGTGCCGGGGGGAGTTTAGATCTATGGTATTTCATACGATAAAAGTATACCCACCTACGTATTTCATTGAGTTTTAGTAGGTTAGAGGTTTAAAGACATTCTGTAGTATTAGTATCATTATTGTACCCGTGCGAAGCTGGGGCAGGTCGCTAGTCGAGATATAAACTCGATAAAACTACATACCTATCACAGAAGGCTTACGATAGAGGAAATCGGATATAGAGTTAGATTTTGTGTAAATATAAGCTGACGTATTAACCTTAGGAGCAATATTGCTCCGCAATTTTTAAATATTATGTTCGTTGCTTAATACGATATATTTAAAATTTTCTAAATTAAAAGTAGTTAGTTATTTTTGCTATCATATTTATTTAGGCGCTCAATTTTATATTATAATAGTTTTGTCAAGTTTGTATTTAGTATAATACAAGTTCGCAAAAACGAATTGATTACCTACTATTCCTACTTACTGAGTATTGTCAAAGTTTTTTTTTTTTATCTTTTATCACATGACGAGAAATAAATTTGTGACAAACACGCGTAAAATAACTATTGAAATTTGAAATTAAATCACAAATAGAAAAAACTGTACCTATTTCAGTCGTGCATCGAAGTGACGTTGATATGCATTGAATTTATGTTCATATTTCCCAAGACGGGGTTCATAATATTTTCGAATAGAAATAAGTGCACATAAAGAAAACTTGATCTTTATTTTTCTTTTATATTATTTCACCAGTCAATACGATTTCAATTTGTTGTTGCTATACAAACTCGGAGTTGGAATCACAAAGCTAAGCTACAAGAGGATATTCAATTACTATAATGTTGTATCTGCGTTCGGTTCAAGAGCCAGACATTTGATAGAAAAGCTAATTTAATATTTTCCATAGGTACTCAGTACCTACGTAATATTATAGTAAGTACCCACTATCAGGGAATCTAATCCAGGGTGGGCTCGTTATTTGTTTGTATTATAAAGACGACAGTTTTAGATGACATGTCAGTTTGATTAATGATATAATAATATTATTATAATACGAACAAATTATGACATCAGTCAACTTGCTTATAAATTAGATATTGTCAAGGAATTTGTAAGTATTATATACAACTGGAAAGAGCTCTCGGCATCAAATTTGTGCCGAGAGGGAGATACAATACTAACCGCTCCGTCTCTTTTTAACGAGGGTGACAACAATATTTTTAATTTGGGGACAAATTAGTTGAAGTTTGGAAACATATGGTGATTTCAACTTTTTCTAAAGAAGTCCAAGCACATGCTATCAAAAAGTAATATTTTGCTCCAAGGTATACCCTGGATCCAGAAGTATAGAACAGAACTCCTGACTCATTATAGATACATGTTTGGGGATTTCGGCGTTGTTTAAAGAACTGCAAGCTGCAAGCATATGCCACTCTGTCAATTAGAGTAAACATCATCATCACCACCACTATCACACCATACATCATCACATTATGATGATATAAAAGGTACTTCCCATAGTATTTTACACTAACACGGAGATCTTTGAACATTACTCTGCTGTTTATGGACCTATTTAAAAAATTCGTTTGTTGTTGTAAAGGGTTTAATTCGAAATTGGTCATTTAGTCACCAAGGTGGAAACCGGATAATGCGATCCATGAGGAATCGAGGGAACTCCTCGAAATTTATATCGACACATATAGTGATTTTGACTTTTACTGAAGTAACACAATGCAGCATATGCTCCTAAAAATAAGATATTGAAACCAAGGTATACCTTGGTTTCAACATCTTATTTTTGGATATAGGGTCTACTCTACCCTAGATCCAAAAGCACTGAACAGAACTCCTCAGTCTTTAAAGATACGCGTTTGGAAATTTCAGCATTGTTTAAAGAACTGCAAGCATATATGCCACATACAGTAATCATCATCATACAGTAATCATCATCATTACCTTAACAACAATACCTAATGGAAGCTTGGCGCGTATTCAATTATACATTCGATCGTTTATTTTAACGTTCTTAAGACGTATTAATAACAACTTAACAAAATATATACCTAACTAAAACGGGTGAAATTATTATTTTTAAACAAAAAATTAAACCGACTTCCAAAGTAAAAATACACAAAAAAGTATGAAATAAAACTTATTTTCTAAATAATTTCCCTTTTAAATTTGGCTATTTCTCTATTTAATCTTCTTAATATGAACTTTAAGCCACCACCACGGTACCGGCAAAT
Source organism: Glaucopsyche alexis (assembly GCA_905404095.1). NCBI lineage: Eukaryota > Metazoa > Arthropoda > Insecta > Lepidoptera > Lycaenidae > Glaucopsyche > Glaucopsyche alexis. The sequence continues at coordinate 7,849,352 of FR990042.1, forward strand.
ATGAACGTAAGTTCTATAAAATATTGTCGAATATCGTTTGGGCTGGTATCGACTTCAAAATTAAGAAGATTAAGTAGAGAAATAGCCAAATTTAAAGGGGGAATTATTTAGAAAATAAGTTTTATTTCATACTTTTTTGTGTATTTTTACTTTGGAAGTCGGTTTAATTTTTTGTTTAAAAATAATAATACGTCATAAATGATAATACAAGTTGCTGAAACGTATATTATAGAGTGACTTTTAATTAGTGTAAAACACTTTACCACGTGATAATGCTCATGATAACAAACATCTTACCCAAATAAACTTTTTAGAGCATTTATTATTTATAAGTGAAAATTCCTTTAGCGGCACTGTGCATTTTTCTTGGGATGGGTAAAAAATGTTAAACTCGAGCAGGACACGTGAATCTGATCGAAAAGTCATAAAATGCAACTTGCAATTGTTTGCTGTCTTAGTTTACGCGAGCATGAAACTATTTTAGTTCGATTTACTTTTGACCCTAACTATTGACCTTTGGCCTTGACCTTGACCGCCAATCATCCCCATCACATTTACCCTTACATTGGCCTTTACCTCCAATTGTCCCCCCATGAAAATTGTCTCCAGTTAAATGGCTCGACTTTTGAGATTTATGGGGCCATTTTGAAAGTTGACGTACGGTGAAATCAGTATCTAAGAGAAAAGAAGTGTCTCCAGTTAAATGGCCCCACTTTTGAGATTTTTGGGGCCGTTTTGAAATTTGACGTATGGTGAAAACACGATAGAGAAAAGAAGTGTCTCCAGTTAAATGGCCCCACTTTTGAGATTTTTGGGGCCATTTTGAAATTTGACGTATGGTGAAAACACTATGAAGAAAAAAGTGTCTCCAGTTAAATGGCCCCACTTTTGAAAATTTTGGGGCCATTTTGAAATTTGACGTATAGTGAAAACACTAAGGAGAAAAGTGTCTAGTTAAATGGTCCCACTTTTGAAATTTTTCACTTCTACCGGCACTCTCGGAGTGCAACCCGTTGTTTTTTATTATTATTTAATTCGCTACCTAATGTTAAGTTGAGGTAGATTAAATAAAAAAGTTCCTTTGGGAAAGTTTGTAATCATGAGCACTACCACGTGGTAAAGTATATTTTGCACTAATTAAAAGTTTGACGACCTCATTGGCTTAGTGGTTGAGCATGTTGGTGATCAAGCCGGTCGCTGGTTCGAATTCCGCCATTTTTTATTTTAAAACTTTTACTATCAACTTATAACGTAATTACACAATTTATATGTTATAAAAGCTTGTCGAGAATCAAATAAATTGTCTCATAAATCTATCAGATCAAGTTACTTGATTTACTTCTTTGATTTGTTTGATTCTCGACAAGCTTTTATATCATATAAATTGTGTAATTACGTTGTAAGTTGATAGTAAAAGTTTTAAAGGAAAAAATATTTTATTCTTTTTAGCGCATTCAAATAAAAGCTTGTTTTTTAAAAAAGTTTTTTTTTTTACTTTTAATTTATTTTTTACTTTTTAGTTATCGCTAGATAGGTTTCTCAGTCTGTTCATCTCATTTAACGCATCATTGTTGCAAGGTTGTTTGCCGGTTAATTTAGTACAGGCAAGCTCTTCAGGAGACCTCCTAGAAATTTTACTCTACTCTGTAAGGACCTCAAAAAACCCCAACACACCATACTTTCATTTGATACCCATATTGTACGAGTGCATTAAAAATAACTTGTCGGCCATATTGGGTGTTCCGCCATGTTGGATTTTCGAGTTATTCTCAGCAAGCCCTTTCATTTGATACCCATATTGTAGGATTGCATTCAAATTGACTGTCGGCCATCTTGGATGTTCCATCATGTGGGAGTTTTTGGGTTTTTCTCAGCAATCCCTTTCATTTGATACCCATGTTATAGGAGTGCATTAAAAATAACTTGTCGGCCATCTTGGATGTCCCATCATGTTGGATTTTCGAGTTATTCTCAGCAAGCCCTTTCATTTGATACCCATATTGTAGGATTACATTAAAATTGACTGTCTGCCATCTTGGACGTTTCGTCATGTTGGATTTTCGAGTTTTTCTCAGCAATCCCTTTCATTTGATACCCTTATTGTAGGAGTGCATTAAAAATAACTTGCCGGCCATCTTGTATGTTCCATCATGTTAGATTTTCATGTTATTCTCATCAAGCCCTTTCATTTGATACCCATATTGAAGGAGTGCATTAAAAATGACTTGGCGGCCATCTTGGATGTTCCGCCATGTTGGATTTTCGAGTTATTAACAGCAAGCCCTTTCATTTGATTGCATATTCACGCCAACCAAGATACTCGTCAAGACGAATCATACGAGCCCAAACTAGATGGAACCCCATCGTCGTTTAATTACAGAGTTCCTATGGCCATATTCTAGCTCCCTGGTTACCATATAGTATCAAAGCACTCGTCAAGACGAATTAAACGAGACGAAACTTGATGGGGTTGCGTCGTTTAATTACGGAGTTCCTATGGCCACCTTCCAGCTCCATCATCAGATCCTGGTTACCATATAGTATCAAAGTACTTGTCAAGACGAACTAAATGAGCCCAAATTCGATGGGACTATGTGGTCTTATTTTGGAATTCCTGTGGCCACCTTCCAGCTCCATCATCAGATCAGCTCCACGTCATCATAATATTGCATTGTCATGCGGTTTACATATTCGTGCAAAATTTCAACTCAATCGGAAACCGGAAAGTGGATCAAATTTAACTTGCAAGAATCCATTACAGACCGACAATGGGACAGGTGAAACTAAATAAAAGCTTATAAAATAAAATTGTTCGGACTTATACATGCTGCAACTTTTCGCCACCGTTCCATGCGACAAAATATTTATCATCCTCATCACCTTGATGAGTCGCAGTCCTCCACCGTGCGCTTTACCCGAAGCTTTCTGCCGCGCACTGTAAAACTCTGGAATGAACTGTCGCCAGCAGTATTTCCGGACCACTACGACCTGCAAACCTTCAAGATGGGAGCATATTCCCTCCTAAAAGGCCGGCAACGCACTTGCAACTTCTCTGATGTTGCGGGTGTCCATGGGCGACGGTAATCGCTTTCCATCAGGTGATCCGTTTGCTCGTTTGCCCCCTAGTTTTATAAAAAAAAAAACACAAGTTCTTCGAGAACTTACCACGGGACAAGATTGATGTGGTGTGAAGTGTCCATAAATGTTATTATTATATTATAAGTCATCCTATACAGATAAACCTACCTACTAATATTATAACTCTGTCTGTCTGATGTCGCCCGCCCGCCCGCGAGATTCTCACGTAACTATGCGCACATAATAAGCACTCAGGGATTAAGAATTTTTCTAACAGTGAAAGAATTTTTCAAATCTGTTAGGTTTCAGAAATTATCAATAACATACAAACATACAATGGTTTTCTCTTTATAATATCATTAAGGTAGGTAAAATAATATAAATGTCCTATATTCCCTATTAAATCATATTGTCACCCGAATATTTAGAATGTTCCAAGGGAAATACACGGCGTTTTGTGTTGCAACTATTCTATTTTCATTTCTTCCATTTTACTCTATCAAAATGCAAATAATCAAAAATTAAATAACAAATTTCTAATTATCGGTTAGTAGGTAGGTTCTAAATAACTAGTGATTTTTATTTTACATTTCTCTCTCAGATTATGAATAACATAATATTTAACCGAGTTTATTAGTATTTCTTTCTTATACACTATATCGCACATAAAATCTACCAAACCTAAAATTTAAGTAAAGATATAAACTGGCTACACTAGGTTACTTGTTAGAACGAGACACAGGGATAACTTATAGCTATCTCACCGGGACCGGTTTTTTTATTGCGCACGTAATAAGCTTTAAGTCTGAGTAGTAAAGATCATTTTTGATTGAATTAAAAGAAAATAAAGTTTGAAGTACTCTTTCCTGTTGTATATAATACTTACAAATTCCTTGGATATTGTACTATATGCAGCATGCTTCATTTCGGTGTTTTGGTATCTTTGAGTCTGATCTGAGCCGGCGGTGGAAAATCCTGTGGAAAATTACAGTCCCATACAGCTATAATTCATCATCATTAGATGACTTACTGCTTGACAACGACGAGGGTAACTTATTTTTTTAATATTTATTTTGTTTATTTATAATATTTGAACATGAGTTCAACACATTCAGCTTAGTGTACGTACTAACTGTTTAAGTTTTATTTATTTTATTGAATAAGTTCACTCAACTCTTCTTTATAACATAGTACATACCTAAATACTTACGTACATAGAGTATGTATATGAGATATAATGTGTATGAGAAAAGGGTAATTTTTCTTTATGTAGTTTATTTAAGTAGTTACCAAACTCTTAAAATTGTAGAAGCTTTAAAAAATTAACAGCAACACTATCTCATTGACAAAAGACGACGTATGTTCAAATATTTAAATTAATGGTTATTACTTATTAGTTTGAAATTCGGCCACCCACCATTACTTTATATTCAATTTTGGAACGATTTATATTAATTAGATGTTGCGTGTGCCGACTGCCGTGTGGGCTTTCTGTTTTGTAAGGGCCGGGCCACACGGCGCGGCGCCGCACCGCACCGCAATACTCCGCACCGCACTGGCGGCCACACGATCAATGCGGCGTCGCCCTGTGTGCACCCCTCCCCGCCTCATCTGTCTCGCCCCGCCTCGCGCCGTTGTCCGGTGCGCCTGCGGTGCGGCGCCGGAGCGGCGCCGGACGCGTCGTGTGGCATACCATACATTTTTATATGTAAAAGACCCGTTGCGATACCGCTCAGGCGCCGCGCCGCAGCCGTACCGCACCGTGTGGCCTGGCCCTAACTTTGATGCCTTAGGGCCGATTCACACCGAAACGAAAAGATACGCGACGCGGCGCTGCATTTTTTAAGACGGCTATTTAAAATTGAACTTTATTCGTATAATGAATAAAGAAAAAAAGATTCAAGTTTAATTGTAAGAGTTCGAATGCCGGTTGCACAGCGCTAGACATACACATACACAGTGCATATGTGTGTACTGTGTATGTGTAGTCGTCTCCGCAATTCTTTAGATTTCAGACCGATGGTGAAATTTTTATTGATGTGAAAATGACTTGCCTTTAGAAGATGGAAGCCTAGATACGTATGGAAGCCGAGATAGTGATGATTACAGAACTCAATCCAATTAACCATCCTCAACGCTGCTATCCAGTTTTAAAACAACTCCGTAAAAAGTAACTTTGCAGTTTGTAGTACAACTTTTTGATGTAGCTTGAGTGGGCGAGATTAACACGGACTGTAGGGTTAAGCTCGGTATAGGGTTAAGCTCGATAAAGCCCTCGAATTCCGCGACCAGGCCACAGACTAATGCCCAGTTTCTGAAGATTTTACATAAACTCAGAATAAACTAAGTTTATCGATAAAAGATCGCACTGGTATTACCTAACCAAATACAGGCTCCTTTCATAATTCCGGATAGCTTTCATAAAATTAAAACGTTATTTTGATGGTTTGAGGTTTCTAAGTTAACTTAAAACTACACACTTGGCGCGTTCAAACGCTCTTCACAACACACAAAGTGCATATGTATTAAAAAGAAACATCAAAGTACACGTTGTAACAATTGTAGAACATTGTAAAGGGTACAAGCTACCAAAAATGGACACCAGTCCTGCCATACTTAATACACTCACACAAGTATTGAAAGCACAACTTGTTTTTCTAGTGTTTGATGATATAAATACATACTAACTTTAAACGTGGGAGACTAATCTTTCGGCACGAATGGGACAGTTCGACCGGATAAATACCACGACTTCACAGAAAACCGGCATGGAATAACGTTTGCGTTCTGTTTCTCCGAGTGAGTGAGGTTACTGGAGGCCCAAGGGGGGGTAGGGGATTTTATGGACCAGGAACTCATGTGCGAACTCGTATGTTCATGGGCAGAGGTAATCGCTTATTATGGCGATCTGTCTGCTCGTTTCCTAGTCCATTTCATTAACAAAAATAATATCAAAACAAAGAAAATAATGCATTTAGCATTATGACGGATACCTACTCATAATATTGTGTAAATAAAATAAAACTTAGGAAATATTTTATTCCTATGTGCAGAGAATCAGGAATTTACTCTGTTGCTTGCTCTATAGTCTATACCTAGGTACTTGTGTAATAAATAATGAATTTGTTTTTAACATAGTAATTTTTGCATACTTATACGATATTATGTTTTTGATAATAATTTTTATAATAACAAATAACACGCCTTTTATTTCATAATACAAGTAGGTCAAAAGTTTTATTTTCGTCTTTATTGAATCGGTTCAAATAAGGTTCAAATAATAAGTGTTGTATCTAATTATAACACTGAGAACTGAATTTTGGAAAACACCATAAAAACAACCGAATAAAATAGAACATTGGTAATTTTGTAGGTCTGTGCTAAAATATAAGGTCTCCGAAAATCAATTACGGATACTTCAGGCACGTGATCCACTGCTAAAAATAATTGTCATACTCAAACTAAAAAAATCATCTAATGTATGGGCGACTCTCCGCTTAACGCAACCTCTCCCATATAGAGACTAAAATTTTTTTTCGAGTATGACAATTATTTTTCTTCTTAAATGTCTTTACACAAGCATCACATCATATCTCCAAAGTATCCGTAATTGATTTTACCAAACCTTATAATATAATACAATAAATTGTTTAATTAAACTTGAGCGAGCGAAGCGAGCGAGCAAACTTTATTTTCCTATTTAACAGGCTATATTTTACACATTTTTCACAGTAGGTACATAATTATAAAATTTTGTGATCAGTGACGTGCCCAAAATATTGTGTCGCGACTCGCGACTCGCAAGCCACTGGTGGCACGCGTGCCATAGGTTCGCCAGGCTAACGCCACCACTAATATAGTGTATCAAAACATCTCCTTTTTATTGAAATGTAAACATTAACTAAAGTTTCATATTCGCAGGTAAAATGATCCTGGAAGCGCGTTAGCTGATTAAGGGTAAGTGAAATACGAGTACTATATACTCAGGAGGCCTAGCAGAAATATTTGACAGCGGCGTAAACGTTTTCGACGAGTTAGTGAGGTTACCGGAGGCCCAAGGGGAGTTGGGGATTTAAGTACTGGGAACTCAAGTTGTAATACCAGAAGAGTTCCAAGTGTAACTCCTCTGGTGTTGCGAGTGTCTATGGACGGCGGTAATCGCTTACCATCAGGCGATCCGTCTACTTGTTTCCTGGTTAATTTCATTAAAAAAGAACGTAACGTAATCGAATGAAATTTGTATGAACGCTGTCGTAATTTTGACATATTTTCATACAATTTATAAACCATTTTGGAGGCCGATTACTCGAAAATGATTTAGGTACTTTGTAAAAAAGTCATGTATGAAAACTTGACTGTATTAAAAAATACCTATTCGATGATACCCCATAACATGGTGTAGAATGAAAAATATTTTTCATCCCCTCTTCACAGTTCACATGTAATGTATGGCTAAGGCAGTGGCTGCCACTCAGGAGAGGCATGAGACATGACCTACCTAGTGTAAAGTTAACTACGTATTGGTTACTTTTCTATGCAAAGAACAAGAAGAACTTACAAACAACAATTACTAATGTAGAAGTCTGCTTCCAAATTGGGACTTTTAAGATCCATGGCATTAAAATCTACGGTGCCTGTTCGGTGTTCCCAGTATTACATAGATAAAGTTACGGACAACGTCTAAAATCAACGGAAGTAACGCACGTAACGTAACAAATATACAGAAGTAGAGACGTAATAAGTAGAGAGTACAGGTACATGTATGTAAAGAGCTCAGGATAAAATAGTAAAAACGCATCCAAGCGTGAACTACGGCCATGGAATACTCTCAAAGGCTGGTTGTAAGAACGATTTAACTCATCCAAACACCCTTACCCATACGGACGCGTCCCTTTTCATGTTCAACGCTAAAAAGGCTCAGACTTTGTTCTTGTTTTAATTATTTCTGGTTACCGTTTCAACGCACGATATAGACGGGTGGTCTACCTTAAAACCACTTAAAACTATGATTTGTGATTATTGTATTAAAACAAGAGGCAAAAAAGTTTGAGTACAGTTTTCCGAGGATTGTGCAACCGGATGAGTATGAAATTTAGCCGGTAAGTTAAACCCTATGTGGAGTAATATTTTTTAAAAATAATGCTTAGAAATACATAAAATCAATAAAAATAACAATAACACAATATTATACTACCTCATATTATTATCAACACACGCTACTGAGCGTTTGGTACACGTTAACGTTTTCAATCTGTTGCATTTTTTTTTTTTTAATTTTCTATTTCGAGGTAAAAGAAGTCCTCTAAGAACTCGTTTATAGCTAAAACTTAAAAATTAAATTAAATATTATGGGCGAATTTCGACCACAGTAATCATTATTAATCAATGAAATACTCAGTTTTTGTAACATTATTTATCATTTTAACTACGAGAAAATCATTATAATATGTAGTTTATGGTTTAATATGAACAACCCTTGCAGATGTAAATATTTATTCGAAATTTAAATGTGCCATCACGCACAGAGGGCACAGGGCTTTGACCTACATAATACCATAACAAATAGGCCAAGATGGCTACTCAATATGGCTAATGGCGGGAGGACGAACGCATTTTACTAAAGTATAATAAAAAAAAATGTAGACCATATTCTGACATTTAATATTTTCCTATTGTTACACCGGGTTTCTCGGTGACCGCAACTTGTGTGTGACGCAATCGTGACATAATATGTAATATTAATTTAATATTAGGTATACTTGCCTGTGGGTATTCATTTTCCACTCTGTTAGATGATATTATTATAATATATTTCGTTGAAATGTATAGCTTAAAGCTTCTTGTTTTATATTAATATTCTAACACTGTACATTTTCATGAAATTTGGTAGGTATGATAGTAGTTTAGGCTCTGGATAGAATACTTTTTGTCCCTAAAAAAGTCCAATATTCCCGTCGGATTTACGCGGGCGGAGCCGCGGAAAATAGCTATTATAAAGAGAATAAGTTTGTTTGTTTGAATCGAATAGGCTCCGAAACTATTTGACCGATTTTGATGAAATTTGGCACAGATATAGAGTAAAGCACGGGGAAGGACATAGGCTATAACCTACAGCAACCATGCATTTTGCTGCGATATATAAGTATTTTATCGCAGCAAAATGCATGGTTGCTGCGGGATTTCCTTTTGCGCGTACGAAGTCGCATAACATCTACAAGTAGAGGAAAGTAATGAACAATACCTACAGTCACAAGTCCGCTAGGAGTTGAAACTAGAAATTTAAATGAGGCGCATTCAGGATAGAAAGCAGTCTAGTCATAATATACTAACATACTTTTAGCTATAATAATATAATATAGGAACAAACACGTACATTTAGTTACTTATTTAATCTCACTTTTTAAGCGCGTACTCTACTCTCTCCCTCCTAAACACAGACGTCCTAATAAATTAGTAGTAGTCCTAAAAAGCGTTTGTTTCAAATCAGCGAAATTCGTATATTTTTCGAAAGGCACCGAAAAATGCAAAAAGTACAAGTAATCTTGACTAAAAAAGGCTCAGACTATTTAGCCAAGTTGTTATCGTTAATTACGATGACAAACTTCGAAAACAAAAAAAAACATATATGGGATTTGACATAAGACCATTTATAGTGTCTACAGACACACGAATTTGGTACGGAGCGTACAGCGGATCTGGTACGCTCCGTACCACATCCGAGCATGTGTAGGGCAGTCCGGCGAACATATGAAGAAGGCGAAGAGTTCACCGTTGTCCGCATCGGATCTGGTACGCTCCGTACCATATTCGTGCGTGTGTAGAGTAGTCCGGCGGTTTGGCCGTACAACAGTATCAGTGTTGCCAACTTAGGGATGTACCCCCCAAAATTAGGGAAAATATCTACGGGGTTTACTAGAGGACAGGATGTTTAGAGTTTACTCCTTATGAATCAATTTGTATGTAATAATAAAAATTATTTTAATGTGTGTATTATATAGCCAGGGATATGAAAATGTATTGGGAGTGAAATCAGATTAAGACAAGTTAGTTTTATGTTATTCACGCGTAAGTCTTTATGTTAAACACATAACCTTTCTTTCTAGCTTATTATCTCTTAGACCTGTCAATAGTATAAGTAATCAGGGGTAAAATTTGGGGAGAAATGTTTTTTTAAATGTTGGTATCACTGCCCGTTATCAATGAATTGCGGGAATCATCGTCGTCGTTTAAAAACCGCACTGTAAATAGAACTCTGTGCTAATGTAATAGAGCATAAAATCGAACACACGAGTGTCGAGCGTTTCGCTCCACTGCACCGTACCAAATCCGTGCGTGTGTAGTACACCGAATTTGGTCTCCGGATATGGTTCGGTGCATAGATAATACAGATATATATTAGTACGTTCGCTGTACGCTCCGTACCAAATTCGTGTGTCTGTAGATATCATTATATTTCAACTTTGACTACAGGCTCAGAGCAAGAAAATAATTTTAATAAATTCATTTCCCTGTTGCATCAAAATTTAACAAGTTATAGTGCGATTCAAATGAGAATAGGATCGAGTCGGCGCCATATTGTTTCGAATTTAGACTGATAAGATAGTTAAATTTATATTTAAATAATTGATTGTAATCTAACGTTTCAATTTAAATTCGATGCAATGCTATTAATATTAATGTGCACAAAAGTTTTTCTGAAAATCGCACTTTTCAAGCGATATTTGATAGATAAAGGTCATTGACGTTCCTATTCTCATTTGAAACGCGTTATACAACGAAATACGAATGCGCAATACAAGGGGTACGACTTACGAGACGTTTCAAACGAGCTAAGCGCATTGCAATCTTTTGAATGTGGACCCTAACCTGTACCACCCATGTCTCTTACCAAAAAATGAGAATTCCATACCACTCTCGACCGTGGGATAAATGTTACGTGCCAATTTGGTCAACGTAAAAGCTACCAGTTTTTATTTCAAATTTCAATCCATTTCGAATAAGCGCCTTCTAGCGTCTAATAACAGTCGACACAACATTATTCACGAATCAGTAATCACGATTGAATAGATTGAAATAACGCGTGTAAAAATCGCACTATGCACAAAATATCTACAATGAATAGATATGCACGTAGAGGGGCTAAAACATTATGGGACAACTTATATACCAGACAAACTAATTGTAAAGATGAAATAATATAAATAGTTGAATGCTTTCGATGCTTGTAAAGGATGTTTGGAATATTTTATTATACCAAAATCTACAATTTGTAAAGCACTTCAAAATGAACGATCGAAGCTTAAATATAAACCGCACATTATTGGAGCGCTAATTGAAATGGTAACGGTGCAGAAAATCCTCTTTCATTCCATAGTTCATATCAGTTTGGTCGTTTTTCGAACAATTATGACACTTACAGATAGTAGATACAGATTCCACTTACTTTTTACTATAACATAATATAATATAAATTTACTGGGTAGTGGGTTTTCGCAGTACCGCGGTGTCACTGATGCGGCGGCACTATAGATGCACGCTTCCAGAGTCTACCTTTAACGAACTTGGCTTTTTCGGAAGGACTATAATTGCTGACGCCCTTACCCTATGGCTAACCTAGTTCAATCCAATTTCGAAATCTGCTTTTGGAGTGATCCGCGCAACCTGCTCTTTTATTTTATGAGCACTGTCACGATGATGGCTGATACTATTGCTATATTTGCTGAGGGTAAAACATTTATATTTAGAAGTAAATGAAGAAAGCGTACAAATTGTATATTTATTTAGGCAAATCAATTTCGTTTGAACACTAGCCAGAAAAATAAACAAAATAATGTATTGCAAAAAAAAATTAATAGAAATTATAAAAATTGGTTGGTCATTACAGACATTAACAGTAAACTCTTCGACGTTGTCATTTTACCTTGCTTGGCTAATGGTTGCCAAACTTAGTCCTTACGAAAGAAATATGAAAAGAAAATAGCATGTTCATCAACGCTAAACAGAGAGAAACATGTTGAGCACGAGAGGGTCAGACAAAATAAAAAATGAAATTACCTTATACTAAATAGGACAAAAGGAAAAATAAGAACGCTTAAGTGGAAATGGACAGGACAATGGACATGTGATTAGAATGGGCAATGAGAGATGGACTAGTAGAATAACAGAATGGCAACCAAGGGAAGGACAGGAAAACAGAAGACGACCAAGGAAACGGGGGGAAGATGTATTTAAAGAGAGATGCGTATAAGACTGGAAAAGAAAAGAGAAAGACTCAGATATATCTGGACCTTTAGTCGCGTGACATGCCGTTTGCGATGCCTTGTGTCAAATCCTACTCGTATACATTTTGTTTTCAAAGATCGCCATCGAAATAATTATCGAATGCCCTGAATTCTGGAGGAAACTGTCCCCAGTTTTCCACATTTTGGAATTAATGACAATTTATTAATAGGAATTTTAAAGAAAGAATAATTAATTAAATCAATAGAAAACGAGATAATATTTATAAACTTGCTGTAATAAAATTGTAATTTAATAAATTAATTTAATTGAAATTAAAAAATGTTGCAAGTGTAAATATTTTGTGATTTTTGGTAGAATAATTAACTATTTTTCTAAATGACTGACAATATAATTAGGTATTATCTCTCACTGTCTGTTCACTCTGTACGGATAGCTCATCTTGCGTCGACATGTTTGCGTGCGAGAACAGGTTTCGTTTGTGATTGCGAATTACTTTCGATGACTATCTCGCTTCAAATTACGCTCATCATAGTATTGAATTACAGCTCCAATTATGATTTAGTTCGTCAAGCAAAACTCTTGGTTCTTTATTATTTTTATGGCAATTCAAAGGTTTTATAGGTACCGTGGGAGAGCCGTGGAAGGGCCGGCTCAGCTGGAAAGATACCAGGACCTCGCAGATTATACCGGTGTAAAACTGTAAATTAACGCGTTGTTACTTGTTACACCAAGTGGTGAGGATACCGGAGGCCCAAGGTGGCAGGGATCAGGGATTAGGGCATTCAAAGACGGGCAATGCATGTCCATGGACAGCGGTAACTACTTACCATCAGACGTGTCGTATGCTCGTTTGCTTATTATGTTGTCTTGGCTAGTAATAATAATAATAACGCCCACACCGATCTCGGTGACGGTGGCCGGTTTCATTCAAACCAGGCCAGTTACGCAGGAGTGATTTTATAGTGCCCAAGTGTGTGCGCAGTACACAAGAGCACTCTCTCTTCCTTTTACTCTCGTAACCCAGTGGGACGGATGACCGACACGACTGGCGAGAGATCAGGCGCAGGACCGACTTTTTACATGCCCATCCGACGCATGGATCATCTTTCTTGTCAGACAATCAGGTGATCAGCCTGCATTGTCCTAACCAAACTGGGAAACAACTTTTTTTTTTTTGTTGTTCCCATGTGGGAATCGAACCCACGACCTCCGAGTCGAGAGCCAATGCTCGAACCACTTGACCACGGAAGCTGTTACTTGGCTAGTAATTATCTTGCAAGTGCAGTAAACACACACCCAATATTTTCTTACGTAAAAATACTTACTCGAATGTATCGGTATTAGGTAGGTAAATAATTGTGGAACGTACAAAACAACTAACTCTTTCTTGTAGGTATTTATTATAACATCAGTTATGAATTATGATTTTATGAATTAGAATAGAAATTTTATGAAAATAATGATTGAGTGTATAATAAAGTTAGATCAGATACACACGAACGCTTTTATCGCGCGGCATTTCACGATATGTCTACAGAATTTCTACTTTTCACCAGCCATGGAACAAGTTATTATAATATTACAATTTATTTAAATGTCCGCCCCTCATACATAATATTATACACATGTACAGCTTGGCAAAAATGAGTACGACACGATGACAGGAGGAACTAAAACATTTTCGACTGTATCATCTTCTATCCTTAGTAGATTAGAATTACAATATATTATTATAATTTATATAATACTAGCTGATGCCCGCGGCTCCGCCAGCGCAGCGTAAGTACAGTAACCCACGGGAACCTAATATGTCCCGCGATTAAAAGTAGCCTATGTCCTTTCCCGTGGTCTACTTTATATCCGTATCAAATTTCATGATAATCGGCTAAGTAGTTTATTACGTGAAACTGTAAATAAAGTATCCCACGGAAACCGTACATTTCCCCGCAATAAAAAGCAGATAAAAACAATCCTTGATGCGGATTATAGTTATATCATGCTAAAGTTTCAGCTCGATCGGTGCAGAACTTTTTGAGTTTTTAACAAACCAACATTTTTATATATAAGATATTTAGATATAATATGTATTATTTATAAATATGTCATTCCGATCTAATATGGATAGTAGCTGATGCAGTCAAAAATGTTTTAGTTCCTCCTGAGTCCTGTAGAATATGACGCTATACTCTTTTTTGCCAAGCTGTAAATAAACATTCAGCTTTATAGATTTAGTTCGGAACTCGCGTTGAGTAAGCCCTAGTGTACATAAAGGTTTATTATTAAAGTTGTCTATTTTGAACTTTCCGCTGGAAAACGTTTTGTCGTTTATCCTGGTGTGTTTTTGTTAAATTAACAATTATTTAACGTCCCGAGCCGGTTATATTCAATTGACATCACGTTCCGCATATTAAATATCTAATAAAATATTCCCTGCAGAAAAATGGCTGAAATATTTTTAAGCTAATCCACAGATAACTAATTCCTTGCTAATTTATATCAATCAAGACCATAATATAGGTCAAGATCAATTTTAAAAGCATTTTTGCTTTCACACTTCATTATCTTTTGTGAATTTCCTACCTATGTTATGCTACCTATTTATTTTTATTTTATTAATTCACCAACAGAACATTTAATACAGTTTTACAAATCATTTTTATTGATTATCTAATTGTCGTAATATAACAACGCGATTAGTTTTGTTTTACAAACAATTCAATTTTTAAATTTAAACTTTAAAGATGATTGATGTGTCCTTACTCCTTAGGGGCCGTCCATTAATCACGTGATGTTTTTAACAACTTTTTAGACCCCTCCCCTCCTCCTAGTTATACGTGGTGAGGTTTTATACTACCCCACCTAAGATCACGTGTATTTTTTTTACATAGTAAGAAGGTCATGTTTGAAGAAAAACTTTAATTAAAAAAAACAGTTTAATCGAATAATTTAAGCAATTAAAAACTATACCAGTTATTTGTCTTGTATAAGTATTTAAACAACAACCGATAACAATTTCGGTATGCATAGACTAGATTCGAAAACTAATACACGTGATCTCTCCTTATACCCCCTCCTCCCCTTGGTGATACTTGGTGATTTTTTTTTTCGGAGCCCCCCCCCGTCCCCCTTTAGGCATCACGTGATTAATGGACGACCCTTAATAATAGGTGAAATACGACATGCATAGGACTTGCAATATATTTATTCTATTACTATTACTAGATCCAACGGGTTACGGGAACCGTAAATTTACGATAAAGTAGCCTATATCCTTCTCCTTGGTGTACTTTATGTCTGTGCCAAATTTCATGATGATCGGTTAAGTTGTTTTTACCTGAAAGAAAAACAACCAAACAAACTCATTTTCACATTTATAATGTTAGTAAGGAGAAATTGTAGAGTTATTAATAAGTATCCAGTGCATTTCAATGTGAGTTGTGGTTGTGAGAAGAGCAGCTCATTCCATCCACAGTCCACACCAGCCACCAGGCAACGGTAACTCGACCTCGTGAATCCAACTATCGTGTAGGTATCGACTATCGTATTGAGATTGGTTCGTGTTCATCTACTCGTATATTCTATACTAATATAATAAAGAGAAAGGGTTTATATGTTTGCATTGAATAGGCTCCGAAATTACTGGACCGATTTTGATTAAAATCACTGATATAGAATAGAACACGGGGAAGGACATAGGCTACTTTTTATGGCGGCAAAATGTACGGTTCCCTCGAGTTTTCATTTTGCGCGCACGAAGTCGCGATCAACGTCTAGTATTATAGAATTAAGAATACTACATGTTGCCTGCGACTTCGTACACGTCGATTGAAATCAAGCTGAAACCGTACATTTTGCTGCGATAAAAAGTAGACTGTGTTCCAGAGTCTCGACTTCAAAATCAAAATTCCATTCTGTAGTTATTGCGTGATAGAGTAACAAGTATATCATCATCCATACATACAAATTTTTATGTTTATAATATTAGTCAAGACTAGCTTTTGCCCGCGGCTCCGCTCTTGTAAATACAGTATCCCACAGAACACCGTACTTTTTGGGGATAACAAGTATCCTGTGTTTTAATCCAGGGCCTAAACTACTACCATGCCAAATTTTATAAAAATACTAGCTGACCCGGCAAACGTTGTTTTGCCTTATAAAAAGTTAAAAACACTATAATTGATCAGTTATCGAGCGGGATGAAAAATTATTAAATTACTAAAAATGGCTATAAAAAATAGGGGTTGGTGATAAAAAAGGAGAAATTTAGGGTTGTATGTATTTTTTAATGCCACATTATAAAAAAAAAACAAAAAATTTCGTCCAAAAATTAATAAAAAAAATTAAGGATGAACAACCCTTATCACTTAGGGGTATGGAAAATAAATAGTAGCCGATTCGCAGACCTACTGAATACGCATAGTAAATTTGGTAAAAATCGGTAAAGCCGTTTCGGAGGATTACGGTAACTAACATTGTGACATGGAAATTTTATATATTAGAAGATATATAAAATTTAAATCTATCTTAGGCATTAATATTTCTAGCTTTTGCGCTTCATGTTTAGCTAATTTAAGCGTTCTAAAATTCACGTCTCGGACCCTCATAGATTCGCCATGTCCGTTTGTCTGTCTTCGGATTACCATCCTAACGGTAAGTGCTAGAAAGATGAAACTTTGCATGGATATATCGTGTACTAGCTGTTGCCCGCTGCTCCGCCCACGTAAGTACAGTATTCCACGGGATCACTGTACGGGTTTCGGGATAAAAATCCTATATTTTAATCCAGAACTTATGCTTTTATTATACCAAATTTCATCAAAATCCAGTAGTTCAGTAGTTTTTGCGTCAAAGATCTATCCATCCCATCCATCCTCACAAACTTTGACATATATTTTATAATTGTGTATTTCCCACGTCGACAAAGTGCTAAAATAAAATCACGGAAAAGGAGTATTATTTTTGGGTATTCGCATCTTATCTGTGTGTGTGTGGAATATTATGGAATATAGTGTGAAGTATTATGGAGTATATTAAAAACATTGAGAGGTTAGTTCAGGAGTAGAGGCCTAACCTGTAAAATGCGCTTACTTGGAAAACTTCGTCGTGCATTATAAGTAAAAAATTGGCTGCCGGACTATAAAATTCCATGTAGTGCTCAAAAAACCTACTAGCATTACAAATATTTTGAATTACATAACGTATCTCCACGGAAGTGCTTGGAATTTTCTATCCAGTCCATATTCTCACCAGATTCATAGAAACTTTCACATTAAGTAACAAACATCAACACAAAGGATACGTTAGTGAATGTGAGTGGTTCGCAAATCGTCCATCTCCTCGTTCATTTATTGTTTCAATAGTAAAATTACGAGTTTACTTCCTGCAAGCGCCTGCGACTACAATCCCCGTTTCCTCTGTACCATAATGCACTTGTAGGAAGTAAATAGCGTAGAAAGTTCCAGGATTTTGGTGTGGAAAAATAGTACAGAAGAAATTAGACAACAACAACAACAACAAGAGCGCGAACGGCCGGCTAAAAGCGAGTCGGACTCGCGCACGTGGGTTCCGTACCGTTCTACCAATTTTTTACATGTTTACTTATTAATTCGTTATTTTTGTACGAGGTTTTCCAAGTAAGCGTATTTTACTAATTAAGTGTCCATAACTCCTGACTCCTGAGCTAAGTTATGTAAGCAGTTATAGTTTTCTTTCAAAGTTCATCACATTGACTACCATCATTTTTTTCGGGTTTTTCGAACTAGCCGTTTAGCTTCTAGAGCCGCTATCCCCAACCCGCGGCCCGCCGGGCCTTTATCTGTGGCCCGCGTGAAATCTGTAACTTAAAAATCAGCCAAGGAAAAGCCATTTTAGGAAAAAAATAGACAAAAATTTTATTTTTTATGAAAACCCCTTTTATATTAATTTTTACTTTGAATTATATATTGGAGTAGAAATCAATTTAGTATCTTGTGAATATTTAAAGTATTGCCATCGACTAAAAAAAGGACAAAAAATCGCGTTTTGTTGTCATAAAAAGGGCTTCTCATTATATTATTTGTTTTATCTTGTTTTTTAGATATGATATTATGTTGTTATAGCGGCATCAGAATTAAGACTTATGAAAATATCAGCTTTCTAGCTAAAGTGGTTTTTGAAATACAGCGTACGATGTAATAAGGATAGCATGCAGCGACAAGCCAGCTCTAGATAAAGTTGTGAAAAAGCGTTCACAATTCCAAAAATCTCACTGAGTGAACATAATTATATAATACATATTTGTTATTTTATTTTAGTTTGTGTCGTTATCTCATCTTAAATGTTTAGTTTCACTCTTTTAGCTACCTTGTGTTTTTCTATTATTAAATCGTTAAATTTAAACACCGTATTTTTTGTCCCTAAAAATTTTGGTTGCGGCCCGCGACACCAGGAGTACAACGGGTTTGTGGCCCGCGTAAAAAAAAGGTTGGGGACCACTGTTCTAGAGGGAGGGCTGGGCGGTGCTCTATTTTAACAAAAAAAAATCCCCACTTTAGGCGTAGGAAGGTAGGTACCCCAAAAAATATTTTTCTTTATTTTATTTTAACACTTTGCCGACGTGGTTAATACCATCCATGCACAGATTCATCTTTCTAGTACTAACCTTTTGGACGGTTAGCCGAAGACAGACGGACGGACGGACATAACTAAACCAAGGGTTACGAGATGTGAACTATCAACTACGGAACCTTAAAAAGGTTAAAATTAAATAGAACATATTTTATAAAATTAAATAAAATATGATAATTGCTACACATACTTTTCCTTTTCAAATTATCTACATATTGTTTTCAAATATTAAATCAACATGAACCAATATTATATATTATATTGTTATTAAAATATTCGGTTAAAATTAACAAAATAAGACCGAAATAACACACTAATTGAAATAACACACCCTCTAATCGGTGATTTCCCATATTCTAAAAAAGCTTATTATACACTCAGGGCTGTCGCTTTTCATTAGTTATACAAAATAATGCACTCAGGGCTGGCAGCTATTTTTGTCCGCATCGCCACTGGCTTGAGTGTGGTAGACCGATCGATGGAGTATAAAACGACACTCCTATGTATATATTATTAGACACCTTTCCTCATAGTAACAGGATGCATAACGAAATTTATTGCGAAACAAAATTAATATTTTGTATGTAATATAATATGGTAAGCTGTAGTTTCGTTGCTTGTTATAAAAAAAAATTTAAAAAAAAAGACTATACTAGCAGAAATTGTGTTTTAAGATTAATGTTATACTTAATTGCTTAATTTTACTCGTAGTATTAATTGCAAAAACCATCCAGTCTTCGTCAATACTTTACAATGGTATAAGTAGACAATATCTGATATAACCTCAAGGTCATTAATATATAATTAATATATAAATATATAAAGAAGGACATTACCATTCTGCACTAAACTTTGACAGTGATGAATGCAGAGTGGGTAAAATCCAGCAGCTCGACACGTGCTCGGCTTAGCCGTGCAGAGCGGATTAATATCAATTCCACATTCGTCCCGACAGATTCCGTGACATCGGGAAACTTTTACACCTCGTCCAGACTACTAGCGAAGTAGGCCGAAGTTGGCCGAATAAGACAGTGTGGGCACTTCGCTTCGCCTTTTCGTGCTTCGGGTTACTCGCGGAGCACTTCCTCGGCCTACTTCGGGAGCAGTCTGGACGGAGCATTACAGAAGTCACAGTGATTGTGTAACAGCGACCTGTGAAGTGTCGCTGCACAAAGTAGCAGCTGGTAAGTTGTAACTTGTAACTGAGACATGTTGCTTGTACCGAGTTGTAGCTGTTACACCGCTGCACCGTAACGATCTATTCACACCGAAACGAAACGATACACGAAACGGCATTTTTAAGATACAATGGACCGTCCATTAATCACGTGATGTTTTAACAACTTTTTAGACCCCTCCCCTCCCCCTGGTGATACTTGGTGAGGTTGTATAATACCCCCCCCCCTCCCCCACCTAAGATCACGTGTATTTTTTTTTACATAGTAAGCAGGTGATGTTTAAGAAAAATTTTTTCTTAAAAAACAATTTAATCGAATAATTTAAGCAATTTAAAACTATACGAGTCATTTGTCTTGTAAGCATTTAAACAACACTACGAATCTACGACCGATAATAATTTTGGTATGCATAGACTAGATTCGAAAATTAATACACGTGATGTCTCCTATACCCCCTCCTCCCCTTGGTGATACTTGGTGATTTTTTTTCGGACCCCCCTCCCCCTTTAGGCATCACGTGATTAATGGACGATCCCTAAGATAGCTATTCAAAATTGAACTTTATTCACTACACTAGAAGCAGAGTTCGAGTCGAGTTGCATCGCACTGCACAGCGCATGTTCAGTGTATGACTGTCGACATAAGGCTGGCCTTACACAGCCGGAATGTCTCTGAATTCATAATCGGAAATTCAGAATCTAAATTTCGGCACCTTGCCTCACACATATCTTATAAATTCAGATTGATCAGTAGTCTCGTGATTCCCGCTACATATAAACGTCTTTATGGAAGAAGAATTAATACTAATCGCATTGCTTTTGGCTCTATATAATAAAAAAAGAAATACAAACGCAAATACTGGGTTCATCCTTTAAATGTGAATAGTATAAAGAAATACGTGCGTTATGAAATCATAATCTTAAATATTCCGATCCGGAATTCAGAACGCTCGTCAGTATCATTCTTACAGATCGATCTGAGAAATTCATAATCTGAAAAAATCAGAATGTGTGTGGAGCATACTGATATTGTATGGTATTCCGGTCTTTCTGAATTAATAATATGAATTCAGATTATGAATTCAGAGTAACATTCCGGCTGTGTGAGGCCAGCCTTAACGTGTATCTTTTTGTGTAGTGAATTAGTTCGATTTTACAAATACAATGCAAACAGGGGACTGCAATACCTAAACTTATTGTTACACCGTAACTGTAACTTCTGCAACTGTTACATAGTCAAGTTAGGTTCAGGTTTATTCTCGAAGTAGCTAACAGGAATATGAAGTTCTGTGAATGTCACTAACGCCATTAAACTCTTTTTAATATTATAATACATCTACTATATGCTAACAACAGTACTTTTATCACAAAAGGCGATAGTTTTTAGGGTTCAGACTTCAGTACCCAAAGGGTACAAAGGGGACCCTATTATTGAGACTCCGCTGTCTGTGTATGTGTCTGTCGGTCCGTCCGTCTATCACCAACCTGTATCAAATGAACTGTGATAACTGATAACTGCGGAATTGAAATATTCACAGAAGGAAAATTTCGGTTACCGCTATAAAAAAAACAAATAAAAAACATTTTTAGCCATTCGTGCACAAGTTTAAAAAAACACTTTAAAAACGAAACACTATCTAAGCTGTAGAAATATAATAATTGTAACTTATTTAATAACGCTAAAACCTCAAGCAATGCAGACGTTGTTTGATTTCTAGCGGGAAAACCATCCTTGTAAGCGCTTATTTGCAATCCAGGTAGAGAAAATAGAAATAGAAATGGAATATGTTTCTCAGTTGGAAAATTAAACTCAGAAATGAGCTTTGTATTTACCCAGCTATGTATTTAGTATTTAATTTTTGTCTGTTTAATGTGTGACATATTTTTCATTGTGGTGTGTGGTGTATAAGGGAGATTTATTCGGGAATAACTAACCATAGCTGTATTATATTAAAAAGGTAGTTACTAATACAATATTATGTGCAAACAATACCTACATACATCACAGTCCTGACTTCGCGTTATAAATTCCTGATCCTTTCGCTATTCAGTACTGTAATCTTTAACTGTGATAGAGAAGATAGCTTTTAGAAAAGTACATAACAAACTAGGAAATATTGTCATTGCAATGGCATATATCTACGAAAGATCTACGATCAACCGTTGACGAAATACACTATCACAAAAGTGAAATTGTTGGAGCGAAATTCACGCAGTGAATTTAAAACGTTTAATACAAAAAATGTAGCGTTTATGTATATCATTGTAATTACAAAAAAAAATACACAAATAGGTAACATAAGGATTTCAACAGTAATTATCGTTTTGCAATCAAATAAAAAAAATCGTCGTTTTTATCAATCCTGTAACTTTTTATTTAAAACTAATTACCTACTGTACTTTTTGCATTTTTCAGTCCATATTTATTTTGCCTTTCGGAAAATATAAGAAGTTTGCTGATTTGAAACAAATGCGGTCTCTATTGATAGATTATTATTATTATTGTTGATATAATATTATGTACCTACCCTCCGATATATACCCTCCGATTCTATCATAAGTTATTTTTATTGGCTAAAAGGGAAGGATGCAACAACATATATCATATTTAAAAAGTTCTATTAGGTAATACATAGTTATTTGTTCTATTTCAATCCGTTTCTAATCGTTCCCTTCACATGTTTTACTTTAAAAGGCCAATGCATAATAACTAGCTCCCTAGCTACTAGCCAGACAAGTACGTCTGCTATTGAGTTTTTCTTTTTATCGGCTGGGTATTAAATGGTCTCTTCGGAATCTCTTTTAAAAGCGATAATTGGTTATCACAAAGACGGTCTTTTAATTAGTTCTGTGCTTAGGATTTCAGGATTATTAATTGTAAGCCTGTGTAAAAATAGATGGACGGATGGTTGGATAGATGTTACTCTTTCACGCATAAAGAACTGGATGGATATTTATAAAATTTGGTATGATAGTAGTTAAAGAACTCTGGATTAACACGGTAATTTTTATCCCGATAAAGTACAGTATTTCCTCGAGATACTGTATTAATGCGGGCGAAGCACTGGGCAAAAGCTAGATGTACTGTACTCCACTTTAGTATTTTTCGTTACTATTTTTCCTAAAACTGAATGGATTCATGCGAAACGTCCACATGAGATTTTATGCTTTTTACAAAATATCAATTTTTAATATTATTAAAAATTTATCTGTAAAAAGTATTTTTACCCAAATTCAAAGTGAATATATCAACTATCTTTGGGTATTTTTAAACGAACAAAATAAGCTGGACAAGAGCAGAAAAATTATCCTAAACACGACCTCTTTTTGTAAATTTTGGGTGAAGAGGTTATCCAGAGATAATTGTGTTTTTGTTATTAAAAATTACATTTTTTATAATATTTTCAACCGATTTAAAATAAAGAAGTACTCAATTGTGATAGTTATTGTTAGTTTTGTAGGATTTGGTTTCATTTAGTTGCAAAATCGACCGAAAAACAGTCAATTTATGTCAAATTTGTAAACGCGAGCTCGTATTTTTTCTTCATACTCGTAATTATATTTTTAAAGAGCTAAGTTGATACAAAAATGTATATCGGTGATCCCATATTAGTATAAAAATTTAGCACTCAATCAAAAGGCACGAAAAATCCTTTCTTACCCGACTGCGCCAGAAGGAAAACATAACCCATGTTTTTCGAGTGTACATAATTTTATATACCTACTGTCTTTGGCACGCTCGACGCTCTAGACCTAGAGCTTATATAAGATTTGTCGCGTTTAAGGCTGGGGACTATACTGTCCGGAATCCGTAAGGCAGGGGAAATTTAGAGCACCGAAAATAGAACTCTGTGCTAAAATAATAGAGCTTATAATCGAACATACTAATGTGAAGTCAAACGTCAATGTCATATCTGACAGCTCGCCTCGACTCGATATTTTCAGTGCTCTGAATTACGGTCCAGCCTGCAAATCCAAGGTCGTGGCTTTGAAGTGGACTTGTAAGAAAAAATCATTATATATGATTGACACTAATGACGGCCATTAGTAGGTACTGGTGAGTAAGGCGCTCTTAGTCGTGAGAGCGACACTTGGTAGAGGGTACATCAAAAATTTTCGAAGCAGTCGGGTTTTTTTTTTTATTATTAACTGTATAATTTACTTATAGAACATCGTAATACATTATTATCATAGCCAGTCAGGCTCTATTTTCACGGGCATCATCGATATTTCAGTTTCTTCTTTTTTCACTGGCCATTTCAATGTTTCAGTTTCCTCTTCTTTCACTAGCGATTTCAACGTTACAGGTTCCTCTTTTATCACTGGAGATATCCATATTTTAGTGTCCTCTTTTTCCACTTGCGATTTCATTGTTTTAGTTTTCTCTTTTTTCCCCCTCGATTTCAATGTTTTAGTTTCCTCTTTTTTCCCTGGCAATTTCGATGTTTTAGTTTGCTTTTCATCTCTTAGAATTTTATAAACTGTTCTCTCGGACACACCGCATGCATTTGCTGTTCTTTGTACTATAAAATCCTTAGTCGTATTCAATTCACACTGTGTAAAGTACTTATAAACATTGTAAATTATTTGTCTTTCTCCGGATTGAATTACTGAACCTCTTCCATTTTTACGTATCGGTGATACACTCATTATTAATGAATTTCAGTTCCGTACAAAGTACAAGACAGTAGACACAACCGTTACGTTCAAAGGTATGAGTTCAACTGGACACTGTAAACATTATATCTAAGACATAAGAGTGTTAAGACTATAGTTCGCTCTCCATAGGAATGCAGTGACTCACGTGACGCGAGAACACATTCACCAATTGGAGTATGCCATTCAAAATGCTCGGACCCGATTGGTCTATTTTGACATATTTTGCACTGTTGACTCACGCAGTCGCGCTATTCCCAATGCCAGCAACGCGTCTGTAATTACGTAATATCCCTTAAATTTTCATTTATCCCAGTGTAACATATTATCAAGCGTATAAATATTCCTTAGCGATTTCGGCTCGCGAAAGGGGACATAGTGTGCCGTGTACCTTCCGGTCTAAATATAACGCTGGCGAGCGCGGGAAGCGGGGAGTACGGCAGAGCGGGACGGAGGGAGGGTACAGAGGACAATGACCCGACCCAGACCTTGCGCGGCCGGAAGGAAAAGGTTATCCATTAATTCGCAGTATCACCACCATATATTTGTAGTGAACTATGAGGGAACAAAAAGGCACGAAAAAAATCCTTTTTTACCCGACTGTGTCAGAAGAAAAAGATAACCCATGTTTTTCGAGCCCATATATGTATATTTGTATAGACCGTATACTTTCTTTGTCAAATTTTCCATTGAAATAAATTTATTTGTTAATATTATAGATATTTGTTATATTTGTTATGTTATATTAAACATATTATAAAAACCATTTTGGGCACAAAGTTATTTTTCCTGGCCTGCCAAAAGCGGATTCCGAAATGTTAATTAAATAACACCAAATATTAAAAAATCCACCTAAAATTGCTACGTAAAGAGGATGGCAGTTGGCACAGATAACCTTTATATAAAAAGCTCCGAACAATCAAGAACGTTATTTTGGTCGTATAAACACAAGCGGCGCCAACGCGTAATGTTCTGCGAAGTATTCGCAGAATGTTTGCTGAGGCAGAGTTATGCTTCGGGACAAATATGATTGACTAGACCGCGGCCTCAAATAAAACCGGCGTGAAATATCAAATAACGCTTGCTGAATGCGATTACCAGATTCTCAAAAGGGGTGGTCACGATCAGCTAATAGCTTGTGGTCTACTCAAACGCCACGGGGTGGGGTCTATCAACGGCGGTAATCACTCACCAGGCTTTCCGTCTGCTCGTTTGACAGTCCGATGACATAAAGATGTGCTCAGTTCTGTATGAATTTTAAGACAAGTTTTTTACCTTAACAATATTAAACTGCTTTCAATTTACTAACTATGTAGCTTTTGCCGCAAAAGCTAGTTGCCTCTGCCCGCGTAAATATAATATCCCACGGGAACACTGTACATTATCCTCCTTACTTATAATCGCTGTATAAGCTTTGAATACTACCTATATAGTGTTTTGTCTCCATCTATCGAATTAAAAATGTCACTTGTGTGACGTGAACAAAACACTGTATTAACTATTCAAAGCTTATACAGCGTTTATTAGTAAGGGGGTATCAGGATAAAAGTAGCATATGCGTTAATTCACAGCTCAAACTTCTACTATACCAAACACTAAAATCCGTTCAGTAGGTTTCGCGTGGAAGAGTAACATCCATGCATCCATCTGTCCTCACAAACTTTCACATTTACGACTAGGTATAATAGTAGTATGATCCTCCATGACTGTCATGTCAAGTATCATAATTGTTATAACTTATGTAATGGGTACTTTAAGGCATTGAGGGCGGTTCCCTCTGACAGATGGCCCTGCCACCCTCCTACATGCACTATATATAGCTGGCACGCGACTTAGTCTGCGATTTAAAACTTTGGTTAAACAAAAGGTATTGCAAGTATCAAGATTATTTGACTAAATTAAATTATATAATTAATATAGATATGAAAATTGAGCCGTGTTATCACATTGAAATCAAATTCACGTGTGCCGTAGAAAAAAAAACGATAAACCGTTGATGCGCTACGACTAAATTGGTAAGCAAGGTGCCAAAAGTGCTAATGACTTACGAAATATGCATAAAAAAGTGAGCAAAAAGAAAAAGATCAGGACGAATTATGCCTAAAAATATAAAAAGTGAGCAAAAAGATAAATATTTTATGCATGTTTGTGTTGCAGCATGTATTTCAGACAGAAATAGTTCAAAGTGACAGGCACTCACTTTAAAACCGTAATTAACTTTGCAGAACACTTCCATAACAAGCTAAGAATGATCTAAAACAGTGCGGTCTATTTTAGATCGTCTGCGCTCCCTTACTATAAATATTCGATAGATGAGGTTTGGTTCAAAAGTATAATCATTAATCGGGGGGCATAGTGTAGTCGACGGGGACATCACTACCGGATAATCGATATCGACGGGGACAACACTAATCAATTTAGTCTACCTGCGTCGTGAATCCCCAAATTGAGCTTGTAAAGCTTTTAGTGTTTGACCAATGTAAAGCGACACGTTATTTGTGGAATTAAAACAAGCTAGCACGCTTTTTCCAAACCTCCTTTATTTCACTTTTCACTGCACTTATTATAATAATAATCATAATAGTTACACTTCACACATGTTTTCGGGCATAGGTTGCCCTAACCAAAAGCTTATAACAAAATGGCCTCGTTCTGAATGCGGTGTCTAGTTTTAAATCAAGTTCCCCTACCAGCCTCTAGTAGGGAGGGTGGTAGGGGTTGGTGGGGTGATAAACCCGCCATTGCATAGTTTAATTAATCGATCACTAGATGGCGTGCATTAATTGAATTATGATTGTTACAGTCGGCCATCCGATTCAAAACGAGTCCTCTCGTTTACAATATGTATCAAGTAACTTATTACATAATTCACAATTACACCTTCATCGATTGATTATATTAAAAAAAAAACATATATATTTAACAATTATGGAACAAAAATACATATATGATAATATCTCACTTAATTTATTCATATAATATCAATCGACTTTAACAATACTAAAATATTTAACTTCATATTCCTTGTAAATAATAATCAAAATATTCTTATTAACATTATAAACTTATTGTGAATATAACTTAACGGTATTGTCAATATAACTGCTAATAAATAGCTGTCTTATAGAGTACTTTACAATTATTATAGTTCTCTTAATAAGGTTGGTCGACATCTATTCCCTGTGTCCAACAATATCTTACCAGATCAATCACTATTCCTCCGATGAATCATCACTAGAGGAATCACTTTCAGGATTATTGTCAAAGCTAAGCCAAGGAAATATTTTATCTATAGAGACAATTCCCTCGTAACGTTTACCATTTTTCCTAGTTAAGGGTGTATCTTCAATAACGAATCTGTCATTGGGCAAGAGTTTTTTAATCCTATAGGGACCTTGACACTTAGGTTCGAGTTTCTTAGACTGCCCAGCATTGCCTACTATAGCCCTTACTACCCTTACAAGGTCTCCTTCTTTATATTGTGTACATTTCTTCCTACTTTTATCAAACCTTTCTTTACTACGCTTTTGATTTTCTTTAATTAATTCACCAGCTTGATCCCTAACATCTTTTAAATTGATATCTACGGAACTATTTTCTATGTCTTCTATAATCTCATTTAATATACCTTGTGAAGCATTATTAACTTTCCTACCAAATAATAATTCCGATGGCGATCTTTTTGTAACATCATGTACAGAGGAGTTAATACCTATTTGAACGTCTTGAATAAGTTCATCCCATCTATCTGGACTTTTTCCGTGAGACATTGTGCTAAGTGCTGAAAGGATCGTTCGATTGTAACGTTCTACCTGCCCATTAGCTCGCGGTGTAGCTACTGAATTTAATATATGTTTGATACCTGATTTTTGCAAGAACGATTTGAATTTCTTACTTGTAAAGCTAGTTCCCCTATCAGTTATTAAGCGGGTAGGGGTCCCGAAGTAGCTGAAAAAGGTCTTAAAAACTTTTATACTCGATTTAGTTTTTGTACTACGCACTGGGGTTAGGTTGACATATTTTGTAAAGGAATCGACGATTACCAATAAATAAGTGTTTTTTCGTTTACTACGTACGAATGGTCCTAAATGATCGGCATGTACCGTATGGAATGGAATTTCAACTTTAGGAATTGGGTGAAGTTCACCTTCTTTAGCTCCAGACGGAAGTTTATGGTGGGCACACTCTAAACATGCTGACACATATTTCTTGGTAAATCGTCGCATCTTTGGGAACCAGTAGTAAGAACGGAGACGCTGTAGCGTTTTTTCGAATCCAAAATGACCTACGTCATCATGATTCGCTTTTAATAACATCCAACGAACTCCTCTAGGAACAACCCAACGTGTTGTATGTTCGTCTATTACGCGGAAGACTTTATTATTCTTTAATTTATATTCTTTATGTATTTTGGAAATCTTACTAGTGGCAGGATCTTCTAACACTTCCTTAATGAGCCTAATTTCAGAGTCCCCAGACTGGACTGTGGCAATCCAATCTTCCGTATTAACAGATAAGATATCTAGAGTATGTGGTTGTTCCAGTTCAGTGGATACCGGATTCCTACTAAGAGCGTCCACATGGGACATTCTTTCGCCAGGTCGGTATTCAATTTCACAATCGTATTCCAAAAATTGTATCCACCATCTAGAAATGCGCGGTACTAGATCTCGTTTAGTAAATGTGGAGCGTAAGGCGTTACAGTCAGTGACGATTGTGAATTTGATACCAACTAAATAAACCCTAAATTTGCTTAATGAACTAACCACGGCTAAAGTCTCTAGTTCAAAGGAGTGCAATTTTTGCTCATCAATTGTAGTCTGCCTACTATAATATGCCACTGGTTTCCAAGGATCTGAACCCAAACGCTGCATCAAGATGCCTGCCACGCCTACCTTGCTTGCGTCAGTGTGCAACTGTGTCTCAGCCTTGTGATTGTACAAGGTGAGAACAGGTCTTTCTGTTAATTTATTCTTTAAGGTCTCGAAGGAGGCATCTTGTGCAGATGTCCATTTCCAAACTGCATCCTTCTTCAAAAGAGTTGTCAAGGGTCGAGCGATAATTGCGAAATCTTTGACAAACCTTCTGAAGAAACTAGCCAAACCTAAAAATCTCCTAACATCGTGTTGATTATTTGGGGTAGGGAACTTGGACACGGCCTGTATTTTCTGTAAACCGGGTTTTATACCACTTTTATTTATTTCGTAACCTAAAAACTCGATGTTATTTTGGAAAAAGTTACATTTGTTCATTTTAAGAGTTAGGCCACTTCTCTTTAAAAGAATTAGTACTTCTTCTAATCGGGATAAACCTTCCTCAAAAGAAGCTGCCGGAATTAACACGTCATCCATATATATTACCACATATTTAGCACTAGCAAGAACCTTGTGCATAAGGCGTTGGAATACCGCAGGCGCGTTTGCCAACCCGAAAGGCATACGAACATATTCGTATTGCCCATCAGGTGTGACAAACGCTGTCTTTTCAATGGATTCTTCAGCAATAGGGATTTGATGATAACCTGACGCAAGGTCAAGCGTTGTGAAAATTACTTGTCCCGATAACTGGTCAAGTAAGTCCTCTATACGAGGAAGAGGGTAATGGTCCCTTTTAGTTTTTCTATTGAGTGCGCGATAGTCCACACAGAGCCGCTTGTCACCTGACTTTTTATTTACTAAAACAATTGGACTAGCATACGGTGAACTTGACTCGCGAACTATCCCGCATTCAATTAATTCATTTACCATTTCTTGGACTTGACCCCTTTCTGAATAAGACATTCTATAAGGCCGATATACTACTGGTTCAGTATCCTTTAGCTGAATCACCATTTCAGCTTCAGAAGTATAACCTAAATCATGAATGCCAATTGAAAAACAACTTTTGAATTTATTTAAAAGATCATTTAATTTTTGCCTCTCATTACTAGACAAAGCCTTTCCACACGAAATTTTTGAGCTGTCAAGTGCTTGGGCATTTGATACAGTAAGAATTCGTTTTGATTCACCTAAATACCTAGCTCGGGTGATCAAAGAATTTTTAATAAAAGTAAGAGGCTTTGTGCCCAAATTTTGTACTAACAAGAGACATTTACCCGAATGGATTTCGTATTCCCCTGGTAAAAGGTAATATTCCTGTCCCGAACATCCCCTTACCGAGCCTCCGATATAAACATTGCCACTAATTTCATCCTCTGCATGAACTCTAATTGTTTTCATTTCTCCGACGCCTATGTTAAAATCACTCTCGCACTTTAAAATCTTCTTGTCGTTAAATTTAACTTTTTCAAATTTCAAATCTGTAGCTGTTTTCACAATGCGTATACTCGGGCGCTCGGTAAAGGTATGTCCTAAAAGTACTGGACTGTTTATTAAATTATCATCTACAACCAAGCAATCCACATCACTCTCAATTACGCCTTGAACCTCAATTATCAATTTAAGTTTACCTAATGGTAAGTAAGGTACATTTCCTAGACCACGTAATAATGGGCCGTCAACGGCCAACCAAGATAGACCTAATTTTGCAGCATCTGATTTACGAATTAAGGTAGCTTCACTACCTAGGTCCACTTGACAAGCTATTGGCTTCCCATTTATCCGTACTATTATTTTATACTTATTAGAATCACCGTCTAAGACCGCATCAAAATTTGTGTTTTCACACACTGTTATAGGTTCAGAATTCACTGGGGCAGGTAAAGCGTCGCATGAATGTTCACTAACCAGTACTCTTAAAACATTTTTATTCTTTTCAGATTCAGGCTTCATTACTTTTTTCTTTGGACAATCCGGAAGGGCATGTCCAATCAAACGACAATAGGAGCACTGCACAATGGGTTTCGGACATTTTGAGCAAGGATGGCCTTTTTCTTTACAGTTAAAACATATCACCGTATCCGAGAACTGACCCTGTTTCGGCTTTTGAGAGAAATCATTCTGTTTATTTGTCGAACGAGTTGCATAAAAATTGTTGCCAATAATTCTTTTATCTTTCTTATTATCTATACTATTGTCCCTAGCCTGAACTTTTAATGTTTTAAAGAAATTTAATACTTGCTCTGGTTTTAAAAAGTTTGCTGCTTGAGCACCTACCCTAACACCCTTGTCATCAATACCGTGGACTATACAATCAATCGCTTCCTTACCGAAAATTTTGCAGCGGTTTAATAAATTTATTTTAGAATAATAATATAATTCAAGTGAATCTCCGAACCGAGCCCTTTTGGCAAGCATCTCAGTTAATAACTCTGCATAATTTTCAGTATCAGGAAAGGATTCTTTCAACAATACTTTCCATTCATACCATGATCTTTTAAGCGACGGTAAGCCTTGATACCACAGCCTAGCATGACCACTAAGCTTCGGCAAAGCATAATGAATGGTCTGACGATCATCCCACCCATATATATCAGCACATTCATCAACCTTCCCAAGCCAAATAGTAATTGGCTGTTCTCTACACATTGGATCGAATTCTGGTAATACATTATTTAGATTAGGGAAATTAGAACGTTCGTTATTACTTGTGCTTTTAATCGCATTTAAAAATTCTTTCAAGAAAATAGATGTCGACTCACCGGGCCGCCAACTGCTTATGTCAGGAATCGTTCTGTCCCGTATAGGGCTCCGATACATGTCCCTATCAGGGCTCCGATACCTGTCCCTTCCAGGGCTCCGATACCTGTCCCTTCCAGGGCTCCGATACTTGTCCCTTCCAGGGCTCCGACACTTGTCCCTTCCAGGGCTCCGACACTTGTCCCTTCCAGGGCTCCGACACTTGTCCCTTCCAGGGCTCCGACTTCGTCCAGGACTCAAGTAGTCTACACGGTCTATGTTCCGATAACGATCATTGCGTCGTCTCAAGTCACGAAGCTCCGAATCTCTTAGCTCACGTTCTCGTCGTTCATTTTTTAGCTGTTTTTCTAAAATGTACAAACGCTGTCTATCGAGTTGTAGTTGTTCACGAAGTTTTTCGTTCGACAAACTACGGCTTCGTGTGCGACTACGGCGTTTACTTGCCCGATCACCACTTTTTGATCGGGTACGACCTCTAGTAGTTAAAGAAAGTCTTGATGGTCTTTCATGTACTACAACAGCAGTCTCCATTCTTTGTAAAATAGGACTTATTGATCCATTTGAATGTTCATGGCACACATCGATATCCATCTCAATTTAAGTCTGAAACTCAAAATTGTGTATTAATATTTTGTACAGAACTGTGCATTTTTTTTTTTTTACTAAGGATAAGAAGAGATGAAATAACACAAAATAAATAATTTAAAATGTTCAACTCCCTTTTTTTTTTTAAAGTGTGATTATTGTTACGAACTAAACTATAAATCCTAATATTTAATAACTGTTATTGTTATTATTTTGATAATTATAACTGTAGTAGATAATATGTGCTAAATAAATTGTTACTTATTATTGCCGAAAGGAGAGCGGAGATTTCTGGCACAAGTTTAATGAGTATTTATTAGAAATCCCTAAAAATTTTTTTGTAACATAATATGCAATGTGTAAGGTTACTCAATAAAGAAATTTAATGCGAAATAAATAACAAATACAACGATTCAAATACAATGCAAGCCAGTTAACATCTTAGTCGTAGGCACTTCTTTTCAATTATGATTGTAATACAGTATAATAACCAATAAATTATTGTGGGTGTGTAGGTACGATAACATGGTATACTATTTGCCAAAAATTAAAATTTTCTAGTTTGACGTTTGTTTATTGTGGTGTTAGTTTATATACGAAATAAATTATTTTAATTTTAAACCGGAAGTAACGAAATAACAATATTTTCAAGGCAATATAATGCCTACAGGTTATATGTGCTTGTTTATCTCAACTCATAATTTGATTATTATTTCGTTTACAAATAACAAAAAGCCAATAGTGTGAAATAATTAGTTTTGTAGGTAAAAAAATATTAAGTACCAAATATTACCTACTTTGCATTTAGTTTTAATAAGTATAACAAATATAAACGAGACATTTAACTAAGGGACAGAGTGATATAATTATAGATGCTGACATCTATAAGTTCAACGAAAAAAAATATATTCTTTAATTTCATCATTTCTATAATTTCGTATAATTACGAGTACAGAAGGTAGAGAAGAAAAAAAAAATGATGCGATAAAACGAACTACGTACCTTGTTATCGTATGCCACTTCTGATATGTAAAGCGACACGTTATTTGTGGAATTAAAACAAGCTAGCACGCTTTTTCCAAACCTCCTTTATTTCACTTTTCACTGCACTTATTATAATAATAATCATAATAGTTACACTTCACACATGTTTTCGGGCATAGGTTGCCCTAACCAAAAGCTTATAACAAAATGGCCTCGTTCTGAATGCGGTGTCTAGTTTTAAATCAAGTTCCCCTACCAGCCTCTAGTAGGGAGGGTGGTAGGGGTTGGTGGGGTGATAAACCCGCCATTGCATAGTTTAATTAATCGATCACTAGATGGCGTGCATTAATTGAATTATGATTGTTACACCAATTAGGGTGGGGCTGATCCGATTTTATTTTTAAACGTTGCGCGATATTTTTGTTTTTTTTTTTTGTCGCGAGGCGTAGTTTGTAGATTTTACAGATTTTTTAATCTGTTATTAATGTGGTTGACGAATACATTATATTTAATAAGTTAATTATTATTGGGTTTACTATTACTTCAATTAATCAGTAGGTACTGTCTACTTAATTTTATACTTATAATAATATTATTATAAGTACAAAATTTCACACACAATCTATATAGATTGTGTATAGATTTTAGATCTGCCATCGTAACATAGTAAATTTAACTTTAGGCTTTGCTCTAGGGGTGGCTCTCTATACATGTGAAGTGAGCTATAAATAAATATATTTTATTTAGATTTAAAATTAACAATTTTGACCCAAGTGCGAATCTGGGTACAAAGCAAAATAGCGTCATCATTCTTATCATTTTTACCAGTTTTTGGAATTTCTCATTGCGAGTGGAACAAGGGTGAAAATGATCAAAGTGGCTTAAAGTGGTGCGAAAGGAACAGGAACTGAACGAAATTACAAAAGATTCGTTTTTAGCATCGAATGGAACGCAGTAATGTTACACTTGACCTCCGAGGTAAATAAGTCTAACCCAGGTAATAACATTGATCCACTGAACTCCAGAGCCTTACAGTTCAATACCCCACCCAGCGACACCCCCGACACACCCCCATCCCCCATGACACCCCATAGTATATACCCAACGCCGCAACCTTGATGAATTCCATTGTTTCACATACTTTTAGCTGATTTTATTTTAATGTGAAACCACAGCCTATAGAACTATTACCTACAGTCGTCCAACGGACACGTCTAGACAGAGCAATCGTGCGGGGCGTGCGGGGTGAGAGAGGGGCGGTAGCGAGCCCAAGCTGCCATACACTCGCTTGGGACACGTCAGCCGGGGTTGACGCTTTTTAATTTGATTGTTTTAAGTGGTTTGCGAGTGTTTCGTTTGAGTTGTATGTAGGTACTTATTTACAATGGTCAATTATATGAACAGCTAAAGAAGATTAATTTTAATACAAAACCATGCGCCTGTTTCCCGTCAGAATTTTTAATAAAATTGTATCTACGTATGAGAATTTACTAACTACATCGTCAAATTCAACAATCGCAATCTAAAAACTAGTAAATCCAAATGTCGAAAATACCTTTCAGTTTCGCATTTGTAGCTTTTGCAGGGTTCGTAAATATCCGATATTTATAATAAATATCAAAATATCAGATATCTTTGATTATAATATATATCCGATATTTTTGATTTTTTGATATTTTCAAAATTACATACAAATCTCATAGGTACTCTGATATGTTTTTTCGTAATAGTTGAATCGAAATAATTTGTATGTCTGATAATTTGAAGATAGGGAAGTAAAATTAAACTCATTTATTTATTATTGATATTAAAAGTTTTCAAATCAACGATAGATACTTTTGAGTATCAATTTAAATAAACCATAAAACCATAAAATGACTTTTGTTTATAACCAGAAGAAAAAAAGTGTATTAATTTTATCAGTCGAATTAATTTGACACATGGTATAAATGGTATAACAATAGTATAATAACAAACAAGGAATTTTCTTCCGAAAAACAGGGGGTCACGTGGGTGTCATATGCCGTTACAAGCCGCGTCGACGGCTATGATTAGTTAATGTCGTGTCAAATAGCAAGTTTTTTGATGACCTAGGCTTGTGAAACTCTCGGAAAATAAGACCTGTGTTGATGTAAGATTTTTTACATTTAAAACATTCTTTTACATTTTTAAATATAAATATCAATTTTGATATAATATATCAAGCATAAATATCAATTGATATATATCATGATATATATACGATATATATCATGCTAACCCTGAGCTTTTGTATACGCATTTGTTTTTTTTATAATAAAACTCTTCATTAATACTTCTATATATATATATTTTTTTTTGTTTTATTCCTAGTACTCTACATACACATACTACGAATACCTACACAAAATGTAGAACAGATTATAATAAAACACATTATTGTGACAACCCTGCAGCAATGACGAATACCTACACAAAAGCG
Source organism: Glaucopsyche alexis (assembly GCA_905404095.1). Classification (NCBI taxonomy): domain Eukaryota; kingdom Metazoa; phylum Arthropoda; class Insecta; order Lepidoptera; family Lycaenidae; genus Glaucopsyche; species Glaucopsyche alexis. Next base: position 7,885,719 of record FR990042.1, read on the forward strand.
GCATTTCGCGCGACTTCAAACGCGTTGGACCACTGTATCTCTTTATTACACTGTGGTGAAACTGTCTGCTACAAATTAACCTCTTCCACCGTTTTAATTTCAGTAGATAAGAGAGACTATAACGTCAGCTGAGAAGTTAAAATACGTAATAAATAACAAACATCTGAATAAAAAGTGTATTACATGGTTATGTGACAAAAATATACTCGTATAGGTACCCCAAATGGCTGTTTTATCATGATAGGGTAGAAAAAAAATCACATGTATGGAGATTGGAGAGCCGCCACTAAAATAAAATAATTTTATGATGCCAAAAGCAAAATCTAACTATGTATACGCAATCTATAAATTTCATCCATTTGTATCCATAATTACAGAAGTTAGAATGGTGGACAGACATACAGAAAATATAGGGGTCATTGTAGTGCTACGGAATTTGCGCAGAACGACTGCAGTTTTCAGGTTGAAGCAATTTTCATTGTGAGAATTACCTTATTACTTTGTGGCGTTTATAAGACTGATGATTTGGGTACACCTATTACCCCCTTACTAATAAACGCTATATAAGCTTTGAATAGTTACACAGTGTTTTGTCTTCTTCTATCGAATTAAAAATGTCACTTGTGTGACGTGGACAAAACACTGTATAACTATTCAAAGCTTATACAGCGTTTATAAGTAAGGGGGCTCGTGTATGATGTGTAATATTATTGATTGTACGTCCATCATGTGCTAATATAAGTGAATAATGTATCCGGATAACTGTCCCATGTGTGAACGAAACGGGAATGTAACGAAGTAGTAAACGCGATAATACCGAATTGTTGCTGGACCGTCGCGTTGCGTCGGCGAATTATAATAATATTATTAGCTTTTGCCCGAGGCTCAACCCGCGTAAATACAGTATCCCACGGGTGTTATTCATAAATAGCTTAAACTAAGAGTTTAAACTACTACCATACCAAATTTCATACAAAGTCCGTTTAGTTGTTTTTGCGTGAAAAAGTATCAAACATCCTATCCATCCCCACAAACCTTCACATTTATAGTACGTCATCTGTTTCCACTGTCTAGCCGATGGACGGACGGACAACGTAGTCTTAGTAATAGGGTCCCATGACCTGTCATTACAACTTAGGTAAGGACATAGGATAACGGAACCCTAAAAAACATAAAAATTTGCAAACCACCTTCTACTATCAAAAATATTTCTGCTACTACATATAAGCAGAAAAAAGTGTGTGTGTGTCAGCTCCGACGCACGACTGGAGTTTCCTCCTTACGAACGATAATTATTATGATATAAATCGAATAGAAAATGAGGGTAAATGAACGCATCTTCTAAAATGATAAGAGATACAAACATATGTCTGTAATTAATCGGATTATTTATATTACTTCAATAAAAGCGTATTACATATAGTATGTTACAAAATAATAATAATAGTAATAAAGCTAAACGTAATAACGAGAGTAATTTCGGACTGTGAATGAACAAATTAGAACATATTTAAATTTAAAAATAGAAATGGGTCGAAATACGCTGTGTAATGTATATATATGTTTGTCTCTGTCTACGTAACGCCTCAAATTTCCGTGTTATACTTGATTTTACTCCTCATAAAATTTCCTTACCGGGCTTTATAATTCAAATCGTTTCTTAAGGAAAAAACTTAAAATTCTTCAAAGTCCAAAAATGCTCACATCCTATTTTCAGTTTTGTTAGTTCAAAACAATGTCTAAAGTACTTTCCACGCAAGAACTTTACCCTAACGCAAGTGTTTAAGAAGGCTTAAGAAAGATAACAGAGCCTTTTCACACTAGAGCCCGAGCGTCACATTTCAGCGTCTGAGTAACCTACATAAACTTTTCTATGTGAATACAACTTTTTTTTTTGTTACTTTTTTGTTTTGTTCAATGAAATTATTAAAGGTTATGTAATAAAATGCAGAGCAACCTTTTGAAGATCAGCCGTAGCTGATCTTCAAAAGGTTGCTAAGTTCCGGCTCATCTCCGTCCGACCGTAGTCCAACCATTTCAGAGATTAGCCGGAACAAACAGACAGACAAAAAGTTTAGTTTATTGTAGGTACCATAAAACTGTATACCTACTATGATTTAGTGCAAAACTGTTATTTTAAAATAACAATCAGACACTTCAATTTTATTTATTTGTACCTATCTAAGATATCTTTATTTTATCTTTTATCTTAGAGATCTCTTAGTATACAGTATGCTATGACCGTAGTGTCTATTGTCCACCTACCGTTACTGGGCATACAGAAAGAAAATAATATGTGCCATATTTCTCACTGGCATGCATTGTCTACACTCAGGTCTACACATCGCATTGTTGTGAATTGAGAGGAAAGAGCTGTAGGTCTATTTTAGTACCTACTTAGTACTCCCTAACCGACATCGTAAGATATTATCAGTATTATCCCACGTAAACCTCACTATAATTTACTATACTGCATTTGAAGTCAAACCAAATTAAAGCGTGTACATTGTGTAATGAATAAGGTTCAATTATGATCGATATCTAAAAATTGCAGCGCTTCGTCGCGGTGTGTCGGTTCTAGGTGTGCCAGTTCACTTTTAATTAGTATTTTTAATTAGTATTTTGGCTTGTTTGTAACTGGCGGAATTTCTTGAAGTTTCCACAGCGCCTAAGCGAAACTGTTTTATCAAGATCTTGGTCTCTTACTACAGTAGGACATAAAGAGCGTACTCTTATTACAGTAGGACATAACAAGCTTTACCGATTTGATAGCACTTGTGGACAGCTGCTGCACCAGGCAGATTGCAGGTGCGACGTTGCTGACCTTTCAAGAAATTCCGCAAGTAACAAACAAGCCGAAATACTAATTAAATCAGAAGCCTTGGCCTTTGATGAATATTTTGGAAATATTTTGAAGGTCCCAACAAAAGCAGATGTCTGTCTAGTCTACGGTATGTATACACCTGCCACAAGTTAGGAAACTGGTAATTTAATTAAAGTAATTAAATTAATTAGAGGTCGCCTTGTAGCAGAATTTCATGTTCATGTTTTAATTTTAAAGTTTCAACTTTTTTAGATTTATTTTACCTTTTAAATACGGAATAAAAATATGTACCTAAATGTTTTTTATGGAATATTCATCTGAATGATAATAATTGACACTTATTGACAATTGTGTCAAGCCTACTGTAATTTATAGGTACAAAAATGTTAGTATGAGTAGAGTAGAGGTCTACTAGTGTGTTTCTGATATTTTCATGAATTTCATATATTTCTAAACATTATTGAAATAAATTTAAGCTTTTCGCACGCCTTCCTCAGCATAAACTTTAATTGTGCCAAGTTTCACTCTAATCCGTATGCACAATTCTCGTAAAACTGTACTTAAAATTTTTGGTTCGCGTATTAATATAATGATGATGATGATATTGTCAGAATCTTTGATTAATTATTTTTAATCATAGATGTAGGTATACCTACTGCAACTTTTCGGAGCACTCCCCGTAATATAACCGATAGAGGATGGTGAGCGATGCTCTACTACATCTCTACGTTTGAAATACTATGGCAGTCGACAATTCGAGCAGCCCTTCGTTGGATACGATCCAGTAGAGAAGTACTTTGTAGTTCTAGAGTACTTTGGCGCCTCAGAGGTGAGTATTCCATGTGAGGCCGAACCGTGTCTTAGCTTTGGAAGAAGACGTCAACATTGCAGACCTTTCGCATACATCTTTAATTCCAAAATGTCCGTTCATCTTTAATTCCATCTTTAATTCCAAAAAAAAAAAAGTATATATTTAAAAACTGACGAGTTCCATTCAGTGCTTTTGGAACCAGGGTATACCTTGCCATAATGTCACTTTTTGGTACCATATGCTTAGGTTACCTAAAAATTAATGATGTAACAGTTGACACAAAATATATAATGATGATGATGATGGGACTAGCGTTCAAAGATATAATATATATGATAATATTGGTGTAAAAGACGAAGTATGTATTTCATCATATGACTATGTATGGTGTGATCAGTGATGATGGTGGTGTTGATAATGATTATTTAATAGTAACATATCCTTGCAGTTCTTTAAACAGTGCTCAAATTTCCAAACGTGTATATTTAAAGACGGAAGAGTTCTGTTCAGTCCTCTTGAATCCAGGGTAAATCTTGGCACAACATTTCACTTTTTGGTTGCTTTGAATGTTCAAAGAAATCGATATCGGTGTAAAAGATTATGGAAAATACCTATATCAACATAGTGTCATGACGTATGGTGTGATGATAGTGGTGGTGATGGTGATTTTTTAATATCTATCCCAGGGGTACTCCTACGTATTTGCCGTATTCGTGACTGCCTCTAGGTCTTTTTAAGAAGTTGTTTCGAGAAGTTGCACAAAGAATATTTTAATGAAGTAGTATGAACAATGCTCAATGAACCTTATTATAGTGTACCTACTCGCAGAAGTTACATAACTATTGCAGTGGCAGACTGGTAATCTACATTTGCCAAACGGACCCTAGCATTATGCCCCCAGGCAACACTCACCCTCTTACGTGTATAAAATTGTTTCACTCCTTTAATAGAAAAAATAGAGATTAAATCCAAGTGCAAGATTTCTACGTTGTAATCACCCTTCCTTATGGCTTCGCCGTAGTCGGGTAAAAAGGATCTTGTAATAATAATTATTATTATAAATTGTATATAATAATGATTTGAAAATCATGTATCTCGCTCAAAATCGAGAACGGCTGGATTTGTGCAAGTATTGGAAATTGGACGGAATTGTGCAAGTATTGGAAAAATTGCGAGTCTTTTTTATGTTTTTTGTTAATGAATTGTCTTGTGTATGTTTTTTGTTAATTATAATATTAACAATTATATTAAATTAAGTTAATTCTTAGAGCGTTTTCATATTACGCGAAACGGATATCGGATATCGGATTGGATAAGGGGCCATCCACATAATATTACGTCACGCAAAATTTCGACTTTGTGAACCCCTATCCCCCCCCCCCCCCCCATGTCACGCTTTTTAGTATCCCTGTACCTGTATTTTACATGTACTATCACACTTAGTATGACCCCCCTCCCCCATCAGGTGTGACGTAATATGTGGATGGACCCTAATGGGAAAACGCACATATGCCGACGATCGTTTCCGGTCCGATAATCGATATAGTATCGTGAAATATGAAAACGCACAATAGCATACTTAGCCTACTGCCTTAGCATACTACTATTATCAATGTGAAAGTTTGTGAGGATGGAGGGAAATTTGGTATGGTTAATGGTTAATGGTAGGTAACACAGGCTATTATTTATCTCGAAAAAGTACAGTGTTCCCGTGGGATATTTACGCATGCTGAACCACGGACAAAAGCTCGTAATTAATAACTAAACGAATGAAAATAACTAATCTCAACGAAAATGTGTTGCTCATTCCATCCGCAAAATGCAATATGATTTCAATAGCTGCGCTTTGATCGAAAATCTATTTGCCCACTAATTCGCACGAAAATTCCATACGCAAAAGCATGCATATGCCGAAGATTAAAATTCTTGTGGAGGCAACACCGTAGCTCCCCAGTCGGTTTAACGAGGGGACAGACTCACTCAGTCGAAAAGTGATAATTAAATTTAATATGCCATATGAATTTACATAATGGCCATCCTTTGAACAGAGATCTTAAAGAAAATAACAACCTAGCCAAGAGCAGCCGTTTCGCTGTCAGCTGACGCTTAAGCTACCTGCTAAGCTAAGCAGCAGTCTAATTTGTAGTTTTCACTTAGCAGGTTTTAATTTGTAATTTTCATTTAGAGACCACTAGGCATTTTCATGCGTCTCACTAGCATCATATTTTGTTAGTCCTTCCTTCCTTTATCAAAAAAATTTAATTGCATATTTCATGATAACATATACAAGCTATTTATTTAATACTAGATGTTGTCCGCGACTTCGTGCGCGCAAAAGTTAATTTCGCAGAAACAGGTACCTACATTTTTCCGCGACAAAAAGTAGTCTATATCCTTCCCCGTGGTTTACTTTATATCTGTGCCAAATTTCATGATCAAATCAAATCAGTTTAGTAGTCTTTACGTGAAACTGTAAACAAAGATCCCACGGGAACCGTACATTTCCCTGCGATAAAAAGTAACCTGTATCCTTTTTCAGGCTATAATGAGTAGAGTATATGTGTACTAAATTTCATTTCAATCGGTTCAGTAGTTTTGCCGTGAAATACGGACAAACAGACACACTTTCCCATTTATAATATTAGTATGGATAGATTAAACTCATTCTGTATTCTGCATGTATTCTGTGATTAAACTCTGTCGCAGTATATTTTTATACAGAATATCGTGCTATTGACACTGAACGTAACGTTTGGAGTGGACGGGCGCTTGACACAGTTACTACGAACTACGGCTACGGTTTGTTGATCGGTATCTTTGAATGGAATATTCTAGATTAATTCATAATATGCAAGATCGTAATCCAGAAATAGACGTGGAAAATATTTACTTACTTTACATGAATGAGTTAGGTTACCATGACTTGTAGGTACGCTCACAGCTAAATTACATACAGACTACATACATTCCTGAAAGGGAAGAAAATATAAGTTAGAATGTAATATTATAGTTTAATATTTTTTAACAACACGTTTAGTAAATGAAAAATTCATTATGATTTAAAATCTACTCTATCATCTATCAACGTTAATTTTCAACTACAAAGTGATTATTGATTAATAAGATCCCTTACACTTATTGCATTTATTCTATATAGTAATCAAAAATAAGTGCATACAATAATAAACTTTAGCTCACAATCAGCCAGCAGACAGAAATGGGAGTAAACAAAAAGTTGACAAACGGCGAACAACAATCGCCATGACAATTCAGAAAAAGTCCGTTTACATTTCCAACTGTACTTCCCAAAAGTTTATATATTGTTTGAAAATGGTGTAAATATTCAGTTAATTGTACCATTGGATAAAACACCATTGGTGCGCTATACTTTTCGTACAAAAGCCAAAAAAGCATAGTAAATGTTCTCCCTACCTTAAAAAATACAAAATAATTATTTTTAAGTTCATGAGTGGAAGCATAATAATAACTCGTGCACGAATGGTTCCGTACAAAACGGCAAAAAAAAAAAACACTTTTTTTTGTATAGTAGTAGTAGTAGTAGTAGTAGCCCTTTTAAATATTATTCTGTTTTTGGTATTTGTTGTTAAAGCGGCAACATAAGTACAGTTCGGTTACAGACAAACAGTCAGTAGGACGGACAGTAGAGTTTTTAGGGTCCCATTTTCACCTTTTGGGTACCGAACCCTAAAAACTAGAAAAACAAACTATCATGGATGTATAAAATATTTTTGAAGTCTCATTGCATCGCGCGTCTCACTTGATAGATCTGCATTTCAAATACATAACAGCTGTTCGTGTCATCTCTAGAGAATAAGCGGGCACTAAGTCTGAAGGGTAGAGCTAAGTATTTAAAGGGAGCTTTTAAGCTATTAGTCAGAACTCTGAGGTGAGCTCGCTATGTTAAACATGTGTATAAACTAGAGTTTTGTATAAACCTATATTGTATAACAACATCCTTGTATTTAAATTTCTTGGAAAATAAATATGTAAATTCCTCATTCTATTAAAAATATTTGGAACGAAATAAGTAAATGTTAAAATTATCAGACGTTAATTAAATGAAAAATGTTTTAATTTTAATCATCCGAACACGAAAATACAAAACTCGTTGCACAGAAAATTGACATAACGGGAAAACGACCAAGTATTTCATGTGTGAAACTGTGAAAGCGCATATCTGTAGAAATTGTTCGTAATTGTCAGGTTCCTTTAAAAAATTATGTTCAGCAATATTTTTTGTATTTCATTAGAAATAAATATTTTTGTGTGAAAAATATCATCAGCATTACTTACATATACATCTTTTAATCGAATGCTAAATATAATTTAGTTAATATATAATTTATGTACATCTTATGTTATATATAAAAATGAATTGCTGTTCGTTAGTCTCGCTAAAACTCGAGAACGGCTGACGAATTGGTCCAGACCAATTTGGCTAATTTTGATCTTAAAATAATCTTATCAGTGCAGGGAAGATTTAAACGGTGAGAAATTTCAGTTCTTAGTTAAGGCAGAACAATGTTTTTCGGGACAGCTAATAATAAATAAAATTCTTCATGAAAATAAAACATAAAAAACTTATTTCCATTACCACGCAAAATCGATGGAACATCAAAAAATCATTTAGATCGCTTTGCCTTTTTATAATGCCGATATACAATATTCGTTGCATCGCGGCGGTGCAGACGATCAATACCCCCCCTACCCCCCCATTCTACCCTATCCCGCCCTCGCCGCGTCGCGAGGTCGTTTTGTTTTCACTATTGTCTCATTAATTTTTATTTTTCATTTCGTATTTACTTACTATTTCTTGTAAATGGCTTGATAATACAGTTTGTTTATTCTGTTGGAAATTTATTTGGAGAAAACAAACAATCTTTTTTTATTGCTTACCTACATGATAATATTTTACGTATGTGACGATTAAAGGGGAGAAAAGTGGACATTTGGCTCCTACTTTTCAATTTCATACGTGATACGAGTCAGGCAAAGTTATGAATTTATATAAATACATATATAGCTAGGGTTGCCATCTCTTACATAATATGACTCCCCGGACAAGACGCATGAAAACCCCGGATTTTGGAGTACGAAACCCGGACATAGAACAATTTTTACCCGACTACGGCAATGTCAAAAAGAAAGGAAGATTTATTATTGCTGCAAATCAAAAAAAAAACTTAGGCCTTCCTAATTCTGCCTACAAAAACCCGGATAGCAAATAAAATCCGGCCCGGACGCTCCCCGGACGCCCTTTAAACTAGGACAAATCCGGGGAAACCGGGACGGATGGCAACCCTATATATAGCTGATTTTATACAACGTACAAGACCAGCTATGTATCATGTATATATTTTAACCAAACCTCTAAATATAATAATTTACGAATGTTTGTTACACCAAAAATACTTAAGAAACTCGAAAGCACGAGTTGTGATTCACATTCAAACACAAATTCTAATTAAAATTTTTATTTCTTGCGGAATACGATATTTTCGTATTCCTTGGCAACAGAAAACTCCTCGTAAAACGCTTAAGTGTTTCGAGGGGTAAAATTTATAATAACTTTGAAAGTATATGACCATAACGATGGTTTGTAAATTATATAAAATCTGCACATTCTTTAGTATGAATTATTCAAGACATTTTGTATTTCTGTGCAATAAAGTGGGTAAGGCTTAAAATACTTCGGTGATGAAAGTGTAGTTCAAAATTATTTTATTTTGCAATTGTTTTGTTTAATATTTATTTAGTATTTCATTAGAATATTTCGAGTCTTTATCTTTTGTTGTTAAAATATATTTTTTTTTTGTGTTTGATTTGATAGTGTATATTAAATACATACATAGGGTTTTTGTTTAAATTGTAAGCCCTGCAGTGGACGTCACCAGGCTGACGACAAGGCCTATGCACTATGGTATTCCCACTTACTGGAAAAAGTCGAACGGTTTTAATGCCGGCTTTCCGTGAGGCTATGGTATTTTTCCGAACAAGCTTTCCATCTGACTTAAACCTTTTTATTCAAATCCAACTACATGCGGGCGAAGCCACGGGCAAAAGCTAGTGTGCTATAAGACCTACAAAATACTAAGTATAATTATTATCGAATTTGTATAAAAACTTCATGATTTTATATTATTTACTTCCGTCGTTTAAGCTTTAGGATAAGCAACGCATAATTCCTCCACTAAGGAAGCACTTCCTCAGGAAATGTCATCCCAACGGAAGGGGCATACGAGAATAAGATCCCAACGGCACTGCTTGTGTTGACGGTAGTTTAGCTACAAGTCACGTTGTCGGTCAACTCCAAATTTAAATCGAGACTCATAGACAATATTTTATTTTTATTTTTTTGTAGGTTTCCGTAGTACCTACTACAAGAATCCCTTATAGTTTCGCTCTGTCCGTCTGGCTGTCTGTCTGTTCGCCCTTCTAACTTCTAATCTGTAGTTATGCACACAAATTGATGAAATTATATAGTAATAAATATAGTATAGCTATAGATTATGTATAGATTTCAACAATAAAAGTTAATTTTATATTTTAGGGGTAGCTCTCCATACAATTTTAAATTTTTTCCCAGACGATGTGTGGGGTAATATCGAATACGGAATAGGTATTTTTAAATAAAGCTTTCATACGTGACTTTTTACAAAGTCCACCATCTACCTATAAGTTGATTAAAACAAACGATACTTTTTATCCCGAAAAAGGACAGTATGCCCTTGGGATAGCCGATACTATATTTACGCGGGAGAGGCTGCGGAAAAAAGCTAGTAGATTATATTCTTTGCCAGTACCTAGTTATTCTAAAAACCTTAACAGATAAAGGTGACTAAACTATATCTTAATGTAGTTTAATGAAAGCTTTCATTAAGCTACATTTAAGAAATTTCTTTTCCTGCTAGAAAACACATTAAAAAAAAACCGACCTAGTGCGAGTCGGACTGTAGGTTTTGATTCCCTTGCGAGTGTCGAAAATTTGCGGAAATTTGCGACATAAACGGCTGTATCTATTGGCGGAACCCTAAAAATCATGATGTTACTGCTGCAGGCTGCAACAGACATTTTTTTTTTATGTAATGAACCAGGAAACGAGCAGACGGGTCGCCTGATGGTAAGCGATTACCGCCGCCCATGGACACTCGCAACACCAGAGGATTACACTTGTTACTCCTCTGGTGCTGCGACTTGCGTTCCTGGTCCTTAAAATCCCCAATCCCCCCCATGAGCCTCCGGTAACCTCACTCACTCGGCGAAACACAACGCAAGTGTTATTTCACGCCGGTTTTCTGTGAGGTCGTGGTATTTACCCGGTCGAGCCGGCCCGTTCATGCCGAAGCGTAGCTCTCCCACAGTTATACAGCTATACAACTGATACGATTTTTATATTATTTTTTTATTTGCTAGTGTGGCTTTAGTATAATATATCGAGAAAGGCTGTATAAAATCACTCTTTGGACCTTTTTATTCCACGCGATCAGTTGCGTGTAACATCAACTATGTTCACCCAAAACGTTTCAAAAGCTTCCCCTCGTACTGCAATTGATTTTGACTTACTTATATCGATTCGAATACATTTATATTGCAGCAGAAAATATCCAATGTCCATTAATTATGTGAGTTGAGGGGTTTGTCGAAATCTCCCCAAATCGCATTTACGAAGGAGAGGAGGGTAGGCATATTTCGGCTACTTTTCATTAAAAAAAAAAACCGTAAAATTGACGATAACATCTTAATTTGCACATTGATCGCGAATGTAAAAATCTTTATCTGAGAATAATGATAATATTCAGCTTAATATTTATTGAGTACCTACTAAATGTAGCCCGCGACTACGTGCGCACAAAAGGAAATCTCGTCGGAACTGTACATGTTGCCGCAAAAACAAGTAGCCTATGTCCTTCCCCGTGGTCTAGTCTATATATGTACCAAATTTAATCAAAATCAGTCCAGTAGTTCAAAACCTATTTAATCCAAACAAAAAAACTTTTCTTCTTTATAATATAAGTATAGCGTCTTCAAGCAAATAGACTTCTATTTCAGGACTATCGGCCAAATACTAAAGCTTAATATTAGCCCCCCCCCCCCCCCCCCTAAATCTACCTAAAACGCAGGGTGTCACTTTATGGTTGGCAGTACGACTCTTACTTCGAGCGTCTCTTAATTTAAGTAGCGTTTAGCTTGAAACGTAAACGCGAAATGTAAACGCGTGTATTTCACAAAGAAGCTTACACAATATGACTTTTGCCGAGGCGACAGCCTCATTACGTAAATTAGAAAAAAAAGCTGATTACGTTGAAAATTCGCTCTAATTACAATCCTACTTATTAATTTTATCCTCAATTTCTTTCAATGTTTTTTCTTTAATATATATCTCTACCTATACTAAAATTATGAAGAGGAAATATTTGTTTGTATGTTTGTTTGTTTTTACTGAATAGACTCCAAAACTACTAGAACGATTTTGGTGAAATTAGGCACATGTGTAGAGTAGACTACGGGGAAGGACATAGGTTACATTTTATCGTGGCAAAATGAACAGTTCCGGCCGGTACATTATATGTATATATGTCGGTATGTATGTCCACAAAAAATATATGTACACATGTGTGTATGTGTTTGGAACATTTCACCAGACCTATTATTTATTATTTGTTTAAAAAAAAACACTTGATGTTATGTATAAGTGAAAAAAATTGCCATGAGTCATGCCAAAAAGTTAAAATAATAATAATCAGGGACAGCCTCGTCTGCCCTTTGTTTTAATCCAGTGTCCCCTTATAGTTGCCCTTATAGTGTACAAAGTCTCAGTCTCTCGTAAGTAGTGGCGTAGAGAAATTGTTGGGAAAACACAAATTAGCAATGATTGTGTGTGGTGGGGGTTTTAACCTCATTCATTACCTCATTGCTCCTCCTTGATACACCTTTTACACATGACAATAATTGTCAGGACATACATTCATATGAATATTTTGTGTTTTATCTAGAATCATAGATGTATATTAAAAAGAGGTCTAGAATATTATTTATATTCTGAAATAATAGCTCTTTCGTTGTGAAGCAGAACATTAAATTCCACATTGTTAAAAATTCTTATTATACAACAAGAGACATATTTAGTCATAATATGTAATGTCTAGAGAGGCTCTCACAAAACTTGGATTAAAATTTGAACCAATACGCACAGAATTCTTGCCTAACGTCACCTAAACATACAGTTAACGATATAATTATAGCTATTAAATCTGCAAGCAAAACCGCGTGACTCTACAATTATAAAAGCAAATAACTAAATACCTACTTATAATATAACTCATTACTGCCTACGAAAGCTACGGTTTACCTACGTACATCATTATGTAAATAACTGGACTTACCAAAAACAGAATGCAGACTTATAATGGCCTTTCACACTTGATGCGAATTTATATACGGTCCAAAAACATAAAACAAATATCTCTTTATTGCAAATACCATATTTTAGTATATGATTACCATTTCCAAATTCAGCTTCAAAAAGTTAAAATTAAAGACTCTTTGTTAATAGTTAGTACCTTAGAATTTTCAATAGTGATCATTAATCACTATTGAAAAACACGACGCGTTTAGGAAATAAAATAAAAGTCCTTCATTTTTTTTTTATTAGGGCCGACCTATCGCTGGAAAAAGGATTGATAAATTTGAATGCACTTTCAATAATAAGTGATATCGAATACTGTTTTTTTTTTGTTGTATACGTAGTTTGTTGTTGTGCATTCTAACCTTGCATTTACAATGTAACCTTGCTCCATCACGCCGACAGACGATTGTTTGATTTCAATATTTCTGAATTAATCAACTTTTTCTTATAGTATAATACATACATCATATTTTAGATATATAGACGACGTATGTCAAGTCAAAAAGTAGAGACTACTCCAAAGGGTGATGTTGCCAAAGCCTTTTGGGGTTGTTTGGGGCCATTTAGACATTTGAGGTACGATGAAATCGATATTTTTCCGTGAAATGTACGTCATAGCCCATCCTTAGTTTTGAAAGCATTGGCCTACCCCATTTTCATGTATATTTTAAGTTTTATGGATGCTTCTTAAACAGGAGCAGTAACCGCATCCAGTGTGAAGCTCTTGAGATTTGTATGTCACACACGCATTAACATCGGAGGCTTTGGCGGCATTAAAATATGCGACGTCATGTGCTGAACCTCCGCTCCGTGACGCGCAGGCGTGTACCATGCATGCGTGCTATTAAATATACACGTATACATATATACTGTATACTATATACATTTTTGCTGTATACAAAGCACAGTTCATGCAGTATCCTGAGTAAGCCCATTACTTTACACATAATATTATGTTTACTCTTATATTTCGCTAATGCGAAGTAAGGTTTTAGCAGCCATTTATGCGTCTATAGTATTACATGCTGATTGCGGACACAATACACGCATTATTTTGCTGAGGCGTGCAAACAAAACGTCCCTTAGGCTGGGAGTATATGATCTGGAATACGGAAGGCCGGGGAAAATTCAGAACACTGAAAACAGAACTCTGCGCATTTACAATATAGCTGAAAATCGAACACACAAGTGTCGAGTCAAATGCCATATAATATGGCGGCTCGACACTTTAATACAACGATTTTCAAGTTTCGACTCTATTGTTAATAGGTACTTACAATAATATTGTGACTAATAGTGTAAAATGGTGCTAATGCCAATGATTACTAATATCTATTCTGTGCTAATGCACTGAGTTATATTTTCAGTGCTCTGAATATTCTCGGGTCCGCCGAATTCCAAATCCTATACTATTATAAGTCCTTTAATTCCTATAAGTTATAAGTCCTAGCCTTAGAATGGCCACCAAATAAATGCGTTATTCCTACACAAGAATAAACATACTGACGATAATATGGATACAATGACAGCAGCTTTCTTTTATCAATCTGTCATTTTGTCTATACTTTCGTAGAAAGAAACCATTTCTACGATAGTTGTGCTACGCGTGCATGATACGGTGGCGGTCGCCGACAAACCCGGTGTACAACTATTGGACCTTATTGCTATAGTTATAAGATCGAAAGTTAGTAGTTGGTACACCGGATTTGTCGGCGACCGTACACCGGGTTTACGTACAATCCAACATTTTCCATTAGCCATGACATTTGCAATCCAGATTCCGGGCTCGTGAAGACTTTTTAATTCTGTGTAAGCCGATAGCCGATACTAGAACATTGACTCAATTTTGTCTTATTTTAGCGGATGTCTGGTTATCTGATACCTTGTGGACTGTGTGGTGACAAGGTGCAGTCCTGAATTAACTGCAGATATCCACCACAAGTGTTGTATGACAAAATCAACAATTTTACTCAGGTGCATTTAATTACAAACATACATATTACTTAGATACTATTACCATACAAGATACGCCCAAAAAACTTAACCCAGTAGGGTAAGCTCAATTTCATTACCATTAAAAAGGGTTAGAGTGAGTCAATCTTAAAAGTAGACATATACTGTATCGCGGACATTTTTTAGATCATTTAAAGAGAAATACTTTACAATATTTCTTACATATTTTTTGGGTAACTTGAACTGTTTACGCAGCGCACGCAACGGAAGCCCAAACCGAAGCAAATATTCAGAATGATTTTCACCGTTTTTGTAACAATTTTCACTGATGCTTCGTTCCTATTGGTAGAAGCGTAATGTTATATAGTTTAAAGCCTTCCTCGACACATTTGTCGACTATCCAACACAAAAATATTTTTTTAATTCGAACCAGTGATTTGCGCTGTGATCTGAGATTAGCGCGTTCAAACAAACAAACTCTTCAGCTTTACAATATTAGTTACAAGGCATGTTGAGGCAAAAAAAGGTTTTGTGGTTGTTTGGGCCATTGAAGGTATGGTGAAATCAAGATGGCTTAACTTTTTCGTGTATGAATAAATGAATAAATATTTATTCGACCTTTATGACTTCACACTACACAACAAGAAAAACAAATTGCGCCGATAGAAATATAACAAAAAATAAAAAATACTGAAACGAAGACATAAACAAGACTTAATTAATCAAAAACAAAGCAAATAAAATAAAATAAAAATACAAAACAAAGCAAATACAACATCTAGACAAAACAAACGCGGGTAACAAGTAACAACAAAGAAAGGTAGGTAGGTATAGTCAGAGATGTATTATATTAAAAAGAGGTAGGTAAAAACCGTCGAAATGGAATCCACTCCGAATAGTGACACTGGATACTCCACAGACTTCACAGCCACAGTCCCTGGTATTCTGTGGACCCAAATTGTCAGGCGTAAGAGAGTCTAGAGACTACTCCAGGCACATTTGTATAGTATTAGGTCATTTTTCATTTCATACATACATACATTTCACATATGAAATTGATGTTTTGTAAAGGAGAAACATAAAATCGATTTTTTTTAACATAATATATTTATTCAAAGTATTTATAGCATTGCTATCTATGATGGCAAAAATGGCCATCTCATAGACCATAGTTCATTGATCCTTTACTAAAAAAAACCATTCGGACAGAAATCAATAAAATCTTTGAAGGCGCTTTCGACTGCCCCATCGGAGTTGAATTTTTTCCCTTGCAAGAAGTTATCCAAATTTCGAAAAAAATGGTAGTCTGTTGGAGCAAGGTCCAGGGAGTATGGAAGATGTCTTAGACATTCCAATTAAAGCTCCTCTAATTTGGTAGCCGTCTGGTGTGTGTTCTAGCGTTGTCCTGCAGCAGCAGTGGCCTAGAGCGAATGACCAACCTCAATTGTTTAGCAGCTAGCTTTTCTATCATGATCTGCAAATCATTGCTGGTAATAGACATCTGCCGTAATTATCTGACTATATTTAACAAAGCTGTAGTGAACGACACCGGCACTAGTCCACCAAACGCTCACAAGTAACTTTTTTTGAGTAAATTTTCACTTGGGGCAGGCTTTGGCTGGTTCGCCAGGGTTCAGCCATTGCGATGAACGTTTCCGATTATCGTACAGGATCCACTTTCCATTACAACTTATAAAGATCAAACTTAAAAATTATATGAATCAAAAACTCAAAAGAAACATACTTTTTGTAAGGTACTGGCCAACTTTACCCATAGATCATCTTGTCAGCACTTACAATAATATAAAACACATAACATTTTAGTTTATAATATGAACGTTGTAGGTATTTTAAAATCCGCAAGAGAAACAAAATGTAATAATCTATATAACCAGTATAAACATTTTAAAGTACCTCTATAAGCTACGCTTAAAAAGCAATATGTTCCTCTTTACTTAGGCTTGTCATAAAAATCTAATTGGCTCATATAAAGTTGCGATAGATTCTAGGGACGGATATTGTTAGATCGCTGTATGTTGACTTGGAAACAGGTACATAATAAACCTATTGTAATATTTTCGTTGAAGAATTAAGGAAAATTAAGGAAAAACCTCTGATAGTTTTATATACACAACTACCAAAACATGGATTTTTATATTAATTTTCAATGTATATAAAAAGACTATATAAAAGAATATGTATAGGTTTTCTATTAATTACTTTTAAAGTTATTGTCCGATTTTGCACATATTTGGCGCAGTTAAAGTTTCTGTGGAGGAAGGTGTGCAGAAAACTAATTTTTTTTTTATAATGTAAATAAACTCGACACTCGAAGTTCCATTTTCAACTCTATTGTATTATTGCAGAGTTATATTTTCAATGCTACGAATTTTCTACGGCCTTCCAGATTCCGGATCATATAGACTATAGCCCTAACTCCCAGCTTTACATCTAGGCTAGGGTTTCCCTTTGATAGAGAACCAGCGTTCGCTACTGAAAGGCAAACAAGATTATGTAAAGATAATTCGTTTATAAGCCTATAAGCATTTATTAATAGACGTGATATATATGTAATATAGCACTATCACTTGCGTAACGAAAGTTTATCTCAGAACAAAGACCAGTGAAAGTACTTCGTGAGCTGTAAGCCAAGTACTTGTTATATGTTACAAAAGCTTACAAGCTCGTAATTATTAATGTTTTAGACATGACATATTTTTTAACCAAATTAATAATAATAATATATACACTTCACACCACATCTATCTGGCCCTGTGCGAAGTACTCAAAAACAGGGAAAGAACGGGAAGTATATTAAATGCTAAAATATCATACATATAAGGTTATGTAAAATCAATTACGGATACTCGTACTTCGGGCATATGATCTGCTGCTTATGTAAAGACATTTAAGAAGAAAAATAATTGTCATACTCGAAAAAAAACATTTTGTCTTTATATGGGCGAGTTTGCATTTTGCGGAGAATCGCCCACACATTAGATGATTTTTTTGGTTTGAGTATGACAATTATTTATCTGCCTAAACGTCTTTACATAAGCAGTGTCTAAAGTATTCGTAATTGATTTTTGGAGACCTTATATATTTAAGATATTTACACCATATATAACCATAATACGTTATAGAGCCAATTTACGTGGTAGAGCCATGCTTCGGCACGAATGGGCCGGCTCGACCGGAGAAATACCACGGGCTCACAGAAAACCGGCGTGAAACAGCGTTTGCGCTGTGTTTCGCCGAGTGAGTGAGTTTACCGGAGGCCCAATCCCCTACCCTATTCCCTTCCCTACCCTCCCCTATTACCCTATTCCCTCTTAAAAGGCCGGCAACGCACTTGCAGCTCTTCTGATGCTGCGAGTGTCCATGGGCGACGGAAGTTGCTTTCCATCAGGTGACCCGTTTGCTCGTTTGCCCCCATATTTCATAAAAAAAAATAAAAATAAAAATAATAATATGACCCAGGAACACAGAAAACTTTTTGTTCCTTGCGCGGGATTCGAACCCGCGACCCCCGGTTTGAGTACTTTTATTAGTGAGATCAACCAACCATCTTTTTCAACCAAAAATAACTCATATTGTCCCCTCTATCAATGTAATTACACACTAGGCCCTAGATGCTGATAATGATGATGACCCGACTCCATTATTTAATCACGGTGGTTTCCAGCGTATTGAATATCAAACAGTTGAGGAGTCACTAGACGGAGTTGTGGCTGGAAGTTCGCAAACTGTGATTAGTTCACTCCATAAACTGACTTGAGTCCGTTAAGTAAACCTATGTGTAATTTAAATAGTACTGAAAATAATGATTATGTAGTTAGTGTACAAGTGTGAAGTATATATTTTGTCAATCAAAAGTCACACGAGAAAGGAACAATAATATTAACTTTTATCACAGAGAAAATATGATTACTTGTATATTTTCATATTTAATATAAATTTTATAAAAAATAAAAGTTAATATTATAATAGAAAATATGTTATAAACTTACGTACAGCTACAGAGAAACAGCTTTCATAGAACGATCCACAACGGCCCACAATTTTTTCACACAATCGTGGACACATCGTATGCTTGTAGTAGTGCAATCGAATCGAAAGCTAACTATGTAGCTGTTTACTTGCTAAATTAATGATTTCAATACGATAACAATATAATTTACAATTAAAAAAAGAGAATTGTTACGTAATAGTCCATTTTAAGTATAAATTAATATAAAATTTCATCAAGAACTATCCTGCCGACTGCGCCGAAGGCAGAAGTTCTTTAAAGCACTGAAGTGCTCTAATTGATTACTTAGACTCCAGTCACCGTACTGGAAATCGTGATCGAAATTGAAACATCAAAGAGACACTTAACAGTTCACTTAACTGAAAATGTAACTATCGAATAACTGATGGTGATGCAACTGAACTAAACGTGTAGTTCAATAACTCAATTTGTCTATTAGCTTAACTTGGATTAAAATCTTGTTTATAATCACTTCCAATACAACAATATTAAATAAATTATTAAAAAAAATGCCTATGTACTTTTTCCAATTGAACTTTTCATCAATCTGTTTCTGTCGTCCTTTTTCCCGAAACAGTTGTAAAAGGAAAAGTTTCCGAAACATTCTGATGTTACCCGGAGCGAGCGTTCAAATTATTTTCCAATTCAAACATATCGTCTTTTGTATGCCTTTGCACCTGCTAAGGGATTCCTAAAATCGTGATAGTTGTCAAAAAGTTAGCAAACCGTTATCCACTTCTATGTTAATATCAGTTTTATTCATTACTTGTTTTGTGGTATATTGGGGAGAGTAAGACTTAATAACTTGTGGAATATTTTGAAAAAAAAAAACTTTTTTTTACAAAATATTCCACAAGTTATTTTCATTTGCGTTTTTCATTTTGGTAATTGTATTTTCTCTGAATCGCAATAGATATTCTTTATTTAAAATTGGACACCATTAAAATATTAGAGACTCGCCGTTCAATGCAAAGTGCAAACCCGCCCATATAAAATAAGATTTTTTTTTGAGTATGACAATTATTTTTCAGCTTAAACGTCTATACATAAGCAGTAGATCATATGCCCAAAATATGCGTAGATTTTACCGAACCTTATATAAAATTACGAATTTATTATATTTATGTAATTAAATGAAGCAAATATTAGTTTCCAGTTATGTATAAACGTAGAGAATCGTATGCATAATATGCTATGTAGTACAATATGTACATATGCTTCTAACATCAATTCATCAACGGTATTAGCAAATCAGAGTCTCAACGCATTATGTAATAATCCTGATTGCTCCTGAACATTATCAATGTTGAGGAAGTCATGACAGGATGTCAAAGCTGCCAAAAGCCAAGACAAGACCCGTGTGGCCTTTGACAGGCTGCAGACCCTTTGTTCTATTGCAGGCAAATTTAATTATAAGCCAATCCAATTTAAACCGTCCTATATACCGCAAGTGGATTGACAGCAAAAGGAGAATAGATTGCACCTATTCAACCCACCGAAGTGAACAATATTAAAGCTTGAGATGAGGTTTTTTTGAAGTAGTATTTGATATGAATTTTAATTTAATACTACGCATTCATGAGTTAGTTTAAAATTATTAAAAATATTTATATTATATGATGTAACTAAAAATTTACGGTTTTTCCAATGTTTCCTTTATCTGTGCTATAAGACGTTGCTTCGTACCAAATTTCAAGATTCACGGGAAGTAGGTTTTGATTATTTTGCGAGTATTGAAAATTTGAGGAAATTTGCGGCATAAACGGTTGTATCTTTTGATTGCGTTCGCTTAGAAGTTTGATTTTTTTACAGCTCCATGGGACAGTAGACCTGGGTATTTGATATAAATTTCAGCTTAATACCTCCACGCGTTCCTGAAAAAAGGGTCTTGACGGACGGACGGACGGACGGACAACAAAGTGATCCTATATGGGTTCCCTTTCTTCCTTTCGAGGTACGGAACCCTAAAAACGGAAAAATTAAGTGACCTCCGTATTGTCAAGCAGTGGGCGAGCTGGTGACGATGAATCGGAACACTCTTGATCACGACACCTTACGAACAACAAAAAATTTGATCAAAATCGGTTCAATCGTTAGAGAGCTACAATGCCGCGGCCAGACATGTCAATCTTATAACATCTCTCTGTTTTCGTGGAGAGTTAAGATAACGTAGAAATAGCGCAAAACACAAAGATGAAACGGCAAAATGGAGTCTCAATAAATTAATTTTACAGCATAAAAGGACTCATTTTCAGTAAAGCTAAACAGCTCTCGCTAATTATATTGCTCCTTCTAGAGATTTATTAAATTAATCTAGATCAAACGACGAACTCTGCCTTTAATCCCTTATTTAAACAAGCTCCCTCTTTCCAGTCTGTGTGAAGCTCAGACTGTTGAGTTGTGACGTAATAAAAATAAGATGGCCGCTAGTTTTATATTTAGTTTCCCTGTTTTGATTTAATGCTAGATGTTGCCCGCGACATCGTGAGCGCTAAAAGTAATTTCGCGGGAACCGTACATTTTACCGCAATAAAAGTAGCCCCGTGATCTACTCTACATATGTGCCAAATTTCATCAAAATCGGTCCAGTAGTTTCGGAGCCTATCAGTTAAATAGAGTTTTATTTCAGACTAGATGTTGCCCGCTACTTTGTGCGTGCAAAAGTTTATTTTGCAGAAACCGTACATATTTCCGCGATAAAAAACTGCCTATGTCTTTCCCAGTGGTCTACTCTACATCTGCCAAATTTTATCAAAAACGGTGCAGTAGTTTCGGAGCCTATTCAATGCAAACAAACAAACTTTTCCTCTTTATTATATTAGTATAGATATAGATTAGTTAAGGTGAGCACTGAGCAGAGATGATTTATATTATTTCTAAACACCCAAATTCTAAACTCCATCAATGCCTTATTACCTTTACCTGGAATTCAGCTCAGTTAACTATGGTTTACCGCCAATTTGATAGACGATATCGGAAATATTGGTTATCAAATTGGCGGTAAACCTTCAATACATCAACAAATTAGCAGCGAATGCGGCATCAAATTGTCTGTACAGCTCAAATATTAGTTACAGGAATTAAGCTGTTGCCGTTCAATATGCACAGAAATCGGTTTGAAAACTCGTAGGGCCATCTCGGAGCAAATTAAAAGACTAGATGTTGCCACTTCGTCCGCGCAAAACAAAATTCCGCGGGAACCACACAAGATAGTGTGTGTCGTATGACAACACAATAATAACCTCTTTTTTTTTGTTTCCGGGGGGGGGGGATGCATTACGCATACCACCCAGGCGCAGGGGGTACCCGAGTGGTGATGTGGGACTCCCGTATAGGCTAATGAGACCCATGGTATACCCACTAAAAACCACCCCCCACCTTCCTCCTCGCCGCCCTGTGACGGGGCCACGGGAACGATAAACACATCCGCGACCCCGCCGGCGACACCCGCCCACAAGCGGCTCTCTCCTCGGCCTCCACCAGGGGGGAGTCTGCTACAGTATAGAAGGCCACGGATACCAGCCTCTACAACCGGTACCCGGTGGCAGATCTTGGCTATGGTTCTGCCACCGACCACACCTCGGCCGCAGAGAATAGGGCAAGCGGCGCACCGTGATACCAACTTGCCTCTTCCTCTGCGGCCCCACCAATGCCGTTAACACACGGAACAGCTCGCAGGGGAATAGGGAGAGTGGCACAACACCACCACGCCTCTCCCCCTGCGATCCCTCCACGGCCGCAGAAGATAGGGAGTACGGCGCACCGTACGTAATACCGGCACTCCTCTTCTTCTGCGGTCCCATCTCCAAGCGAGTTCGCAGCGGACTCCTCCAGCCCGATGGGAGCGCCCTCCTGGGGCCAGCCGGCGGCAAACAGGCCGGCCCTGGTTGCCTCTTCGCTTCACCGTGGGTGTCCAGTCTACAACACACGATAATAACCTAACCGAGAGCATGTCAGGACATGTCTAAGGAGGGTTCCATAACTATCAACGCGCAATATGTTTTCTTTGGATTACTTTAAAAGTTATTGTCCGATTTAGCTCTAAAATAATTTTCCTAAAGAGTATTTAGCATGAAAGCAGTCTGGAAACTTACAAGATTCTATTACCTATAATTTAGAAATGCCAGGGTGGGGACCAATTTATAAATCACTTTGGAGGCCGATTACTAAAAGTGGTCGACTTTGTAAAAAAATCATGTATGAAACCTTGCCTTTATTTAAAAATACCTGTTGAACGATACCCCACACGTGGATGAAAAAATATTTTTCATCCACGCTTCAAATGTTCCATACAGCCACTCCTAAAATGTAAAATTATTATTATTTTATGATGCCAAAACCGAGATCTATATACAGTATTTAACTGTGCCAAATTTCATCCATTTACATTCATAATTACAGAGGCAAGAAGCGCGGACATACAGACAGACAGATGGACGGACAGAGCGAAACTATAAGGGTTCCTTAAGTATTACGGAACCCTAAAAAGTAGCCTACGTCCTTCCCCGTGGTTTACTCTATATCAGTGGTCCCCAACCTTTTTTTTACGCGGGCCACAAACCCGTTGTACTCCTGGTGTCGCGGGCCGCAACCAAAATTTTTAGGGGCAAAAAAATACGTTGTTTAAAAAAGATTTATTAATAGAAAAGCACAAGGTAGTTAAAAGAGTGAAACTAAACATTTAAGATATTAAGATATTATTATTATTATTATTATGAAAGAATAGATTGTTTCAAGATGAGTGGGAAATTAAATATTTTGTTGTGCCGATCAACATGTGCCGGCTTTCTATGTTATGAAAGTATACATTAAAGTATTTTTCCTCGTCATTTTTCCACCAAACTTAAAAATTAGGTACTATTCTTCAATTTTCTAATTAAAAAAAATCTGTTTGCGCTTAGCTTTTTCAGCAATTTTTATATACATAGAATACAATATAGATAGCAAACAGACGATCGAAATTGATTCGGGGCTCGGGCTCGTTTTGCTATATTTGTGGTGGATTTATTAAAGTGAGAGAGAAAAAGTGTTATTTAACTATAGATTTAAAGATTTGCGAGGCATAACAAGCTTACTTCCATCTACCTGTTACAAATCAAGACCAAAAATGGGCTTATGAAATAATCTATGAATAAACTAACGAGATGATTAAGATTTTTTTCATCGTCGACTAAAGGATATCTCTAAAGAGGCAAATGTTCCATTCTCATTTTGATAAGTTTAAAGATAATATGGGAGCTTATTCGGAAGAACAAGGGGAAGGATTCCATCGAGATATAGTTGGAATTTGAGAGACGTTCCCAAGGCCAGTATACATACTGAAAGCATGTTGAGGATTGAGGGACTATATTTGGTGGTTAATAAGATAACTTCTACTGAACATGACAGGAAAAGCAAAACTGTTAATTTTTAAACATTTTAACACTATTATCAAACTTATTTTGTAAGATTATATCATAAAATTGATGCTCAGTATCTTTTAATAAATCAGCTCTATGTAAATTTTTCATGTATTTTCATTGATTTGATTTTTTTCATTTTTTACACTTAAAAGCAAATACAGAACTATTTTTTGTTCTTATTATTATTTCTAGGTATAAAAGCAATAAAAATAATGTATGTATAACCCGTGCGCAAAAATGCTGTCGACTATTGTAATATAAAGAGAAGTCCTTTTGATGACAACAAAACGCGATCTTTTGTCCTTTCTTTAGTCGATGTTAATAATGGCAATACTTTAAATATTCACTAGATACTAAATTGATTTCTACTCCAATATATAATTGAAAATAAAAATTAATTTAAAAGGGGTTTTCATAAAAAACACAATTTTTGTCTATTTTTTCCTAAAATGGTACGGATAACGGAACCAGTGGACTTGCCCACTCGTACTTGACAGATTTTTAAGTAACAGATTTCACGCGGGCCGCAGATAAAGGCCCGGCGGGCCGCATGCGGCCCGCGGGCCGCGGGTTGGGGATAGCGGCTCTATATCTATGCCAAATTAGAATTAATTTATATGGCGCACAAAATAAATCGGCGACGGGATTTTGAAGCCTTGAGACCGAAAGTGAAGCGACATGTTACCGTGAACGTATTTAATGACGTTTTGACCAATCAGAGCGCGTTTCACTTTGGTTTAAACTTACTTAGGCCTTTACATCCGTTAATGGATGATTTATACAGTATTCTCCGAGCGAAGTAACCACTCTTGAAATACTGTAGTGCCTGGGACAAACGTTTTTTAAATGTCGTATGGTTGCCCAAGCACATACGGCATTCTCACAACATAGTCAGCCTAGTCCAGAGGAATGAACTAGTCAATACGTCTGGGGCCAACTATGTCCGGGTTTCCTCACGATGTTTTCCTTCACCGTTAGAGCGTCCGTATGATGTACTTGAGATCTGAAAAAGTCTCATTGGTACACGCCACAACCTGGGATTTGAACCTGCACTCTCTCGAGTGCGAACCAAACGGTCTACCCACTAGGTTTAACGTTAATAATAACACCGTTTGAGAGTTTTAGCGTATACGGACTTGAATGCAGGTTTTATTTAGCAGATTTGCTCTCTGATTGATCGGTTCGCTGGTCTCGGGTCCCGGTCGCGCGTCGCAATCGCCGATCGGCGCTGTATTTATTAGAGCTATTCAAGTTTAAACTTTATTCGCTACTCAAAAAGATACACGTTTCATATTATGACATAAGTCACTGCACAAGCGCTGTGCAACGCGGTGCAACTTGACATTCGAACTCTTGCAATGAAAAGTGTATCTTATCTACACTAATCTACACTAATATTATAAAGAGGAAAACTTTGTTTGTATGTTTGTTTGTTTGTTTGTTTGTTTGTTTGTTTGTAATGAATAGGCTCAAAAAGTACTGGACCGATTTCAAAAATTCTTTCACCATTCGAAAGCTACATTATCCACGAGTAACATAGGCTAAATTTTATTTTGGAAAAAAATAGGGTTCCGTAAGATATTTGGGTTTTTCGGACACAAGGTGTAAAAAATCAACCAGAAAAGTTACTTATTTTGCGTACGCTGCCTAAACTATAAAAGATAGAACCATATAATGTTCTAATTAATTGTAGATCTTATAAATATCTACAAAAAAGTCCGCGACATACTATACCTATCTATGTCGAGTGAGGCACAACAACCATTTTTTTATTTAGAAATCTTGAATTTTTTTGGACTACATTTAAACGCGTTTATTTTATTCATGCTATTAATCCTTATCTAAATAAATTATTTCATCACTAAGTACAGTTTATGTAGATAATATTTGGTCTTTGAATGATTAAAATTGGACGTTTGGTTTTGAAGTTATGGCGAAATTAAAATATTACGATTTCTGCTGCACGGCCCGTTGCGAAGTGGGCGACATTCTGTAGTATTAAATTAAATTAAATACCATTTATTTCGGGCTGCATAAGCCCATATTATAAATACCTTATAGACTAACATACATATTACTATTATATCAGTATTGTACCCGTGCGAAGCGCTAGTTGTGTGGGTCGCTAGTTGTAAATAATTAAGTTGAATTTTGAATAGCAACCTAAAAAGCAGCGCCACGTCGAGTATTAATTTACACCGAAATCAAACGAATGATTTCGGTGTAAATTGACACCTACACGTTAGATTTTTTCGAATTTTATACAAAGTGTTATTATATTATGAACACTGAAATAGGCAAGCGGACTGATTTTTTTTTATTGCATAAATGAATAGTACTCTTAAATATGAGTAACTTCTCAGAAGAAACCGTATATCAAAAGTCAATATTTTCAAAGGTACAGCGATTTGTATACAAAATTACGCGAGTCTTTATACCAAAAAAAAATTTTTTTTTTTTGCGAAATTGGTAAACAAAACCTACATCATTAGTTTACTCACATCATATACAAAAACATTCATTATTGTAAGTATGAACTTAAACGCACAAATATCGGAGATATTTACAAATATATTTCTGCGGCCATATACTTCATATACTACTTCATACTACTTCATATACAAGTGACGTAATTTTTAGGTCGACTTTAGTATGGAGCGTTTTTAGGAGGCTCGCGAAATTTTTTATACAAATCGCAGTACCTTTGAAAATATTGACTTTTGATATACGGTTTCTTCTGAGAAGTTACTCATATTTAAGAGTACTATTCATTTATGCAATAAAAAAAATTGTCCGATTGCCTATTCATCCGCCGCTTTATAAGTTAAACAGATTTTAGCATTTCGTGTGTGGTCGCAGGAGCGTTGCATGTTTACCCCATTATTTATTACGGAAAATAAACACCGTATCTGATCTAATTTGTTGTAGAAGACGATAAATAACTGCAACATGGACCCTTAACTTATGTTTATCTAACCAACATCTAAACTTAGTTTCACTTTCACTAGATTTACTGATAGGGCTACATTAAAGGCGTCATACCTACATAATTTACCGTATGTTTTACCGCCAATAAGATTTAATATGATGAATTTTATGTTTTAACTTTTAACAGATTTTTACGTGTACATATTTCACCGTAAAATTGTAAAAACCGTTAGATTGTAAAATAACTAACGGGATTGTAAAAATAAGTCGAAGAAGTCGAAAGATTAAAAACTATGTTATGTTTATAATGTTACGAAAAATAATGTGTTAAATTATAGGCAGCATATTCGCGTCGGAAGAATAGTCTTCCGACGCTGATAGCAACATTTTACAATTTCACTAGTTTTATTACAATCTAACGGTTTTTACAATTTTACGGTGACATATATTTATTGTTTCTGTGGTAAACTTATGGATTAGGCGACCTACAAATAGTTTATTGGCTTGTATTTACAGTAATTGCGCTAGTATAGCACGTTATCTGATATTCCATAATACCTTATCAGTTATATTAGAATTTTATTTCAGACTAGATGTTGCCCGGGACTTCGTGCGCGCAAAAGTTTATTTCGCAGAAACCGTACATTTTTCCGCGATAAAAAGTAGCCTATGTCCTTTACAGTGGTCTACTCTACATCTGCCAAATTTTATTAAAAACGGTGCAGCAGTTTCGGAGCCTATTCAATGCAAATAAAGAAACAAACAAACTATTATCATAGACAAATCAAATATTATATTAGTATAGATTATGTGGATCTAGATCTAAATTAGATGGTTAAAATTATTATAGAACTCTAGTTTTGTATATTTAGTCTTTACTTACCTACTTCATAACTGAATATACAAAAGGCTTTATTCCTGTAAACCAAAATCTTATATTTAAAAAAAAAGCAACTCTTGTATATTTAATCAGAATCTCGGAAACAGATTCAAAAATATTTCCATGAGTATGCAGTTGGGTTTTGGGTGCGAAAACCTAAGCTGGCTAGGTCTTATCACAGAGAAACCTTTTTTTTCTTTCTTTGCGTAATAAGATAATATTAGTTAATATAATATTTAAATATTTAGCTATCTATTGTCACCTTAGAGTATCCAACCAAAATTGACAACGCGTAGCTCTATGCTACGTATGCGATAGACCTTTGCGATAGACTTTGAATTATTGACAAATTGGTGTCTCGAATTACGTAGTACACTAACTATTTAGCAATCTGTGGTCTCGGATTCGAATCGGTCAGACTAATATTTTTAATAATAACCCAACCAAGAGTATGCAAGGACATGTCTAAGGACCCTCCGTAACTATAAACGCGTAATAAGTGTTTGTCAAATTACTTCAAAAGTTAATGCCCGGTTTGGTTTAAAATAATTTTCCTAAAGAGTTTTTAGACTTTTTAGCATGATCTATCAGCATAGAAAATTGCAAGTTTCTAAGTCTTATAGTTTAGAAATGCCAGGGGAGACCAACTTATTAATCACTTTGGAGGCCGATTACTCGAAAATTGTCGACTTTATAAAAAGTTATGTATGAAACCTTGCCTTTATCTTAAAATACCTATTTAACGATATCCCACACGATTTGGTAGAAAGAAAAAAAATGTTCGTCCCCACTTTATATTATGTATGAAGTGGGGAATATGAAATTATTATTATTTTATGATGCCAAATCGGATATATATACACAATCTATAACTATACCAACTTTCATCTCTTTATATTCAATTAATAATTACACACGCTAGAAGCGCGGACAGACAGACAGACGGACGGACAGAGCGAAACTATAAGGGTTCCTCAAGTATTACGGAAACCTAAAATTCGCCTTCTGTTATTTTTTTCCGTACTACTAGAACTCCGAGTAAAGTTCGTTCTCCCAGGTACCAAACCATTACACCACAAGCGAACAGATGAATCTAAAATTAAATTATGCAGTGTTAAAAATACCTCGATACTTCCGTTTAGAGACACGCGCGTAGCGGTGTCGGAACCCACGCTGCATGGGTGCATACTGTTTTGTTTATGTAGGGTGGCCATAATCGCCTGTTTATATAGAACTTGTCCTAATTTTTTTTTGCATTCTATATAAAATGTCTTGGTCAGTTCATTGAATTTGTATGTTTCGTGTCTTTTATAAAGATTTATTAATGGTAATGTTAGTATCATATTAGCTTATTCTAAATTGTACTGTGATTTCCTGAAGGAAACTTATTCTAATAAGTTTATGCATAATTTAACTATTCTATTTATTTAATATTAGTATTTTTAATTTAATTTTTACTATTCTTTCAAATATTACAATACGAAATGTATTATTTTATTAGCACATCTAAACCACTTTCTTTAAGAACTTAACACTTAAAACACTTTCTTTAAAAAGATCAACCCTCCAGTTTTTCTCGTTTTTTTTTTCTTAAGAGGATTCTGCATTCCAAACGAGTCGTGATACTTGACCTATTTCATGTGTTCTTAAAAAACAAAGTAAGATGGTTTCGCTTTCGTTAGGAGTCAAGAAAGATCCTACTTTTTAAATAAAATTCTAATTTAACCGCTTGTAAGGACGTGCTAGAATACAGCGTTCTACGACCTGTAAAGAGTTTAAACTTTCGTTTTAAACACTTACATTTTCTTATTTTTATCAAAGCATTATTGTGACCTCTTTTTCATTTCAGTTCACCGGATCTGTGTGCATTTTTTAAATTTTCATAAGCAGCATTAATAAAGTGTTCATAAAATACTAAATGTTGGCTCATCGCATCTGCATGAGTACGCAAGAAGTGAAACGTGTGGTCACCACATTATTTGAGTACGGTTAACGGACGTAGGTTCACGAGCGCGTACGCACTGCTAATGATTTTGAATCTAATACCGCTTCTCCATATAACTTCTAATTACCCTACAAAATAAAACCCTAATAATTTTACTGGCCTCTTCCCGCTACTTTGGCTACACTTACTTACTTACTAATTACTATAACGGCATTAAAATACGCCATATATTAAATACTAGCTGATGCCCACGGTTCCGCCCGTGTAAGTACAGTAACCCACGGGAACCGTATATGTTCCACGATAAAAAGTAGCCTATGTCCTTTCCCGTGGCCTATTTTATATCTGTGCCAAATTTCATGATAATCGGTTTAGTAGTTTTTACATGAAACTAAAAATAAAGTATCACACGGGAACCGTACATTCCTCCGCGATAAAAGTAGCCTATGTCCTTTCTCGTGGCCGACTTTATATCTGTGCCAAATTTCATGATAATCGGTTTAGTAGTTTTTACATGAAACTAAAAATAAACTATCACACGGGAACCGTACATTCCTCCGCGATAAAAGTAGCCTATGTCCTTTCTCAGGCTCTATATTATGTGTAAACATTTAAATCGGTTCAGTAGTTATGGCGTGAAAGGCGGACAAACAGACACACACACTTTCCCATTTACAATATATAATATTAGTATGGATATAAAATAAGTGGCATAGGTAATTATCTATGGGTGTAATCGGTTTTAAAAATTCAATGGTAGAGTATATTTTTATTGTTTCAGATAAATTTTTACTTTTACGTTACGTACGTACGTTATGATCGTCGGTTTTTTGTTAAACCGCAAAGTACGTGTTGAACATGTACATCACAATTCACATCACATCATTATGGTATTATAATTATTTATTTAATCATAATTATGATTCAAAATAAATATACAAGCTTTTGCCCCCGGGATCTGGATTTACCCGCGTAAATATAGTAATAGTATATACTTTTTAGGGAGTAAAAGTACCCTATGTGTTAACCCAAACCTTAAACTACTGCCATACTAAAATTCATCAAAAACCGTTCAGTAGTTTTTGCTTGAAAGAGTAACAGAAATCCATCCATCGACCATCCTCACACACTTACATCTGGGGGCACGGCAGTGCACCCGCCAAAGTCGAGCGCGAAGCAAACACTGCCATACCATCCTTTACTGGAACCATTTCGCTGCATTTTCAGGCCCCTATTTGAGAACCTCTGGATAAGACCAGAACGCAGAAATTTTCGTCATCCAGTAAGCTATAATCACATACTTAAAATCCAAAATTTCAAGTCTGTAGGTCATTTAGTTCCGAAGTTAAGCGAAAGCAAAGTTTCGCATTTACGACACTCACTCACTCACTCACTCACTCACTCATGATCATCAAAATAGAACTAGTACTTCCCATAAACTCAGAGAAGTGAAATTTGGTACAGAGTTAGGGTTTAATGGCCACATAAAGGGAAAACTATAAAAACTAGGATAATCGATCTGGGTGCACGGCAGTGCCCCCGCCAAGTCAAGCGCGAAGCAAACACTGCCGTACCATTATTTACGGGAAACATTTCGCCGCATTTTCAGGCCTCTATTTGAGAACCTCTGGATAAGACCAAAACGTCGATCTGGGGGCACGGGAGTGCCCCCGCCAAGTCGAGCGCGAAGCAAACACTGCCGTACCATTATTTACTGGAACCATTTCGCCGCATTTTCAGGCCCCTATTTGAGAACCTCTGGATAAGACCAGAACGCAGAAATTTTCGTCATCCAGTAAAGTATAATCACATACTTAAAATCCAAAATTTTAAGTCTGTAGGTCATTTAGTTCCGAAGTTAAACGAAAGCAAAGTTTCGCATTTATGACACTCACCCAGTCACTCACTCATGATCATCAGAATAGAACTAGTACTTCCCATAAACTCAGAGAGCTGAAATTTGGTACACAGGTAAGGTTTAATGGCCACATAAAGGGAAAACTGTAAAAACTAGGATAATCGAAGATCTGGAGTACCTGGTGACCCTTATTAGAAAACACAAGAGCCCAACCAAACTATTAGAGATCGACATACTGCCTTTACAAAAAATATTCAACTTGGTGGGCCACTTCATTTGATGTCAAAAATCGAAGGTCTGAAGTATCTGATGAAGAACCCTCAGCTGGTCTCAGCTGATTAGAGATATGGTAATGCCCCTTTCTACTATTGGTACATAAAAAAATCGACTGTCATTGCAAAAATCCAGTGAAGTAGGACACATCTTCTAATTTCATCTAGCCCTAGCGTCCCACTGCTGGGCGAATGCCTCCCCTTCTGCTTTTAATACGCATATAAATGAAATTAAAGGAAAACTCTGGTTAAGACTGGACTGGCTTTTATACTTATACTTACAAGTTTACAAGAAGAAATAGTCGAACAATTAACTTTATTCTACTCGAACATTACACAAATTAAATAAACAAATTACACTAAAATCTAGTAAAATAAATCAATATTCCTACGTTTCTACAAAAAGAAGTGAAATCCCACCAAAAACATTCTGTAAAAAACTAGCCAAGTCTCGATGGAGCTGCTTGTTTATCTCTAAAAAGTAATGAAATCAAGACAAAGTCGTGCCAAGTCTAAGGATCCTTACTGCGATTTATTTATTATTACAGTTAATGTTGTGTGACTTGGCCGTTGAAGAGTACACAAGGGTACAAAAGGGGCTCCATGACACCATTGCTCCAATACATGTGTTATACAATCAACAACGCCTAAAATAAGACACTAGCGTCCAATTACCAATACCAGTATGGGCTATTATCTCGCTTAACAAACATAGGTAGTTACAACAGAATCTGATATTATAACATTACGTGTAAACAAAATTGACTTGTACCCACTAACGTATAAAGAATTTTCAACGGCCAAGTCACACAACATTAACTATAATAATAAATAAATCGCAGTAAGGATCCTTAGACTTAGCACGACTTTGTCTTGATTTCATTACTTTTTAGAGATAAACAAGCAGCTCCATCGAGACTTGGCTAGTTTTTACAGAATGTTTTTGGTGGGATATTTTATACTCTTAACAGGTCGAGTAGGACATTATTTTATTTTTCATATCATAGCGCAAATGTTAAGTCATATGACGTGTTAACGTAATGAAGTTATTACCTATCGATTAAAAATAATACCTTATGATGATGTAATGATGTAAATAAACAATGTTGACATTGAAAATAATCTAAGTGAATAAAAACCAAAGTACTTATAATGCTAATACAATCCCTATAAGATAATATGAATTATTTATACAATCCCTATAGACACAAACAAATACGTATGTAATTTTGACGACCTCTGTGGCTCAATTGGTTGAGCGTGTTGGTGCTCAAGCCGGAGGTCGCGGGTTCAAATCCCGCCGAAGGAACAAAAAGTTTTTCTGTGTTCCTGGGTCATGGATGTGTATTAAATATGTGTATAATATAATAAAAATCTTAAATATGTGTATAGTATAAAAAGTATTAAATATATTTCCGTTGTCTGGTACCCGTAACACAAGTTCTTCGAGAACTTACCACGGGATCAGATTGACGTGGTGTGAAGCGTCCATAGATATTATTATTATTATTATTATAATTTGTTATTAAACCATCTCGAGTCAAGGAAATAAAAACTATCGTGATATTTTGGTTTCCTTTTTCATTTTTTGTACCCACACCTCATAATTACTATTCGGTCAAAACTTAAAGCCCAAAGTATATAGTCCCAGCCTAAGGGTCAATTCACACCAAAATGAAACGATACGCGATGCGGCTCTGCACTTCTAAGATAGCTATTAATAATTTAACTACGAAGATACACGTTTCATTGTGAGAGTTCTCGCCTCGCGTATCGTCGGGAAGTGAACTAACCCTAAGGTCTAACCTAAGTATACCTAGGTCCTAACTCTTAGTGCATCATTTCTCAACCGGTATGTCTGTTGAATTATTTTTAAATAAAAAATTAAACCGACTTCCAAAGTAAAAATACACCATAAAGTATGAAATAAAACTTATTTTCTAAATATCCTTTTAAATTCGGCTTAAATTTTAACTATTTCTCTACTCAATCTTCTTAATTTTGAAGTCGATACCAGCCCAAACAATATTTTATATATAGAACTCACGTTCAAATTTGCTGGTACCGACTTCAAAATTAAGAAGATTGAGTAGAGAAATAGTTAAAATTTAAGCCGAATTTAAAAGGGGACTTATTTAGAAAATAAGTTTTATTTCATACTTTTTTGTGTATTTTTACTTTGGAAGTCGGTTTAATTTTTTATTTAAAAATAATAATTTCACACATTTTAGTGATATATTTTGTTAAATTATTATTAATAAATCTTATGAACGTTTAAAATAAACGATCGAATGTATAATTGTATAGGCGCTAAGATTCTATTAGGTATTGTAAATAAGACGATGATGATGATTACTGTAAGTTAGTGGCATATGCTTGTAGTTCTTTGAACAATGCCGAAATTTCCAAACGCGTATCTTTAAAGACTGAGGAGTTCTGTTCAGTGCTTTTGGATCCAGTGTATACTTTGGTGCAAAATCTTATTTTTTGGTAGCATATGCTTAATTATTACTTCAGGAAAAGTCTAAATCACTATATGTGTACTATCGAGGAATTCCCTCGATTCCTCATGGATCCCATCAAGTTTCCACTTTAGTGACTAAAAGTACGTTAGTAATATATATTCTTTGCTAAAAGACCAATTTCGAATTACACCCTTTACAACAACAAAAAAAAATTGCAAATAAACGGCAGAGTAATGTTCAAAAATCTCCGTGTCGGTGTAAAATACTATGAGAAGTATCTTTTATATGTCATGATGTATGGTGTGATGTTGGTGGTGATGATGATGAGTACTCTAATTGACATGGTGGCATATGCTTGCAGTTCTTTAAACAACGTCGAAATCCCCAAACATGTATCTATAAGGAGTCAGGAGTTCTCTTCTGTACTTTTGGATCTAGGGTATGCCTTGGAGCAAAATCTTACTTTTTGGTAGCATATGCTTGGACTACTTCAAAAAAAGTTAAAATCACCATATGTTTCCATATAAATTTCGAGGAGTTCCCTCGATTCCTCATGAATCCCATCATCAGGTCACCACTTTTTTCAAAATGGGACCAAGTTGGGATTATACCCTTTCATCAAAAAAAGAATTTTGAAAATCGGTCCACAGACGCCGAAATTGTGGTCTAACATACAAAAAAAATATATATATACAGCCGAACGTATAACCGCCTCCTTTTTTTGGAAGTCGGTTAAAAATAATAAATACAAACTTCATGGCACAAGTGATTCGTTTTTCGAACGTATCTTTTGTATTGAATGTCGAAAAAATCGTTCGAACCAGTGAAGGCTAATACAACGTATAAAAATAGAGCGCTTCAGGTAGGTACCTACATATTATAATTTCATAGTGACGGGTTTGCAAGACTTACTTAACTTTTTTGCTTTTTCGTGGGTCGCATATATATCTAAGAGTATAAAATAAGTAGGTAACCCCCGTCATTGTCAATCTATCCAGAATTATAGGTAAGAACACTCAATAATCGATTATGTCGGATTTCAGACAAAAGAAACATCAACATAGATCAAAATCGATTCATCCGTTTGGGAGCTACGATGGCAAATACAAACACACACCTCAAGCTTATAACGAGGTATTTTATGCTTGAGGTGTTTCGTCTGGTTACTTCGGGGGTTAAAAAGATTCAAGTGCACCTAAATAATATAGTTGACGTCTATATTGGACGGAGATTGCACCCAAGTCCCGTCATGCCCGCTTGTTAAGCCGATACTAAACTAAACACAAGCTGTTCGATTCAATTAATTCGATATTCTGGAAATTGGCGTGCTTGGGAATATCCCGTATCGGTGCTGCCCAGTGAATTCCATTTTAAACGGAACATTGGTGTGCTGGTATGTTTGATACCTGATATATATCTTATTTAAGACTATACGCTGCCTATTCCGAATTTAGAATTGGTCAAAATTTATGTAGGAATCTCGTATAGGAAGGTAACCGTGAAAGTTTCTATGTTACTTTTTCACTTCTGACTGGATTTTGGTGAAATTTGGTATGGTAGTAGTTTGACTCTGAATAGTGAATTTACACATAGTCTTCTTTTTAATGTAACAAAATGTACGCTGACCGATTCTTTCACGAAAACTACTGAACGAATTTTGATGAAATTTGGTATAAATTAAGCTCCGGATATAGGATACCTACAGGATACTTTTGTCCCGAAAAAGTACATACTGTGTGATATATTTCGAGGTCGGCACTGAGGTACATTGAGATTTTTTTTATTCTATGTTGCCAAAAATACAGTCTATACCTACGCAATCTATATTTGTACTAAAGTCTAAATTTCATCAATTTATATTCATAATAGAGCTCAGCAAGGTAGGCTGTAGTCTAATATGGACCCTAAAAACAGTTTAATGTTAATCTAAACTCAAAAACGACGTGACACACTATCTCCTTAGAAAGTGTGCTGATATGAGGAAGTTAAGTCCATCATAAATTAAAAAGCAAATAGTAACATTACTCTACAATTTGCAATAGTTTAATTATAAACACATCAACCAAGTTTGTATGATTAATGACTGCTCATGATTATCATGATTATTATGATAAAACGAGACAAAAAATTATGAAAGTAAAATAAAAAAACACAATGTAAATAAGAAAAAGGTGTATACTATGTATTAAAACAAATAAACCATCGACAAAGTAGCATTCCGATTAGCAACCAAAACGCGCGACCGCAACCTGCGACCGCGATTGGGTCGCGCGACCGAAAATTTGTGGTCATAATTAGCCTTAAACAATATTAGCCCAAGAGCTACTAGGAAATTTAGAGCAGGTCTTTGAGGCAAGCTGAAAACTTGTCCTGTACTTCTGCTATTGTTCCTCAACACGAGAATGCAGCAGCTATTATAATTTCAAATTGCCTCAAACATGTTTATGGGGATTAAAAAATTCACTTTCCAAAAATTTGTAAATTGACTAAGTTCTGACCAGCCAGACCTGCATTCTTGTGTTGAGGTACAGGACAAGGTTTCAGCTTGCTTCAAACACCTGTACTAAATTTTATAGTAGCTCTCCATCTTAATACAGTCATTATGAATCACGATTCACGACTCACGAGCGAAAAGCGATTCAGCCAAACTGATCCACTTCGCCAATTTCCACTGGCAATATTAGCACAGCACACACACATTAACTATTAAAAAAATATTCATTTGATAAAAACTATCCTTTGAATACAATAAATAAGATAAAATATAGACTAGTACAAATTATATACGGAATCATGCCACTTATTCTCGCAAGAAATGCAAAGAATGTTCGATTGATAAATGAACGAATGATATTACAACATTAGTGGTTATATCATCCACAATTGTGGCGGTTCTCATAAATTGAGTCATTTATATATTACTAATGTGTAGTTAGAAGATAATGAAAATAGTTATAATTATTAATTTGTATCCACACCTCGACGCGGTTACGTCACTTTTTCGCGCGCCCCTGCCTGCGCGGCCGTTCACATCGCGAGCGTCCGACTTTCCGGCTTTTCATTTACGTGTATTGTGCTGTAAGTTTAGTGAAATTATTGTGCAAAAGTATAAACGTCAAATATAAATATCGATAAAAATTAAATTTTAAAAAGTTATTATCCGAACTAGTGACAAAGAGTACCTGTACGTAATAAATATATTATTTTATCACTACGTACTAGTGACTCAGTGTGTTTTATAATCATAGTTTAATGACAAATAATTAAGTTCCTAAGTATGATGCATAGGCGTTATAATTCTATGGATGCATAGGAATATTTTAGAGATGCCGACGGAACCAAAAGAAGAATAAACTAGAAGGTACAAGTAATTTTAATAATAATAATTTATTTACATAATAATAATAATAACTAAATTTAGTTAGTCTTCATCAAGAATTTCTTTAATATAGTTAGCCTTATATTCAGCGCAATTTAAGAACTATGGACCATTATACTGTATAAAGTAACAGGATGGTAATATAAGATAACGTAATAGATATCATAATGTTAGTTAGTGGTGCGTAGATTAGCAGTATTAAATATCTGACATGTTAAGCAACTTCAAGGCGAATCGGCGATAGATGGGTGACCGAATCCATGCTGTTTCCTATATTATCTTCTGTGTATTTCTGATCCCTTTTTTGTACATGTATTAGCAGAAGTAGCCCCAGAAGTCTCAAATATTGTCAACCGATTTGAGGGTCTAAAAAGGTCACTTTTGGTGTTTCATATTATTTTTTTTCATACAAAAATCGTGAAAATATGGTAAAATGGGTATATGATACATCTAATTTCATCATATTCAATATAAATGCGTAAAATGGAGCACATAAATATGAGTTGGAATTTTTTTCAATGAAACATGTAATAAGACAAAGTGGCGTTTCCGCAAAAACTACGAACAGATTTCGATGAAATTTTGCATAGTCAGTAGATTAAGCTCTGGATTAAAAACATAGGATACTTTTTAACCAGAAAAAGTACAATGTTCCCGTGGGATAGTGTTTTTACGCGGGCGATGCCGCGGGTGTTTTATAAATATTAAAAGTGTCTTAGGATGAATGTTAGTGTCTTTTTCACGCTAAAGCTACTGAACGGCTTTTAATGAGGTATGGTAATTGCCGTAGTAGTTTTAGGTTCTGGATTAACACTTATGAAACTCAAACTCAAAACTCAAACTCAAATTAAAATATAACTAGTGAAATTGTAAAATGTCGATAAACTGCTGATGCGAAAATATTCTTCTTATAATTTAATACCTACATTAATTTTGGTTACCTAGATCCTACTATTAAGACTTCTGTGCCTATATTATAAATATTATCTATATAGTAAATAATATTTCGATATTTATTTACAATCTTGCTAGTTATATTACAATCTAACAGTTTTACAATTTTACGGTGACATTGTAATACGTAATATATATTTAGGTTGTTTGTAGGAACAAACTTAATTACATTAGACATACTTCGCAGCTTTTCGGAGGAGAGAAGTCCCTAAATTAAGAATTTTTTAATTATAATTATGCAAAATTTTAATTATAAACATAATATTTTTTTATTTAATGTAATTTAATGTACACAGGAAATGGCAATTAATTTTAAATATTTTATCCACTTAAATATTTATTTTATTCTGTTTTTAGTATTTGTTGTTATGAAGGCAACAGAAATACATACCCCCTTACTAATAAACGCTGTATAAGCTTTGAATAGTTATACAGTGTTTTGTCTCCTTCTATCGAATTACAAATGTC
Source organism: Glaucopsyche alexis (assembly GCA_905404095.1). NCBI lineage: Eukaryota > Metazoa > Arthropoda > Insecta > Lepidoptera > Lycaenidae > Glaucopsyche > Glaucopsyche alexis. The sequence continues at coordinate 7,925,315 of FR990042.1, forward strand.
ACTTGTGTGATGTGAACAAAACACTGTATAACTACTCAAAGCTTATACAGCGTTTATTAGTAAGGGAGACTGTGTGCATTTTAGTGTGTAGTGGCCAGTGTGTGACAGTCTGACAGATAGGCTAGCCGCACCACATGCAATATTATTGCCGATTTTTTTTTGTATATGTTGACTAGTATTGACAAATTTATTCTGTCAATAATATTGCACGTGTGCGGCTAGCCATAGACGTAGGTATAGACTACAGACGGGCGAATAGAGGAGTCGTCCCGTTTTTACCCGATGGGGTAGAATGAAAAAATATTTTTCGTTTCTCATACTCTGAAAGTAGTGTTGTTTTGATCTGATTATTGGGTGGAAAACGCTACTTTCCTTTCATAGGGAGGGAAAAACTCATACGGCCCTAGGGCCGGAATGAATTTGTATATATCTTCAAAACTTCAAAAATAGAACTGCTGTCAGCTGTGAAGAGTTTTGTGTAAAAAAAAAACTATTAAAAATGACATGACTTTCTAAACAGCCAGTGTGAATTTAGCGCAAACTTCTTTGAGCGGAATAAGCCGCGAATGCCGCGGCGAGCGGCAAGTTCCATATTTAAAAATTAAAAAGTCAGAAATTGCCGGGATACTAAATTACTAATATATTATTATCAATAAATAGTTTAGATAAACAAATAGTTTTATTTTCCTCATATTTTAAAATGAAAAGTAGAGTGTATGCCACGGGTAAAAGAATGAATTCCTACTCGGACCCCTAGGCTAACAATCTACTATTCCATCACCACTTCACATGTATAGAGAATGGAGAGCCACCCCGAAAATGTAAAATATTATTACTTTATCATGCCAAGACCGAGATCTATACAGTTTATAACTGTGCCAAATTTCATTCATTTATATCCATAATTACGGAAGCACAAGTGCGAACAAACAGACCGACGGACGGACAGAGCGAAACTGTAAGGGTTTTTTGAGTATCACGAAACCCTAATTATGATTTTTCGGTAAATTAAAATTAACAAAACTATCTCGAGTCAATGTAGAGACAGGTATACATAATAATCGTATAGAGCACTGAACTTTTTAGTTTTAGGGAGACATAATGACGTCATATCGACATTTTCGGGGTGGTGGACACTCCATACGCAGCATGATTTTTGTCGGACAAGTTGGCCACAATTTTTAAATTAACTTTACTAAACAAATTTCAAAAAATGAAACTTGTATGTACGAGGAGTCATAGTGACGTCATATCGACATTTTTGGGGTGGTGGACACCCCATACGCAACATGAATTTTGTCGGACAAGTTGACCACAAGTTTTAAATTAATTTTATTAAAAAACAACCCAAAAATCAAAGTTGTATATATACAGAGAGTCATAGTGACGTCATATCGACATTCCAGAAACCGATCATTCGAAAACGCAGCAGCGCCGAAAGTTTTCGCATTAGAAAAGTTTGTCTGACTCATCGCAAAAAAGGCACTCACAAAGTTTTACATTTGTATGTATCAAAAAAAATTATGGTCCTTGTACTGGGAACTATTTATCAAATTACTTAAAACAATATCAGACTTAATTATTTAGTTATTAATTTAATAATTTTCTATACATCTAAGTATACAGATAAATATAATTGAAGTGTCTGTTTGTAATTTCAAATAATTAGCTTTTCACTTAATGCATATGAAAGTATATTCGATACTAACAATAAAATATCAATTTTTAAAATTTTTGTTTGTCCGTCTGTCTGTCTGTCTGTTTGTTCCGGCTAATCTCTGAAACGGCTGGATTTTCACGGGACTTTCACAAGTAGATAGCTGATGTTATAAGGTCTAACATAGGCTACTTTTATTTTAGGGTTCCGTTTTCGTTAGTCGCGGGCAACGAAGTTATGCAAACGAAGTTGCGGGCATCAGCTAGTTATGTATATAAAAGAAAGTCGTGTTAGTTACGTTATTTAGGTATAACTCAAGAACGGTCAGTTAACCCATCTAAACCCTACATCTTTCGTCTGCTACTTAACATAAAAATACACAAAAAAGTATGAAATAAAACTTAATCTCTAAATAATTCCCCTTTCAAATTCGGCTAAAATTTTTACTATTTCTCTACTCAAACTTCTTAATTTTGAAATCGGTACCAGCCCAAACAATATTCTACAATATTTTATAGAACTTACGTTCATATTTGCTGGTACCGACTTCAAAATTAATAAAATTGAGTAGAGAAATAGTAAAAATTTTAGCCGAATTTGAAAGGGGAATTATTTAGAGATTAAGTTTTATTTCATACTTTTTTGTGTATTTTTACTTTGGAAGTCGGTTTAATTTTTTGTTTAAAAATAATAATTTCACCCTTTTTAGAGATATATTTTCTTAAGTTATTATTAATACGTCTTAAGAACGTCTAAACTAAACGATCGAATGTATAATTGAATACGCGCCAAGCTTCCATAAGATATTGCTATTAAGATGATGATGATGATTACTGTAAGTTATAAAGTGGCATATGCTTGCAGTTCATTAAACAATGCCGAAATTTCCAAACGCATATCTTTAAAGACTGAGGAGTTCTATACAGTGCTTTTGGATCGAGGGTATACCTTGGTACAATATCTTATTTTTTGGTAGCATATGCTTGTGTTACTTCAGTAAAAGTCAAAGTCACTATATGTGTGGATATAAATTTCGAGGAGTTCCCTCGATTCCTCATGGATCGCATCATCAGGTTCCCACTTTAGTGACTAAAGGACCAATTTCGAACTAAACCCTTTACAACAACAAAAGAATTTTGCAAATAGGTCCATAAACGGCAGAGTAATGTTCAAAGATATCCGTGTTAGTGTAAAATACTATGAGAAATACCTTTTATATCATCATAATCTGATGATGTATGGTGTGGTAGTGGTGATGATGATGATGATTACTCTAACTGACAGGATGGCATATGCTTGCAGTTCTTTAAACAACGCCGAAATCCCCAAACATGTATCTATAAGGAGCCAGGAGTTCTGTTCTGTACTTTTGGATCCAGGGTATACCTTGGAGCAAAATCTTACTTTTTGGTAGCATATACTTGAACTACTTCAGAAAAAGTCAAAATCACCATATGTGTCCATATAAATTTCGAGGAGTTCCCTCGATTTCTCATGGATCCCATCATCAGGTCACCACTTTGATATCAAAAGGACCAATTTGGGATTACACCCTATACATCACAGAAAAAAATTTGAAAATCGGTCCACAGGCGGCGGAGTAATCGTTGAACATACAAAAAAAATAAAAATAAAAAAATATATACAGCCGAACGTATAACCGCCTCCTTTTTTGGGAAGTCGGTTAAAAATAACAGTCCAACTTGGTCCAACCCCAATGATTTATACTTCCGTTTAAAATTGTTGAAATTATCATAAATTATATGAATTACATATAATTTATGTTAAAATGCTCACCGCAAAAGGATAAGGGTTACGGATGGAGATTTGAAGATTTTGAACATAAGGCACATGCATGCGATGTCAATTAGTTTAGGGCAGTCTTTCCTAAAGTGGGCGATAACGCCCCCTTGTGGGCGCTGGAGGACTAGACTTTAGACTTTAGGTAAGGGACCCAGAAAAAATTGGGTGCGCTGATGTGAGTAGTATTGTCATTGCTCAATGTTGATTATTATTGGTTAATTTTGAATAGATAAAAGATACTCTCCAGGCGAGACTAATATGTTATTTATTTGGGTGTTAAAGGTGAAAAAAAAATGGGAGGCGCTACAAAATAACTGATTTTCAAAGTGGGCGTTAGACGGAATGAGTTTGGGAACCTCTGGACTTTAGGGTATGTTCCGATATGCAGAGCGAGCACTGCATAGTGCACAGTGCTATCACTGCACTGTAGAAAAATTCGTTCCGTTATGGACTGTCAGTATAGGCAGTATACTGCCGCAGTACCCTATGACGTCATAAATCGCCGCCATATTCTACTGTGAGCACTGGCGTTTTCGAGGTAAGGTACTCGCAGTACTTTGATCACGTGATTAAAAAGTTCAAATGTGAAAAGGAAGACCATACCTAGTTGTCAGTTGAAGACCATAAAATTAGGTAAAATTAGGAACGGCTTTAGTATACTGAATTGACGTCACACAATACAGTCACAGTGGTCGCAGTGCATATCGGAACATCTTACTTATTAATAACAACTAGAGGTCGCTATGTGTGGTCCATATAAATCCATGCTTCAGGTTACTTACTAATATTTAAGATTTAAATATTTTTTTCGTTTTACGTATTATTAAAAAATATATTAGATTTCTGCACATAAACTTTAATGTACTTGCCAAATTACAAATACAAACACCTCCGTTTGCACAATTTTCGTAAAGCAGTACTGAAAAAATTTTGTACACATTACCTTAAAAAACTTAGGCCTTTTTATCCGTTATCTAAGGATGATTTATACAGTATTCTCCGACCGAAGTAACCACTAATTGCACTCTTGAAATACTGCAGCGCCTGGGACAGTCGGTTTTTAAATGTCGTATGGTTGCCCAAGCACATACGGCATTCTCACAACACAGTCAGCCTAGTCCAGAGGAATGACTGGTCAATACATCTGGGGCCAACCATGTGTGGGTTTTCTCAAGATGTTTTCCTTCACCGTTAGAGTGTCCGTATTATAATGTACCTACTCGAGATCTGAAAAAGTCTCATTGGTACACGCCACAACCTGGGGGCTGGGAATCGATCCTGCAGAGTGCAAATCACGAGTACAAATCAAACGGTCTACCCATTAGGCCACAGAGCTACTATGTATTAGCTAATATGTATAATAATTAGGTACTAATTATGCGCTAACGAAAAATGTCATTACTAATTCCTAGTCACAATCAATGACTCATTTGCCATGATTTTCGATGTTCTAGAAATAATATTATTATTGTTATTATAAATATTTTTAAGTAATAAGTTTTTTTTTTATTAATCTTAGGGCTCTCTTACATGAGGCAAAGAGTCTATGCCTGGGTAAAGTCGTTCCCATTGACCCAGGAAATAAATAAAGTTTGTCGCTCTTGCCCTTAACCTTATGTCAATTTCATTGGTTGAAGAAGGATTAATTTAGAATTTCCTTTCTAGGTTGGCGGATTCAGTCGTCTTGGGCGTGCTTGGCTGACCCCAATATAGAAGAACTATCTTCAACAAAGTAAGTTAATTTTTTCTATTGTCTATTTCTCAAAAATTTTAACAAGGTTTAATTAAAGTTGACCAAATGATATTTATTATATCTAAGATATTATTTATAAGATTTATATATTTCACCGTAAAATTTGGCCAAGTATCAGGTGATTATGTCCGTCAGCTAAAAGGGTCAGCTTTCTCAATTTTAACAATGCAGTAGGTACAAAAACACTTCATAAGCTATTATAAAGTTACGTAAAGACAAACTACTGAACCAAATACAAACATCGAACAATACCTTAGGAAATCCAGTTTTCACTTTTAACCACAGCGCAATTTCCAATACCCCAACTTCATGTAATGTTCGGGCTCGTACTGTGTACTTAGCGACGCGACGCGAGAAGAATTATTTTATTGTTAATTTTATGTTTCTTGTGTTATTTTAATTACCTTATCAAAATAAAATATCTTTTATATAGGGTGGATAGGTACTTCAGGCACATGATCCAGTGCTTATGTAAAGACGTTTAGGCAGAAAAATAATTGTCATACTCAAAGTAAAAAAACTTCTCATTTAAAGGTGACTCTGAAAAACGCAAACTCGCCATATAAAGAACCAATTTTATTTTCTAGTATGACAATTATTATTTTTCTGCTTAAACGTCTTTACATAAGTAGTAGATCATATGCCTGAAGTATCCGTAATTGATTTTACCAAACCTTATAGGTAATATATTCTTTATAAAAACCTGCTTCTCGCGGAAAAAACGCGTGAAACGTGCTCGCGAACTTCTATAAAGACACTTCTCGACGTAATCTCGCTGTACCTACCTATAGTGAATAGTTATGTCTGTAATTGGTTTTGTCTACATTTAAATGTTAGTGTTCGTTAACGTACGTACTAACGTACCTCAACTCGGTCCGTTCATTATAGGAAATTTTTTAGACTCTTTTAGGGTTCCATGTCTAAAGAAAAAAAACGGGACTCTATTACAGACTTATAGAGACTCCGATATTCGTCCGAACGTCTGTCCATTACCAGACTCTATCTCGTAATGCGTGATTGCTAATTTACTAGACAGTGGAAATGTTAATTTTCAGATGATGTATTTCTATTGCCGCACTATCTTCAATCTTGAAGTGGTGCCAATTAACAAACGCGTTTTTTGATCGATATTAATAACACGTTTGAAACATTCACCGAATACTGATCTGTATATTCTCTTTAAAAATAAAATAAATGTTTAAGGACACATAATAAACTAGATTTTTTAATTATCTTTTGTTTGCTCGATATTAGTACTTATAGTTAATGGTACGAAACCCTTCGTAAGCGAGCCCGACTCACACTTGGCCGGTTCTTTTTCTCTTTGACGTGCTACATGAAAAGTTGAAAACCGTGTGAATTTCATTTCGATTCCACATCAATCTTCATTGAAACTGAACTAATTCGACAAATGGATTTTACTGATACGGATTTCGGTGACAAATCAAAACAAGAGAGTTTCAGCATTTCAGGAGAAATTTTTAGTTACGTATTTAGATTTTTCGGCCGATTTATTTATTTTACTTTTTACGCAATACGGCTTTATTTAAGAAGCTTTAGAGAAGTCGGTCCTAAAAATTGTAATATTTTACAAACAGCCATGATCTATCGATAGTGGTAGTATGACATAATATGACGTTATGCCGTTACAAGAAAGTACCTATTGTTTTCCTTCACCAATCTTATCAGTTTGAAGAATTATGACTGGGTGTGTTTGACTTGATAACGAACAAGCCTGGGAATTGGCTATTATCATAAACATACTGTACTCCTATGCTCTAAAATCTAAATTATGAACTATAGAGTATAATATTATCAATATTCAATGTATATTGTATACTGTAGAGTATAATGTATATAATATACTGTCTATGTCTACTATTATAAATGTGAAAGTTTGCGAGGATGGAAGGATGGATGTTTGTTACTCTTTCACGTAAATTCTACCATGGGAACCCTGTACTTTTTCGGGATAAAAAGTATCCTATGTTTTAATCCAGAGCTTAAACTACTACCATACCAAATTTCACTTTTATTTTTAACTTTTTATATAATATAGGTCTATGCTCTACTGACTAAAGTATAACAATTCCCACACCTTTCGTTCTATTACCGTTTGTCCACATGACATTAGCAACTAGGCCAGGGTTAGCGGAATGTCCTTCCACACCTCATCACGATTCTATTGTGGCGAAAAGGTGCAAAGTTATACATTCAACAGCTTTTATAACAAAAACGCGTGTATGTGTCTATACTATCCAATTGTATTTCATGTGTTATTGTATTTTAGACACGGTAAATCTATACTAATATTATAAAGCTGAAGAGTTTGTTTGTTTGTTTGAACGCGCTAATCTCAGGAACTACTGGTTAGAATTGATTTTTTTTTTGTGTTGGATAGTCCATTCATCGAGGAAGGCTTTAGGCTATATAACATCTCTCTACGACCAATGGGAGCGAAGAATCAGTGGAAAATGTGAAAAAAAACGGGGAAAATGTGAAAAAAAACAAATTTTTTGTCTTACTTAATTTTATAAGAAAAATTAGTACCTATAATGCCTTTAACCTACCACTGAAGGGTAATAATGCCTAATTGAGAAGTCGAAACAAGGTTTTCTGGGAAATAAACTCGTATTTTCCGTTAACTGAAAATGCCGTTAGCAGGCTTTCCTTGCTATTCTTTTTTTCTTTACCAGCTAATTATTTTTAACATCCCTGACTACAAAACTTTTTCATTCATTTCATTCAAATTAAAGCACTATTTTTTTAGTTTTATCTTTTATTATCTTTAATTTTAGAGCTCAAAGTAGTTTATGCTATAAACTTCGTAACATAAGAGAGATTTTATGACTATTGTTAAAATAAAGATCTAAGCTAATATATTAGCTCCTGGTTGGGTATAGGTGTATACCTGTGGTTTTTCTAGGGCTTTGTACCGAAAGGGTAAAAACGGAACCCTATTACTGAGGCTCCGCGGTCCGTACGTCCGTCTGTCTATTTTTTTTATGTCTGTCTGTCACCCGGCTATTTCGTGAACCGTGATGGATAGATAATTAGAAATTAACACTGATGATGTATTTTTGTTGCCGCTATAATAACAAATAATAAAACCAGAATAAAATAAATATTTATGGGGGCTCCCAATTCCCATACAACAAACGTGATTTTTTGCTGATTTGAAATGGACGGACGGACGGAAGCCTTCGTGCGCGAATCCGACTCGCACTTGGCCAGTTTACAACAGTAGTTCTAACTTTTACATTTCAATGTGTTACACCTTTATATAACGACATATTTTTACATTGCTATTTGCTGATTGTTTTTCATGCATTATCAAAATCCTTTGTACACTTGCCATATTAACAGAAAATACATTCTGGTTTAATTTAAACATTATCAGATTAATATTCATCGACAGTTCGATTGACATGGATTCAATCATTTAACCGCACAATTTGATAATACTCAGATTTATTATCACTCTCGCTTTGTATCGTTAATAATTATTATAACTAGCGGTCGGTTAATTTAATTTTTTAGTTGGAACTTTGTATTTTCTAACTTTTCTTATGAACGAAATAAAAAATGTAAATGTTACTATGGAATGTGAAAGATTGACAAACGACAACGTGTGAATTGTGACATATTTGATATTTGTATCTAATTGTATCATAACATTTGCAATTGTCATTATGCAAAATCTTCATATTAGGTATTGGAAGTCTTTGGATTGCATGAATATGGTAGTGTAAGTAATTAACCTGAGGTAGTGTGTATGTAATGTTATTGTTATTAATTTAATGTATTTTTATTAAAAGCTTTTATTCAACTTGGTATGTATGTATGTATGTATGTTAGTTCGGGTGGAATCCTCTACTCAATTTCGAAGCAGATATCTTCAACCGATTGAGCTGAAATTTTGTACACACGTTTAGTTTGAATGACAATACACGATAAGCTGCGTGACATCATTCTAAATCCAATATGGCGGAACATCCAAGATGGCGGAATAGTTATTTTTTTATGCACTTCTGCAATATGGGTATCAAATGAAAGAGCTTATCGAGAATAATTAGAAAAATATTCTGACATCACTCTTAATCTAATATAGCAGACCTTTGAAGTTTTTTTATGCTTTTCTGTAGTATGGGTATGCAAGGGTTCGCTGATAATAAAAATGTAGGTTAAAATAACTAATAGTAAAAAATAAATTAAAAGCAAAAAAAACTTTTTTTTTTGTAAAACAAGAAGTGTCTGTCTGTAATTTTAAATTACCAGCTTTTCGCCTAATACCTACCTACATGATAAATGAAAGTAACATTAAAAAAACAATTTTTGAAAATTTTATCCGTGCGTTTGTCTGTTTGTTGCTAATCTCTGAAACGGCTAGACCGATTTTCACAGGACTTTAACTGATAGATAGCTGATGTTGTACCTAAGGCGTAACTTAGGTTAATTTTTATCTTCATCATCATCATCAAGAAATGTTTAATGCCCAACGAAGTGGGCACGGGTTAGCTAGTAATTCATATTATTACTTACTATTTCCTTATTCATTACCTACTCCAGTAAGGTCCCATCTATTCCATTACAAGTATAAACACAAAATAAGAGCCAAATTCAATATTATGAAATGATATAATAGAGAAGATGCATTTGTTTTAAATCAGCAAAATTCTTATATTTTCCGAAAAGCAACATAAATATGGACCGAAAAACCGAACCGAATGTATCGAAATGGCCAGGCCACATAATTTGACTAAAGTATAGAGTTTGTAGAGTTAGGCTTGTTGAGTTAAGGCATGTAGAGTTAGAAGTTTGGTAGAGTCAGAAGCTTGGTTTCACATGAGATCTAATATCTTTTTGACAGTGCGAGTTATATGGTATCATCTTGGCATCACTTTACATGAAAATGTTTTGGTGAGATTTCACTTCTTTTTGAAAGAAAATTTTCAGACCTCTAGAGTATAAACATTTACATAGGTAAGTCTCTTACAAATTTTCATCCCCTAGTTTAAGGGGTTGGAGGATAAAAGTTCCAAGTTTGTCAATTTTTATGTTGGTTATGTGCTAAAACTAGCTTACATACCAAATTTCAGCTTTCTATGACATCCGGAAGTACCCTATAATTTTGTTGATCATCAGTGAGTCAGTGACGAAATCAGGGGTTTTTGGATATCAATAAAACCTAAATTATTAGACCTTTATAATCAAAACTTTACATGTTTCATTAGTCCGCTACTGGGAACATATCCTGAAAATTTTGTGTATCTGGTATAATCTAATCCCAAGTTATGAGGGTTCAAAATATCGACGAAACGCTTCGAGAAAAAAGTAGTCTGGTAGTGCCCTTGCGCTTCGCTTAGCTCGTCTTGGCGGGGCACTACCGTGGTCGCAGAAACTGCAGGCAATTTTTTTTTTTTGTTTTGATCGAAAACGAAAATTTCTGTTCAAATCCATAAGTCATATGTGTAATTATTACAATGATATGCTGAAACGCAGTATTTAAGTTAATAAAATCAATTTAGTATTTTCAACATCAGCTGTGACGTCACTCCTGCTACATTTTTTCATAGGCGTAGCTAGGGGGGGGGCAAGGTTGGGCAGCGCCCACCCTAGAAACTTCTTTGCCCACCCTAGACCATAGACAGTGTTAATGAATTACTAACTTAAATGCCCCCCCCCCCCACGCCACGGACGGCTGCCCCCCCCTAGACAAAATTCCTAGCTACGCCAATGCATTTTTTGTATAAAGCGTTTTAATGCACTCCAACATCTCCAACAATTTCATTTTCGTGGTGACTGTATTTCGTCAACGGTTGATCGTAGATATGACATTGCAATGACAATATTACCTGACTTATTATGTACTTTCGAAAAGCCAATAAAAAATTATGCATCATCTCTATTATCATGGATTCCTTGCGCACTTGTGACCCCGATGTGTTGAAATCCGTGTACGCATGTGTACACTGTGCAGGCTATCATTTATCACGATTTACTTTCTCCTATCCCTATTTATTTTCGTAACTCTAAAGTCTAATGTCTATCGACACTCGCCATTAGCGTGATTAAAAACACACCTTTAAATGGAACAAAAATCTACATTGAAATTTTTATACTTACGTAGCTTACATAAGTCTTATCTTCTTCTTTAAGATTTTTAACCGCTGTACCACAGATTAAAGAAAGAGGAACAAATAAGTGATAACTATGTAGCTATCTACATAGTTAGCTTTCGATTTGATTGCCTTATATCTGTCACCGTAAAATTGTAAAAACCCTTAGATTGTAATATTACTAGAGACATTATAATATGCTGACAGATTGTCAAATACAAATTTCTCCATACAATTGTACGCATTATTTTTCATAGTTATAAATTATAATTATTATTATGAAAAAGCAAACAAATATGGCGGCGCGGGACACGTACCGTATAACCAATCGGCACGGTAAATATTACAATGTAACGAAAAATAATGCGTACAATTGTATGGAGAAATTTGTAATTGAAAATCTGTCAGCATATTGTAATATTGCAATCTAACAGTTTTTACAATTTTACGGTGACATATCTACAAGCATACGGTGTGTCCGCGACGCGACGCGATTGTGTGTGAAATTGTGGCCCGTTGTAAGGGACGTCAAAATTTGTCATGTTACATGTAGGTATGATTGTTCCGCCGTAGCGTCTAAAGCACTGATCCGATTTAAATAAATTAGGTGTTAAAAGATTCGTAATAATATTTCGATTACTGGCTATATAATTTACTCTGGATAAATGTAGTTATTTAAAAAAAAGTGCCTTTTCCAGCGGCTCCGTAAATATAGTGCCCCACCGGAATACTGTCCTTTTTCGGGTTAAAAATCAGCCTATGTTTTAATCCAGAGGCTAAAATACTACCATATCTTTCATCGAAATCCGTTCAGTAGTTTTTGCGTGAAAAGATTACAACTCACAAACATACATACATCCATCCATAATTTTCACATTTATAATAGGAATAGCACGTTTGACTTTTAAAGAGAATACTGTTTTAAAAGACTGGCAACTGGCAACCCTAATACCAAGAACTTTTTAAAACTAAATAACGTCACATCCTGCGAGTGTCGCCAGTTCATTGGGTAACGCGACGTGTTGAAAAATGAGGAAGTTAAAGTCAATTGCATTAAAATATGATCCTAAACATTACGATCATATTTTAATTATGTTTAACAGCAGTTCGTCTCCTATTACACAGTTATGAAGCCATAGGACCTATTTTCTAAACCCTATGTCCAGCAATTAATACAAAAAATTAATACGGCTGTAATATTTCAAGTACTCTGTACTGATGTTGGCCACAACTTCGTGCGCACAAAAGAAAATGCGGTGGAAACCGTGTATTTTACCGCGATGAGAAGTAGCCTAGATATGTCCCTCCCTGTTGACTACTCTACAGATTGCATTGAAAACAAAAATATTTATTCAAGAATCGTGATTATGATCAATATTCGCTTCTTGTTCCAAAACTCAAAAGATACAGCATAACTTGTGACCTTAAATTTTTACATGATTATTCAATAAAAGAAATGTAGTGTAAATTGTCAAGAAATTTTAATCATATTTTTTTTTATTACGAATTTTTTAGGTACATGATAACGTCACTTATGTTATACTGTCATCATTTACGTAATATTGTGGCCTAATGGTGCTGTTGGTTAAATATATAATTCGGATAAAAATACACCATGTGCCCATCATAAACGGCTTAGTAGTTTCGGAGCCTATTCAATAAAACATAATATCATTCAAACAAATACTTTTTTCCTCTGTATTTGTAATATTACTACAAATTCATTCAATGTCTCAGCGAACATAGATAATAAGTATGTAACAGTAACGAATTTAGGTACAATAAAATGATAAAGACAAAGTCCTTTAATACATAGTTAACATTAAGAGCAGACAGTAGAATACAATATTAATAATTATAAATATTCTAGAATAAAATAAAAACTAATAAAAAGCATCCGTTAATTCATTACAGATATCGTTAATTTTTGGCTTATTTTTAGCGACGGACGGAAATGAGATAAGTAACATTGAAAAACAACATTCACAGTCAAGTGATAAGAGAGATGATAATTTCTCATAGACTAATTTTTTCCGCGATTTTGGTCGAAATGAAATTAATAGATGCCTATATCTACTTATTTGAAAAACCTAACCAAGAGCATATCTAAGGATAAGGAGGGTTCCGTAACTATCAACACCCATTATAGGTTTACTTTAATTTGCTTCAAAAGTAATAGGCAAGCGGACTGATTTTTTTTATTGCATTAATGAATAGTACTCTTAAATATGAGTAACTTCTCAGAAGAAACCGTATATCAAAAGTCAATATTTTCAAATGTACAGCGATTTGTATACAAAATTTCGCGAGTCTTTATACCAAAAAAAATTTTTTTTTTTTTTTGCGTAATTGGTAAACAAAATCTACATCATTAGTTTACTCACATCATATACAAAAACATTCATTATGGTAAGTATGAACTTAAACGCACAAATATCGGAGATATTTACAAATATATTCCTGCGGCCATATACTTCATATACTACTTCATACTACTTCATATACAAGTGACGTCATTTTTAGGTCGACTTTAGTATGGAGCGTTTTTAGGAGGCTCGCGAAATTTTTTATACAAATCGCTGTACCTTTGAAAATATTGACTTTTGATATACGGTTTCTTCTGAGAAGTTACTCATATTTAAGAGTACTATTCATTTATGCAATAAAAAAAAATTGTCCGATTGCCTATTGTCCGATTTCGCTCAAAATAATTTTCCTGAAGAGTTTAATTATCATGATCTATTAGCATTGAAACTTATAGTTTAGAAATGTCAGGTGGGGGGATATCACTTTTGTGATGACTGTATTTCGTCAACGGTGGATCGTAGTCTGTACTACAGAGTTTCAATGCTAATAGATCATGATAATTAAACTCTTCAGGAAAATTATTTTGAGCGAAGATATGTTATTGCAAAATTACCAAAATTGCAAATAGATAATATTTTCTGGCTAATCAGCTCTCATGTAGAACCAAGCTTCTGACTCTACACGCCTTAACTCTACAAGCCTAAAGGTTTTATATGAGATCTAATAGCTTTTTGACAGTGCAAGTCATATGGTATCGTCTTGGTATCACTTTACATGAAAATTTTTTTGGTGGGATTATATAATTTCTACATTTAACAAGAGATGGCGCTGTACCACCAAATGATGCCAGCCAACTGTAATAGGGTATTTTCCAAGTTTTTGATAAGTATGCCAAATTGTTCCTAATACCAAAATACATTAGCAGTTTGAACCATTCTTTGTAAATTTCTTTCTTTTCCTTGCAAATTAGCCTAAAAGTTTGAATTAATATTATAGGCGCGAAAACGCTATAATGAGTTGTCATGACGTTTCTCTAAAAATAACTTATCTTAGGTACTAATTATGATAGATTTTTTTTGTATTTTTATTTTTGAACGGCCATAAGTTCTACTATAAGACATTTTAAGGTTATCCATTAATTACCGGACACCCGATATTATAGTTACAACAATCCCTTGTTTCTATCTGTTCGTCCATCTATCTGTCTGTCCTCCCTTGTTTGTATATGCCACGGTTAATTGTAAAAACCGATAGATTGTTATATTACTAGAGATAATATTATGCGGACAGATTGTCAATACAAAAATTTCCATACAATTGTACGCATTATGTTTATGGTTTCGTTATAATTTTTATTTTGAAAAATCAAACGAATATGGCGGCGCACTTGCCGTTTAACCAATCGGCACGGTAAATATTACAATATAACGTAATACAATAAAAAAATTAAAAAAAAATTACTATTAACATCCTTAAAATATGAATTTATTTTTATATTTTACTAGCTGATGCCCGCGGCAAGCCCGCGTAAGTACAGTAACCCACGGGAACCTTCCCCATGGTGCACTTTATAAGTATCTGTGCCAAATTTCATTATAATCGGTTTAGTAGTTTTTACGTGAAACTGTAAATAAATTATCTCACGGGAACCGTACATTTCCCTGCGATAAAAAGTAACATATCCGTATGTCCTTTCTCAGGCTCTAGACTAAATGTGTACCAAATTTCATTTAAATCGGTTCAGTAGTTTTGGCGTGAAAGATGAACAAACAGGCACACACACATTTATAATATTAGTATGGATGGGTGGTTACTGGCTAAGTGGCTACTATACAATAATTACTAGTATATATTATCTGTATAATCTATGCAATAATGCATAGATTATATAAACTATACAGTGCCAAATATCACAATTCTCGTAATTTTTTTTTATACTTAGTTGTATTGTAGGTACTGAGGGTTTTTGCTTCACGTAATAAGCAATGATCAGTGATGACGTCTCCGAACGACAGTCTGAAGTCTGAACCATCAAATAAAAGTCATTTTGTATGATTTAATAGTTAATGCATAATATTATTATGAAGGCTACTGGTCACCATTACTCTTGAATGTTTTCCTTCTATTTTTGAATTTTTAAAGCTTGAACATTCGTGATAGAGAAAACAGGTTTTATTAAATAGCGTTTTAAAATTAAATTAAGACTTCAAAGCACCTGTCGTATTTGCTTATCCACGTTTGCCCATTTAAAATAGAAATCAATATTATTAAAATACATTATACTTAATACACCATAAAATTTTAATGTCCAAACACACCTGGAGTCTGGACAGAGTTTTGTGGTTTTACAGATACTTAAATTTAGTATTTACTAAACAAAATTTTGATTAATATACAAAACACACGTACCTACCAATGGCGTGGTGTTTCTATAACTCCATTCCTACCGGCTTCACTTACCACTCACAGCTTACCTTTTGAAAACCCCCAGGCCTCATCGAAATCCCTACCTATTATGCAGGCTAGGGCTTCCCTATGAAGGAGAACCAGCCTTCGCAACTGGTACCTAGGTAGTTACTAGTACTACCTAAGTAGTGTTGTTTCCTACTTAAAAGCCCTTGGCACTTATATTAACGCATAAAATTAAGTCAAAGGTAAGATTTTTGTAAGGTTGCCATCCGTCCGGGTTTTCCCGGATTTGTCCTAGTTTAAAGGGCGTCTGGGGAGCCGGGCCGGATTTTATTTGCTATCCGGGTTTTTGTAGGCAGAATTAGGAAGGCCTAAGTTTTTTTATTTTATTTGCAGCAATAATAAATCTTCCTTTCTTTTTGACATTGCCGTAGTCGGGTAAAAACTGTCCTATGTCCGGGTTTCGTACTCCAAAATCCGGGGTTTTCACGCGTCTTGTCCGGGGAGTCATATGTAAGAGATGGCAACCCTAGATTTTTGCATGGTAGGTAACTGACTTCAAAGTAGGTATAAGACGTCAAAATATTTTAAGGATATGGATAGGGCTTAATGCAACACAAAAAGAGTATTAGTTACTTTATAATTGCCCAAAATTAGTAGAATTTTTGACATTTCTTCACTAACCATAACCGTAACAATTTGTATGGTTTGTAAACGATTTCTTAAATTGTATTTTTATGGATTGTAAAAGCAACCATAATCCCTATGAATGAGATCCATATTTGTTTATCACATCTGTACACGCCTGCTTATTTTATAATCTGTCTTTTGTTTTGTTCAACAATGGCGACAAAATTACAAACTAACTCTGTTGTAACTAAAACCTATTGTTACTGTATCCTTATTTCGTTTAAATTTTTCTAAACAACAAAGACTTTGCATTATGGTCGGGTTTTTTCTTATTTTATGTCTCGGAGACTGGCTGGAAGCTGATGCATTATGTTTTTAATGGGAACTGTTAAATGAACATATTTGATTGAATTTGATTGATATTTCTTTGTTGTTTCCCACGTTTTCCGTGTTTATGTTAAATGCCGAAACATCGACCACAGTATTTTACAAACACTTCTACAAACATACATATAATCACGCCTCTTTCCCGTAGGGGTAGGCAGAGACCACTTCTTTCCACTTGCTACGATCCTTACATACTTGTTTCGCTTCATCCACTTTCATATTTACCATCCATTCCTCCTCTTACATTCAACGTAGCGAAGCGGCTCACCATGGGCCACTTCTAATCATACCATTATGGTTTTTGTCCCATAAGAGGAGTTTGTTCCTAAATTGTTCTTAAGTCTAAATCTACCACATACCTATTTAACTG
Source organism: Glaucopsyche alexis (assembly GCA_905404095.1). NCBI lineage: Eukaryota > Metazoa > Arthropoda > Insecta > Lepidoptera > Lycaenidae > Glaucopsyche > Glaucopsyche alexis. The sequence continues at coordinate 7,942,750 of FR990042.1, forward strand.
TAACTTATTAGTAAATACAATGTTTTTTTGTTACTATATGTACACGTATAAACACATAAGCCTATTTTTGCAATCGTTGTTGATAGACATTAGGTAATAATACAATATATTATATTATATATATATGGTCGAATTTTACAGTCCTTTCGTCCTTGCCTTGAATTTCAATGCATATTTTTATCTCTTATTCTATGTAATAACTTGATCTTCAGTCTCCACTGTCAGGGCTGGGATCTCTCCTAAATTTAAGGAATATTCAGGTACGTACGGTCGCAGATAGACCCGATTTACCACATTTCGATCTTATTGCTATGTTAATAAAGTACAAAAGTGGTACATCAGGTTCGTCGGTGACTGTATACCTCCACCATGCTAATGGCTAACCTTTTTTGGGTTGCATGATAAACATAAAACTTATGTTAGCAAATATCTATCGTACAAAACTAATTAGGCATTTTTTGCCACCAGATGGCGTTAGTAGAAGACACGGCTTCGAGCGCTGCTTCTGACGACCCTGAGGCTTTGCTGAACGAGTGGCTAGGAGAACTTACCGTCCTCACCGCTGTAAGTAACTTTTAATACTTACATGCTTAGCATGATCGCCATAGAAATGCGTTTTATCTACACAAGAATACAGTTATGGATAGAATGACAGCTTTGTCGACCTGTCATTTTGACTATTCTTCGGTAGATATAAACCATTTCTACGATGGTTATGCTAAGCATGCTGGAGTGGAATAAATGAGACTAAGAGAATAGCAACAATGGACTGAAACATCACCGCCTGACTAGTGACTACACTCAGTAGTTAGTACTTACTTAAATTCTTACTGATAAAATATCTATATTATAATATACTACTCCTACTGTTATTAGTGTATAAACGTACTAATGTAAGTTGTAACCAAACACCCCAAAATACAATATTAACCATTAACCAAAAAAAAAAACATCTAACAAAAAAAAACTATCATCTCACTGTTCTGAAACTAAGGGCCTGTTTCATAATTTATTGTGTGCCAGATAGCTTAACTGCAAGTTTTGTCCCTATCGGTCAGTATAAAGTACCTAAGCAGCGACAAAACATCCGGATAAGCCATATTTAATCAAAATCACATAACAAAGTGAAATAAAATACTACGTGACAAGACAACAATAATAATAAAATAATATCATTACTGACTCACTCACTCTTATTAAATTTAAATGAGATAAAAATAAAAAGTTGGTATGCAATTACCACGTAAAGGTAACATCTGGCGCAGGTGTGCAAGCATATGTCCATGATTTGCACATCTCGAAGGATACGCCTAGAATCACTGCAGCCTGACACACGGTGGGTCGAAAATCGGCTTTCATAGACATAGAAATGAAATCTCGAAAGTGATAGATTTTTTGATGGATATTGCTTTAGTTTAGTATTACTACGTAGAAAATTAAGTTTGAGATAATTTGGCCCAAAAATGAGGGAGTAATAATTTTTTTACGAAAAACTTGTATGGAGCCAACATGAAAAATTCAATTATTTCAAAAACGGCAAGTTTAACCGTAATATCCTGACAGATGGTTATAGTACCAAATATTCATGATTTTTTGGCATACATCATATAACGGTTTTAGCTGCTCTTTTTTTTTAAATAATCGTTGAAATTTTTGAAAAAAAGTCACCCTGTATTATTGCACGATTCGATAGTGTTACTATTAAGGAACAATTTCTGGAAAGTAATAGTATACGGCAAACTTGAGGAAAGTGTTGAATTTTAATAAACTCCTTCATATTTTGAACAAATGTATGAACAATTATATAAAATGCTAAAATTAAGCACTTTCCTTAACTTTCTCACGTATAGTTACTTCCCAGCAATTGTTATTTACTAGCAAGACTATCGAATGCTGCAATAATACAGGGTGACTTTTTTTCAAAATTAACGGATTCGAATCCTAACCAAGGATGTTGACTTGGCTATAATCTGATAATGCAGTTATATTCGTCGTACACTGTAAAGTGAAGGAAAATTATGTCTGAGTAATTTCTTCCCAAAATACTGGATTTATAACTTTTTTTATAGAAAATTTCCATGAAGCCAATGAGAAAAATCCAGTTATCTTCAAAACGGCGAGATAAATCTGTATATCCTTACATGCTGTTATAGTACTATTGATTCGTGATTTTTTTACATAATTCATGAAACGGTTCTATTTGCCATTTTTTTTTTAATTATCGAAATATTAATTTTGAAAAAAAAAGTCATCCTGTATTATTGCACCATTCGATAGTCTTGCTAGTAAAGAACAATTTCTGGAAAGTAATGGTATACGGCAAACTTGAGGAAAGTGTTAAATTTCAATAAACTTCTTCATATTTTGAACAAATGTATGAAAAATAATATAAAATGCTAAAATTTAGTTCTTTCCTCAACTTTCTCATGTGTAATTACTTCCCAGCAATTATTCTTTACTAGCTAGACTATCGAATGGTGCAATAATACAGGTGACTTTTTTTTTTCAAAATTAATATTTCGATAATAAAAAAAAATGGCAAATAGAACCGTTTCATGAACTATGTAAAAAAATCACGAATCAATAGTACTATAAAAGCATGTAAGGATATACAGATTTATCTTGCCGTTTTGAAGATAACTGGATTTTTCTCATTCGCTTCATAGAAATTTTCTATAAAAAAATTTATAAATCCAGTATTTTTGGGAAGAAATTACTCAGGCATAATTTTCCTTCACTTCACAGTGTATGATGAATATAACTGCATTATCAGATTATAGCCAAGTCAACATCCTTGGTTAAGATTCGAATCCGTTAATTTTGAAAAAAAGTCACCCTGTATTATTGCAGCATTCGATAGTCTTGCTAGTAAATAACAATTGCTGGGAAGTAAGTATACGTGAGAAAGTTAAGGAAAGTGCTTAATTTTAGCATTTTATATAATTGTTCATACATTTGTTCAAAATAGGAAGGAGTTTATTAAAATTCAACACTTTCCTCAAGTTTGCCGTATACCATTACTTTCCATAAATTGTTCCTTAGTAGTAACACTATCGAATCGTGCAATAATACAGGGTGACTTTTTTTCAAAAATTTCGACGATTTTTTAAAAAAAAAGAGCAGCTAAAACCGTTATATGATGTATGCCAAAAAATCATGAATAATTGGTACTATAACCATCTGTCAGGATATTACGGTTAAACTTGCCGTTTTTGAAATAATTGAATTTTTCATGTTGGCTCCATACAAGTTTTTCGTAAAAAAATTATTACTCCCTCATTTTTGGGCCAAATTATCTCAAACTTAATTTTCTACATAGTAATACTAAACTGAAGCAATATCCATCAAAAAATCTATCACTTTCGAGATTTCATTTCTATGTCTATGAAAGCCGATTTTCGACCCACTGTGTGACATCAGACTACATTATCCGGAATATCTGAAAATCGAACACACGAGCGTCGAGTTTTTAAATTGCTGCCGTGTGTTCGATTTACATCTGTATTATATTAGCGCCAGAGTTTTATTTCTGGCGCTGTTTTATTTTCTGGCCCGAGAGATTTCGGATAATGTAGTCCGAATCAGTGTTGCCAGGTGCCTTGCACAATTTATCCGTATATTAAACCGTTAAAATCTGTATAAAATCTGTATGCCCATTTTGCAAGAAATCCGTATAAAATCTGTATACTAAATGCCTATTTTGCAAGAAATCTGTACACAATCTGTATTATTAATGAAAAACTGTATTAATATAAAGGACAAGGGAAAAAATAACGTGACGATTATGAATTTACAGTAGGTATACATGCAGTGAAAAACTAAAAGTTGATTAGATTTATACTAGGGGTAATTCTCGTAAATACTATCGGTTAATAAATCCAGTTATGATTTTAGGCTGTCCTACTGGTGCTGTAAGGAGTCAGCGCGTGGACCGAAACGGGATTATTATCGAAAATAGTTAAGAGAATTTGGCTTCTGTTAAAAATCCGTATAAAAATCCGTATCCGCGTCTAATCTGTATAGCACATCGAAAATCTGTATAAATACGGAGAAATCCTTATATCTGGCAACACTGGTCCGAATAGGTATTTTTCGGGTCTTGTCCGCACGCGGGTAATAGGATGTACCAGTCCGCGCGCGTGGTGGTGTATAAAATTATAGAATGCGGGCATCCCGCATGCGGCTGAAACCCGCATGCGGGTGACAGGAAAAATACTCTAATGACTGCTCTAATTGCTATACTCTGTCCCCCTCATTAATAAAAATATTTAACTACAACACGAATGCGCAGTCCACGTTCTGTCTGAGTGTCTAGCAAGTGGGTTTTCCAACCGTTTACCGGTATTTAAATTGGAATAATTAAAAATGCTGCATTATGTATCAAATTTACTTTTAGATACAGTTACATTTAATTAAAACTATCAAAATAAAATAAACGAGATCTTAAAACGAGGAAGGCACAGGCAAATAATAATTACTAGTATATATTAAAATTGTTCATTCTTAATTAACTCTTAACTAATTAAATTTTGATTGTTGTAACTTGTCTGAAAGTTTGAATCTGCTGGCTGTTCAGCGCTCATGCTGCGCGACAGCGCGAACAAAGATGGTAAGATTTTAAAATAATCTCTGGATTTTTATAATTTTAATTTCAATATTTAAAAAAAAATCGCTTATGGCCCTCGGCAATATTTTTATGGAAATGGCAGATGTATAATAAACGACAATCGCCGAAATACCTTGAGGTCGTGGTCGTGTGAATGAAAAAAAATGTGATTTTAAAATCTAAATTCTTGGATCATCCGATGTCCGTTTGTCGGAAAGGTTAAATCCATCCCGTCGTTTAAATGCAAAAATTTAACAAAATGCAAAACTTTTCATGCAAAACCAACGGATGTGTTGCAAAGTCCAAGGATAGAGTGCCTAATTAAATGTAGGTGTTGAATGTTGAATATTTGGTATTTTTCGTGAATTCATAATAAAAAGGCCAAGTGCGAGTCGGACTGCGCACGATGAGTTCCGTATCATTATACATGATATCAATATTTTGCATGTTCAATTTTGTTATTTTTGTGCGAAGTCTTCCAAGTAAGCGCATTTTACAAGTTAGGCCTCTATAGCTCCTGAACTAACAAAGTTATATGAGACTTTTTATTTTAAGTTTTCCATCAAAGTTCATCACATGGACTACCATCATCATTTTCTACAAGATTTTCGAGCCAACCGTTCAGAGTTTAGAGACGGAGGGACGCACTATTACAACAAAAACTGCGCTTTTTAGTTGAATGTCTAAAAAAAATCATAAATAGTCTTAGCAACCTCTCAATGTTTTTAAGACCTATCAATGATACCCCACATTATGGGGTAGACGCGAGAAAAAAAATCATTTACACTTTACGTGTAGGTTATTACCCCATATAGTTAAGTACCCCAAATATAATATTTTTCGTGATTTTATTACCAGAATTTCTAGAAGGGTTATATTTTTAACACTTTATTGACGTGGTAAATACACAATATATCCATGCAAAGTATTATTTTTCTAGCACTATAATCATTTTAAAGGTAAGCTGAAGACGGACGGACAGGCATGACGAAACTATAAGCGTTACGACTTCCGAAACGTGAACTACGGTATCCTAATACTAACAGACAGACAACCTACTAATTTTTGTACATAGTCCTTACCTAAAAATTGTTATTTAAAACTAAAAGGTTAGATGTTTATTTGCAACACTTATATTATTTAGGTATTTTTTTGTTTTTCTGTTCAAAGAAAATTAAAACATTTTAACTGTGAATTATTGTCCACATATTTAGCTATCAAATGAGACCTTTTTTATGTTCCTAGGACATTTACATGAGTAGTGGTGGTCGAATTAGTACTAGAGCCCGGGTTGTGGTTACCAAAAAATAAAATGGCTGCCATTTCACAAACGTGAGAGAAAAATAAAATTTGAGGGGCAATTTGTCGATAAAAAATTCCATATTTTTTACCACTAAAGGCTCCGATATAGGTGTCGGGACACGCTGTATAATGTTATCATTATTAGTAACTATAGTCACTCAACTCAAACTCAAACATGTACCACAGATTACTAAATAGGGTAAATACGCTAAATGTCGGCCACTTACGGATTTTCTAACTTTAGATCGCTCCGGATCCATCAGTTTGTAACGAAAGCATAGCTTGTTATACGGTTTTAGACAGGTTGATAAATCTATTTTATATTTATAGGCATATGGTTGACTTTTCTACTACACGGAAAAAGTATTAAGGTTTAAATGCGTCGAAAACGAAAAAACCTTAAAGTCGGCCGTTCACGACCCAATGGTCGGTCGCGTTTTTCCCAAATGTCGGCCGGGCATGGCGTGTAACCTCTTATAATATTATTAAATTATAATAATACATAATTCAATTTTTAGACAGCGAGTTTGATAAATAAATTAAAAAATGACTACCCAGTACCTACACAAACAACGAAAAATACAAAAATGATCAGCCTGTACAGTAGCATTCGATTCTTAGGCTGTCCGACATTACGATCTTTAATATTTCCAAAGTCGGCCCCTGTTTCGTATAGCTTATTTCTCGAGATTCAGCTAATACCACCCCGGCCGGTATTTAGCGATTGAACGTAGAATATATTTATTAACAATTTGAAAAAGTCGACTGGCTGGCCTCCTGCCTGAGATGATTCCAACAAATTGTTATAACTTCTAAACTATTGCACTGAGAGTAAAGGGGTTTGTATTTTATTTTAGCAAACGTCCTCTTCTATCGTTTAAGAACAAAAAACAAGCAGGTTAATGGCCTAGATTTTTCACAAAAAGCAAATAATTTAAAAAATTCACCAAAAAAAAACTATATTTTTTTTTAAATTACCTTTTTTTGTTTTTCTGTTCAAAGAAAATTAAAACATTTTAACTGTGAATTATTGTCCATATATTTAGCTATCAAATGAGACCTTTTTTTGTTCCTAGGACATTTACATGAGTAGTGGTGGTCGAATTAGTACTAGAGCCCGGGTTGTGGTTACCAAAAAATAAAATGGCTGCCATTTCACAAACGTGAGAGAAAAATAAAATTTGAGAGGCAATTTGTCGATAAAAAATTCCATATTTTTTACCACTAAAGGCTCCGATATAGGTGTCGGGACACGCTGTATTTTAATTTTGATTTAGTAAAACAAAACCTAACTTATTCATCGAACTATAAATAATAATAATAGGCCATGAAGGTAACACTTTGTCCAAGAATATGACTGATATCTTTGCGTGTGAAATTCAAATGCATTTAAAAAGTAAAAGGATGAGATTTACTCTCGTTTAACGCGGCTTTAATTTGGTGTGCCCACAACACTCAACAGTACCCGGGACTCGTGTCGATAGTGAATAGTGATCCTTTTTTTCTTTTTTTTTGCGGCACAAAACGCAGCTGCGTTTGCCACGTGTATCTATACAATTTTTTAAATGAGCGTTCGGATACTTAAAATTATGTATTGTGCGTGACAGGTAAGGTACCGTAAACTGTAGAGTAGGATAATTATGAACATTTATAGATCACTTTAAATTTTATTTGGTGGAATCATTGTTGGTGTGTCAATTGAGCTTTGGTCAGTTCTTGATTTTTTTTGGTAAACATTAACTGAATGAACAAGATTATTATTTATAGTTTGGTAACGTGTGATTGAAACGTAGGTCATGGGTTATTTTATTTTGTGCGGGTGGGTATAGGTTTCTTAAAGTTATTTATTACGCTTAGTTTGGGGCTATATACCTACTCCGGAACGCCGCCGCACAGTGGGTCGAAAATCGGCTTTCATAGGCATAGAAATGAAATCTCGAAAGTGATAGATTTTTTGAAGGATATTGCTTCAGTTTAGTATTACTATGTAGAAAATGAAGTTTGAGATAAAAATGGCCCAAAAATGAGGGAGTAATCATTTTTTTACGAAAAACTTGTATGGAGCCAACATGAAAAATTCAATTATTTCAGAAACGGCAAGTTTAACCGTAATATCCTGACAGATGGTTATAGTACTAATTATTCATGATTTTTTGGCATACATCATATAACGGTTTTAGCTGCTCTTTTTTTTTAAAAAATCGTCGAAATTTTTGAAAAAAAGTCAGCCTGTATTATTGCACGATTCGATAGTGTTACTATTAAGGAATAATTTCTGGAAAGTAATGGTATACGGCAAACTTGAGGAAAGTGTTGAATTTTAATAAACTACTTCATATTTTGAACAAATGTATGAACAATTATATAAAATGCTAAAATTAAGCACTTTTCTTAACTTTCTCACTTATAGTTACTTCCCAGCAATTGTTATTTACTAGCAGGGCTATCGAATGCTGCAATAATACAGGGACTTTTTTTCAAAATTAACGGATTCGAATCTCAACCAAGGATGTTGACTTGGCGATAATCTGATAATGCAGTTATATTCGTCGTACACTGTGAAGTGAAGGAAAATTATATCCGAGTAATTTCTTCCCAAAAATACTGGATTTATAACTTTTTTATAGAAAATTTCTATGGAGCCAATGAGAAAAATCCAATTATCTTCAAAACGGCAAGATAAATCCTAATATCCTTTCGTGTTGTTATAGTACTATTTATTCGTGATTTTTTTATATAGTTCATGAAACGATTCTATTTGCCATTTTTATTTAATCATCGAAATATTAATTTTGAAAAAAAAGTCACCCTGTATTATTGCACCATTCGATAGTCTTGCTAGTAAAGAACAATTGTTGGGAAGTAATTACATATGAAAAAGTTGAGGAAAGAGCTAAATTTTAGCACTTTATATTATTTTTCATACATTTGTTCAAAATATGAAGAAGTTTATTGAAATTTAACACTTTCCTCAAGTTTGCCGTATACCATTATTTTCCAGAAATTGTTCTTTACTAGCAAGACTATCAAATGGTGCAATAATACAGGTTGACTTTTCTTTTTTTCAAAATTAATATTTCGATGATTAAAAAAAAAATGGCAAATAGAACCGTTTCATGAACTATATAAAAAAATCACGAATAAATAGTACTATAACAACACGAAAGGATATTAGGATTTATCTTGCCGTTTTGAAGATAATTGGATTTTTCTCATTGGCTCCATAGAAATTTTCTATAAAAAAGTTATAAATCCAGTATTTTTGGGAAGAAATTACTCTGACATAATTTTCCTTCACTTCACAGTGTACGACGAATATAACTGCATTATCAGATTATCGCCAAGTCAACATCCTTGGTTGGGATACGAATCCGTTAATTTTGAAAAAAAGTCATCCTGTATTATTGCAGCATTCGATAGTCCTGCTAGTAAATAACAATTGCTGGGAAGTAACTATATGTGAGAAAGTTAAGAAAAGTGCTTAATTTTAGCATTTTATATAATTGTTCATACATTTGTTCAAAATATGAAGTAGTTTATTAAAATTCAACACTTTTCTCAAGTTTGCCGTATACCATTACTTTTCAGAAATTGTTCCTTAATAGTAACTCTATCGAATCGTGCAATAATACAGAGTGACTTTTTTTCAAAAATTTCAACGATTTAAAAAAAAAAGAGCAGCTAAAAGTTAAAACCGTTATATGATGTATGCCAAAAAATCATGAATAATTAGTACTATAACCACAGTCTATGGAACTTACAGTCGGCCAACGGACACGTCTAGACAGAGCAATCATGCGGGGCGTGCGGGGTGAGAGAGGGGCGGTAGCGAACCCAAGCTGCCATACACTCGCTTGGGACACGTCAGCTCGGGTCGACGCTTTTTAATTTGATTGTTTTAAGTGGTTTGCGACAGTGTTTCGTTTGAGTTGTATGTAGGTAGGTACTTATTTACAATGGTTGGAAATAATATTGGACGTCAATTATATAAAAATTTTTAATAGAATTGTATCTACGTATGAGAATTTACTACATCGTCAAATTCAACAATCGCAATCTATATTATACAATAGTAAATCCAAATGTCGAAAATACCTTTCAGTTTCGCATTTGTAGCTTTTGCAGGGTTCGTAAATATCCGATATTTTTGATTTTTTTGATATTTTCAAAATTACATACAAATTTCATACTGTGATATGTTTTTTTCGTAGTAGTTGAATCGAAATAATTTATATATCTGATAATTTGAAGATAGGGAAGTAAAATTAAACTTATTTATTTATTATTGATATTCAAAGTTTTCATATAAATTAAAAATCAACGATAGATACTTTTGAGTATCAATATAAGTCTTAAATCAGTAAAATGACTTTTGTTTATAGCCAGAAGAAAAAAAAGTGTATTAATTTTATCAGTCGAATTAATTTGACATATGGTATAAATTACCATTTATACCATATTTATGTCAAGAAAATTCCTTGTTTGTTATTATACTATTGTTATACCTTACAATACAATAGTATAATAACAAACAAGGAATTTTCTTCCGAAAAACAGGGGGTCACGTGGGTGTCATAAGCCTAAGTCATAAGCCGCGTCGACGGCTATGATTATTTAATGTCGTGTCAAATAGCAAGTTTTTGATGACCTAGGCTTGTGAAACTCTCGGAAAATAAGACCTGTGTAATAGACTATGACTTGATGTAAGATTTTTTACATTTAAAACATTATTTTACATTTTTAAATATAAATATCAATTTTGATATATATTAAGCATAAATATCAATTGATATAATATAATATCATGATATTATATATCCGATATATTATATCAATTGATATATATCATGCGAACCCTGAGCTTTTGTATGTACGCATTTGTATTTTTTATAATAAAACTCTTCATTAATACTTCTATATATATTTTTTTGTTTTATTCCTAGTACTCTACATACACATACTACGAATACACAAAATGTAGAACAGATTATAATAAAACACATTATTGTGACAACCCTGCAGCAATGACGAATACCTAACAGAAGCGGCATTTCGAGCGACTTCAAACGCGTTGTCCCACTGTATCTTTATTACGCTGTGCTGTGCAAAAAATCATGAATAATTAGTACTATAACCATCTGTCAGGATATTACGGTTAAACTTGCCGTTTTTGAAATAATTGAACTTTTCATGTTGGCTCCATACAAGTTTTTCGTAAAAAAATTATTACTCCCTCATTTTTGGGCCAAATTATCTCAAACTTCATTTTCTACATAGTAATACACTGAAGCAATATCCATCATAAAATTTGTCACTTTCGAGATTTCATTTCTATGTCTATGAAAGCCGATTTTCGACCCGCCGTGCGCCGGTGAAAATTCAGTGTTCTGAAAATAGTACTGCGCTAATACAATAGAGTTGAAAATGGAAGTAGCGAGTGTCGAGCTGTCATATTATATGACATTGACATTTGAATCGACACTCGTGTGTTCGATTTTTAACTCTATTGTAAATTGCAGGTCATATTATAGTCGCAGCAGTACTAAGGTAATAGTCATGCGATGTTATTGTAGATTGTTTATAAAGCATGCCCAAAATAAAAAGCAAAAGTTAATCTCTCAACACATTATAATAATGAGTTGTACTGATTGTACAGTTTACTGTTATATAAAGTCCATTGAGACATGATAACGAATAATCACAAGTAATAGAAATATGGCATAGATAGATAGGAGAAGTGCGTAATCGTATCCGCCAACTCTTACTAAGTAGTCAGTAAGTGCGCATTCTGACCATAACATGACCATGATGAATATTCATGGCATAACTCTAAAACTAACAGCTCATCTGTAAATCTCAAGTCGGGCTGTATAAATTATCGCTGGTACGAATTGTTCAACTGCAACTGTACGCAAATGGTTTTTATAGTATTTATTTGGATAAGGTTTTATGATAATACATAGATAAAATAAATAATTTTCTTGTATTTTTTACCGGACCTTAGGGTCTTCCGCACTTACCAAAATCACACCGCGTAGTCGGAGCTCTGGCGTAGGTAAACTACGTATATTTTGTAATGAAAATAATCGAAATGAAAATCTATGAAAGCCGGAGTCGAACTGTGTCTGCACTTCTGCAGTTAGCACACGACGCGACGCAACCACAACGCAGCTTCAAGCGACAACGCAACCACATCGATATTTTGTCGGTAGCATTACAACTACAACCACAAGAAACAGGAAGCATGACCACCTTTTATTATTTATTTACTACATAATTTAATAAACATAATAATCTTAGAGCAAGTTACATGTTCAACCCTGAAGAAGATGGCTGACGCAGCAGCATCGCCGCGACTCGTGTAATCTACTTTCGGGTTTTGCAATATTGTAGAATAAGCATTTGAAATTTATTGTAATTAAAATATATTATTTTTACAGCATTCCATATCGAGCCTCGAATCGGTTCATATGTATTTAGTATTAAATTTTAGTTTAATTAAATTTTAAATTGTAAATTAGAATTAAGAAGAATTAATAAACTCGTCATAAAATTTTGGTTTTTTTTAACATCCTCGGCTGCCAATTACATAATTAGCATTTGGTTTGAATATCTAAGATAATAATAAAACAATTAAAATACAAGTGTCGTATTATCGTTAGTCGTATGATGCATCGTCGTCTTTTGTCGCGTCGCGTCGCGTCGTCGTCGTCGTCGGCGCGGTGTGCTGTAGAGTGTAGTTATTGACTGCGGTATGTGTGAAAGACCCTTAAATCCTTTTTTTATCTGCCTTAAAGTTTTCCGTTGAATCCGATTTTCCACAAATCACTAATTTTGGAAAATCTGTGAATACTGAATACCTATGACTTCCTGTGCCATTTAACGCAACCGTTTGAATGGTTTTAGCTTAGAACTGTTGCTGGATCAGTTAGTACGGTTATCTTTTACAATACGTTCTCACTTGCCATAATTAATTTAGGTACCTTTACCGTTGCAAAAATACGAATGGGCAGATGTTAATACTTATCTCGAGGTTGCTGGGATAGTCTTGTTATTTATGTAAGTTATCTCGCGAGCCGCCCTGACCGCGCCAGCCGCCAGGTGCGCCACACACCACCTGGCAGTTGGCACATGCGGCTACCGTGTACCGTCGGAGCACATCGGAAACGTAACCAAAATGTTCGATATTCGAATATTGTTTTGATCAATAATAAGAAATATTTGATTAAAGTTCCACCTTCTATTTTTAAAAAGTTTAAAAAAAGTTGCATGCTTTAGAAATTTTTAAATAAGTGTTGAAAATATATTATTATAAGATATTAGATAGGTACTAGATGTTTTTTGCAACTTCGGACGCGCAAAAGAAATTCTCGTAGGAACCGTACATTTTTGCGATAAAAATGCAAACAAACCAAAAATCTTTTTTATTTTATTACAAGTTACCAAAGAAAGCAGAAAGAGACAAGTAGTGATAAGCCAATGTACGAAATTCTACGTGCCCCGCGACCGCACTTTATATTTGAGTAAGGTTTGATAAAGTTGTAATTTCGATATGTTTAAGCGTTACCATTATATTTCCGGCAGATTGACAAAATTGAGGCGCTTCTACGAGTGTTAAAGGTACAGTTAGTCGGTATATCCGGCTGTAACTTTACACAATCTCATATACACTCCGATGTGTAGCCATTTGTTTGTTATTATATATTGTGAAAATTAAAAACTTTAATAGCGCGATTTGGGATTGTTATAAAATTGAGGGTAGTTATATGCAAAACAACAAAGAGTTAAATGATTAGCCAACATAACACAATGTAAATGAACTATCCAACACAAAAATATTTTTTCAATTCGATCCTCGAAAGCCCTTAAAGATGAATAGTTTTCCCCGTTTTTTCCACATTTTCCACTGATTCTTCGTTCCTATCGGTCGCAGCGTGATGTTATATAGCCTAAAGCCTTTCTCGATAAATGGAATATCCAATACAAAAATAATTTTTCAATTCGAACCAGTAGTTCCTGAGATTAGTGCGTTCAAACAAACAAACAAACTCTTCAGCTTTATAATATTAAGTATAGATTGAGTACTTGATAGAAGTTAACGTACTAAATACCGTGAAATCACTTGTTCACTGCAAGTATAAACTTCTACCTAGTAATTACTTAATTAAAGGTAAGGATCACATATTATGTATTTACCAAAATATAAGGCTAAAATGAACAGGCAACTAAGTATAATAATTCATAATTTATTTATTGTGTATTTATGATACTGAGGAGTTTAAAATTGTTTTATATGACTGTAATTTTTATTTATTAGATACGGTAATTAGTGACGCTAAACTTTTATTAGCTTTAAAATGTTATAAGAATGGTTGCTAGTTAAATTATCATTTTCCTATAAAGCCAGTTGGTACACCTGTTGCAAACCTGTTGCCCGTTATATAGTAGGTTCATATTTTATAACCTTGCTAATTACACCTATAAAAAATAATTTAGTGATTAGGTGTACCTACTTATAAAATATTAACTATGATTTACGAATAATTTAATAAGATTGTTATTGTAACTTCAAACTTGTGACCTTAAAATCAATTTAACTAAGGATGAAATAGGCTTTAAAATGGTTTAGTTACAAGCACTAAGTACTAAAATAATTTATAACTAGTACCTAAGTCCTATTATGGAATGCGAGGTACAATAATTGATCCATATTCCATATGGGAGACTTGGTACACCCAATCTACAGAGCCTGTACGGGAAATAGAACCTAGCTTTACAGTGGCTATGTCGTTACTCAGTAGTACGACACCAGCAAACTTTTCAACGTTAGTCAAATATGGCACTTTTTAAAGGGGGATGATATCTGTGGGGGCGTCACGCTTCGGCACGAATGGGCCGGTTCGACCGGATAAATACTACGACCTCACAGAAAACCGGCGTGAAATAAGGCATGCGTTGTGTTTGCCGAGTGAGTGAGGTTACTGGAGGCCCAAGGGGTGGATTGGGGATTTGAAGGACCAGGAACGCAAGTCGCAACACCAGAAGAGTTACAAGTAGTCACAGAATACAGCAAGTAGTATAACTAACTTCTCTGGTGTTGCGAGTGTCCATGGGCGGCGGTAATTGCTAACATAAAAAATATTTTTGTTGCATTAAACTTTTATTTTGTAAGTTTTTACTTAATAACAGTTATGTATTTATACTACTCGTATACCTATTTAAGATGTGTATGAAATTATGAACATAAAACGAATCCTTATCTACATGACAGACGACTGTCGTTTAAACCTTTTCATAATGGACTTCGAAAAGGGGGGATCAAGTGTCCCCAGTTTCCCATAACTATAATACCTAAGGTAGAATAAGAACTTATTTCGAAAAAATCAGCATGTTTCACTTGACTAAGCTCATTGAAAGGTAATTTATCCTTTTGTCGCCGGCCAAGAATGAGCTAGATGAGTGTAATTATTTTATAATGTATAAAAATCAAAAATAAAATCTAAAAAATATTAGTGAAAGAATTTTTTCGATATCTCAAAAACTGAATTTTTTATTAATTTTTAAAGTTGGATGTTTTTAAAATCAGCGCGAGCTTGACCGCTCAACGCGTGACGTCATTTCGCCGGCTCTGACCGCCGCGGTAAGGAACTCGTGCAGTAATTTTGAAGTTTTATTGAAATTTTTGGAATTATGGTGATAAAATAACATATAGGTATAATTGTATAACACCTTTATGTATAATACAACGGTTAGCACTCCAGAAAAATACTTTTTTCATGTGCCCAACGACAAAATCTGAGAAAATTAGTTGTGTAAAGTGTTGAAAAAAGTGTTATAGCTACAAAAATCAGTAGACATTTATTGCGAAGAATATTTTAATGTGAGTACTGAGTAGGTACCTAAATAAATACGAAACATCTACCTACATTTTTTTTGCATTACTAAATGTTTAGTTTATAGAATATGCTCAGAATGAATTCAGTATTTTAGTGACAATGTATTTTAAACAATGGGTTTTACATAGAGAAATAAAACACGAGTCACGCAGATATGTTAGGTACCTACTTAAAAAATATATTTAATCTATTTAATGAAACTTAAAAGATGAAATAAGACAATACAAAAAACTCCCTACCTACTTTTTCCCCTCGCTTATAACTATGTTCATGGTGTAGTCACTTGTTTGAGATCTCGACAAAAAACTTTATGAACAAAATGTCATAGATTGACTATTATATTTTAGTATTTTTTAACCGACATCCAAAAAAAGGAGGCGGATATACGTTAGGGCTATATATATATATATATATATATATATATATATATATATATATATATATATATATATTAATTTCTCACCTTTTGAACTTTCCCTGAACTGATACAATTATTTTAAGATCAAAATCAGCCAAATCGGTCTAGCCGTTCTCGAGTTTTAGGGGCCATCCATAAATTACGTCAGACGAATTTCATGATTTTTGACCCACTCCCCCGTCCTTGTCACATTTGTGAGACCCCATCCCTCCCTAGCGTGACGTCACATTTTACAATTTTACATCTAGAAATAATTATTCAATTAAAACAGCAGTTCCGAAATTTATTTAATTTGAATTGGTGGGACGGATGACCGACACGACTGTCGAGAGATTAGGCACAGGTCCAACTTTTATATGCCCATCTGACGCATGGATCGTCTTTCGATCGATCCCGTGGCCCGCCAAGGGTGGTATGGAGTGGAGTACCGCCGAGTTTTTATTGAGTAGGGGCTGTGCCCATTCACCATCTTTTCGGGTGCAGCAGAGTCTCACATACTCACGGGTAGGACCGCTATCACCTAGTGGGATGCTGAAACGCATTTTCTCGGCGAAAAAAAATAACTTATGTAATAAAAAAACAACATTATGATCTCTTAAACATCACTGGGGCTGGGGGGTCTCGACACTGGGGCAATAGCTATCATAATATCATATAGCTATTACTTATGATTACTATATTAACAATTAGATTAAAATAGATTTTGAAATGAGACGTCACGAAAATTAGGACCCCTCCTACCCCCTTGTCACACAATGTCACACTTCGTCGACCCCCTCCCTCCCCCCTAACGTGTGACGTTATTTATGGATGGCCCCTAATTTGAAATTGGCCCTTTTAGACTTTAGTCACTAAAGTGGAAACCTGATGATGGAATCCATGAGGAATCGAGGGAACTCCTCAAAATGTATAGGTACATCTTTAAGAATTTGGCCAATGTGAAGTAAATTAAGCATATCATACCAAAAAGTAAAATTTTGTGCCAAGGGTATACCCTAGATCCAAAAGCATTGAACAGAACTCAGTCTTTAAAGACACACGTTTGGAAATCGCGTAATAGGTTTTTCAAGTTACTTCAAAAGTTACTATCCGATTTCGCTTAAAATAATTTTCCTAAAGAGTTTTTAGCATGATCTATTAGCATAGAAGCTTACAAGTTTCTATCTCTTATAATTTAGAAATTCTAAGGGAGGGGGGACCAACTTACAAACCACTGGAGGCTGATTACTCGAAAATAGTCGACTTTGTAAAAAAGTAATGTTAAAAGAAACCTTACCTTAATTCTAAAAGACCTATTCAACGATACCCCACAAATGGGGTAGAATGAAAAAATATTTCATCCCCCCTTCAGAGCTACCCCTAAAATATAAAATTATTATTATTTTATTATGCCAAACCTAAGATCTACACACAATCTATAACTGTACCAAATTTCATCCATCAATATTCATAATTACGGAAGTATAACAGACGGACGGACGGAGCGAGCGAAACTATAAGCGTTCCTTGTGTGCCCTAAGTGGAGCCCTAAAAATGGAAAACATTATAATTTTGAAACAAAAAATGAAAACAGACTTCCAAAGTAAAAACGCACAAAAAAGCATGAAAAAAATCTTATTTTCTAAATAATTCCCTTTTTAAATTCGGCAAAAATTTTAATTATTTCTCTCACAGACGTATACTATCTCCAGTTAAATGGTCCCATTTTTGAGATTTTTGGGGCCATTTTGACATTTGAAGTATGGTGAAAACAAGATGGCTAACATTTGAAGTATTGTGAAAACCAAGATGGCGTAACTTTTACTTGATAAAGATTTGTTCTATCAAAATAATGTACTTCATAGCCCATTTTGAGTTTGAAATTTTTGATTTCTCTACTCGATTTTCATAATTTTGAAGTTGGTTGCCAACTTAAATGTGAGTTCTATAAAATATTGTTTTATCAGGATATTGTTTGGGCTGGCACAGACTTCAAAATTAAGAAGATTGAGTAGGGAAATAGTTAAAATTTTAGCCGAATTTAAAAGGAGAATTATTTTTAGAAAATAAAATTTATTTCATACTCTTTTGTGCGTTTTTACTTTGAAAGTTGGTATTAATTTTTTGTTTAAATTTAACAATTTTCCCTATTAAGTCATATTTATTATAATAATATATAAAAATTAATCGAAATGAACGAAGGTAAGTTTACAGAGCGCGTGTCAAAAACATACTGTATGCACATTGCATAGTTAGCTAGCTACGCACGGCGATGTGACGTCACAGCCATTACTCGACGGGCGCAATCAGTTTTCGCGCGTTCCCATATTGATTTGCTTATAAAAAACTCAATTTTCGTGATATCAACACAATTTTTTCACAGTTAGTCTTATTATTGCTTAAATTTTTTGTTAGGGCTGAAAAAGGGGAATAAATTTTGATTTACATCTTCCTCCTTAGTACCTATTTAGTCAGTAACACCAACATGGACAAGTTATTTTTTAAAGAAATGGTAACGTCTCCAATCACAATGAGGGTGCATACACATTGTATGTGGTCTTAAATTTTTTAACTATTTAACGCTATATTATCAGAATCAGTTCAACCATTTTGTTGTGATGAAACCTATAATATAGATTGATGATGATGATGCATTAATATTACAAAATCTGTAGAGGCAATACGAATAAAAAACATAGCCCATAGAGTGTTACCATCTGTCCTATACCGGATTACTATGGCAGGTGTGCGCAGAAAGCCACCTGTCACGTTTTTTGTTTACCAAAACCCGAACGGAGATATATCTTGCCGGAAGTTACAACCTATAGATTGCAAACTTTTGAGAAATCTAATTTATTTGGCCGATGAAGCGTTTCTACTCAGACTTTAAAGTTCACCGCGTAGCCTGTCTTCTGGTTTCTTCAAAAACCCCACTCATTACGTACAGTATTTTTTGATGAAAAGTGGATCCTGTACGATAAACGGAAACGCTCATCGCAATGGCTGAACCCTGGCAGACCAGCCAAAGCCTGCCCCAAGCGAAAATTGACTCAAAAAAGTTACTTGCGAGCGTTTGGTGAACTAGTGCCGGTGTCGTTCACTACACCTTTTTTAAATTTGGCCAGACGATTGCGGCAGATGTCTATCGCCAGCAACTGCTAATCATGATGGAAAAGCTAGCTGCTAAACAATCGAGGTTGGTCATTTAGAGCGAATGGCCACCGCTGCTTCAGGACAATGCTAGACCACAGACGGCTACCAAATTAGAACTTCAATTGGAATGTCAAAATATCCACCGTACTCCCCGGACTTTACTCCAACAGATTACTTTTTTTTTTTTCAAAATTTGGATAACTTCTTGCAAGCGCCTTCAAAGATTTTATTGATTCTTGTCCGAATGGTATTTTTAGTAAAGGAATCAATGAACTACCTATGAGATGCAAGGCAAGTGCATATTTCGCAATGGTATATAAACTTTGATTAAATAAACATATCATGTTTAAAAAAATCGACTTTATGTTCCTCCTTTACAAAACGCCAATTTCATATTATGTCTCAACCTATCAATAAATTAATCATATTTTATTTGCTCTAAAAGTGGTGCAATAGATGTTCATATTAATTCATTTCTTAGCTCTAACACTTTTATTTATATAATCGTAATAGCATGCAAATATTATTATCTAATAATTAATTCAAGGAAAATTTAATTACATATCACTTCATTCATTACCCTATTGATTAATTGTGTACCTACTACATATTTATAAATTAGTGTTCTATACTATAATATCATTTCAAATTAACAATAACATTATTACCATTAAATCCTTACATTTTTTTTACAATCTTTGTCATTACAATTATTCTATACTTATTTAGGTAAGTATATGTTTATTTTAATAAAATAATTTTACATTCTTTGCTTATAATTTTTGCTTATATTATATATTTTTGCTTATAATTATTGCCTAATATTATATTCTTTGCTTTTGGTGCAAACAAAATTTGGTCATCATCATCAATGTTTACGCTAAAACCTGTCTACCTTGTAATTCGTTTTAAATTAGCATTACAAGCTGGACGGGTTTCATTCACACCTGTAAGTATTTTGAGCTGTTTAGACTAGTGCTATCAGCAAGGTGCTATGTGCGAAGTAGGTCAGGGCCGATCCTGCAGAGCTTTTAGCGAATTAATCTTACATATCTAGAATTTTAAAATTTTTATGTTCGCAATGTTTAACTTTTAAATCTTTTTTGTACTATAAGTACTTGAAATTTAAATATTGCTCAGTATAATAAGCGCATATAAATATAATATGCGGGCTGGCTCTAAAATTTGTATAATTAGGCATAAATTTTTTAGTTCAGGAGTTATTAAGACTTGTAAAATGAGTTTACTTGGAAAACTTTGTAAAAAATTAACGAAATAATAAGCAGGTAAACATATATAAATATTGGTATAATGGTAGCTGGTACGGAACCCTACGAGCACGAGTCCGACTCGCACTTGGTCGGTTATTTACCCTTTTTGTACGGAACCCTAAAAATCCCTTAAAACTGAATCTTCAAACATTATCATTCTACAGTTAAATGTAAATCAAAATACCCTTATATTCAAAGTGCATGCAATATGCAAGAAGCTCTAATTTAAGAAAAGTGAAATAGATATTAAATAATAGGTAATTTATAATCTGCCTCCCCTAAATTTGAATTGTGTGTCATTTGGAGATGGGTGCGCCAGCCCCCAAGTGAGGAGGCAAAAGGTCTGTCTGAACTCTGAAGGGGACGCCTGGCACGCCACCCGCGCCCCATCGAAACGCAAGTCAACAAAAACGATGCTGACCGTGACGCACACGTGCGTCGTCGTACGTACGCGTACGGCGGAACGCGCTCGCTCCTCGCCCGCGCCACCCCGTACCCGCTAGCGCCGCGCCAGCGAGTAGCGGCGCGGCCTAGCGACTCGCTTCATTGCAGCTCGCAGAGTTGCCGCACTACTTCCACCCTCCCCTCCTCTTCACTTCAATCCGGCCCTGGCGGCTGGCGCTACACTCGTCGCTCGTTTTGAAATGCAACTTTTCTGTAGTTGTGTCCAAGACCGCGTCCGCTGCATTCGTTTCGTAATCGCTCAATTCTCTTTGTGTTATACTTTAAGTTTAATGTGAAAACGAACACTTTTAATTATTTTTAATCGAGGAGGTGAAAGGGCGAGGTCAACCATATTTTGTGTTTATACAATATTCAAATAACGTTTTGCGCAGACTCCGACATAAACGGGGCGCTATAATCAAATTTTTGCGGATATGTACTTCATTCAACGTTGCGTTTCTTTAGAACATTGTGTTTATTGAGTTTTTAATAAATAAGAGAAGAATGCCAGTGATCGTATTATAATAAATACTGCAAATAGACGTCCTCTTACTGCATAGCGCCGACTCGTGAGTGGTAGATGGTGACTCACTGTGGAGCGATGTAAGTTAGTGAGAAATGATGAATGTGCTAAACGAACCGAGCAAGTGGCATCGTGGAGGGTTCCTCTCCTCACTGAACAGGAGTTTTCGTCTATCTGGCAGATCGAAGAACACGATCAACTGTCATTTACAAAACAAGCAAACAGAGAAACCTTCGGATATGACTTCATTGGTATGTAACACGCTTCTCTTGTCGATCTCCTACGACCCACTGTGTCCGAGCTAATAAATTTAAAATAACTTAGTGTAACTGGGTCAATTCGTTGCCTGCGGTAGGAAGATAAACTTTCATAATAAAAATGAATAAAAATAAATAAGTTACAACTTACACCAACCCACAGTGTTACAAAATGCACTGAGTACAGACACGATAAGCAATTGTTTGTTAATACATATCATAAAGCAATATTAATCAATACTTATATATATGTACCGCCGTTTAATATTATTTCTCATGCATAATTTAATACACGAAGCTAGTTCATTGTTCTGAGTACAATACCCGCCGGGCCCATATTTTGGGATGTCAGCTTTTATGTGTCTAATTAATTAAACATTAACGTCCATAATACGTTAAACACGAGGTACGAAATGTTAAAAACCTACTTCCACAGGCATACTTAACCCAAGTAATGAGTTGAATGTAGAAAAAACTACAACTACAAACATTATTTATTTACCTACTGTAGTGGTTGTAATATTATGTTTGCATTGTACCTATATATATACTTTCAATCCTTTTACTCACATTTTTATTTTATCTACTTAAGATCTAAAATATGAATCTGAAATAAAATAACTACCTACTTAGGTAAGTATATGATGTAGAAAAATCTCGACAATAATTAATAAATATAATACCACAATGTCAACACAAGGAAAACATTATCAAAGCTTATTAAGGTGGTTTGTTTCCTATACAAAAAAACAATGGACATTATTTAGGTAATTTCATACTATTACTACATAAATTTATATGCACATCTATTTATTCTGCAATACAATTGTCGCAAAATATATTTAAAATACTTTATTTCACACAGAAGTCACATATTTATTGAATTTTCGACAAAAAGTGACATAAGTTACAAATGTCATTTTTTGTCGAAAATTCAATAAAAATGTGACTTCTGTGTGAAATAAAGTATTTTAAATATATTTTGCGACAATTGTATTGCAGAATAAATAGATGTGCATATAAATTTATGTAGTAATAGTATGAAATTACCTAAATAATGTCCATTATTTTTTTGTATAGGAAACGAACCACCTTAATTAGTTTCTGCATATTGCTATATCAAAACCTTTCATTTTCATAATGTACAATAAATTATTATGTTTTAAATAAGCGGTACTAAGTATTTTTTAAAATGATCACAATGCATATGTACCTACATACATATTATGTTTGTGCTACTAATAAAATAAACTTTCATTATGAAGTACCTTATTTTATCTCATTTAATTAAATACTAGCTGTCCCGACACACATTTTTCTGTCTTAAATATGAACTGGAATAAATAAATAACTACACCTATAATGCAACATATGTCCTAGTCCTACAACTACATCTACTCCTTCAACCTACACCTTTTCCAATATTTCTTACTGTTTAATCGTCTCTAAATTTCCACAATTATTTCAAGACCAAAATTAGCCAAATCGGTCCAGCCACGTTTTAGTTCACGTCCCATGGGAACGGGATAAAAAGTATTATATGTATAACTCCTGATTCTTTATATAATATCAATTTTCAGCCAAATCGGTTCAACCATTCTTGAGTCACACTACTTTCTTTTATATATATAATAATATAGATTTAAGCAGTGTTAGTTTTTAAAAGTATGTAACATAATAAATACACAATGCATCACAAAGGTATATAAAACAATAAAATCATATGTACCAAAAACGTCTAATATGAACAACTGTGATTATTTCCTTATAATATGCTAAAACACATACAACTATTTTAATATATTATATACGTGGTAGAGCCATGCTTCGGCACGAATGGGCCGGCTCGACCGGAGAAATACCACGGGCTCACAGAAAACCGGCGTGAAACAGCGTTTGCGCTGTGTTTCGCCGAGTGAGTGAGTTTACCGGAGGCCCAATCCCTACCCTATTCCCTTCCCTACCCTCCCCTATTACCCTATTCCCTCTTAAAAGGCCGGCAACGCACTTGCAGCTCTTCTGATGCTGCGAGTGTCCATGGGCGACGGAAGTTGCTTTCCATCAGGTGACCCGTTTGCTCGTTTGCCCCCTTATTTCATAAAAAAAAAAAAAAAAAAAAAAAAAATACTAGCTATTGCTACTAGCTCCGCCCGCGTAAATACAGTATACCACGCGATCATTGTACTTATTCGGGATAAACAGTTATGCCTATGTTGTAACCCAGAGCTCAAGCTACTACCATACCAAATTTCGTCAAAATCCGTTCAGTAGTTTTTGTATGAAATAGTAACAAATATTCATCCATCCATCCTCACAAACTATCACATTTATAATATTATAAGGATTATACTACAAAATAAATCTCCTCCTTTTCAGGGTCTTAATTCTTCAAATGAAACATCTACTGCGCTCAGGCCGCTGGAAATAGTCGCCCCTCGAATAGACTCCTACCGATTTTCAATGGCCAATCTAGAAGAAACACAAGATGCGGACTTGGACGCAATTCTTGGAGAGCTCTGTGCACTTGATTCGGAATATGATGAAGAAATTTCTAGAGTCTCAGCTGGTAAGTTATTTTAAAGCAGGAGTTAAACTACACACACATGTCATCTCCTAAAATTTAGAGATGTAATATTCAAGTGTTGATGAAATACATTTTTGTGTTATTGCTATTAATATATTATTTTGACAGAATATGCAACCGTTTCTAAAGACAGAGAAGGAGAAAGGTCACAGAGAACAGATAACAAGGAATGCAGTGATGCCTCCTCAAGTATTGCACGAACAGACTCTCCGGATAATGATTCCGCATTCAGTGATACAGTGAGTTGTTTTGTTTTACGTATCTATTTCTGTAGGAAGCGCCTGTCAGATTGTCTAGCTAATTTTGTTACTGTATTTATAAATGGTGACTTCTAGTATGTTTCTGATTTAAAGAGCCATTTGCAATTAAATTTATTGTTCATAAAATATGTGGTGTTGTGTGCTACTTATAATTAGTAGTAAAACTTAGGCCTGTGGCTGTTAACAACAAAAGAAAGTTGCTTGACAAGCAGAGCGGAAAATGAGATTGAAAGATTTTTTCTTGCCTATTTTTATAATGATAAAATTATTTTATCTCTGTTGTTACTACATAGCAAAGTGGGTTATTTAAAAGTTGTTTGTTTTCAGGTATCAATGCTTTCAAGCGAGTCGTCGGCGTCAAGTAGTGTTAGCTCAAAATGTAAAGCACTAAAATTAAACTTACATCCAAATCAGAAGGTATTAAATGTATGAATCATTTTTATTTCATCAACATTATTATTTGTTTGCGCTTTTGGTTTCCACCACTACAATACTGTTCCTATATTATTTGATCATCATTTTTCATGTGACGCCGCTCCTCATTTTGTTTGCTTCATTATTATTATTTGTATTTCTAGATTAAACAAATAAATTCACAGGAGGGCGTTTTTCAACAGAAAGCGGACAAGATAAAACTAGCACTGGAGCGTATGAGAGAGGCCAATGTGAAAAAATTGTTTATCAAAGCTTTCTCGACTGATGGTTCGTCCAAAAGCCTTTTGGTAGATGAGAAAATGACATGTGGCTATGTGGCAAGATTACTCGCCGATAAAAATCACGTAACCATGGAGCCAAAGTGGGCAATCGTTGAACATCTGCCTGATTTGCATATGGGTATGATAATTTTAATTCGTTTATGAATGTTCTTCAGGTCTAAAAAGGCAGTTTTGGCAATTCATTTTCAATTCTAGTTATGAATTACTGTATGAAAGATGACAGCGATCGTAAAATGGCCACTTTAATTGCAATTCATAATATGATTTGGATACAATTCATATGCAGAAATTGGCTGAAATGCATTTATTTGACAGATTTACAAGCAGAATTGCTTTAGTGTCAAATAGCAATATTGCGATGATATTGCGCAAGTGGCTTTTTAGACCCGCTGTCCTCTCGTGTGTATATGTTAAGTAAAATACCTAGTTTTAATGGACAGGAAACGTGCGCGTAATTAAAAAATATTAATTACATTTTGTTAACAAAATTTTTCTGCCAATACAGTATGACCGCCATCTAGCGGGCGCTTAACGAAGTATTTCATAACTGAAGTTGCACGTAAACTTGATTTTCATTTCGAGTGAACGTTACGTTACGCTATTTCATTCATTAAAAGTTATGAGCATAGTCAATTACCTACTTAATATATTTTTTTAAACTTTAACTAATAAAAAAGCCCTCACTGACTCATAAATTAATTTTAATTATATCCTACCACTATTATTATAAATGTGATAGTTTGTGAAGATGAATGAATGTTAGTCATGCCAAAATACCGAACGAATTTTAATAAAATTTGGTATGGTAGTAGTTAGAGAACACCTTAGAGAGTGCAACACCTTTATTTAGTATATTTTATGCGTACGCCTGCTGCACACAAGAAAATTTGTTACGTTTCGCCTGAGCCGAGCTTGCAATAGAGAGGCACGATTGACCTAAGCGTTCGGCTTGTGATGACATTATCATTATCACGTAAAATTATCATCCGTAAACCGACTTGACTGACAATCGTTTTTTTAGATTATTCTTCGTCCTAAACGTCTTTTCAGTTACACAAGCAGTAGATCATAATTCATATGCCCAAAATATCTGTAGTTGATTTTGAACAACCTTTATATTTTATATACAACTAGCTCATTCCCGCGGCTCCGCCCGCGTAAATATATTTTCCCGCGGGAACACTACTTTTTCGGGATAAAAAATATCCTACGTCCTCTCCCGGCACCCAAAGTATGTCTATACCAAATTTAATAAAAATCGATTCAGCGGTTAAAGCGCGAAGAGGTAACAGACAGACATACTATCGCATTTTATAATATTGATAAGTATACATGTTTCAGTATATATTAGTTATTACTAACATAATATTTTATTATTAACAGAGCGTGTTTATGAAGATCACGAGATGCTAGTCGACAATCTAATGCTATGGACTCGGGAATCCAAGAACAAGATTCTATTTGCCGAGAGGTTGGACAAAGTGTCACTATTTCAAACACCGGAGAAGTTTTTGCTCACAGAAGACGACCGAGGTAAGTTGTTGACAAAAAAAATACCCCTGCACTACTTCTGAAAAATGAACATTTCTACTCATTAAACGACGAAAAAACCGGAGGAGGTTTCTTATGTCAATGCATATATTTTTTTTATGTATATCACTCTTGAAAGTTTGGCCACTGACTGGAAAACCATTCTGTGAAATATAAGTACTTACCTAGTCCGATTTTGATAATTCTTTTTTTTCAATTCCAGCTTACAATAAATAAATATGTTATTTTCTTTAATAATAATAATACAGCCATTTATTCCATATCAAATTACATTATAATTTTTAATTGTTAGTTGTGTTAGTTCAGTGCTTATAAGTTATACTTAGTGTTAGTAAGGTTATTTTTTCTCTTCCCCTGATATGGTCAAAGATTTCAAAACTCAAGATTATGAGTTAGAGGCTATGACGTACATTTGACAGAACAAATCTTCATACAAGAAAAAGTTACACCATCTTGGTTTTTCCATTATTCAAATGTCAGCCATCTTGTTTTCACCGTACTTCAAATGTCAAAAGTGCCCATTGGGGCCATTTAACTGGAGACACTTTTTGCCTCAAATAATAACAAAAGGGTAAGGCCTCCTCCAATACCTCCCACAGTTTTCTTTATGTGGCTAAGGTTTTCCAGTTTGATCCTGCTGTGGCTTTAATATCGTGCTCCTATCGTTGTTTGGGGCAAACTACCTTTCTCTTTCCGATGGGCCTTTCAGTTTGTACTAAGGATTGTTCACCGAGGAGGTATATCTGAATCTAACAACATGTCCTGCCCATCGCCACTTAATTTTTAGACAGTGTTTGAGAGCATCTGTTAGATTCATTTTTTCTCTAATTTCTGAATTTTTTATTTTCTTTACACCACACTTGTCTCTTCAGGTTGGTCAGCCGAGCATGATGAACATTCCAGACAAGTGATCATCGAAGACTTCTTTGGACAAAGCGGTGCCTCCACAGCGGTCCCCTCAATATCCGGGCATCCAGTCCCACAGATGGAAGGGCCACTGTACCTGAAAAGCGATGCCAAGAAAGGATGGAAAAAATACTACTTTGTGCTACGACCATCTGGTTAGTTTCTAAACGGTTGAAATAATAGATTAAGTATGCAATGCGAAATAGTGTGGCCACACTTATTATGCCCGGCGAATTTTATACCCCTACAAATTTGACTACTAACATCTCTGGAATAATCTATTTTCACAATATTCTAAGATTTCATTACAAATTGTCACATTCGTAAGCATAATATTATGATTTAAAGAATATTGTGAAAGTACCTAACATTTAATTTAAATTTTGCAAAAACATCCCATTTGCCTTTATAGTTGTACTAGGTAATTTGGATATGTTAATAAATATAATTTGAACTTGTCTATTAGGATTGTATTACGTACCAAAAGATAAGGTGAAGACGTTGAAAGAGCTGGTGTGTCTGGCAACATTCGATACGAACGAAGTGTACATGGGTATCAACTGGAAGAAGAAATATAAGTCACCGACTGACTACTGCTTCGCCATCAAACATCCAAGACTGCAGCAACCGAAAAGTGTCAAGTTCATCAAGTTCCTGTGTGCTGATGATCAGAAGACCTTGGAGAGATGGATCACCGCTATGCGCATTGCAAAGGTAACTATCACAAATAGTTTTCCATAATTCCTACATACATACATACATACATATAATCACGCCTTTTTTCCGTAGGGGTAGGCAGGACCGCCTCTTTCCCGTAGGGGTAGGCAGAGACCACTTCTTTCCACTTGCTACGATCCTTACATACTTCTTTCGCTTCATCCACTTTCATTCTTACCATCCATTCCTCCTCTTACATTCAACGTAGCCAAGTGTCTCTCCATGGTCCGTTCCTACTTCCTACGTAACTATAATAATTATATAATACTTTTGGACCAACCCACCAGACCCACGAATTATGCTTACCTACTTATCCATTGGTTAATATGATAGTTGAAATATATTATAGCTAATATAGCTTTCATTTTTATACAATACTAGCATTTGCCCGCGGCTCCGCCCGTGTAAATACAGTATCCCACGGGAATTCAGTACTTTTTCGGGATTAAATGTAGCCTTTGTTTTAAATCCATAGCCTTTCTACTGCCAAACCAAATTTCATCGAAATCCGTTTAGTAGTTTTTGCTTGAAAGAGTAACAAACATTCATCCATACATCCATCCTCACAAACTTTCATGTTTATAATAGTAGTAGGACTGCGTTACTTCGCGGGAAATTGCGTAGTATTATTTCCATTAATAAATCATTTAAATATTACAATGGCCGAAAACTTAATATTAGTTGCTGTTTCTAGCAAAATTAAAACAAAAAAATACTTATAATAAACCATCCTTCGAAAGTAGATGTTTATTTACAAAACCAAAAGCTTAAAAAATATTCTCCTAATTTTTGTTCACCCTAGCGTAAAACTGCAGCTATTTTAATAAAGGCTAATTAAGGATATTGCGTCGACCCAATTTTGTTGCCCCAAATGGTTTGTAAAGGAACTAAAAATAGCTCGGAGAGCTATGCGGGTTTACTTTATTTGAAGTGTATTCTCCTACAAAAAATATTAAAATGTAGTTTCTAACTTCGGTATATAAGCGACTAGCTTTTGCCCGCAGCTCGCCCGCGTAAATAACGTATCCCCTGGAACAATTACTTTTTCGAGATAAAAAGTTAATCCTGAGGGGCAATTCTGCTAAATAAAACCTGCATGAATACAATTAAGTCCCGATACGCTTATACTCCCAAATGGCGTTTTTATAAACGTATAAACAAAGTAAAATTGACTCTTTAAATTGTACTTACTACTTTAAATACGAGAATTGAGGTTCAGAGCTCGAAACTAATACCATACCAAATTTCATCAAAATCCGTCCCGTAGTTTTTGCGTGAAAGTTACAAACATTCATCCATCCATCCATCCATGCATCTATCTATCCTCACGAACTTTCACACATTTATAATATAAGTAGGATGTTACTGCCTTATTAATATAAATTATTGTACATTTTTAAAAACAATGTTCCCAGTTTTCTTTACAACTAATGGATACAAAGGCTGTGTTCCGCGGAAAAAAGCGCTTGTTAGCGCTTGCTAGCGCTAAAGAAAAAAAAACAGACTATCGGCCAGGACACGTTTGCTAACTTCAATACTGCTAACTTATTACATTTTGCGTATTTATCGCCAGCGGTCGCCATTTTGTTTACGTTTTTTTGTTAGCGCTATTTTCCGCGGAACAGAGCCAAATTTTTTTTTTATAATTTG
The DNA here is from genome assembly GCA_905404095.1 of Glaucopsyche alexis. NCBI lineage: Eukaryota > Metazoa > Arthropoda > Insecta > Lepidoptera > Lycaenidae > Glaucopsyche > Glaucopsyche alexis. The sequence continues at coordinate 7,972,983 of FR990042.1, forward strand.
TCGCGTGTGCCATGGCCCGTGACCGCATTATTTAATGAGAGATTTTAATTCTTGTCTGCAGCATGGAAGACAACTTTTGGACAACTACAGATCCCTTGTTGAAGAATTAACTCAAGAGGATTTGGACCATTTAGCTCACGCGCGATCATGTTCCGTGAGTACTATCCATAAATATTATTTCCATAGTTAGATTAATAATAATAATAATCATCATCATCGACCTCGAACATTACATAGGCAGTTGTCTAGTCAATTTTGTTGACTAGACAAATTATAGTAGGTAATATAAGGTTTGGTTAAGGTTAAGTCAATTACAGATATTTTCGGCATATGATCTACTGCTTATGTAAAGATATTTAGGCAGAAAAATAATTTAAAAATTTCGAATAAAATGTATATTTACATGTTATATTATAATCTACACTAATATTATAAAGAGGAAAACTTTGTTTGTATGTTTGTTTGTTTGTTTGTAATGAATAGGCTCAAAAAGTACTGGAACGATTACAAAAATTCTTTCACCATTCGAAAGCTACATTACCTACGAGTAACATAGGCTATATTTTATTTTGGAAAAAAATAGGGTTCCGTAAGATATTTGGGTTTTTCGGACACAAGGTGTAAAAAAACAACCAGAAAAGTTACTTATTTTGCGTACGCTGCCTAAACTATAAAAGATAGAACCATATAATGTTCTAATTAATTGTAGATCTTATAAAAATCTACAAAAAAGTCCGCGACACACTATACCTATCTATGTCGTGTGAGGCACAACAACCATTTTCTTATTTAGAAATCTTGAATTTTTTTTTGGCTACATTTTTTTTTTTTTTTTTTTTTTTTTTTAATCTAGTTTTTTTACAGAGGCTTTTAACACTTGAGTGTTAATGCCAGCCTCATAGGTTCAGTCATTGTTCCCTACACAAGGGACAGATCTATAAAGTTGTAAATTTTGCTCGCCTCTGGAGACAACGGCTCAGAAAGGATACAATTAATCCGTCCGTTGTGCAAGCAACCTAAGTCTCCTAAAATCTTAGATCTCAAGTCTGCAGTTCGAGCACACTCCAGCAATACATGTAATAGGTCCTCCGGCTTCTGGCACACATCACAATTAGGTGAAGGCTTAATCCCAACTAAATGACAAAACTTGTTTGCTGGAATGTGCCCAGAGCGCAACCTAAAGGCTGACACCAATAACTTTCTAGGCAAGTTACATGAAATAAACCAAGGCTCCCATACAGGCTTATTTTGGATGGTTCCGTACCAACCTCCTACACCTCTTTTAAGTTCCTCGCCAAAATGGTACTCCCATTTCACCAATGACTTTTTCTTTATTTGAGGACGAAGCTCACTGGCAAAAGGTTCAGAATCAAGCACGAGACCATCCATCACTGCAGCCTTGGCAAGCGCATCTGCAGTTTCGTTTCCGAATAAACCCATATGAGAGGGAACCCATTGTAGTTTAATAGAAACTTTGCTAGCAACACGGCGTAATATATCTAAAGCTTCAAAGGCAATCGGAATCCCACGTTGCTTAGTGACGCACTGGCAAAGGTGTTGGAGGGCACTTCTTGAGTCCGATAATATGACTATATTATTATTGATATTCAAACTATTGACGTATGAGAGAGATTCTTTTATAGCTACAAGTTCCGCAGTCATTATATTATTCTCCCTGTGTAATTTAAACTTTTGTGAAATATTTAATTGAGGATCAAAGAAGGCAGCTCCAACACCTTGAGTGCATTTAGAGCCATCTGTGTATGTTTTATAGCAATCATCATAATAATCAGATAAAAATTGCAAAAAAATATGTTTAACCTCAAAATCAGTTAAGCTCCGTTTTGGAGCCATAACTCCAACTTTATCCACAATGAGTTCCTTGACATCAATTGAAGACAACCATGTACTTAACGAATAAGCCTCTAATTTCCTACTTTGATAAACATTAACATCAGTCCATTCAGAGCAGATCTGTGCTAGCATAGGAAGATTTGTATTGCTAAAATAATCACGAACCAAATTTACCTGATTTAAAGAATCTAATACATTACTGCCCAATCTAGACTTAATTTTAAGTAGAAATCTACAAGCCAACAAGTAACGGCGTATATGCAAAGGCGGAATGGAGAGTTCACTCTGCATAACAAACACTGGAGTGGTGCGGATAAAAGAGCCGCATATTCTCAATGCTCTGTTTTGTAAAATATCGAGCTTTTTTAAATGTGATTTAGCACAACTACCATAAACGAAACTGGCATAGTCAAGCCGGCTTCTTACCAGTGAAATATAAAGACGGCGAATATATTGAGGATGAACTCCCCAAGACCTGCCCGATAGAACTTTTAAAATATTTAAACATTTATAGTTTTTAGCACATAACTCATTTATGTGGAGACCGAACCTCAAAGAGGAGTCCAGCCACAAACCTAGATATTTAACTCTATCAACTACATTAAGTAATAAGCCATTGACTTCAATATTTACATTTAAGTTTCTCCTTGATCTATTAAAAACACAAATATTAGATTTAGGCACAGATATTTGTAAACCAATACTATCCAGATAATTGATCATCGCTTTGATACCTAGTTTAAGAGAATTGGCCGCTTCTACAGTATTTCCATTAACAATATTTGTGTATAAAACAAAGTCATCTGCGTATTGGGAACTACAAACATTATTTATAATCCTAGAAATTTCTATAGTTACAATATTGAATAAGAGTGGAGAAAGGGGATCCCCTTGAGCTAATCCACGATAAGTATTTCTAATTAAAGGATTACTTTGATTATTTAAAATAATTCTACAACATCGCTTCGAAAGAAAATTAAATAAATATTTACAAATCTTATTACCTACTCCTATCTCCTGTAAAACATTAACAAGTGCGGTAATATTGACATTGTTATAAGCATTATCAATATCGATAAAACAAGCAATTGTAGGCTCCCTTCTGGCAAAACCTGTTTGTATATTGGACGTAAGTAGGGCTAAATTATCAATACAAGAGTGACCACGTCTAAAGCCAGTCGATGAGTCGGGAAGGAGGCCCTGGCTTTCAACAAACCACTCCAATCTTCTCAATAAAATCAAATGAAATATCTTACATGGACAAGACATCAATGAAATAGGGCGTAATGAAGAAGCCAGTGTGGGATCCCTTCCCGGCTTAAGAATAGGCACTATCTGTATGTCTCTCCATTGCTCAGGCACGCTACTTGACATCATTATTAGATTGAAAATTTTTAAAAGCATTAATTTTGCATTAATAGGAAGATAATAAATCATAGTATATGAAATATTATCCATGCCTGGAGAGGTATCTTTCTTTTTTAAACAATTACGAAACTCTGCGAGCGTAATAGGAGTTTCTAAAATGGAGAGTTGCCTGTCGGGCATTATAGGCTCCTGCTCAGCAACATAATCCGGAGTCAAAGTATGCAGTAATTTCTTTGCATTACTAGGATCAACCCCATCTCGGTGACCAGTGTTGCCTTTGATCCATCGCATCTTTCTCCACATGACAGGTGCTGAAGTTTCATGGTTAATACTGGAACAAAACTCCCTCCACGCCTTAGACTTTCCTTTTCTTATAAGTATTTTGGCTTGAGATACTTTGTTTTTCCAGAATAACAAATTGGAAGGTGTAGGATTGCGTCGTAATTGAACCAATGCCAGACGCCTTTCAGCAACTGCCTTCGAAAGCTCTTTGTTCCAGAAATGCTTAGGTTTAAAATTTGATGTAGGGTCCACACTAATTTTAATCCACGGGATGTGTTTATCGGCCAAATATTTAATTTTATTAGTAAATATATCATAACCTGATTGAACATCACTCACTTCTGCAACATCGAAGATTGTCGCTGCTTCTTCAGTGTATTCTGTCCAATTAGCTTCTTTATAATTTCTCTTTTTAATGTACCTATTAGATCGCATAAATCCACAGTTTAGTTTTAATACTAAATGATCACTGCCTAGAGATTCATTAGTAGCCTGCCAGCTCATATTAATAGCGATGTCTGTGGATGCAAAAGATACATCAGGAGACGATTGTTGAAGGTTACCATTAACCCACTTGACTCTTGTAGGTGAACCATCATTGAGACATATAAAATCATTTTCAAACATGGCTTTATAAATAGCCTCACCTCTTCTATTAGACTTACACGACCACAGAGTGTGATGCGCATTAAAATCGCCGATTATAAGACATCCTGATTTAAAAGTACTAAAAATAGAATCCCAATCTTGTTGACTTGTAGTAATGGAAGGTGGGCAATATATAGCAATCACATGATTTAGTGTAGGTACATTAAAAATTTCAATATTCATTATCTGAATATCAGATATAGCAAGATTAGTAGTTCGCTCAGAATATTTTATAGACTTGTGGATAATAGCGCACAAGCCACCATACGAATCTTCTCTGTCTGCTCTTAAAATGTTATAGCCCGAAAATTTCAGGGAAATATTAGGTGAAAGCCATGTCTCACTCACAAAAGCCATATGCACTTTATCTTGTAACAGTAACAGTTCAAAATCGCTAGCTTTATGTTTTAAACTATTAGCATTCCATTGGAAAATATTGATACAACTGTGCAAATTAATATTGTTACTGGCCATTATTGTTTCTTCCCATGAACTTAAGCAACGTCTCGAAATTCAAATATTCTTGTAAAAGATCTACTACTTCTGACCAAATAAACTTAATCAACATTTTAATCTTATCCTCTAAACTTCCTTCTGTTATAAAAGCTTCTCTTATTTTATCCAAAATTCTTTGTAATAAATGTTTCCGTTCTTTACGATTAGTACTATTATAGCTTTGCTCATCATGGGTTTCAGTACTAGTTGTGTCCAAATTAAGAAGTCCATCTTCTTCATTATGTCTTAAGCTTACACTTTTTTTCTTTAATTTATTATTTGATTTCTTCTTAACATCGGTGGTAGATAATGCCAATTGATTTGGGGTAGTTAAAACACATTCGTCTAATTCCATATTATCATCTTCACTATCTTGCAAAGTTACATGAGTAGCAGAACCACTCACACATACATCTCTATAAGTAAGAGACGATGCATCAACGGACTTAGCATAAGAAGTGCTAGGAATAGCAATAGGTTCTTCCGTTTCTATTCTACTTGAACTCTTTTTTAATGCCTCCTCCTTCATCTTATTCAAAGCAAATTTATAAGAACAGTTATTATTTCCCATATAAATGCGAACATTTCTCTCTCTTTGAAAAACAGGACATACAAACTTCATTAAAGATAAATGGTTGCCTTTGCAATTAATGCATCTAAATTTTTTAGTTTCGCAGTTTTCATGCTTTTCTCCACATTTAGGACAAATAGGTGTCTTGGACGGACAAACGTGACTAACATGACCGTATCGCCAACATTTAGAGCATTGTGTAACTGGATACATGTATGAATCTACAGCCAATCGACAACCATAAGCCTTAATAAATCCTGGAAGACTTGAACCTTCAAACCCTATGCGAACAGTTTCAGACTTAATCCATTTACCACTCAAATCTTTTCGCAGTAACCTTCTAATAGATAATATTTTTGTATCACATTCAAAAATCTCTTTCAAGTCCTTATCTTCAATTTCAATGTCGATATCTCTGACAACACCGTAACAATAATGTATTTCATTAGTATTTCTACAAGTCCAATCATGATCCTTTGTAATTTTATTGTTCAAGAAATTGTTTGCATCAAAGATAGATTTAAACTTTATCAAAAGTTTAAAAGGATTCTTATATTTAACAGTTTCTATGCCCTGAATATCATATTTAGCCAAAAGTTTTGCAAACGCCAACTGCTTCGGTAGAACTATTGTCTTGGAAGTTACAGAAACTTCAAAATTGTTGCTTAAATCTACTGGCGGGTTAGGAGACGCAGATGGAGGAGTGTTTTGCAGGTTTCTTCGTTTATTTCTAGTGACAAGCGTAAAGCCATCATCAGCTAAAGGATCTGGAGAACTACCTTTTTCTAGCCGCCTTTTGTTGCGTGGTTGCAACATCGCCTCACTCCCGAAGTCGTCATCGAGATTATTATGATCTACGGACATACCTGCATCATCCCATTCTAGATCTACCTCGCCTTCCAATTCTCCAGGAGATCCAAGCACGATTCTATTAATGGCTTCCAAAGACATTTCCTCACTACAAACGGGCTCCAACACAGCTTCTTCTTCAGATTGACTCATAATCACAAAACTTGTGGGTAGTTAGAAAAAAAAAATTGTATGTAAAAACGAAAACTATTCACTATTATTCACTTTAACGTTGATAATAAGAATGAAAATTCCTCGAAATAGTCATAGTTAACAAAATTTTAATTCGCAAACAATAAAAACACACAATTACAAGACGAAAATTGTCGTCACAGAGACTGTAACAAGAACGCGTCCTAGCGTGACGGGCGTAAACGCCAGACTGTGTGGACTACATTTAAACGCGTTTATTTTACTCATGCTATTAATCCTTATCAAAATAAATTATTTCATCACTAAGTACTTTTGGTCTTTGAATGATTAAAATTGGACGTTTGGTTTTGAAGTTATAGCGAAATTAAAATATTACGATTTCTGCTGCACGGCCCGTTGCGAAGTGGGCGACATTCTGTAGTATTAGTATCAGTATTGTACCCGTGCGAAGCCGGGGCGGGTCGCTAGTTAAAAATAAAATTACATTGCGCTCTCTAAGGCGTTGAAGTAATTAACCTTTTACCTTAACCTTTACATAAGCTGCAGAAGATCATATGCCCAAAATATACGTTACTAGCTTTTGCCCGCGACTTCCTCCGCGTGGAGCAGTTACTTTGGGATATCGCTAAAATTTACCCGCGACTTCATTTACGTAGAAGGAGAAGCGCTTCCAACTCACGACGGCTCACCGCGCGCCGTACATTATTATTGCGCGCTGATTATTTTATTACTGCGATAATTTCTAAAATACTCATTGAAATCAAATGATGTAATAAATGGCAAATTTCTTCTAGAATAAATGCTTGTAATGAATAACGTATTTACTTGGATAAGGATTAATATCAACTTTATGAAAACACCCTCACATATATTGCTTAATTTTAGAACAAATTTGGTTAGTATAAAAAGGTTTTTGTGAGCCAACCTTAAAACATAGACATATACAGTCACGGACATTTTTTAGAACTTTTAAAGGGAAACAATTCTGTCATACATCATTTTAGCGAAACTTTAACCGTTTCCACAGCGTACGCAGGGAAAGCTCTCAAAAGTGAAAAAAAAAAACGATTTAGAAACATTATTGATTGGAGCTCCTCTCGTATTGAGCTTAGCAGGATGTTATATTATAGCCTAAAGCCTTCCCCGATAAATGGACTATCCAACACAATAAGAATTTTTCAATTCGAACCAGTAGTTCCTGAGACTAGCGCGTTTAAACAAACAAAGAAACTCTTCTGCTTTATAATATTAGTATAGATTAATTTTACCAAATTTTACCAAACCTTATATAATTTCTGTGAAATTAATAAATAGTGAATTACAATGAAGATTGATATTCTAGATAACGTCAATCCCGACCAAGACTAATGGCAATGCTCCAGTGAATTTGAACAGTGCAACCCAGCCAGTTTCCAGCAATGCTAGTGTTGCCAACTCCGATGTTAGCAGTGGACGGTTAGTATTAATAATTTTTCTCATTTATTATCTTTGAGTTATTTCAAATGTAAGAAATTATATTATTATAAAATAAGATTTATATTGTTTCATAATTTCTGCTGGGCAAATTTTATGCGAATGTTTAATTGTATAAAATATTATATGTTATAATATTATATAGTCTATAATATGATTATTGTTATCATAATTATTAGAAGTACGTATACCCGGTTTTTATCAGAAGATTCTCTATTTAATTTGCGTTGACCGAGAAAAATCGCTATTGAATAGATAAACTCTCGATAAAAACCTTCAGAAACTGGGCATTAGTGACTTAAATACATACTACAGTTATGTACTATATTGATTTACTCTTCTCTTATTATGAAATAATGTTTAAGAACATAGTAGGTATTAATATTTTTGATAAGTCTATGCTGGCGAATCTGTTGCACATTGCAATGAGTATTTAATTTCCTGTGCTAACATTTATAATTACACACACTTTTGTGCTTAAACCAACAAAAATTAATTACATTTTATTTTTGTCATATTGTTATGCTGAAAATAAATTTTGTTAATTTTATATAATATTACGCATTTATATAGATGTATTATAATCACTGTGCAGTAATAATTTTGAATATATATTCTAATGTAAATAATCAATCGTAAAATATGTATTAATCTAAACAACTATAAAATATTATTTAAAATAATTAGTCGTTTATAAAAAATGATATATTCAACTTTACAATGTTCCATAGACATTCCCGGGCCTCGTCGTCAAGTTCCAGTGGGTGCATGTCAGATGGAGGAACCACATCGGAGAGTGCATTCGATTGCGAATTCCCTATGGGTAGATATTTCATACCACTTCTTGACTAAACTAGAATAAGTTTTATAATGACCTTAGAAGTTTTAATTTAAAATTCTTTATTGTATTGACTTTATTATATTACGGCGACAACTGACTGAATTTAGTGTCGCATTAACAGCTCTCTGAATGTCAGCACTGATAGCTACGCGTTATTCAAAACCGACAGGATCCGAACGGGCCGAAATATAAAACGCTTCCTAGAATTTTATATTTCAGCCCGGTTGTCAGCAAGCGGTCAGAGTGATTTTGAATAAGATCGTAGGCAGTAAAGTTACGTCCTATACAACACATAATAAATATATAAAAGACTAAAGTGTCTATAGATACGTCAGCTTCTCACCCGTAATTAGTCAATCCCCACCCATAAAGTAATTACTAAATCACAGGTACGATCAAACGGAAACCATCAATGAAGCCCAACATACCATTGACATGGATGACCCGTCAGATCAAGGAGATGGTTGAGAAGGAAGGAGACGAGCCCGGAGACAGCGGGACACTCACCAGGCGGTCTAGGCAGAGAGACGACTCCACATTGAAGAGACACCATAGCACTACCAAAGGTACATTTCTCCTATTTTGTGACAGAGAAATAGGAATAAAATAGGGCTACATGTAAAATAATTTGTATGATTGTTTTGTTAATTAAAACTCATAATTTTTCAGAACCAATAGAGACACCAGTGTACAGCATCAGCAGTGTTTCATCAGGCAGCCCTGTGAGACACGATCCTCCATCACCCACCTACGGACACTACGAGACCATAGCTCGGGATCCTTACAGGAGCAGCATCGATACTGCTTCATCGCTGTATGGATACACCGTGTATGATAAGACTCAAGTACCAGAGGTCAATACTGAGGAACTACCGCTACCACCGCCTCCTATAGATGTTCCAGACCCCATGTTTAGTTCCACACTGAGTCTGGACTCTTTACCACCACCCCCACCCATAGAGCCCATTGAAGACCTCAATGGATCTCAGCTAAGTCTGCCCCCACCACCTCCGGAACACGCTATTGAGAATCACTCAGTAAGAGTCCAGGATATAGTAAGCCAATTGACAGCTCAGCAAATAGAACAGACTTCAAGAGCGGGCCAAAGAAGTAGCAGCAGAGTCTCAGACCACAGTCGAACATTCCCCCGTCAGCTTTCCATGGACAGTGTCAACTCGGACACCTCAAAGACTTCATCTCTACAATCCGATAAAAGCCTGTACGGTCACACACAGAATAATGTAGCATATGGTGCCTGCCTTGTTGAAATGCAGACCAAAAAGATAAGCAACGGGAGCCCGAGTTTGCAGAAGAAAACCACCGACTCCAACACAAAAGAGAGGTCCAGTTCTATGAAGAAAGTAACTTTCCCAGATGACCTACCGACATGCTCCGACAAGAAGAATAAGAAGATAACATTCAACTTGACAGATGCACCGCCCTCCCCGAGGAAACCTCTCCCGCCAAAACGTAACGAAAGCACGCGGCTGTCTTCGCCTAAGAAATTAGCCGACTCAAACAGCAACCCACCAAAGGAGTTCTTGAAAGACTTACAAAGAGTGATGAGGAAAAAGTGGCAAGTGGCGCAGAAGTGTAAATTAGAGCCTGCGACAACGCCACACGAGGTGCTCGGTTTCAGAGAGTACCCATTATCAGATGATTATAAAGAGACGAGTGTGTCAATGTGGGTTCAAGAACATTATGGAGCGGGTAATGGTGTTGAGGATCCGTTCTACGAAAATGTGTACGGGAGTAATGCGGCACCGCCGCGTCGCGAGGAACCAAAGCCGATTAAGAAGAGGCCACCTCCAGCCCCCCCTCGCAGAAGTGACTCCACCCACCTCACCACGCACCCCGGACTTCCGTCCACCTCGAGCCTAACCCATCCATCTCCAGTTCAACCGACCGCTTGAAACTGTCTTAGCACCTTGCTCACAATGCTCGGCTTAGACGGCTGCTTGTGTGCCAAAGGTGGTTTTGATAAAGTGTAAACATTCAGTGTTATGTGCATGAAGAGAACATGTGTCGTAAAAACATTTTAGTGGCATTATATCGTCCATTTTAACTGTGTAGTGAGATGCTCTCTGAACGCTTGTGGAAGCACTTACCTTTTAGAAAAAAAATAAGGATAGATGTGTATTGTCGCAGGAAATGGAACTTTAGTGGCATGTGGTATACTCGAAAGGGCCAAGGGAACCCTAAATACTTACCTCCTCTCAATGTGTGGTCAATTGAGATTGCTAGTTACTTTGTGTCAGTTGGAACAATGTTCTATGTGGTGATTTTGAATAAGATTAGAGCTATGGAAGTAAGTAAACCCTTACAAACTATAGGCAGACACTAAGTACCTTGTGTCATAGATGTTTGTTTCTAACAGTTACTACTTCCATTGTAATAATTTATCTAAATAATATAAAGTTTGGAATGAAGGTTGGTGGTGCTATTTTAAAATGGTATTATAAGATAAGTCACTATGTTAGTTCATTTATATGTTCCGTATGAAATAGACATGGCAAAATTGTTTATATCAATTGGAGTTTTGTCAGTTTGTTCCTACTTTAAATTTCAGTAATCCTAAAGCCCCTTTTAATACAATTATTCAGTAAAATGACAATTTGGTGATATTTAACTATATTATACCACTTATTCAATTTCCTTGTTTTACCAATGAAAACATCAATATTCAGTATAATCGCTTTTATGCAAGCACAAAATGAAAATATTGTTACCATATAAAATTTTGTGCACTTCTTTAGAGAGGTTTATTCCTAATTTGTGCCATAGTATCTATTATTAGTCCTTTTACCAGGCAAAGCTTAACTATATACAAAATTTTAGAACACTTAGTTTACCAAACGCTATCTACAAGTCTATGCAGTAGATATTTTTATGTTTATATATAAAATTATGTATGGTGTGTTGAAAATATTGTAGTTTTTACACAGACTGTAAAGAATGTTGACTACATTCATAAATCCATCTTACAGAATATGATTTCAATATAAATACATATTATTATTTCTTCAGAAGAAAAATTAAAATCACAGTATTTTTAGCAGACTATATGTAGTTTCTAAATGTAGAAAACTATAATTTGTAGAAAGGATATAAAATTAGTCACATAATATGTTAATCATACTATGGGAAAACATAAAAATTTAGTAGAAATAATATTAGTTAGAACACGAAACTCCAATGTATTATGATCTCACTCCCAGCGATATTTCAACTATATATTCGAGTAAATATTTGGCAAATTATATTATATTTGTTATAATTAACAAAAAAAGCGAAAGCCTAGAACTTTGTATTAGGTTTTATCGAAAATTTGACCAAGTTGAACTAAAGTGTCAGGTAACAAAAGACTTGTGTAACACGCGGGAGAACACATAGGTAAATAAGAGGCTCTAGGTTAAAAAATATGATGTTTCTGCTATGAAAAATAGTTACATATTCGTAAAAAATATAGTTTAAATATTCCCCCAGGGCTTTTAATGTTTCTAGTAATTATAAACTATGACTGGTCATAATTAAAAATTGGTAAAATTGTAGGAAAAAATACGCATACATTTCCATGTTTTTCGTGGACTGATTTTTAAAATGTAATAATATAAATTGTTGTTATATAAGTAAATTATACAAGATTTCTTAGTCAGTTTAATATAAAGTATCATATAATGATGATATTCTGAAAGTTATATAGTAGTCCTATGGCAATCTAATTATTAACTTGTAAATGTTTGTAAACTTATACCTTTCAGCTTCTTTTAAGCTATTCTGATTATTTATAAAATTTGGAATATATTTTAAATATATTCCAAATAATTTTATATATTTCGAAATGGACTTTATAAATGTTTATTCAAATTTTTAATGCAATAAGTGAAAATTGTTAAAAATTGTATATTCACTGTATATTTTTACAAACTGTTTTAAAATATGAATCGACAGTCTATACTCTCTTGAATTCTGTCTGTTGCCATGGGACTACTGTAGTTTTATGTGTAGTTTGAAGTGGTCTTACTTTTGGTGATACAAAATCGATAATACTCTTCAATATCAATATTGCACTATAAAGTAAGGCGGGTTTTTAATATGCAAACACAATATAAGATTCGGTAAAATCAATTACGGATATTTTGGGCATAATATGATCTACTGCTTAAGTAAAGACGTTTAAGTAAAAAAATAATTGTCATACTAGAAAAAAAAATTATATGGTCGTACGAGTTTGTGTTTTGCGAAGAGCCACCCATACATGAGATGATTTTTTACTTTGAGTATGACATTTATTTTTTGCCTAAACGTCTTTACATAAGCAGTGGATCATGTGCCCGAAGTATCCATAATTGATTTTCAGAGACATATTATATACTTAGCGGTATGCTTGACACTTGTGTAAATGTAGTGAAAAGTATAAATGCTTAACAATAATTTTATTACTATGAGATGTGTAATTTTTATTATATATTATATGATATTGTATAGTTAGTGAAATATTCATTGAGCCGATGTATGTAATAATTCTAATAACACAAAACTTTCCACCTTTATAGTGATTTTTGTCCCGTCTTTCATAATAATAATGATAGAATCCATCCAAATTGACACGGATCGTAAGACTGATATACAATGACCCATTCCTGACAATAAAGTTGCGTCCAAATTGCATTATGTCCGGATACGATTTTTCCATTTTTACTAATGTGTATTCAAGAAGGTTTTCAGTAATCAGTACTTAAATCACTTCCTAAACGTAACTCCCTAAGTTAGTGTTTAAATAGATTTAAGTAACCTAACATGGATCAAATGTTATAAGCAGGATCATCTTTCATACTCATTGACTTGCCATTGCCAAGATATTTTGTTACAACTCTTTTTTTTTTACGTTTCTTAACTTTTCCCAACTTACCTTCCCAGTGGCGAAGGGTTCCTATAACTCCATTCCTATCGGCTTCCCTTGTCACTTACCTTTTGCAAACCTTCATAGAAATCCCTACCTATTATACAGGCTCCGGCTTCCCTGCGAAGGAGAAGCAGCCTTTGCCACTGTACCTTCCTCTGCATAAATATCATCTTCCATCGTAAACAAAACTTTTTAAAGCTTAGTAATTACTCGAAGAGATGATAATTTTATCTATCGCGATTTTTCGCGATACCACATCTTCACTTCACACTTCGCGACTCCAGCCTCAAGATTATCTTGGTACCAGTGAGATCACTGACTTGTCTTCTTATCCCAATATAGTTTTTTTGTATCTGTACATGAATTATAAGATCCATCTGCAATCGCTCAGACTTGACCGAAGCTTTAAAATGGTCAATGTAAATTAGGATAGAGATTGAACATTGTTTTAATTATAACTTGATGTCTTTTAATCTTATACAAACCTAATTGTTCGATTAACATTAGGTAGTCTGTGTTATTAATAAATGTATCAATAGAAAATTATTATTTTCAAGTATCTAAAATGTCAAGTCGACTGTCCGCCTCTAATTAATATAAGGTTGTTCAAAAAGCAATTAGTACGGATATTTTGGGCGTATAATCTATTACATATCTAAAAACGTTTAGGCAGAAGAATAAAATTTGAAAAAAAAAAAAACTGCATAAAACCAGGCAAGTGTATACGTACTTCGCGTGTAACTTCGTGTGTAAAAATGGAGTAAAATAAAAGTAAAATTAAAAATTTTAAAAACCCCCCGACACAAAAAATAAACTCTAAAAAATAATAAATAATATTTTAAACGTATTATAATTATATTATCACATATAATATTATGTAAGTTGAAATAATTTTATTTTCCAATCGTCGTCGCCTCGTCGGGGGACCGCTAAAGTTTATAAAGTATTTTTACAACAACAGCTAATTAATTATTACGAATTACATTTAGGTATGAGCAAATTTTTTTCGGAGTAAATTCTGCGACTACACCTGTTTTTTTCACATAGCGGTCCCCCGACGAGACGACGACGATTGGAAAATAAAATTATTTCAACTTACATAATAATATTATATGTGATAATATAATTATAATAGGTTTAAAATATTATTTATTATTTTTTAGAGTTTATTTTTTGTGTCGGGGGGTTTTTAAAATTTTTAATTTTACTTTTATTTTATCCTTTTTAAAGTAGGTATAAATAATGGTTACCTTACCATATACATACTTTCAACATCATTGAAGTAACATGGTACCAAATTTCGAATCGATAGGACATGTGGACGATAGTCAGATCCCCTCATCAACTAATAAAGAAAACATGATCTTCAAACGGCTAATCAGGTCATGTTACCTTACCATGTTCTTTAAATTTCGTTGAAGTAATACGGTACCAAATTTCGAATCGATCGGACATAAGAAAGTTAGTTAGATCCCCTCATTAACTAGAAAAGAGCTGATCATTTTCAAACGGCTGATCAGGTCATGGTTACTTTACCATGTTCTTTGAATATCGTTGAAGTAACACAATACCAAATTTTGAATCGATCGGACATTGGAAAGTTAGTCAGATCCCCTCATCAACTAGAAAAGAGCTGATCATCTTCAAACGGCTGATCTGGTGGTGGGACCGCCAATTTTCTCTTCAAACGAAGCTACGAACACTCTCGATTAAGTCATCAATATTCTCTTTCAGTGCGCTTTCATTTGAGACCTTACACGAGTATATTTCCACATTCGGTTTTTCTTCCCCGCTTTAACCCCCCACAACTTTTAAACGGCTCAACCGATTTTCATCAAATATGTCTAAGAATCTCGCAAGAAGAAACTCGCATGTAAGTCACCTTTAATACAAAAGAAACTAAATTGAAATCGCTTCATCCGTTCGGGAGCTATGATGCCACAGACAGACAGACAGACACACCCACAGACAGACAGACAGACCGACAGACAGACACGTCAAACTTATAACACCCCTCTTTTTGCGTCGGGGGTTAATTAACATCCTTCAGCGCCATTTCCTCTCGAATATTCTCGGTGCCAAACATCAAAACTAAATAACGCGACGGGGCGGCGACGGCCTTTGAATCGTTTACTCGGGGACGGGGCGTTAGCTCCATTAAATCGCTCTTCTGACGTCACAGTAGATAGAAAAATAATGGCACGCTTGGTTTCTACACAGACGATGAGACTTGCGTGGTGTCTATTTAATAGACAATAGACAGACAGAATAGGTAGACCGCTTGATTCGCGAATCACTCAAGAGTGTGCAGGTTCGTTTCCCAGGTTGTGGCATGTACCAATGAGACTTTCAGATCTCAAGTAGGTACCTACATTATACGGACGCTCTAACGGTGAAGGGAAACATCTTCCGCACATTATTGGCCCCAGACGTATTGACCAGTCATTCCTCTGGACTAGGCTGACTGTGTTGTGAGAATGCCGTATGTGCTTGGGCAACCATACGACATTTAAAAAACCAACTGTCCCAGGCACTACAGTATTTCAAGAGTGGTTACATCGCTCGGAGAATACTGTATAAATCATACAATAACAGATGAAAATGCCTAAGTTTATCAGACGAAAAATCGGAGTAGGTTCTCAAGTCATCGCGTATTTTATTTTATTTTTCAATGTCTTATACGTAGTAGATCATATGCCCAAAATATCCATAATTAATTTTGATCAACTTTATATATATCTTTTGTTTCTGTTAATTCTATCAATAAATATGTCACGTTAATTATAACCAAAATCAGCTATCACTAACTAAGCCAATATTACGTTAATAAGGTTTTGTTTTTAACGTTTATAGCTCCGAAACATTATCCTTAAAATAAATATACTTTCTACTAGTTAAATTACTATATTCATATCATCCTTGTTTTTAAAAAATGTTAATTTCTGTAAACTGATTTTCAATTATTGAAGAAATCATAATATGGTTTTTATACCTATAATACTGTTTTAAGTATGATGCATGTAACATGTTGGCCTGTGAATTTTAACAAAAACATTAGAAATACGCACGATAAAACATAATATAGCCAGCTTAGCAAAACATTAATATATAACACTGCCATATACCTTAGCAGCTTACGTCGTAGGACATAAAACGACACATATTATTATATTAAATAATATGGATAATGATGTATAATAAAATCTGTCCTAGAATTGAAGTGTACTAAATATTAGATACGGGTTATTTTCAATATTTTTGGCATCTATTGTAATTGTTTTATTATTCTCAATTTTATATATTATGCATTTATTAGTATGTATTATTAATTATTATTACACATTATTGTTTAAATTGTACAGTTTGTAATAATTTTAATATTAATTCTTTGTATATTTTCACGAATATAAAAAAATCGGAATAATTGTTTTTTATTTTTTTATTTGTTAAAATATTGTTAAATAGATAATAAATAGATGTTGCCCGAGACCTTATCCTTCTCGTCTCGTTCTAGTCTCGTTTCAGCCTGGTGACGTCCACTGCAGGCCTCCGTCCTCATAAAGCTTTCAATCATTGGCGTAGCTAGGAATTTTGTCTAGGGGGGGCAGCCGTCCTTGGTTAAGTTATTTAAGTTAGTAATTCATTAATACTGTCTAGGGTCTAGGGTGGGCAAAGAGGTTTCTAGGGTGGGCGTTGCCCACCCTTGGTTTCCGATTTTAAAATCATTTAAAATATTTGCCTATAAATCCGCGGACTTGAGCTTGCAGTCCATACTTCATAGACTTAGCTGACGTGCTTGTCAAATACTGTGCAATCTTGAGCGGGACCGATAAGTCTATGCATAAAATCTCTAAAAGCCCAAATTAACAAGTAAACATTAAGAATGATTCCCGCAAATTCAAGAATGCTTATTCTGTGTCCGTGTATAAAATTGTTCTGTTTCTTTATACCTTTCGCGGTTTTGCTTGGGGTAGGCTGTGTTCATCTCGCCAGGTTTTTAGTTAGTGCTACAGAAATAGCTTCTATTAAAGTGAATGCTTTTGTGAACAAAACCCAGTTTTGATAAGGCACGGTAAGCTAAAATGAAATGTCTTGAAATTTAATAGACACCAGTAGGAAGCCCGACCTTTAGAACCAAACATTTAGAAACCTCTATTGTATCTACTTATTATTAAAAAGGTATGCTTCCTTCCTTTTAATTTCATAACTTTTACACAAGTATCTATACCTATTTTGATGAAAATTGTGAAAATTACTATAATTTTTAACCGACTTCCCAAAAAAGGAGGCGGTTATACGTTCGGCTGTATATATTTTTTTTATTTTTTTTGTATGTTCAACGATTACTCCGCCGCCTGTGGACCGATTTTAAAATTTTTTTCTGTGATGTATAGGGTGTAATCCCAAATTGGTCCTTTTGATATCAAAGTGGTGACCTGATGATGGGATCCATGAGGAATCGAGGGAACTCTTCGAAATTTATATGGAAACATATGGTGATTTTGACTTTTTCTGAAGTAGTTCAAGCATATGCTACCAAAAAGTGAGATTTTGCTCCAAGGTATACCCTGGATCCAAAAGTACAGAACAGAACTCCTGACTCCTTATAGATAAATGTTTGGGGATTTCGGCGTTGTTTTAAGAACTGCAAGCATATGCCACCCTGTCAATTAGAGTAATCATCATCATCATCTCCACTATCAAACCATACATCATCAGATTATGATGATATAAAAGGTACTTCTCATAGTATTTTACACTAACACGGAGATCTTTGAACATTACTCTGCCGTTTATGGACCTATTTGAAAAATTCTTTTGTTGTTGTAAAGGGTTTAATTCGAAATTGGTCCTTTAGTCACTAAAGTGGAAACCTGATGATGCGATCCATGAGGAATCGAGGGAACTCCTGGAAATTTATATCCACACATATAGTGATTTTGACTTTTACTGAAGTAGCACAAGCATATGCTACTAAAAAATAAGATATTGTACCAAGGTATACCCTGGATCCAAAAACACTGAATAGAACTCCTCAGCCTTTAAAGATATGCGTTTGGAAATTTCGGCATTGTTTAAAGAACTGCAAGCATATGCCACTTTATAACTTACAGTAATCATCATCATCATCTTAATAACAATACCCGATGGAAGCTTGGTGCGTATTCAATTATACATTCGATCGTTTAGTTTAGACGTACTTAAGACGTATTAATAATAACTTAACAAAATATATCACTAAAAAGGGTGAAATTATTATTTTTAAACGAAAAATTAAACCGACTTCCAAAGTAAAAATACACAAAAAAGTATGAAATAAAACTTAATTTCTAAATAATTCCCCTTTCAAATTCGGCTAAAATTTTTACTATTTCTCTACTCAATCTTATTAATTTTGAAGTCGGTACCAGAAAATATGAACGTAAGTTCTATAAAATGTTGTTGGATATTGTTTGGGCTGGTACCGATTTCAAAATTAAGAAGATTGAGTAGAGAAATAGTAAAAATTTTAGCCGAATTTGAAAGGGGAATTATTTAGAGATTAAGTTTTATTTCATACTTTTTTGTGTATTTTTACTTTGGAAGTCGGTTTAATTTTTTGTTTATTATAAAAACTAATCCGACGACTACGCATAGATGTATAATAATAAAAGGAGGCGACTACGTAAATTATATAGCCTTTGTTACCCGGGCAGTTATTAGTAATTATTACGAATCTATTTCAACCTCATTTCTTAAAATCGGACCTGTAGTTTAGGCGCTACGGTGGAACAAACATACATCGTTTCCAGGTATTCTCTCTTGAGAATTTTTATTCGCCAAGTTTTTTTTTTTACAATTTACCGTGGCAACCTTTGGTGGCAACGCAACTAGAAAGTTGTAAAAGTACTATAAATACCAAAAGTATAATATAATAGTGCTCTCACACTGCTGTTAAATATAAATAATATATATTTACTAACGTTAGTAAACATTTGATTACGAGTACAAACATATTTTGATGACAATACAAAAAAATATTTTCATGATTTCCAACGGCAGTATGGGACAATTAATGCTATCTACAGACACACGAATTTGGTACGGAGCGTACAGCGAACCATATCCGGAGACCAAATTCGTGTCGCTACACACGCACGAATTTGGTACGGTGCAGTGAAGCGAAACGCTCGACACTCGTGTGTTCGATTTTATGCTCTATTACATTAGCACAGAGTTCTATTTACAGTGCGGTTTTTAAACGACGACGATAATTCCCGCAATTCATTGATAACGGGCAGTGATACCAACACTTAAAAAAATATTTCTCCCCAAATTTTACCCCTGATTACTTATACCATTGACAGGTCTAAGAGATAATAAGCTAGAAAGAAAGGTTATGTGTTTAACATAAAGACTTACGCGTGAATAACATAAAACTAACTTGTCTTAATCTGATTTCACTCCCAATACATTTTCATATCCCTGGCTATGTACACACATTAAAATAATTTTTATTATTACATACAAATTAATTCATAAGGAGTAAACTCTAAACATCCTGTCCTCTAGTGAACCCCGTAGATATTTTCCCTAATTTTGGGGGGTACATCCCTAAGTTGGCAACACTGATACTGTTGTACGGCCAAACCGCCGGACTGCTCTACACACGCACGAATATGGTACGGAGCGTACCAGATCCGATGCGGACAACGGTGAACTCTTCGCCTTCTTCATAATATGTTCGCCGGACTGCCCTACACACGCTCGGATCTGGTACGGAGCGTACCAGATCCGCTGTACGCTTCGTGTGTCTGTAGACACCATTATTGGTGCTCATGAAACTTTGAGTATCCACTCATGACTTACTCATGAAGTCTTCGAAGCCTGCTACTGGGTGCGGTTGTCATGGCAACACAAAATTAATTTTGATCAATGGCGACGGATGACGCGAAATGTAAACTCGCAAAACTGTTGCAAGACCTAGAAGTCCTGGATTTAAAATTACCTGAAAAATGTAATGACGTCATTAAACATATTCGTCAAAAATTTGAAAATGAAATCGAGAATGAGCAGTTGACCATGGAGAAATATGAAAACCCATATGTTGTGGACAAAAATCTTCTGCTAGAAAATGAAAGGAAGCTTAAAGAACTATTAGCTGAAAGCAGACGGTAGGTACCTATATTGTATTCACAACTTAGTGGTAATACATAGTAAGTTTTTTTACATAAGTAGTAAGCAGGTCATGTTTGAAGAAAAACTTTAACTTAGAAAACAATGTAATCGAATAATTTAAGCAATTAAAACTATAAGTCTTATTTGTCTTGTAAGTATTTATTCTTAGTAGGTATCATCTAAAAGGACATAAATAGTAGAATATTATAGTTTATTACAAAAAATGTCAACAACACTAATAAAATTTCCTTCTAAGACTCTGCAGCGCTAAAACTATTAATTTGACACAAAAATGCTCAAAAAATAAATTGTAGAAAATTATATATAGTTCATATTCGTGGAACATATTTTTATCGTAAAGTTTGTCTGTAAAATATAGCCAAAATATTAAAAGATATCGCCATTTTTTTAAGATGGCGGATCGAGTGGTAGCAATATTGGGTAGCAAATTTTAAATTCGGAAAGAATACATACAAATCTATCAAAATCACGCTACATTACGTGCAAATTACTCATGATTTACCTATTAGTAGGTAAGTATCACAGGAGGTAACTTCATCCCGGTCTGGCTGAGTTTTGGCCAGGTTTGAACATGCCAGACGATTTTCGAAAGAGGATAAGGAGACGAATAGATTGACATAATATAACTAGACCTTGTTCTCTATGAGCTATTTTTACTGAAAACACGTTCAGGGCGGTCTGGCTGGAAACTGGTCAAGAGTAGGTAGGACTGCCAGACTTGCATTTTTATCGGTTTCTAGTTGGCGCGCAGCCGTGTATAACAACAGTTTTCTTGTTCCTTGTGAGCTTTTTTACTCCAAAAATCTTCACACATTTTAGTCAATAAAAAAAATCTACCAGGTTTATAACCGCCAGACCGGCGGTTTTATATCAAACTTTAGGGCCCCTAGGCCCCCTAGCGATCTGCAGTGGTCCAATGCTTGTTCTCGATGAGCTCCTTTTTCGACGGTGGGCGCTAGCTCTATAATCACATAATAGGTATTAGATTAGGGAGCAAATGTCCCTAAGTTTACGTCCCTGTAAGTTATAGGGACGTGAACTTTAGGTACCTACCTACTTACTAATAGGGAATATGCATAAAATATAAAAATAGCTTAAAATATAATAATATGATACTAGACAGAAAAATAAAGAAAATGGCGAGAAAATTTTCAAAATCTGTTGATAAATGAGCAAGATATAAGCGGTCAAAGTTTGTAATCTATCTCTTTCTAGCAAAACGAAATTTAGTATGAACTTTCTATGAAAGTCGTGTTATGTGACGTCACGATACACGTCGGATCTCTCTGTCTAATATACCACTTTAAACGTTCATATCTTCGTTATTTTTAATGATATCAAAAAACTGATTTTACCATACGGTTTACCAAACAAGATAGATCTCTAAAAAAAACGTGCATATTCCCTATTGTGCCTTGTATTCACGACGGTTACATATGCCGTGTAATACGTTGGAACTTGGAACTGTGTAATATGTACCTATACAGACGTCAGTACCTAAGGTTTTTGTGTTTGCAAGGTGGATAAAAAATAATTTATAATCGCCTTATGTACCTATTCATATACATTTCAGAGAAAAACGAGATCTACGTGCCGGTTCATCTGCGTCAGATACTAAAAAACCATGGCGAACTAATTCACACAAAGAAAAACTTGCTAGAATAGACAGCGAATTAAAAAGACACTCCGAAAAATCCAAGGAAGCTATAAATCCAATGGAAGAGAATGAAATGCGACTCTTAATTCAGGAATGTGAAAAGGAAAGTCCGATTTCGCGTCCAGTGTCTGCAAACCGCTTACAAGAAATTGTTTTGGAAGCAAAGAAAAATCTTCCTAATTTTCAATATAAAGTTGAAAACACTACAGCTACTAAAATATTGTCAGAAGCTCAGTCTCTTGTTAATAAGAATCCAGCGTCTTAATAATAACTAAACACAAGTTATTTAATATTTTAAATTTTAATAAAATACATAATATGTACCTACCTATGTTTCAAAGTAATTTTAACACTACCTATTATTGGAATATTTCCACCTTTAGGTTTTTTTTAAATTTGCCGCCACTTCCTAAACTCGAAATGAATGGTTGTGTTCCGCGAAAGAAAAAAAAACAGGCTATTATCGGCCTGGACACGTTTGCTAACATCAATATTTATGTGGACTTTGACTAGACTTTGGACTTGTCGATTTAAAAAGACGGTGTTGAAAATTTGAACAAAAATCCAATTTCCCGCCTTTTTAACTTGACACTGGTAAATGTATAAAAGCTAGAAAAGCCGACACCTATAAACATGAAGCATAGATACCAGGAGTCCGAACGGTATAGGCTTTTTAATAATAATTATGTACACAATAATAGGACCAGATCTTATTCTCTTTTCTGCCGCTAGGCGTGCGAGACCGACGAGTACCAAGTGTTGCCAATACTATTATACCGAGTGTTGCCAATACTATTATTTATTACAATTATTTTTAAATTACCGTTAGGCAATTACCGTGTTCTACGATATCTATTTTTCGAGAACAGTTTCTAAGAATTTCCTTAAACTTTTAAATAATAAGATTTCAATCTTTCCAGAGCTGTCAATAGCAACTTTAAACTTCCCGCGTAATTTCAAACGAGTGCATGTCGGACCGTCGCGCGCTCTACCGGCAAAAATCTGTCCCCGTAATTGAGACCATTAATTTAACATTACGTTCGGACTCCTTGTTATCTATACTTCGTGCCTATAAATAAAAAAAAGACTGACGTTTACGTCTTGGATTTGAAGTTTCTAGAGATGTACCTATCACGTACAATATCGGTAAAATTGTAATCGATATAATATATAATTGAATCGAAAAAAGTGTTCACTTTTCGTGTATGTAAAATATTGCTTGGACGGAAAAATAAATTTAAACTTTTAATGCGGTTGTATATCATCAGACTTTTAACTTTGCTATTTACAATGCCTGGAAAAATATATCTGTGTCATAAAACTTAAACTCGTTACGTTCGTAATCAGAAATAAAAGCTAAGGGAGACTTAGCTTTTATTTCTGATTACTCGATCCACATGGGAGACTTGGTACACTCAATTTACAGACCCTGTATGAGCAATATTTAGTTTTACAGTGGCTACTGGCTATAGTCGGCGGTGTACGAATTACTATACCTGCTAACTTTTTATATTAAGTACCGCCAGATCTGGCAATTTTTTTAAACGGACGGTGGATGGTAAAATCGGTAAATGATTTTTGTTGCAAATAATTTTCCAATTAAATTATTTATTTTCCGACTTTTTAGGGTTCCGTAATACTTAAGGAACCTTTATAGTTTCGCTCTGTCCGTCTGTCTGTCTGTCTGTCTGTCCGCGCCTCTAGCTCCTGTAATTATGAATATAAATTGATGTTTGGTGCAGTTATAGATTGTGTATAGATCACGGTTTCGGGATCATAAAAAAATAATAATTTTATATTTTAGGGGTGGCTCTCCATACATGTGAAGTGGGGATGAAAAATATTTTTTCACTCTACCCCATCGTGTGGGGTATCGTAGAATAGGTCTTTTAAAATAAAGGCAAGGTATCATACGTTACTTTTTTATAAAGTTGAACATTTTCGAGTAATCGGCCTCCAAAGTAGTTTGTAAGTTGGTCCCCCCCCCTAGCATATTTAAACTATAGGAGATAGAAACTTGCAAATTTCCATGCTGATTGATCATGCTAAAAACTCTCTAGGAAAATTATTGTGAACCAAATCGGACAGCAACTTATGGAGTAATTAAAAAAAAAAGCATATTACGCGTTTATAGTTACGGAACCCTCCTTAGACATGCCGTGACATGCTCTTGGTTAGGTTATTTTTTATAAAACTAATGAGCAAACGGGTCACCTAATGGAAAGCGATTACCGTCGCCCATGGACACCCGCAACATCAGACGAGTTGCAAGTGCGTTGCCAGCCTTATAGGAAAGAATACGCTCCCTTCTTGAAGGTTTGCAGGTCATTATGGTCCGGAAATACTGCTGGCGACAGTTCATTCCAGAGTTTTAAAGTGCGGGGCAGAAACCTTGGGGTAAAGTGCACGGTGGAGGACTGCCACTCATCAAGGTGATGAGGATGATAAATATTTTGTCGCTTGGAACGGTGGCGAAAAGTTGCAGCAGGTATAAGTCGGAACAATTCCTCGGAGCACTCCTCGTAATAGGTAAGTATATGTATAACCGATAGAGGATGCAGAGCGATGCTACATCTCTACGTAGCTCTAAGGAGTCTAGCCTGTTTGAAATACTATGGCAGTCGATAATTCGAGCGGCCCTTCATTGGATACGATCCAAAGGGAGAAGCTAGTACTTTGACGCCTCTGCCCAGAGATGAGAACAGTATTCCATGTGAGGCCGAACCTGCGCCTTATAAAGTTAATGTAGGCGTTGGACCGGACTGAAATACTGCTTTGACCTGTTCAGAACACCAAGTTTCTTGGAGGCTAACTTGGCCATGCCCTCCAGATGATATCGGAACTGGACTCGCTCGATATGTTTACACCAAGTATTCCAATGTTGGAGGAGACAGCTGTTATGGGTATGCTTTTAAAAACGAGGACATACGACCATTGGTAACTTTTTAGCGATGAAGGCGCAAACTTGTGTCTTAGAGGGCCGGTTGAATTGACATAATAGTTACTTTGAAACTATATTTAAGATGCTAAAGTAAATTGATAAAAGAAAAAAGATTTCATGTGTAGTTTTGTTAAAAAAAAACAACGGGTTGCACTCCGGGTGTGCCGGCAGAAGTGAAAAACGAAACAGCAGGAGCAGGCATACATTTTCGCCGCGCGCGTGCGGTAGAGAGGGGGATATTACTTCCTCTCCTACGCCGCGCCGCCGCGCGCCGGCGCGGACGCACGGTGGGTCGAAAATCGGCTTTCATAGACATAGAAATGAAATCTCATAAGTGACAGATTTTCACGTGTCAGGACACGTGACCTGATCGAAAATACGTCAGGACGCGAGTTTAATATTTTTTACCTATCCCAAAAAAGTGCACAACGCCGGTAAGGAGTTTTCACTTAAAAAAAACAAATTTTTACATGTCTGTCGTCAAATACTCTACTTTAGGGTTCCGTAATGCACAAGGAACCCATAAAGTTTCTCTCTGTCAGTCTCTCGGATCTCCGCGCATCTGTAATTACGAATATAAATGGATGAAAGTTAAAGATATAAATCGTGTATCGGTTATCATAAAATAATAATAATTTTATATATTAGGGGTGGCGTAGCGGGGGTGTCTGCCGCTCGGGGCGGATGATAATTTTGCCGCCCCCTTATTTAGGTTTTACATACATTACCTACGTACATTAATTCTAGAGAACTTTTCGGCAAGAATAGTCATCATTATTTTGCATTAGACAAGTTAGATTTAAAATATAAAAAATATGTAAGTTTTAAATTATTTTAATTCAACCACTTAGATGACATTTCAACAAATAAATTTTAATGAATAGTTGTGTGAACACTAGAACTTTATTGAAAAAATATAAGTAATTAAGAAGTAAAAACGTTTCATATTTATTAAAAAACTAGCGACCCGCCCCAGCTTCGCACGGGTACAATACTGATACTAATACTACAGAATATCTTTAAACCTCTAACAAAACGGGCGAAATCTAGTCAAAACAAACAGAAACAAATTAATATAGGTACCTACTAAAACTCAATGAAATAAGTAGGTGGGTATACTTTTATCGTATGAAATACAGTTCGCGCAACGGTTTATGAGCGCTCAGTGAAAGTGGAGGGGATCGATCGCGCATGTGACCAATAGCAAAGAATGTATATTACTAACGTACCAATAGCGTGTCGGCAGCCACGTTCGGCATGCGTTCGGCGCATCTGACTTCTGCGCATACCCTCTCTACTTTTGTCGAAAGATCATAATTCGTTGCGCGACCTATGTTTGTATGTTTGTTTGTTTTTAAACGCGTTTATTTTACTCATGCTATTAATCCTTATCAAAATAAATTATTTAATCACTAAGTACAGTTTATGTAGATAATATTTGGTCTTTGAATGATTGAAATTGGACGTGTGGTTTTGAAGTTATGGCGATATTAAAATATTACGATTTCTGCTGCACGGCCCGTTGCGAAGTGGGCGTCACCAAGGCGGGGGGGCGCGTGCGGGGGGGAGTTTAGATCTATGGTATTCCATACGATAAAAGTATACCCACCTACTTATTTCATTGAGTTTTAGTAGGTACCTATATTAATTTGTTTCTGTTTGTTTTGACTAGATTTTAGAGGTTTAAAGACATTCTACTACAGTATTAGTATCAGTATTGCACCCGTGCGAAGCTGGGGCGGGTCGCTATAATTAATAAATATAACAATTGGTTCGACACATGAGACGTAGTTAGTAGTTGAATTATTAAAATGCCGCATATTTAATGAAAAACAAATGAAACATTGACATAAATATTGTTCCATTATTTCATGGAAGATAATAAAGATTATAATTTTGCGCAAAATCACTCCCGCCGGCCGCCCGTGTCGACTCGAGTGCTACGTGCATGCGCGCTCGATTAGGCGAAAATAGTGAAAAGGTGCGAAATCGCGAGGAAAACGTAAATTTAATAATATTAGGACTTGTCCTCATTTTGCTTCTTGTGTGGTAACTACTCTGTATTTTCATACAATCAAAAAATTAACATTATCTCAGCTAGAAAGAAAGAAATTAAATATTTTATGTGCTAATCCAAGAGAAAAAAACTTCTACTAAAATTTAAGTATTACAGACTTTGTTATTTTTCTCGTTTATTAGTTATTTGAGTTTTTCTTATACACAAGTGTGTGAACAGAGGGACCCAACATAATGGTCCATATCTTCCAAATGCGCCGATAGATTTTTCAGAAATTTTGTCTATGAATTGTACAAATTTTCTACTAAAACTCTACGTAGATTTTTTTTTAAAGTCAGTAATATATCGCGAAATGAGTATGTCATATTTGTGTGAACTGAAGAGACACTTCGGTGGTTGTAGATTTTTTATTTCTAATGCTATGTATTTGATAAATTTGTGAAAACTTTTACAAAAGTTCTACTAAAATTCTGTAGTAAAAAAAACGTAATTTTCCACATACTTTTCGAGATCTGGAAAATAGCGGTGTGTGAACTGAGGGACCACACTCTGAGGGCTCTTAAACTATCTTTTTACAAATTCCCAGATTTGTTCTACAATTTTTTTTAGACGTCTACTAAAACTTGCTATACTTATTTTCGGGAAATTCAGGTGGGTCCCTCAATCCACACGCATACTACTAGATACTATTTATTAGCTAACACAGGTTTAGGCTAGGCTACTTCATCGCAAAACTTGTCACTACAGGTAAGTAGGTGTATATAAAAGTGTCGCCCGGGGCGGGCCTCGAGATACAGCTCAAAATAAAAGAAATATTTTCATATAAAGTTTATTTACATAACATACATAATAAGTGACAAGAGTAGCTATAGTAATTAAAACAAAAGAGTAACTCAGTAGCGCAGTGGTTAGGTGCGGGCGTCTCGCGCACCGCGTTTGAGACGACAGGTAATACAGCTAACTGATACATTACAATAAAATATATCTCATAAAACTATAAAAAATAACTAAAAAGATAATGATCTACTACTAGATATGTGCGATATCGAGTCGCTGCATTAATAACAACTGATAATAAAACAAATAATTAAAATGGAATTTATCATTAAAAGCCCGAATATTCTCCGAGTAGCTCACCATCGATTTCCCACGAATATTGGCGCGATGTTGGCAGGAAGCGCTAAGTGGATATCATGATTGAAACGCGAGATTTAGGACGCACATACTTCAGACGCATGATAGTTTCATGAATTCATTAAATTATTAAAATTATACTTGAATATTTTTTAAGCGAAAATATTTATTTTTATTTCAATCACTTACGAATCTCCACAGAGAATGTAGTTTAATGTTGTAGATATATATATATTTTTATATTTTAAGTCCCTTTATTCAGTACAAAAAAAATAGCTGTCTATATCTATAAAAATTAATACAATGTAATATAATATTATAATATAGGCGTCATAACAACATCTCTCGTATGGATGCGTACAACAATCGAACGCCTAGCCGCGAATTATTAAGACGGTGTGTATGCTAAAATATAGTATATTATTTTTGTATACATATTTAAAAAAATCCCTTCACTCCCCATAGACTTCTACACGTTATGTAAATTACTGAATACATTTTCTAGGGTTCCGACTGTCATAAACTTTATAACAAAAACCTAATCCAACGCTTTAAACAGCGTCGCGTCAGTGTGTCGATTAGGCCCGTTGTTTTTACCGATTTAACGCTTCCAACATAAATATTATTTACCTATTGCTATGAATGTGTCGATACAAAAGTATCGTTTCGAGATAATCGCTGTTTTAGAATAAATATGAGATAGTTTCGGACATCAATAGTCCGGCGCGAGCGGTAATGGTGAGACGGTTTCTATGTTTATGTAAGTCGACTGCGGAACCCGTCAACTATGCGCGTTCACCACAATTATATTATAACAATTCAATATTTCATCATCATCATTCCTGTCCGGTATGTCTATTATGTAACGTTAAATGGCTTCGACCACTGAAAAAAACTTTCGTATTAATAATTTTTCACAATAAATTTATCTATATATCAAAATAAATTACAACTTAAATACTTCTTAAATATTAGATACCGCCGTACGACGTAAAACCAATGAGCATAAATATACAGCTTCCTACCGAGACGACCTCGCCGGGTAAATATAGCTTATCTACAGTCGCAAGCGTTAAACATATACGTCACTCATTCTATACAATCCCATCGACGACGCCGCTCGAACGGTAAATATCCAATATCTTGATGCAGTAATATAATGATACTGTGAAGCCGAGGCAAGTTAAGACACTTATAAAACGCCCCTTTACTCTTTTATAAAATATAAAACATTCGTTTCGTAAACGGGACGCTGTCAACTATTGTATATAATGTATATAACAAACAACGTATCTGCCCTGAATCAAGATATTGCAACGAACGATGTATCAATTACGCGGATAATCCACCATAAAAAATGCTATAAAAAAACATCAGTTTATGTCTATGCTCGTTTACTTCGCATGATTTCAAAGCGATAAAAAAATTTAGGACCTCGCTAAATAGCTATTGTATAACAAATAATATTATACAAGTTTTTTTCTAGCTTCCGATAGTTAAGCATTGAAATATATAATCTATGGGTTCCGTGTAGGGTGTATCTAATATATAAAAATATAGAAGACGTTGATGTCGGGCGCGACCGCTCGGTGTCAGTCGTCGCCGCACGAGTCCTCGTTGTCCGCCTCCTTGATACTCGTGAAGAATGACGTCAGAGCCTTCAACATCACCGCTGGAAACGGAAACACTCGTGTGAGAAACATGCCGTGGCCCTCTGTAGCAGCCATGTACTTATTAAGGGCTCCCACAGGTCTCTCGCTCGCACCCACGGCCTGGCCGTATACACTCGCGGGTGAGACGCGAATTTGCAATTACATGTATTCCCCCCAGGGAATATAATCCCTTAACAGATAGAGCAGAAGCGCAGACTCATCATTCCTGATATAATCTAAAGTTTTAAGTTACCTCAACGAATTGGAAAATAAAATTTAGAGACTATAAAAAATACACACCTTTGCCCTCTGGTTCTTTTTCTGACTCCTCCCAAGCAATAAAACCTTCTACCGATATTATATATTGTTCATGTAAAAATTGGAATATTTCTAATGTTAATCCTGCAAAGATATAAAAATTGTAATAAACAAAATATGTACAAAGTCTTCTATAATTTAATCAGTATCGTAATCTTACCTTGTGGATGTTCCAACCTATGTATTAATTGTTGAATTCCAAAGAGACAACTAGTTTCGCGCTCTACTTTGGATTCACTAAGCTCGTTCATAATCAGCGGCGAATATTTATTCATTCTTTCGAGGCTGAAGTGAGGGGCGCCTCTATTGTCCGAGCCATAGAGTGCATATTCACATATCGTCTGACTCAGGGCTCTTAGGAACCAATCCTCACTCGATGATGCGCCTAGATTATCCTGTCAATATCAAATTTTGGTTAATATTAATTTAAATATGTACTATATAAAACTGCTTATAGATGATAATAATCTGTTGTGATCTTTATCAACATAGGTCAAACGTAAAATAATCCAAACCAAAGTTGTGGTCTGCTTCGCTCAGCTCGTCATGGCGGCTCAGATGTCCAGATGTAATGTGAAAGCTCATACATTACCTTAATCCATCCTTGTATTGTTTCACAGGATTCTTCCGAATTCATAAGTTGTAACAATTTAGTTTGCGTCATTGATGGAGAAAGGATCTTTGAAGTTTCTTCAGTGGTAGCACCACCTTCCAAGAACTCGAATTTGTTATCCTCAATCCATTTTGGCACCTGGAAGAAATATCATTTCTTTTCAATTATAAAAACCTAAACTAGATCTAGATTTGAACTAGATTTTAAGTTACTGGGAAAACAAAACTCTTGTAGTAAATACATATTGTAATTAATATTTAATACACACCTCTTCGTCACTCATCCATTGACTTAGTTTGAGACCAGATTCACTCCATTTTGTTTTGACGAAGGTCGGTCCCATGCTATCTTTTAGCTCTCTTAGTATAACCGTTAGTATAAGATGGCCTTCTTCGGCTTGAATTATTATGTCGCAAATGCTAAGCACCTGCTCGAATGTCATGTACTAAAAAGAATACATCAATTATAGAGTTTGTACGACATAGATTGAACAAATGAAACTTATTAAAATAAAAATGGAAATTACCTTCTTCTCGATTTGCGGCGCAATTAATTTTCCTAAATATTCGTACAACATTGGAACATCATACTTAAGGTCGGGCGCACCAGACATTATTTCTTTAAGACCCGCTACAAAGTTCTCTGGTGATATTACATTTTTGCATACTATATCTGCCAGTAATTTTACAATTATTACAGCCTTCTTTTCTGGCCTAAAATAAAATATTAATTTTATTTTTGTAAACATAATTACTAATATAACATTATTCACCATGCACACCAAAATACATACCCCCTTACTAATAAACGCTGTATAAGCTTTGATTAGTTATACAGTGTTTTGTCTTCTTCAATCGAATTAAAAATGTCACTTGTGTGACATGAACAAAACACTGTATAAACTATTCAAAGCTTATACAGCGTTTATTAGTAAGGGGGATAGTATATTGCCACAACTCACATCCCAATGGCCACTTTCAATATTTCAGTGACAATACTAGCGTGATACTGTGGTGCGAATTCTTGGATATCCTGGACTGCTTCGTCGTTCTGGGTGGGATTTTCGAGATGTTCCATGACAGTCATTTTGATGGAGTTGATCTTCTTCTCGGGCAGTGGTTCCTGTGGCACACTGGTGGGTGGTGTCTCCGTGGCTGGTGGGGTGGCAGCGCTCAAACTCC
Source organism: Glaucopsyche alexis (assembly GCA_905404095.1). Taxonomy (NCBI): domain Eukaryota; kingdom Metazoa; phylum Arthropoda; class Insecta; order Lepidoptera; family Lycaenidae; genus Glaucopsyche; species Glaucopsyche alexis. The sequence goes on from FR990042.1 coordinate 8,005,115, forward strand.
TGCTGCCCGAGTTGGACCTTGTGGCAGCAGTTGAACTTGGTCGACTTCCACTTCCGTTATCTACAATTGAATTTGCCATTAATTGATCACATACTAGTTAAACATTTAAAGCAGTAATGCACCAATGAATATTTGAAAATACTTGTTTGAATAAGCATCAGAATAAATTTTTAAGCAGTAAAGATAGTATTAGTACATGATAAGATTTATATAAATGTAGACAGTGTAAAACAATTAATATAAAATTTATAATAGTTCAGGTTTACATTCCCATATTATTATTACTCCGGTAAATTTAGATAATTGAATTAACACAAATTCCGACAGAACCAAATATTGGTGGAGACCTTGAGTTTGCCCTAATAAATAAAAATATAAAAGTCCCCATCAATCCCATGTGAGCTTACAAAGTTATGCAGGGTCAAAGGTCAACATTTCAGGTTTTTTGGGGATTTCTCGAAAACGGTAAGTTTTATCAAAAAATACTTCAGCCCATACATTCATATTGTAGATCTCAGAATTATCTACAAAAATGGTTCCTATGTTTTTTCCCTAACTATCACCATTACTGAGATATCTAGTGCGCTCTAGTGTGAGGTGGACTTACTTTTGAAGTACTGACTTGTTCATCTTCGCATTGTCTTTTTGCTGTTTGAACGCGCTAATCTAGGAACTGCTTGATCGATTTAATTTTTTTTTTTGTGTTAGATAGTCCATTTATCGAGGAAGGCTTAAAGCTATATAACATCACGCTGCGACCAATAGGAACGAAGAATCAGTGGAAAATGTGGAAAAAACGGGGAAAATTATTTATCTTTGAGGGATTCCGTTGTCTGTTTGAACACGCTGATCTCATAAAATGCTTGATCGATTTAATTTTTTTTTGTGTTAGATAGTCCATTTATCGAGGAAGGCTTTAACATTAACCTGCGACGAATAGGAACGAAGCATTAGTGAAAAATTTTGCAAAAACGGGGCAAATTATTCATATTGGACAGATTTTAATGAATTTTTTTGTGTTTGTTCAAGTGGATTCGAGAATGGTTTAGATTTGCAATTGGACCCGGTAGGTGGCGCTGCTGTCAATACGTCAACAAATTTAATTCTAAGGCGGTACGAAGTTCGCCGGGACATATGTATATATGTAGCAAATATGTGCATATTATGTAGAATGTGATACTTAAAATCACGTTATCTCAAGAACAGTGATACTTAGAGGAAAAATCATTAGGACCATTTTTGTAGAGAATTTTGAGATCTACAATTTTAGTCTGCAGTATTTTTTGATAAAACTTACCGTTTCCGAAAAAAAAATCAAAAACCTGAAATGTTGACCTTTGACCCCGCCTAAGTTTATTAGCTCACATGGGATTCATGGGGACTTTTAAATTTTTATATTTAAGGGTAAACTCAAGATCTCCACCAAAATTTGGCTCTGTCGGAATTTTTGTTATTTGACCCCCTATTTTCATGTCTAAATTTACCGGAGTATATAGTGTTACTGGATTATGGTCCGATATTCGGAGTAAAACGCCAGTTTCCTCTGAGGGAGTTTATTTGCTACAAATCTCCACACCAACACAGGTCTGGTTGTAATGTAATTTTTTAAGACTTGTTCGAGATTCTGCATGTGATTTTCCTTTGCCTATGATGTTGATGTCATCCAAATACCAAAGCAGGCATCTTCTACCAGTCCGGGCAGTACGCACTACATAAACTGTTCAAAAGTAGCTGGAGCGTTGCATAATCCAAAGAGCATAATTAAACTGCCATAATCATTTACCAGTAGAAAAAATCTTCTCTTTATCTTCTGGATGAACTTCCACTTGCCAGTATCCCGATTTCAAATACAGAGTAGAGAACCATTGCATTCCACTAACGGCCCGTTTCAATAACCTATATACCAATAACTGTTAAAAACGTCAAATTTTTATCGCAAAAAACCGGCAAATAATTATTGAATGACGAAGTTTTCAACAAATATTTATTGGTAGATGTCTTTCACCTTTTGGTTTCAGCGATATATCCTCAATTAACACACATTTCTTTGACCTACTTATTTTAGTTGTGGGTAGTTTTAGCATGACCTAAGCTTCTGTTAAACCAGGAATGATAACCTTGTTAAGGCAAGTCACTCTTCCTGTGGTAGCTCCAAGGATAAAGATTTATTCATTACCGCATTTGAAAACACCATTAGTGACGTCAATTTTGCAGTTGTCTTCATAAAATCCAAACCTTTGACACAGTCATTTATAATTTCAGCTACGATGACATTGTGAGTGTATGGTATCTCTCCCACATACATCGTACAGGCGAGAGACCAAGAACTTCCGTGCTTTCAAACGTTTTTATTAACTTCAAACTTATGACTAAGTGCTAAGGGCCCCAAGCAAAATGAATAAGACAGATAAAGTAAATGCGTTTGAATATATGAACCGCTTCAAACTGCAAATGACAAAACAAACAACACACAATAACAATTAAAAATCACTAACAGACGTAATATCCCCAATCCGGCCGGTCACCGTGGGGATGCTGGACCACCACCCCCTAGGAACACATCCTCAAACAAGAAAACGAATAATAAAACATACTATGTCGCCACACTAAATGTCAGAACATTAAAGACTGATGAGAGACTAATAGAACTAGAAGAAGCTATAAAACTAATAAAGTGGGATATTATAGGTCTCTCTGAAGTGAGAAGAATAGGAGAAGAGATAAGAGAGCACGATGAACACATTTTTTATTTCTATGGAGAAAAACAAGGCATTTATGGAGTGGGATTTCTAATAAAAAGGTATTTAAGAGAGAAAATAATTAGTTTTCAAGGTATATCCGACAGAATTGCAATACTGAATATAATGCTTGACTTTAAGCAACCTGTGTCAATTATACAAGTCTATGCACCAACGGAACAAGATACTAAAGCAGCAAAAGATAAATTCTACAAAGAATTAACAGAACTAGTACAAAATACATATAAGCAAACTATATTGATCGGAGACTTCAATGCTAAGATAGGAAAAAAATCAAACATTGACGAATTCATATTAGGAGACTACAGTTATGGACAGAGAAATGACAATGGAGGCAGACTCATAGATTTCTCTTTTTCAAATGATTTTAAAATAATGAATAGCTTTTTTAAGAAATCAATGTCAAGAAAATGGACGTGGATGTCTCCTAATGGCAAAGACAGAAACGAGATTGATTTTATACTTGCAAGAAATAAACAGATATTCAGTAATGTTGATGTGGTGAATAAATTAAACTTTATGTCAGACCATAAAATGGTAAGAGGAGCTATAATATGCAAAAATGCTAATTCAAGAAAACATATTGTCACTTCAAATATAAATAGGACAATGACAACAAAATTACAGCAGAGTGCCCTACGTGAACTAGACACCACACTTAACGGAATCGACGAGTACAAGACAATACAAAAAAAATATGATTTCCTAGAAAAAGAACTTTTAAATCTTAACAAATCAAGGCTTGTCAAAAAGGAAAAGGAAAATAAATTAGGCGAAGAAGCAATAAAGTTGATGAAAGAGAGGAATTTATTGCTACAAAAAAGAAAAGATAATCGTCAAAAAATAGCAAACATCAGCAAGAAAATCCAAGAATCGATAAGAAAGCATAGGAAAAGCGAAAGATTAAACATATTAACACAACAAATAGAGAAAACAGGAGGAATAAAAAGAGGTTTAAAACAACTAAGAGAATTTACACAATGGATACCAGGAATAAGAATTAATAATAGAAATAATAAACTGACTTCAAGAAGAATATCAATAGTAAAAGAGGCTACGGAATTCTATAAAAAACTATACACAAGGACCGACAGAGAAGAAGCAACAAATATAAAGAGAGAAGCTGATTACGAGGGAGTGCCTTGCATATTAGAAACCGAAGTCGTGAAAGCAATAAAATCACAAAAAAGTGGCAAGGCACCTGGAGCCGATAGAATTTCAAACGAATTATTAAAAGAAGCAATCAATGTAATAACCAAACACCTTACACGCCTATTTAACGAAATATTAACAACCGAAAAAATACCAACTCAATGGACAAGAAGTACTATTGTGCTCTTACATAAAAAAGGGAGTAAAAACGATATAAATAATTATAGGCCATTAAGTTTAATGTCCAGTATATACAAAGTATTCTCTAAAATAATGCTCGACAGAATAACAAAACGCATAGAGGAGAATCAACCCAGAGAACAAGCAGGTTTTCGCTCCGATTACTCCACGATAGACCACATTCATGTCGTTAAACAAATAATTGAAAAGTACAACGAATATGGGCAGAGTTATTACATAGCATTCGTCGACTATAACAAGGCCTTTGACTCGCTAAGCCACAATTATATATGGAAAGCACTTGAAAATCAGGGCGTAGAAAGTAAATATATAAAAATGATTGCCGAAATCTATAAACATTCTAGTGCAACGGTTAAACTTGAACAACAAGGAGAAGAATTTAGCATTCAACGTGGCGTTAGACAAGGGGATCCACTTTCTCCTAAAATTTTCATAGCTGTGTTGGAAGACATATTTAGATGCTTAGACTGGGAGGAAAAAGGAATAAATATCAACGGAACTTACCTTAATCATCTAAGATTTGCGGACGATATTGTGATATTTGCTAGAAATCCAAATATGTTACAAACTATGCTACAAGAATTAGACATCGAAAGCAGAAAAGCGGGTTTAACAATGAATGCAACTAAAACAAAAGTAATGACAAATGCAGTAAAAATAAATATAGAAATAAGTCAAAACGCTGTGGAATATGTAGATGAATATATATATTTAGGACAATTGATATCGATAAAAGACCAACATTCAAAAGAAATTGAAAGGAGAATAAGCAATACGTGGAAACGGTACTGGTCATTGAAAGAAATTGTTAAAAATAAGGAAGTACCAATGCCAGTAAAAAGCAAACTCTACAATACATGCATTTTACCATGTCTTACTTATGGTTGCCAAACTTGGCCAGTCACAAGCAAAATTAATCAAAAGTTAAGTGTTTGCCAGCGTAATATGGAAAGAAGCATGCTGAATATTAGATTAAAGAATAAGTGGAGAACTACAAAAATAAGAAAAGCAACAAAGGTCATCGATGTTCTGCAAACAATCAGGAAACTAAAATGGAAATGGACTGGTCATATTATGAGGTCCCAGAAACTGAAATGGACCAGAGACGTCATGGAATGGTATCCCAGAAATGGAAAAAGAAAGAAAGGTCGCCAGATCAAACGATGGGAGGATGATTTACCTAAAGAATGGAGAAGGATAGCTCGGAACAGAGAAGAGTGGAAGAAACTAGGGGAGGCCTATGTCAAGGGACAACCTGACCAATAAAATAGTTAGTGATGTGATGTGTTATTAAGTTTAGTAGTTAAGCAAAAGAAAACTGTTAATATTAGAAGTAATAATGTCAAAATATGTGGTCAGTGAATAAAGGCTTTTATTATTATTATTATTATTATGACTAAGTGCTATTGGAAACAATTCAACAATAATTTATCATGGATCAAAACATGGATGGTCATACCATGGATCAAAACATACAATTAACATTTAGTCTTGTAGTCATAAAAAAACATGATATATTATTCCCGTGGTGTTTCCCCTTTTAATTCTGGCTTTTTGTCTCGCTGTACTTCCTTGTGTGTTTGTACTTCCTTGGAGAAGTGGAGAAGTCGTAAGTGCTTTAATGTCCTCACTTATCTCTCTCACTTTGTGTACTCGCACATCCTGTCTTACCGCTTCTACTGCAAGAGTATGTGCGAGGACATCTTGGAATGAGGTGTGATGTTGAAGTTTTACTGCAGCACTCACCTCGATATCCCATATGCAGTCTATGAAATATTACATGATTTTCTTTTCCACCATTCTGGGTTCTTCAGAAGATAATGCTTCTCGGACTAGCATGTCCATTTCTAATGCCCATTGTTGCAGTCCTTCTCCAGAGCGCTGATTTCTGTCACGAAGCTCGGAAAACATATTCCAGGTGGCGTTCACCGTATCTCTGTATAGTATATTCAAGTACCGCCATTAAATCTTTGAATTCATTGCCTGATATAGGCAGCGCCTCCAGAACTGATAAAGCAGAGCCTTTGAGCGCCACAGTGGGAGCTGTGAAACATTGCTCATCTGTCCGTCCACCCGTTAACGGTAGCTACAGTCCGGGACTGCTGCTTATAAGCAGCCCAAGACGTGACGTCGTAAGATGGAACTTTTACTTTGGGACCGGGAATGGCTGTAACATCTGGTGTACCTGATATCGCCTTTACTCCCAAAGTCTTCAGATGCAGCACCTTCTTATTCAGTCTCTGGCGCATCATATGCTTCTCTATACCCGGTTTTCCAACGAATTGACGTTTTTTGTATGTGGAACACCACATTATTCACTTTGTCGATAGCCGATATAGCCATCTGCTGGCCTCATTTTGTTCTTGGCGTAAAGTAAGTTGATCTTGACGTAAAGAAAGCATTTCTTGATTTATATGGTTTTGCAGATCTTTTTGCTCTTGACGTATGCACTGCAACATCTGCATTAGGCTACTGAAGTTAAAAGGTGTTTGTGCTGCAGCCTGATCAGAGCCCAAACTTGATCCCAGGGCAACACATACTGTAGCCTCTTCAGCTTCCTGAGTAGCTGCTGTCGCAGTGGTCTCCATCGCTCGTTGGGCCCTGGTCTTAACTCCCTCTTTCTCATCCCTCGGTAGTAGTGGCAACTCTAAATCCCACTTCTGACAATGTTACGGGATTATGGTCCGATATTCAGAGCAAAACGCCAGTTTCCTCTGAGAGAGTTCATTTGCTACTAATTTCCACACCAACACAGGTCTGATCTTCCAACACACCACATTGTCCAAAGAGAGTTAATCACACTGTTCACTTTAGGTATCGTATCGTAGTAGTATCTTTCAGTTATGAAAGACGGCGGTCGGTGGCGGCCCCTTTATTACCGACGACACGGGTACTAGTAAGTTTGCGCGAACTTTCTAGATCTTGTCACATAGAACAATCTAGAACTTTCGAGTCGGGTTGAGAGTGGGACAATGCAGGTTCGAGAATGTTCTAGTACTTTCCATACTAGGAAGCTTAGAGAATATTCTACAAATTGAAACATCGTAACATACTAGAATGTTCTATATATATCGAAGCGCCGTAACAATAGGTAGGCTATTTACATGAATCATAAATACTTACCCCCTTACTAAAAAAAGGTTTACACTTTGGACAAGCTACTCAATGATTGTGTCGTGAGTTGAAAAATAAATGTACATAACATAATGTTCGTCAATTTTTAAATATGTATGTATAGCTTTATAATTTTGAAAAATGCAAAGTGCAAGTTACAGCCAAATAATACTCACTAAAATCACCCCTCGAGTTAAAGGTTGATCTTTCTATCGATTTTGAATGATGATAACTTGATGACAAATCCTTGGTCGCTAAAAAGTAATTTTATATTTATAATGTGGTTATGATATTTTAAGACACAATTCTTTTGCTACAAAAAAAAAAACATTCACACAGAATATTTGAAGTATAAAGGTGTATTGTGGTGTATATGCAAAATTGTTCTCCTTAAAATGTGTGTATCCCTATAATAAAACCTACAGTTGAACTGAACCTGCTATACCGAAAGACAATGAGATGAGAACAAGATTTATTAATACAAGTGATGAAATCTTGTTTCAAAGTGAACAGTGATCATGTTGGACCTATTTCAGCCTGCTATATCAGTAAATGCCATGCATTGCATGCATGCAATCGCGCGACAGAACATACAACATGTATCCATAGTTTGCTCCAAGAATATACGACCGACAATAGTGTCCTAAGGTAATCATGAATTAGGTATCATGTTGGGTAGATGTGTAACATGTATGATTACATACACATCGAACTAGGAAAAGCCAAAAAGGATAGTCGTGCAGAGACCTAGAAATATCTTTACCACATAATAATTACTAGGTGGATTACCACGTCACTGATGTTGATGGGGCAGGAACTTGTGTCCTATGTACAAGTGTACAAAAAATACATGATTAGATATTTATATCCTAGCCCATCAATTATTACAATTAATGTCCAAACTTAATATCAGTGTCGAATTGGCAATGCCAAAAAATGGCACAAATTAAGATTTCTAACACTTATTTCCACTTAGTTGATTATTTCAACCCCTATAAGATATTAGCCATTTTAAACTTTTGGCGTTTGGCGACACCGGCATTTGATTATAAACTGCTAATATTATACACTGAAAAATTGTTAAAGGAATACAAATAAAGATAATAAAGTATATTTAACAAAAGAAAATTCAATGATAGACATTTGAAAAGTTATAGGAATCGTGCCCATATGAGGCTTCCAACACAGGACATAATTGAAACAAAATTGTATATGAAACCTGTCCAAGTAAATAAATGTTAACACATGCTATGACATGCACTTTGCATGTGCTGCACTTTATAATAGAAACAATTGCAGCTTTAGAATGTTGAAATACAAAGCCACAATCAGCTTTTATGACAAACGAACATGGGTAAAGTGCGGTCACAGAGCACATATAATTTCGTACATTGACTCATCTGTACTTGTCTCTTTCACTCGCGCACAACTATATTGCTATCGCGCTCCTATCGCGTACCTCTGCGTCATATTCGTGCGCGAGTGCAAGAGACAAGTAGCGATGAGTCAATGTACGATGTTCTACGTGCTCCGCGACCGCACTTTTGCATTTGTATTAATTAAATGTTTGAAATAATGTTATGTGATACTAGCTGATGCCCGCAACTTCGTTTGCACAAAACTAACGGAAGCAGAACCCTATTTTTTTAAACGGAACCCTAAAATAAAAGTAGCCTATGTTAGACCTTATAACATCAGCTATCTGCTAGTGAAAGTCCCGTGAAAATCGGTCCAGCCGTTTCAGAGATTAGCCAGAACAAACAGACAGACCGACAGACAAAAATTTTAAAAATTGGTATTTTATTGTAAGTACGGAATATACTTTCAGATACATTATGTGAAAAACCGTCAATTTGAAGTTACAAACAGACACTTCAATTTTATTTATCTGTATAGATGTATAGATTCACTTTGTTTTGTACAAATATGGGTCGTTGAAAAAATGTAATAATAATTATGTGTTATAAATATCAAATATGTTTAAAAATAAATGTTTTAATAATGCTCATATTCTTCAAAATAATTATAGTTTTTTCCAACAAAGCATATTATACAGATTAAAATATTATTTTTGATTATTTAAAATATACTTTTTAGGTTAATCACAAAACTAATACAACTATCGTTATAATTGCAAATAATTTAGCTAAAAACAAAAATATGTAAATGATGTTAGAAATGATCTGAATGAAATTGCTTTTAATAGAATAAATGTCAATCAGGATGCTGTAAGTTCATACAGATGTCACTGTACATTCAAATTCTCACCTACATAACTATAATAATACATCAGACTTTGTGAGTTTTGTGAGATGAATTAAAAAATATATTAATTTAAGAGCCTGATTGTTAATCAATGTTGGCATACAAAATCCACTTACTTCGAAGCGTTGATGGGTCGGTCTGCGCATGTTCTAGAACACTAAACTTGTTGTTCTTTGTGAGACTAATCATGGAAGCACTGCTAGCCTGCGGAGTGTTCTTTGTGCCAGATCCCTGGATCCAAGAGTTGTGTGGTGCCAGTTTGATGGTATTCATGTTACTCTGAAAGTACAGAACAACTCTTAAACTTAATAGCTCCCGGCAATCATCGTTTCCAAGGGAAATTACATAGAAAGGCATTAACAATATGGTTTTACTGTATCTAAATTATAGAAATTGAAATATTATATATTTTAGCGAACAAACTGCTACTTTATAAATGTATTCTTAAACCAATCTGGACATATGGATTACAGCTTTTCGGAACAACCTCAAATTCAAATTTAGAAATACTTCAAAGATTTCAATCAAAAATACTAAGAATAATTACAAAAGCTCCTTGGTTTATAACAAACAACTACACCATGATCTTAAAATTAGAACTGTCCAAGAAGAGACAAAGTATTTAATTACTTCATACAAAAAAAGATTAAATAGTCATCCAAATATATTAGCCACACAGCTAATGAATGTAAATACAGCATTTCAAAGGCTCAAAAGAAAAACACCTAGAGATTTATAAAGAAATCAGCAATGAAAGGGAGCAGCCACTGGGCTAGATAAAATTCATCCATTCCTAATCTTTTGCTGAATGTTTCAATGAAACAGAGCGTACTACCTTCTGCGTGACAGCCTTCAGCTTGTTGGTGTCGACGGTGTAGATGGTGCGGGTGGCCTTCCATGCGTCGTTGAACGGCTGTCGACGGCCATCACTCCGCTTGTTGCGCCCGCCGTCCTCGCGACGGAATCCCATTGGTGACGAGTTCATCAGCTAAAATACACAAAACCCATTGGTGACGAGTTCATCAGCTAATACACAAAAAACAGACTATTCATCTGTGCTTGAATGTTTATGCTGCAGAAACACTTCTGTGTAGTGTTTTAACACGGATTTATACATTTTACTCCTAGAAAGTTGTAGGCATACCTCAATGTTTCGCTGCTGCTGCTCAGCTTCTTTTTGAATCTGGTCCATCATCTTGGGTTGTGAGTCCACAACATTCTTGGTCACCCACTTTCTCCTCTTCAGCTCGATTACGTCTTGGATCATGAAACGCACTCTGCTGCTAATCTTGTCGGACTTGCGGTCAACAATGTCCTGCATTTTCTTAAAAACAGCTTCTAGTTGGTCCTTCGTCTCACTTTCCACTTGTTGACCGATAGTTGTCAGCAATTTGCAGAGACATTCCAACTTCTCTTCCTCGAGCTTGTCAATGAGATGATTCATACAGAAAAACATAATTTTGGCAGTCAACATCTTCAACTTGTACAGTTCACCTGAAAAACCCATGAAACATTATGTGTTTGCCAATATTTAAAATCACCAAGTACCAATATAAACAAAGTTACATATTTTATTCAGTGAATTATTCAAAAAATTTTGTATTCAAATGCGCCAGCAGCCTTGCTTCAATGGTAATAAGCACAGGAATAACATGTTTTTTATTTAAATTACAAATCTCAAAAACATTTCAACATTGCATTTTACAGTTTGTCATATATGTGTACTTTTATCAATCGCAAAGTAAAAGAGAAAGTAGTTTTATATTCGATATTAAATTCGAAACAAATATCAAATGTTTAAAATTAATAAACCAAATCAATTAATAAAATTTTAAGAATATGTTTTAGTACTGATGAGATATATTGTAACTTTCCAAAAATAATTTTACTACAAAATAAAAACAATATTGCAAATCAAAATAAGCAAAAAAAATAATCGATTCTATATTCGCTCAGACCTCAATTTTGTCATTATCTTTGTAAAATATAAAAGTCATTTCGACTAACGCATGCATTAATATTTATGATTATAGGAACTGTGTAAGTCTATTGTGACCATGATGTTGATAATGATAGTTACTGATCACCAATGAGTTTAATGAGTCTTATATTAATGCAAATAAATGATTTCTATTTCTGTAATAAGGACTTGATGATGAGGACTTGATTAGTTAAAATACGCTAGCAACAACATTGTAAAACCAAATACTTTCCAATTAATTGCAATAAAGAAATTTGCTTATTGAAATATAAATACTAGAAAAAAAAGACCAAAAAATTATAAATTTTGAATGCAGAAAATTTGATTACCTAGTTAATTTTACTTCTCACATTCTAAAATAGCCTATTACGAACGCAACAGCTACCTATAGACTACCGTTAATAAGTAGTCCAATTTGATAATTCGGTACAAATTCATGCAATCCTAATGCACGCATATGCAATTGCATCGCGGTGCACGCTCGGAACCAGTAAATCATGAAAGTTATTTCATAAAAAGCAGCTTTATGTTCAAAAGTAAACAACTTATGTAACAAGGTCTTGCGACATTTATTAGTAACGAGGTCAAATTGACACAAATCATATTCAATTCTATGTCTATCCACGTAAAACTGCACATATTATCAGTTGCGTTTCGCTAAATATTTGATAGTAACGTGTGTCGTAATAGAACATAATATAAGGAAAAAGCTTTGTTATATACTTATTACATGCTAATTTGATGGTTGCCAATTGTATATTATATCCAATTAAATAGAAAAATGTTCGCTAAAGCACATTCCATGAAACAAAAGATAACATTCTAGCAAAGTAAATTTTAACAAAATATGTTTTGAAATATAATATACTGTAAATATTAAACTAAAATAATTTACTAACCAATAAATCGCACATTGCCGACAGATCTCATTCTGATGCGCCTATTTTCTTCCTCAATTTGCTGCTGCAATTCCTTCTTTTTTACCTAAAAGAAAAGTCATTTACTGTATTATTATTCTATACACTGTCATCCCATAAAGAACTGTAAGTTACGTAGTATTTTGTATCATAATAGAAAATTTGGAGAAAATACATTTATGTTTATATTTGCTTGGTACAATGAAATTAACATATTCGAAACGAAACAGACTAAACATGACATTGAAACATCAAAATTTCCGATATTTACATACAATCCATATTAATTGATGGACATCTAAATATAGACACACTTACTGCGTCAGTGCACTCTGCCACTTCCTTCTCAAGTCTCTGTACTGTTTCATCAACTTTTACATTCTCGAATTGGTTTTGGCACCTATTGATGATCAGGATACGGAAGTTGACGTACTGATCGGGCGCAGTACTGTTAGTCACTGGTACCTGGAAGAAATCATTTATATTTATCCTATTCTGGAAGATTTTAGGTAATGTGTTTTTGAGACTGTACCATAATACATAATATATTACAACTTTAATATTTTAAGCACTGTATAATGTATCTTTATAATATGATTAGAATTTGATGCAGAGGTACCAAGGATCATTAATAATATTATCTAGAAACATATGCGGTGTTAACTAGACATGCACACAAATTTTACTTTCATTCTCCCCTTACCTTTATCATGGACAATTTGTTGCACATAGCAGCATAGGCTTCAGAGAAGTTGGGCTCATCAATGGCCTTCTCAAAGATCAAATCAATAACACCCTCAAGACGACTCTTGGTATTGATCTCCAATGACTTGACCCTCTCCAGTAAAGTGTCGAATTTTTGGGGAGTGAGTTTGTTTAGAATTCCTCTGAACTTCTTGTAGACCTCCTAAAAGTAAATAAGTTTATGATACTCTGTGCTCATATAATAATATTCTCTAGACTCTAATGTAATGCAACAGGAAAACTGACAAGATATTCGTAATGACGTCATAGAACAAATATTGTGCAGAGACTGGAGTATGTAGGTCGTAGAGTATATAATCTATCTACGTACCTGGGTCTTGGCCTCCTCCTCTGTGAGGCTTTCCTTCTTAAACCGAGCAGGACGCCAGGCGTCTTTAGTCTGATTGAGCTTAACCTCTTCCCTTAGTGACAATGACACATGAATCACTGGCTTGTGACCACCACCACCTGAGGGAGTAAGCTTAGCACTGCCCTTACCTTTTAAAAATGATAAAAATTAATAAAAAAAACAAAACAAAAAAACAAAATTAAAACTGAATTGGAGCAGAAACTTAATAAGCATTCAAGGAGAACTAGATGCACTTTCTCAAAAACATAACATTTCACGTCCTATATGTACTTACCAGATAAAGTTTCATCTTATAAATTTGTCACATTCAGACTTTCTAGTCCATTAATAAAGTGCATTTAACCTCTTCTTAAGAAACATAAGTGATAAATCAATATAACAATAATAAAAAATATCAAATAATACATACCACCTTGAGGCATACTCCTACCATCTTTCTTGGGTTCTTTCATAACATTATTTCTCGGTGCAGAACCAGAAACCTTCAAGAAGTTAGGATAGAAGGCATCATTCATTGGCCTAGTAATAGGACTAAATATCATATTATGCTCTTGTATAGGTGTTGTCTGGAAGACATCATAAGTAGTGTAAAGATAAAGAATAAGCCTAATTCCTTTCATATTCTAAATAACTTTGATTTATCTACTTACTCTCATAACATTACATGCTTCGAGCAATGGTACATTTGGTTTATTTTTACATAAGGGATCATCCTTAATTTGCATTAGTAAATTAATATCATAGTGCTTCTTTCCAGCCTTATTGAGTGGGGACCATTGGTCTGAAAAAAATCGTATCAAATTAGCAAAGCAAAGGACAAGAAAATTAAGCAAACAATTGACCAAAATAAATACCCTCAGAATAATTGTATTTAGGTACAAAGGCAGCAGGCTTTTCATCTGCTGTGGGTTTCTCAGTAGGTTCCTCCGTTTCTTCTTTGGGAGGAACATTTTCTTGTTCTGGTTTACTTATTTTATCAGTCTCATCTTTTCCATTTTCATATGATTCGGCTTTAGTTTCCTTTACTTCATTATTAGCCATTTTATTTGACTTTTTATTATGATTCTTTGCGTTTTTCACTGCTTTCTCATTTTTGTTAGTTTCCTCCTTTACAGTCTCAACAGTCGTGTTTCCATTTGCTGTATCAGAATCTAAGTGAATCAAGAATGTGTTACTGATTGAAAACAAGAGGCTTTATTTGGATAAATTAAATTTTGTGGCATTCAACTTTCAAAGAGTAGCATTAAAATGTTAATTTTTCGAAAGGAAATTACATTATTACAAACATAATTTATATAAATACTTCCTACTATTTATTATAAATGTGAAAGTTGATGAGGATGGTTGTATGGATGAATGGATGTTTGTTACTCTTTCACGCAAATTTGATGAAATTAGGTACGGTAGTAGTTTAGGCTCTGAATTTTAACACTAAGCTACTTTTTATCCTGGAAAAGTACAGTATACCTGCGGGAGACTTGATAGTTTATTTACGCGGGTAGGGCTGCGGGAACAAAACACTATTCACTTACCTGCAGGCTTATTATTAAGATTAATATCTTTCATCTTAGGCTCTGAATGGTTACGAGTCACGTTGGCTATGCTGTGAGCAAGTTTAGCTTGAGCTTGTATTGCACTGGAGTCCTCCTTCTTAACATTAATTTCTTCCGGGATGGGTTGCTCTTTTGCAACCTTTTCGATACTAGCTGATAAAAGTTCAGTGGCAGTGGGCAATTGCTTAGTGGGGAATGTGGGCTCCTTTATCACAACCTCGGGCTTTCTATCAAGATTAGGCTTTTCAGTCTCGGTTACTTGTGGTTTTACCACTTTAGAAGTTTCTAATGATTGATTGACTGGACTAGTTGGCGTATTGATAGTCTCTGTTACACTATCAACTGAACTAATCTCTGAAAAATGTAAAACAATTTTATGTTTTCATACACATAATAAACATTCTTTAACTCTAACATAAAATAGAGATGAACACTCAAAGCATAATATGCACATCTAACATTAAGTACATACAATTTTGTCACAAGTCAGCTCATTAAAGAGTTTATATGTTCAATTTCAATTAAAATGCTTTAAGATGCTGAATGATGACAAATATAGATGATAAGAGATGGAAGAAATCAATTCTTTATAATAAAGTCACAAAGTACAAAATACTTTTTTAAACACAAGGAAAAAAGTAGGTTTGTTCATTTTCCAAATTTAAACATACTATGGTATAAAATGTTGCTATTTGGTTGATAATTTAAGCAGCAGTATCTTATTGTTCACTGTGTACTATTAAAATATATTACAATTGCTAAGTTTGAAATATACACTTATATCCATCCCTTATATACTTTAGCCACATTAACTACAGTTACATGCAACATCAAAGTACTTTTACTAATATCAATTAGTTAATGATGATTAAACAAATTAACATTTGTTACTGATGTGGATATATAATTAAGATATGCTAGTTATTGTTTGGAATGTTAAAGACATTAAGTAATTATTATGCTTTTACATTAAATAAACCTTGAAACAGATGTGGCAAACATTTTCCATTCCTTTTTAACATTGAATTGAGATTTTTTCTTAAGATTAACCTAATATTTTTACTTTTATTGCTCATGAAAATCGTAATAACTATAAATTATATCTCACAATAATTTCACACCAAGGATTTTGCATAACTATCACTATGTGTATTTGCATTGACCGAAATTACATGGTATATTGATTTGCAAGATAAGTAAGCAGATAATAAGACGTAATTTAGTGATATAGCGAGATTCGATTACGGCAAAATGGCAGAGAATATACTTGAAATGTCGAAGGCGAGATCGAGACAATGATATCAGACTTTTACAATTATAAGTTCGACTGAGTCATTTCCATCGCACATTTTGCATTTTAGCTTCGTTTTAAATCACACCTATCACTTTTAAGAACCAAGTTCGTAATCTATAAATAGAGACGTGAGGTATTTCCACGTGGGAGTTCTAAATCGCACTATACCTGAATGTGTAAGTAAAAAATAATATATGGCACTGACATTTAAATTGTATCACAGTTTTAAAATTCTATAAAATTCAAGAACTTAAACACGTATGGATATATTTCATTAAAGTTGCAATATGGTAAAAGAAAGTCCATTCAAAAGGTCACTCAAGGATCTAGCGATTTTTGCACACGTATCACTTTTAACACTTTACTGATTTTGGAACTTACTTTAAATTTTTACAACGAACGTTTTATTTCATTAGTTACGGTGACAAGAGTTTAAAATAATAAAATTTAAACTATTTCAAAAGCAGCCATGTAAGTGACTGTGAAGTAAAAGCCGCCATGTTGAATCGTTCCATGCGGACAGGCGACCAAAGAGACTAGTGTTGTGCGCAAGTTCGGAATCGATCGACCTATGCAATACGTAACCGATTATTTTTAGCGTAAAGGATCGAATAAAATAAGTTTTCAAATATGGGTCACCTATTATTATTTTTTTAATTGCGTAACACCTAATTTAGGCATCATTTTAATATATTTTTAGAAATAAAAGTTTATGAAAGAATTGGGTACTTTCCTTTATGTAAACATTGTAAAAATCGTTAGATTAATATAACTATGTAGTGAAATTGTAAAATGTTGATAGACTTCGAACACAAATATAATTTAATATAATAATTTTCGTTACATTATAAATATATACTATAGTAATAAATCTTTTGACATTTTTTACAATCTCCTTAGTTAATTTACAATCTAACGGTTTTTACAATTTTACGGTGACATATTATGCATTTCAAAGTCACAAAAAAGTTGAAATCTTTTTTCCAAAAATAGGGCACTTTTATAACAAATTATTTAATTTAATTAATTATTACAGCAATTTTATAACACATAATTGCGAATTCGCATCGCATCGCAAATATATACCTCTCGCTCGCACTTACATAATTATATTCCAATTTCTGTCAAAATCCTACTCCTGAGGTGAATGTAGCCATACTAAATAACTATTATCGGCGTGGCAACTGGTAAGAGCTATTAACTGAGATAGGCTTAAAATCTGTTGGAGGGTGAGGACGATTTTTACCCGACTGCGCAACGCAAAGGAGTGGTAATGTGTTTATCAGCCTATGTATGTATGTATGTATGTATGTTCCTTTGAAACACTATAGAGACCAAACGCCTGGGCTGATTTTAATGATTCACACGTCAATCGATTCCTCTTAGTCCGGGGAGTGTCACTAAAGACATGACGTTAGTGAAAATTCAATATGGCGACTACTGGACGCCATATTGTGAAAATGAAAAAAATGAAAGTCAACAAACTATATCAAGTGAGGTATCGTTGAATAGGTATTTAAAAATCATTTTTAGTTTTCTCTCACCATTTTTCGATTTGACTGACCGTTTAGGATCTATATCGATTTAAAGTTGCGTAACAACAAAAATAGGTAGGTATAATAAAATTATGAAATTTCATCAATGAGGGTTCCGTACCCAAAGGGACCCAAAATATTATTAAGACTTCGCTGTCTGTCCGTCCGTCTGTCTGTCACCAGGCTGTATCTCAGGAACCGCGATAGCTAGACAATTGAAATTTTCACAAATTATGTATTTCTGTTGCCGCTATAACAACAAATACTAAAAACAAAATAAAATAAATATTTAACGAGGGCTCCTATACAACAAACGTGATTTTTTTGCCGTTTTGTACGGAACCGTTTGTGCGCGAGCCTGACTCGCACTTGGCCAGTTTTTTATTCATATAATACATATGTAATTACATATAAGGAGTTAGAAAGAACGGACAGAGAAAAGGGCGGGCAGAGCAAAACCACAAATAGGTACATACCGTACATAGTTAATAATTGGTAAGTATATGGGTTGCTTGTAGTACTATGAACCCCTAAAATAGTGAAAAGGTGCGAAACCGCGAGCAAAACGTAAATTTAATAAGGTATAACATACACAATAGTATTAGGACTTGTCCTCATTTTGCCTCTTGTGTGGTACCTACTCTGCATTTTCATACAATCAAAAAATTAACATTATCTCAGCTAGGAAGCAAGAAATTAAATATTTTATGTGCTAATCCAAGAGAAAAAAACTTCTACTAAAATTTAAGTATAGTAGACTTTCTGTTAGTTTTCTCGTTTATTAGTTATTTCAGTTTTTCTTATACACAAGTGTGTGAACTGAGGGACCCAACATAATGGTATATATCTTCCAAATGCGCCGATAGATTTTGCTGAAATTTTGTCTACAAATTCTACAAATTTTCTACTAAAACTCTACGTAGAAAAATAATTAAAAAAGTCAGTAATATAATATCGCGAAATGTGTATGTCATTTTTGTGTGAACTGAGGGACCACACTTCGGTGGTTGTAGCTTTTTTATTTCTAATGCTATGTATCTGATAAATTTGTAAAAACTTTTACAAAAGTTCTACTAAAATTCTGTAGTGAAAAAACCATAATTTTCCACATACTTTTCGAGATCTGGAAAATAGCGGTGTGTGAACTGAGGGACCACACTCTGAGGGCTATATCTTTTAAACTATCTTTTTACAAATTCCCAGATTTGTTCTACAATTTTTTTTAGACTTCTACTAAAACTTGCTATACTTATTTTGGGGATATTCAGGTAGGTCCCTCAAACCACACGCACACCAGTCGGGATCCATTATTCGACAGCCAATCTAATTTTTCAATGGATATTGACTGTTTAGTTGTTATGTTCCAATAATAGATTATATTTTATTTTCTTCAATAGTATTCATTCAATAATATACTATAGAATTCTAGACCACCGGACATCTAAGTGCTTGTTTTTTTCTTTTCAGTTTTTCATTATGTACTACTTAGTTTGCTTCACTTTTTACGCAGTCGGGTTCATAGATAATACAGATATATATGTCGGGTTTTTAAATTATTATTTTTTATTTGCATGGTCTTTTGAACAAACTATTCCTTTGTAAAGTGTGAATTTGGCGGCCTCTGAACTTGCCCGGGGCATAGGCCCTGGATCGGGGCATAGGCCCTGGATGAACGGATTTTTATGAAATTTGGTATGGTAGTAGTTTAGGTACGTAGATTAAAACATAGGCTACGTTTATAGTGATCGCGTAGGATTACTGTATTTACACGGGCGGAGCCGTGGGTAAAAGCTAGCCCTACTACTATATAAACTAAGGAAAGTTTGTGAGGATGGATGGATGGATGGATGTTTGTGACTTTTTCCACACAAAAACTACTGAACGGATTTTGATAAAAATTTGGTATGGTAGAATTAACTACTACCATACCAAATTTGATCCAAATCCGTTCAGTAGTTTTTTATGCTGCTATATGTATGTTTTAGCTATATTATGAACCGAAATCTGGAAGACCGTAGATAATTTTGAGCATTGAAAATCGAACTCTGCGCTAAATCGCTAATACATAACAGTTGAAACTCGAACACATGAGTGTCGAGTTACATGTCATTGTCATATAATATATATGACAGCTCGACACTCGAAACTTCCATTTTCAACTCTATTGTATTAGCGCAGAGTTCTATTTTCAGTGCTCTGAATTTTCACCGGCGTACCGGATTCCGGAGTATATAGCGCCAGCCTTAGACTCTGTTAGGGGCCCCATACATGATCCGGTCTGCCTTCAGTTCGGCCTGAACGGATGCAAAATCGTATCGTCTGTGTGCAATTTCGAGATCGCGTCAGTCGGCCGTACGGACTGAAGCGATTCGTTCCAGTGTTGCCAGTTCTGTTTTTGTGAAACTACTAAACTCGTATTGAATTCTAGTAAAAAGTACTAAATAACTACTAAAGAAGCTACTTAGGAATTCCTGAAGCCCCCCAAAAACCATTGCATTTTAGGTTTTGTTATATTAAATTTTTTTCATTCATTGAATTTTACTATAAATTTTACCATTAAATTAAAATATACTAGCAAATATTACGTATATATTAGTAATTAACGGGTAGTTTTAAGAAAATTACGGACGAATGTATATTATGATAGGTTTTTTTTTGTGTTTAACCTAGGCCATTTTGCATATGATTACTGTCTGGCTCTTTCCTACTTAAACACTACTAATAACTAAATTTCTACCAAGGAGGGAATAAAATACTCAATTTAGTAAAATTTTGTAAAATAACTAAGTTGGCAACATTAATTCTGGCCTGACCGAGCGGCCTAAACGCGCGGCCTGTCCTGACCGTGTGTGGACAAATCGCTTCAGTTCTTGCCCGAGCCGCGGCCGTGCGGGCGTGTATCGTGTACAAGCGTTGTATGAGTTTTCGCGGTGTTTAAATACAAAATTGATAAACACGACCGTAGCGCGCGGCAAACCAGAATGGACTGATGCGACTATTCCGTGTGTGGGCCCGAATCAGATCAGGACGACAGACGGAGGGACAGAGCAAAACTATAAGAGTTCCTTTTTATTACGAAATCGACTATTTTTAGTAAAGGTTATCTAAAAATTTTAACTGTCTAGCTATCAAGGATTATGATCTCATGAGACATAGCCTAGTGACAGACATACAGTTTTTACCCTCTAGATATCTACGAAATAACTTATAGTCTGTAAGTGTTAAAAAAAGCAGTGAATCATGCATACAAATGTCAAAATTGACGCATTAGCTGTGATTACATTAATTTACCTATTAAAGTAAGCCATTTTGACATATAATATAATAATTATAATAATATAATATATATGGGCGCTTCACACCACGTCAATCTAATCCCGTGGTAAGTTCTCGAAGAACTTGTAATAAGTACGGGTACCAGACAACGGAAATATATTTAATACTTTTATACTATACACATATTTAAGATTTTTATTATATTATACACATATTTAATACACATCCATGACCCAGGAACACAGAAAAACTTTTTTGTTCCTTCGGCGGGATTTGAACCCGCGACCTCCGGCTTGAGCACCAACATGCTCAACCAACTGGGCCACAGAGGTCGTCAATAGTATGTAGATACGCATGATTCACTGCCTTCATAACGTGAATAGGCTAAAGTATAGACTTTATATGATACGAATAGGACGCGACCGCGTCATTCAATGTGCTGCGTACAGTGCAACTAATTTGTTAATGCCTTCGGCAATGATCGTTTTTTTTTTCTACGGAAATGACGGATGTTGAAAGGCATGTGTGGGACTTCCGAAAGATATTAGCAAAGTAGTTTTACTGTATAAAGTATCTTTATAGGTATGTTTTTCTAAAAAGGTAATACTTACATATTTGGTATGTAACTTTTTTGATTTTTAACGGTACCTATATATTTTATCGTATTATGTAACTTTATGAAGTTTCGATGAGGCATAAGTACTTTAATAATTATATTTGAGAGTATTCGCATGCTAGGTAAAATCCACGGGAACCGTACTATTTGTTTTAGGGAGAAATATTTTTTGAAACATGGCAACTCGATCTTACTACGCTTTCATTGCACTCCAAAATACAGGGGATGACACTTTTGACTATTTCAAATCGATATCAATTGTGTGTTGAAGGTTTTAATATAAAATGTCTTCAGAAATAATTGGTTTTGACAAAACATTGACAGCACAAAATTTCGGAACACTCTGTAAAGTAAAATGCCAACAGTGTCAACCGATCTTGATGCTGTGTAACGAATGAACTGAATACTTCTGTCTCACTCTGAATCATACAATCGGAGCGAGAAAAACATTTTTCTTTCACTTTGTGTCTCGCGCGTACTCGAGGTAGCTGCGTATTACTGCGTAATTGCTGCTCCTATTTGAGTCAGGAGCGGAGCACCTATACGTGTAGTATGGGCATACCCACAATCCCAACAGCCTTGTGAGTGCATACTTTCAAGGTCTATTAATTTATAATCTTAGTTTTGAGCATTATACATATATCAGAATGGAAACTTACAAGTTTAACCTATAATTTAGAAAACTACTCTACAACTACTCGAAAATTTTGAAAAAATGTCATGTATGAAATCTTGACTCTATTTTAAAGCGCTATTCAACGTTATGCAATACAACGGGGTACAATGAAAAAATATTTTTCATCCCCACTTCTCATGTATGGAGAGCCACCCTCAAAATATAAAATTATTATTATTTTACGATGCTAAATCCGAGATAATATAATATACAAAAAACTATACCAAATTTCATCCATTTATATTCATAATTACAGAAGCTAGAGGCGTGGACAGACAGACAGACAGAGGGACAGAGCAAAACTATAAGAGTTCATTTTTATTACGAAATCGACTATTTTTAGTAAAGGTTATCTAAAAATTTTAACTGTCTAGCTATCAAGGATTATGATCTCATGAGACATAGCCTGGTGACAGACATACAGTTTTTACCCTCTAGATATCTACGAAATAACTTATAGTCTGTAAGTGTTAAAAAAAGCAGTGAATCATGCATACAAATGTCAAAATTGACGCATTAGCTGTGATAACATTAATTTACCTATTAAAGTAAGCCATTTTGACATATAATATAATGATTATAATAATGTAATATATATGGACGCTTTACACTACGTCAATCTGATCCCGTGGTAAGTTCTCGAAGAACTTGTGTTACGGGTACCAGACAACGGAAATATATTTAATACTTTTATACTATACACATATTTAAGATTTTTATTATATTATACACATATTTAATACACATCCATGACCCAGGAACACAGAAAAACTTTTTTGTTCCTTCGGCGGGATTTGAACCCGCGACCTCCGGCTTGAGCACCAACATGCTCAACCAACTGAGCCACAGAGGTCGTCAATAGTATGTAGATACGCATGATTCACTGCCTTCATAACGTGAATAGGCTAAAGTATAGACTTTATATGACACGAATAGGACGCGACCACGTCATTCAATGTGCTGCGTACAGTGCAACTAACTAATGCCTTCGGCAATCATCGTTTTTTTTTCTACGGAAATGACGGATGTTGGAAAGCATGTGTGGGACTTCCGAAAGATATTAGCAAAGTAGTTTTACTGTATAAAGTATCTTTATAGGTATGTTTTTCTAAAAAGTTAATACTTACATATTTGGTATGTAACTTTTTTGATTTTTAACGTATTATGTAACTTTATGAAGTTTCGATGAGGCATAAGTACTTTAATAATTATATTTGAGAGTATTCGCATGCTAGGTAAAATCCACGGGAACCGTATTATTTGTTTTAGGGAGAAATATTTTTTGAAACTTGGCAACTCGATCTTACTACGCTTTCATTGCACTCCAAAATACAGGGGATGACACTTTTGACTATTTCAAATCGATATCAATTGTGTGTTGAAGGTTTTAATATAAAGTGTCTTCAGAAATAATTGCTTTTGACAAAACATTGACAGCACAAAATTTCGGAACACTCTGTAAAGCAAAATGCCAACAGTGTCAACCGATCTGAATGCTGTGTAACGAATGAACTGAATACTTCTGTCTCACTCTGAATCATACAATCGGAGCGAGAAAAACATTTTTCTTTCACTTTGTGTCTAGCGCGTACTCGAGGTAACTGCGTATTACTACGTAATTGCTACTCCTATTTGAGTCAGGAGCGGAGCACCTATACGTGTAGTATGGGCATACCCACAATCCCAACAGCCTTGTGAGTGCATACTTTCAAGGTCTATTAATTTATAATCAAAATAGGTTCAGTAGGTAGTTGTATTGGTATTGTTAACCTTTTGAGTCTTATCTGGTGCTTTTTACCTGCTGGTCATACTTACATTATTGTTAAAATACATATTTATAGTAGTGGATTTAGTGTTAAGCGGACCTTTAGTCAGGTAGATTGAAGAAAGCGCAAAATTTGTCACCTCTCCATAAATTTTCGACCCTTTTTTATTTACTAACCAACAGATTAAAGAAAAAATAATACTTTGTTTCAACCGATAGGAATTACTCCTGCCGATGTTATATAATCTATAATTTGTGTATGTTTCTATACTATATATGCATATATTTTTTATTTAATTAATTTATAATCTTAGTTGATGTTAATTTGTTTAAGGTTTAAGGTATTGAAAGCTTATTTTTTTTTACCAAACAAAATAATTTTTTTGCTAAATAAGCGAAAAATTTTCTCGCTCACTCCGCGCGTTAGCTTTTAATTAACATAATATTATAAAGAAAATAATACAACTCTTTTTAAAAATTCTAAAAACCATGTTATGAAGGAAATAATAAAATCAAAATTTTCGGGTCACATCTTCTTTTGAGAGCTGGATCCGTGCCTGAATCAACCAAAGCGGTTTAATAGGTCAATTTTGTACGATACGCGCATAGCTAAAATAATACGCACGTAGCTTCTGGACGCAATGTATGGGGCCCTAGTACCTCGACTACGTGCGTAGACCTTGCGTGCGTAAGAATACGCAGTTTCTGGACATAGTCTTAAGGGTTTATTTAGCTTATGCGTTGACAGTTTGACACATCAGTCAATCAGCTTTGCCTTTTATATATGTATAAGGATATTATATTTTATATAGTATGATTAATATTTCTATTTTCTGAGCTAGTTATAGTGTCAGATCAAATAATAAACCAAGATAGCGCATGGCGTTTGTTTGAAGTGAGGCCTAAAAAAGTACGTTACTTCAATTTTACACACGCGCTCACGCACACAAGCAAAAAAGTACGCTACTTTTCGACAGTATCGAATGAGTCGTCGCGACGACTAATCTATACTGACAAAAAGTAAAGTACTTTTTTGCTTATGTGTGCGTGAGCGCGTGTGTAAAATTGAAGTAGCGTAGTTTTTTAGGCCTCACTTCAAACAAACGCCATGCGCTATCTTGGTTTTTTTATTACCCGACTGCGCGACGCAAAGGAGTGGTAATGTGTTTATCAGCCTATGTATGTATGTATGTATGTATGTTCCTTTGAAGCACTATACAGACCAAACGCCTGGGCCGATTTTTATGATTCACACGTCAATCGATTCCTCTTAGTCCGGCGAGTGTCACTAAAGACATGACGTTAGTGAAAATTCAATATGGCGACTACTGGACGCCATATTGTGAAAATGAAAAAAATGAAAGTCAACAAACTATATCAAGTGGGGTATCGTTGAATAGGTATTTAAAAATTATTGTTAGTTTTCACTCAACATTTTTCGATTCGACTGACCGTTTAGGATCTATATCGATTTAAAGTTGCGTAACAACCATTCTCACATTCCAGCGCAATTGTGATGTAGGACTGATGCTGATAGGAAATCCAGTCTGGTAAATAGCTAGCTAGGTACTCACAAGTCACAACTAAAAAGTATAAAATAAAAAATAATAATTTAAAAAATTTAAAAACCCGACTGCCTAAAAAGTGAACCAAACTAAGTAGGTACATAATTAAAACTGAAA
Organism: Glaucopsyche alexis; assembly: GCA_905404095.1. NCBI lineage: Eukaryota > Metazoa > Arthropoda > Insecta > Lepidoptera > Lycaenidae > Glaucopsyche > Glaucopsyche alexis. The sequence continues at coordinate 8,031,015 of FR990042.1, forward strand.
AGAAAAAAACAAGCACTTAGATATCCGGTGGTCTAGAATTCTATAATATATTATTGAATTAATACTATTGGAACATAACAACTGAACAGTCGGGATCCATTATTCGACAGCCAATCTAATTTTTCAATTCCAATCAATGGATCCTGACTGTTTAGTTGTTATGTTCCAATAGTATTAATTCAATAATATAGAATTCTAGACCACCGGATATCTAAGTGCTTGTTTTTTTCTTTTCAGTTTTAATTATGTACCTACTTAGTTTAATATTACAAATAATTGTGGTACAAAATAATTATTTGTAGTTTAATATTACAAATAATTATTTTGTACCACAAATAAATACCACGTGGCATTAAAAGATTTTCAATTCGACGAATTTCTTATGTAAAAGTAAGCTTGCAGGAATTTAACCAAAACCTTGGAACAAAGGTATTGAATATTATTACCTGTATTCAAACAATAAACAGTTTCTAAGAACCAATATTGAAAGCTGTCCTTACTAATATTATAAACGTTATAAAGGTGTAAATATATGGATGTTACTTTACTACTTGTTACTTTATGGGGTTACTTAGGGGGACAAAGATATTCATTATTTTTCCAGTAGGATGCAATGTTTCCAAGATTTATTTCCATCGTAGAAAAAATATGGCAATCCCACCAAAAACATTCTGTAAAAAACTAGCCAAGTCTCGATAGAGCTGCTTGTTTATCTCTAAAAAGTAGTGAAATCTAGACAAAGTCGTGCCAAGTCTAAGGTTCCTTACTGCGATTTCTTTATTATTATAGTTAATGTTGTGTGACTTGGCCGTTGAACATTCTTTATACGTTACAAGTGGGTACAAGTCAATTTTGTTTACACGTAATGTATATCTGTTGTAACTACCTATGTTTGTTAAGCGAGATAATAGCCCATACTGGTATTGGTAATTGGACGCTAGTGAGTAGTGTCTCATTTTAGGCTGTTGTTGATTGTAGAACACATGTATTGGAGCAATGGTGTCATGGAGCCCCTTTTGTACCATTGTGTACCCCTCAACGGCCAAGTCACACAACATTAACTATAATAATAAAGAAATCGCAGTAAGGAACCTTAGACTTGGCACGACTTTGTCTAGATTTCACTACTTTTTAGAGATAAACAAGCAGCTCTATCGAGACTTGGCTAGTTTTTTACAGAATGTTTTTGGTGGGATTTCACTTCTTTTTGTAGAAACGTGGGCATATTGATTTATTTTACTAGATTTCAGTGTAATTTGTTTATTTAATTTGTGTAATGATCGAGTACAATAAAGTTAATCGTTCGACTATTTCTTCTTGTAAACTTGTAAATATAAGTATAAAAGCCAGTCTAGTCTTATCCAGAGTTTTCCTTTAATTTAATTTATATGCGTATCAAAAGCATAAAGGGAGGCATTCGCCCAGCAGTGGAATGCTACGGACTAGATTAAATTAGAAGATTCGCTAGGTTTTTGAAATGACAGTCGATTTTTTTATGTACCAATAGTAGAAGGGGGGCATTACCATATCTCTAATCAGCTGAAACCAGCTGAGGATTCTTCATCAGATACTTCAGACTTTCGATTTTTGACATCAAATGAAGCGGCCCACCACCATGTTGAATATTTTTTGTAAAGGCGGTATGTCGATCTCTAATAGTTTGGTTGGGCTCTTGTGTTTTCTAATCAGGGTCACCAGGTACTCCAGATGTTCGATTATCCTAGTTTTTATAGTTTTCCCTTTATGTGGCCATTAAACCCTAACTCTGTACCAAATTTCAGCTCTCTGAGTTCATGAGAAGTACTAGTTCTATTCTGATGATCATGAGTGAGTGACTGAGTGAGTGAGTATCATAAATTCAAAACTTTGCTTTCGCTTAACTTCGGAACTAAATTATCCAGAGGTTCTCAAATAGGGGCCTGAAAATGCGGCGAAATGGTGCCAGTAAAGAATGGTTCGGCAGTGTTTGCTTCGCGCTCGACTTGGCGGGGGCACTGCCGTGCCCCCAGATCGACGTTCTGGTCTTATCCAGAGGTTCTCAAATAGGGGCCTGAAAATGCGGCGAAATGGTTCCAGTAAAGAATGGTACGGCAGTGTTTGCTTCGCGCTCGACTTGGCGGGGGCCCTGCCGTGCCCCCAGATCGACGTTCTGGTCTTATCCAGAGGTTCTCAAATAGGGGCCTGAAATGCGGCGAAATGGTTCCGGTAAATAATGGTACGGCAGTGTTTGCTTCGCGCTCGACTTGGCGGGGGCACTGCTGTGCCCCCAGATCAACGTTCTGGTCTTATCCAGAGGTTCTCAAATAGGGGCCTGAAAATGCGGCGAAATGGTTCCAGTAAAGAATGGTACGACAGTGTTTGCTTCGCGCTTGACTTGGCGGGGGCACTGCCGTGCCCCCAGATCGACGTTCTGGTCTTATCCAGAGGTTCTCAAATAGGGGCCTGAAAATGCGGCGAAATGGTTCCAGTAAATAATGGTACGGCAGTGTTTGCTTCGCGCTCGACTTGGCGGGGGCACTGCAGTGCCCCCAGATCGACGTTCTGGTCTTATCCAGAGGTTCTCAAATAGGGGCCTGAAAATGCGGCGAAATGGTTCCAGTAAAGAATGGTACGACAGTGTTTGCTTCGCGCTTGACTTGGCGGGGGCACTGCCGTGCCCCCAGATCGACGTTCTGGTCTTATCCAGAGGTTCTCAAATAGGGGCCTGAAAATGCGGCTAAATGGTTCCAGTAAATAATGGTACGGCAGTGTTTGCTTCGCGCTCGACTTGGCGGGGGCACTGCAGTGCCCCCAGATCGACGTTCTGGTCTTATCCAGAGGTTCTCAAATAGGGGCTTGAAAATGCGGCGAAATTGTTCCAGTAAAGAATGGTACGACAGTGTTTGCTTCGCGCTCGACTTGGCGGGGGCACTGCCGTGCCCCCAGATCGACGTTCTGGTCTTATCCAGAGGTTCTCAAATAGGGGCCTGAAAATGCGGCGAAATGGTTCCAGTAAATAATGGTACGGCAGTGTTTGCTTCGCGCTCGACTTGGCGGGGGCACTGCAGTGCCCCCAGATCGACGTTCTGGTCTTATCCAGAGGTTCTCAAATAGGGGCCTGAAAATGCGGCGAAATGGTTCCAGTAAAGAATGGTTCGGCAGTGTTTGCTTCGCGCTCGACTTGGCGGGGGCACTGCCGTGCCCCCAGATCGACGTTCTGGTCTTATCCAGAGGTTCTCAAATAGGGGCCTGAAAATGCGGCGAAATGGTTTCAGTAAAGAATGGTACGGCAGTGTTTGCTTCGCGCTCGACTTGGCCCTGCCGTGCCCCCAGATCGATTATCACAGTTTTTATAGTTTTCCCTTTATGTGGCCATTAAACCCTAACTCTGTACCAAATTTCAGCTCTCTGAGTTTATGGGAAGTACTAGTTCTATTTTGATGATCATGAGTGAGTGTATAAGTGAGTGAGTGAGTGAGTGTCATAAATGCGAAACTTTGCTTTCGCTTAACTTCGGAACTAAATGACCTACAGACTTGAAATTTTGGATTTTAAGTATGTGATTATAGCTTACTGGATGACGAAAATTTCTGCGTTCTGGCCTTATCTAGAGGTTCTCAAATAGGGGCCTGAAAATGCGGCGAAATGGTTCCAGTAAAGGATGGTACGGCAGTGTTTGCTTCGCGCTCGACTTGGCGGGGGCACTGCCGTGCCCCCAGATACTAAAGACGAGATTTTCTAAGTCGTTCACTTTAAATTTTTAAGGTAACCTTAAAATACTTAAAACTTTCTGTAATAGGCAAGGGCGGATCTAGCCTCCAAAAGAGGTTGTGAGCACAGGAAACCAAAAATCGGCCACCTATAATCAATAGACACGACCATCACCTACTGTTATTATTAGAAGGTGTTGCCGTCACTCACATAAACCAGAGCGAACTGAAGCAAATATTATAGAAATAATAAAAATAAAATTTTATTGAATAATCTGCACATGAAAAAATAGAGTTCATGTAATCAATAGCGAGCGAGCGAGCCGATTTTTTTAATAGTTTGTTTTTGCAACACTCTAAACAAAAAAACCTGCAAAATATAGGTATAACAAAATACACTTAATTCAAATAATAGCGAGCGAGACGATTTTTTTGGCATATTTTGTTTCTAGAAGAAACTTTGAAAAAAAAAATAGTCAGAAAATCAGCAGCGGAGTAAAGAGAGAAAGTTTCCATATGTATGAGTTTAAAGAGCCATACGACCGTCCAGCCTGTTCTATGTTGTATGTTGTACATCAATTCTATGTTCTATGTTGTATATCAATCGGTGCTGGATTTGAAGCCTTTCAAATCCAGCACCGATTGATAGTCATGAGTATTGAGTAATGACGGTCATTAATACCGGTGGCGATTTTGCAGGCTTCACGGACAGAAAAGACCCTGTTTAAATAATTTGATTTTTTTAAATCTTCTTTTAACATATTATGCCCTCAACAGAAATTGCCAGCATCGGACCGTTCGGTTTCATAAACGAAAAATACTTAAATATGTAAAGTACCTAAACTTAAATGTTTGATAGAACAACCGAGGCAAAGAAATTATTACTTATTTTAGGAGTAACCATTATAACGTAGGCATAAAGGTCCTAAATTCATATATATCATTATCATTACATAGTATAAAACAATCCCTTTTTTTGTCTGTCCCTATGTATGCTTAAATCTTTAAAACTACGCAACGGATTTTGATGCGGTTTTTCTAACAGATAGGGTGATTCAACGGGAAGGTTTTTAGGTATATAACATGCATAACATAGTTCTAATGTCCAAATGTTCAGCAAACGCTGAATGAACGCGACGAGATATATAAAAATAATGTACTACATTTTTTTTGTGCGCCGGACTTTTTGCGCGTCGTATGCGTTACTGCATATAATTTCATAGGTTCTATTTTCACAGACTAAAATGTACATCTGTCATCTGCGCTGCCCCTTAGGGGTGCTCTCCACACAACAAACGTAGTTTTTTGTCGTTTTATACGGAACTCTTCGTGCGCGAGTCCGACTCGAATTTATGATCGGTTTTTAATTTACATCAAAAACCGGCCATCGACTCGCGAAAGTTGCTCGGGCGTTGGCAGTCCTTGAAGCTTGTATAATGTTGAAGTTTGTCTAATGTAAGAATCGCCGCAAACGGGCGACCAAATAGACATGTTGCCAAATTTTTTGTCTATTTAATGTTTGACAAATGACAACATGATAATAAACAATCTAAAACCCATTTTTGTAAATCTTAAAAAATAACTAAGATACAAACAATTTTAATTTGATATTTCGACACTACTGGGGGCCGTCCATTAATCACGTGATGTTTTTAACAACTTTTTAGACCCCTCCCCTCCCCCTGGTGATACGTGGTGAGGTTTTATACTACCCCCCCTCCCCCACCTAAGATCACGTGTATTTTTTTGTACATAGTAAGCAGGTCATGTCTGAAGAAAAACTTTAACTTAAAAAACAATTTAATCGAATAATTTAAGCAATTAAAAACTATACGAGTCATTTGTCTTGTAAATATTTAAACAACACTACGAATCTACAACCAATAATAATTTCGGTATGCATAGACTAGATTCAAAAATTAATACACGTGATGTCTCCTTATACCCCCTCCTCCCCTTGGTGATACTTGGTGTTTTTTTTTCGGAGCCCCCCTCCCCCTTTAGGCATCACGTGATTAATGGACAACCCCTAGGCAACATGATAACATCCCTATTGACGACTGACGACTCGTTAGTCGTCATACAGGTCGATGTCGGCTCGTCAGTGATGAGCCACACGATTTCAAACTTTATGAAAAATAACTATATAAAAAAACTACAACCCGACTACGTAAATTATATATCCAATGTAACCCGGGCTATTATTACGAATTTATTGACACCTAATTTATTAAAATAGGATCAGTAGTTTAGGCCCTATGGTGGAACAAACATACGTACATATTCATACAAAGATTGACAAAATCATTACCCTTCCTTTTGGCTTCGCCGTCGTCTATACTAATATAATAAAGAGGAAAAGTTTGTTTGTTTGCATTGAATTGGCTCCGAAACTATTGGACCGATTTTGATGAAATTTGGTACATATAGATTAGATCACGGGTAGTAGGACATAGGCTACTTTTATTGCGGCAAAAGGTTACCGCGGGATTTTCTTTTGCGCGCACGAAGTCCCGTGCAACATCTAGTCGGGTATAAAAGTATGTCAAAGTCACCCGTTTGCGCGAACTAAAATGACTGGCTGCCGGCTGCGTCATCAATACATTATAACCGTGGTCCGTGTCAGTCTAACTCTAGTTAAGGCTTTAAGGCCTTCATAACCCTTCGGGCGCCTGATAGTGGGATATTACATTATCAAATATCTCTGATCATATAAATGATCATATATTTGATCCAATTTAATTGACTAATTGAATCATATCTGTGTATTACACTATCAAAGTTCTTTGATCCTATTTTACGTCATTTATAACTACAATGGAGAACGCGTCGGTGGTGTGCGCTACTATTGCTTCGGCAGTGTCCGTTATTTTACTATTAAATATGAAAAAGGAAAAAAGGAATACAAGAAAAAAACGAAAAGGTATCAATAAATAGAGAACTCGACAGATTGATGACAGGTATTAATGTCAGGGTTACCAGATCTCAGAGAATTCGATTTGCTAAAGGACATCGTCATTTTTATGCCGCGTCCGCACGTTTGCCATTTGCCGCAAACTCCAAACCTCCACAAACGCTTGACTTGAAAAAGGGAATCAAACGTCGCCATCCGCACGCTTGCGAGTGAGTTAGTGTGTTCTGAACAGGCAAGCATGACGGACGTTGAGCTCGTATCGGCAATAGCATTTGCTTTGAGTTATTTTTATTGTAAAAACAACAGCCTCCGTGGTCTTGTGGTTAGAGCTTGGCTCTCGACTCGGAGATCGAAGGTTCGATTCCCGCACTGGGATTATGAGAGTAAAAGAGAGTGTGCTTTTGTGTACTGCGCACACACTTGGGCACTATTAAAAAATACTCCTGCGTAACTGGTCTGGTTTCAATAAAACCAGCCACCGTCACCGAAATCGGCGTGGGGAGTTATAATTATTATTGTAAAAAAAATACATAAATAAAAACAAACAAAAAAACGGCAAAGAAGATGGTGGATTAAGTTACAAATTCATAAAAACCGTATACTGGCTTATTCATTATTGTACTAAGCCACGCATCAGCTACTTTTTTCTCATAATAATAACAATAATATCTATGGACGTTTCACACCACGTCAATCTGGTCCCGTGGTAAGTTCTCGAAGAACTAGTGTTACGGGTTTTCTGTTGTCTGGTAAGACGTTTACTGTTGTCTGGTAAGACAACAGAAATATATTTAATACTTTTATATTATACTGGGTGTCCCAAAAATACCGTCTCATAGTGACATGGGAGATAGATTAGCCTTATATCTCTCGGATAAAATAAAAATGACCTTAGTAAAAGTTGCTTAGTTTTCGAGATATTTGGATTTTTTTGGTTTTATTCAAAATCTCCATTTTTAGTTAGTTTTTATTTCCGCATTAGTACAAATTCCTTTAATTTATTCATTTTAATTTTTTTTAAGTATCTCGAATAGTTGTTTGATGCATACAAAATAAACTTTTGTCAAATAGTAGTGTATTTTTTAAGAAAAAAATATTTTTGTGTTGCGTTTTAGCTCTCCCAAAATTTCGACCCAAATTTTGACAATCTGCCGTAGAAAAAAAATGTACTAAAGTAATCTGGCAAATTATTTTAAAAATTACTCAATTTATTGCAGATTTAGAAATGGTATAACACTTACATGAAAAATTTACAGAAACTTAGAAATTGCCATTTTTATCATTAAAGTCTAATTCAAGCCGTACTCAACTATGAAGTGAATATTCAATATTCAAACACAATGAAAAGGCCACATGTTGTCCTTTGTGTTCGGCGTTTGTGATCCTGTTCTTAGGTTAAAAACTGAGTGAGATAGCTGTCAATGATCAACGGTAATGTTTGTTAAAGGCCTAATAAGTGCAAGGGAGCGCGCAATATGCGCTACTCTCTTCCCACATTTTACAACACCGTGTTCCACGAACGATCTCGTGGACTTTAGTACGTTCTCTTCCGTTTTGTGCGATACACGTGCTATTTTGTACTGCTCTCGTTTCTCTCATTTTTTTATTACTAGGCGTTATTTTTGGACTCTGATTTGCTTTCGATTTGGACTATTGTTGAACTGATTTGGTGACAACAACGACGGTTTGCGCTCTTACAGACAGCTGGCTGGTTTTACTGTGCTAAGAATGGAAAATCCACGAGGTGCTGCTACTCAATTTACTCATCGTGAGTACGCCGACATGTACTTAATTTATGGGGAAACCAGGCGTGTTTCTAATCGAGGCGTAGTAACTTTAAATTCAAGATTAGCTGCAAGATTGTACGCGGAACGTTATCCAAACCGTACACCGCCATCGTATCATGTGATTGAACGATTGGATTCTGCCTACAGAGAGGGTAGAGTCCCAGGAACTCGAGGTGGTGAAGGGAGACCGCAAACAACCGACGAAGATGTCGTGTTACAGCAAGTTACCGAAGATCCGTCAACTTCGGTTCGTTTGATTCAAAGTCGGACTGGAATACCGAAATCATCTGCTCATCGCGTTTTAAAAAGGAACAGGTATCATCCGTACCACATACAAAGAGTGCAAACTCTCCTTACGAGTGACTATGCCAGACGGGTACAATTTTGTCAACGAATGTTGGAAAAAAATAGGGAAGATCCCGACTTTTTTCATAAAGTACTGTGGAGTGACGAGTCGCAATGTAGAAGAGATGGTTATTTAAACCTTCATAATATTCATAGCTGGCAGCTAGAAAACCCACACGAGAATAGAGAAGATCGGTCGCAACACATGTTTAAAATAAATTTATGGACCGGAATCTACAACGGTACAATAGTAGGACCAGTGGAGCTGCCTCCAATATTAAATGGTCACACCTATTTGGAATTTTTAGAAAACCAATTGCCAACGCTCCTCGGGGATGTGCCACTGGAATCATTACGAACGATGTGGTTTCAAAACGACGGCTGCCCAGCACATTACGCTCGAGACGTTCGAGCACACCTGGACCGCAGGTTCCCGAGAAGGTGGATTGGGCGACTGGGGCCAATCTTATGGCCACCACGATCCCCTGATCTTAATCCCCTGGATTTTTTTTTTGGGGATGTCTTAAAGACAAAGTTTATGGTAAACCAATACGCAACGAAAGGGAACTACGCGACAGAGTCACCGCAGCGGCTCAAGAAATATCTCAGATAAGTTTGAGAAGATTAAAGAATAATTTTATCAGAAGATGTCGATTGTGCATTCGTGTTGGAGGTCGACAGTTCGAGCATTTACTGTAATAAATCTAAGTTCTAAAGTTTTTTTCTAATTTTATTTACTATCACAGTGCCCCATAACAGCGAAGGAAAGAACGAAATAACAAATTAGGGTTGCAATAGTACATTCAGTTTTACAAGTCTACAGATACAAAAGATAATAAAGGTCGATAGATAATAAGATTGCGATGAAAATTCCTGGTACTTTTTCATCTTCTTTACTACATAAGAGTCTGGCTTGAATCAGACTTTAATGATAAAAATGGCAATTTCTAAGTTTCTGTAAAATTCTTATGTAAGTGTTATACCATTTCTAAATCTGCAATAAATTGAGTAATTTTTAAAATAATTTTCCAGTTTACTTTAGTACATTTTTTTTTCACGGCAGATTGTCAAAATTTTGTTCGAAATTTTGGGAGAGCTAAAACGCAACATAAAAATATTTTTTTCTTAAAAAATACACTACTATTTGACAAAAATTTATTTTGTATGCATCAAACAACTATTCGAGATACTTAAAAAAAATAAAAATGAATAAATTAAAGGAATTTGTACTAATGCGGAAATAAAAACTAACTAAAAATGGAGATTTTGAATAAAACCAAAAAAATCCAAATATCTCGAAAACTAAGCAACTTTTACTAAGGTCATTTTTATTTTATCCGAGAGATATAAGGCTAATCTATCTCCCATGTCACTATGAGACGGTATTTTTGGGACACCCAGTATATGTCACCGTAAAATTGTAAAAACCGTTAGATTGTAAAATAACTAACGACATTGTCAAAATATGTCGAAATATTTATAACTACTTATAGTTACATATATTTATAATCTTACGAAAAATAATGTGTTAAATTATAGGCAGAATATTCGCATCCGAAGTCTATCGTCATTTTACAATTTCACTAGTTTTATTACAATCTAACGGTTTTTACAATTTTACGGTGACATATACATATTTAAGATTTTTATTGTATCTAAGTGTATTATACACATCTATGACCCGGGATCACAGGAGACTTTTTGGTCCTTCGGCGGGATTCGAATTTCGAACTCGCGACCCCCGAGCCACAGAGGTCGTCTCATCTTTGTGATGCTTGTTTTTCGGGTCCCAAATGTATGGTTCAGCCTGATAACATCGAGAAAAAAACAAGATGTCTTAATTTGACCAATCACCACTCATTTTGTGCGAGCGTAGGCACGTCTGCTTGTCTCCAGTACACAAACCAGACTGAGCGCGCGCAAACGTGTGGATGCATCGCAAGCGCTTGCGGCAAATTCCCTTTGATTTGTGTCAAAAAACCGACACTCGATCGGAACGGCTGCAAGCGCTTGCAAACCTACACAAACCATGGCAAACGCTCTATCCGCACGTTTGAATTTGTGACAGCTTGTCGAGGTTTGGCAAACGTGCGGACCCGGCATTAGAATGGCTTGTTTTTTGTTATTTCAGAAAGATTAAGCAAGTAAGTATATAATTAAAAAAAGAACTACATTACATTATTTGAAACATATTAACGAACAAGAAATTAAAAACTCTTTTTTTTATATTAAATAACTGGCAACACCTGTTTCTATGACCGTATTGGATCCAATCTCTCAGCAAATGTCAAAAATCAAGGAGAAAATGAATCATATGTCTATATTACATTATCCAATAACATTGACTCATAGATCTATGATCCAAGATAAATGATAATGTAATATGCCCCATAGGCCTGAAAGACCCTGGTAGGGTATCGAAAACCGGTCACATTTCAAAAACCGGCTTTTTCGGTCTCGGCCTTCATCAAAACCCGGGTTTTTCGGATTTTTTTGTTGATTTTCTAGAATTTTATTAGGAATGTCTGGCTAAGCCACATAATTTGACTAAAGTGTAGAGTTTGTAAAGTTAGGCTTATATAGTTAAAGCGTGTAGAAACCGAAGTTTGGTAGAGTCACAAGCATGTTTTTAAATGAGATCTAGTAGCTTTTTGACAGTGCGAGTTATATGGCATTACTTTACATAAAAAATTCTATGACGTCCGGAAGTAATAGCCTATAATTTTGTTGATCATCAGTGAGTCAGGACGAAATCAGGGGTTTGAAATATTTTGAAAACCGGGTTTTGTTATAGGCCTGACAACCGGGTTTTCCCGGGTTTTTCGGTTTCGGGTAAAACCGGTCTCGATGCCCTAGACCCTGGCTTACGCTAGATCCGCAGTAGTTCATTCAAATTCTTCGCTATATCTAATAACCACGGAAATCCTCCACGCACTTCCTCAGTCCGCATGTCAGGACATGTCTAAGATGGGTTCCGCGACTATCAACGGGCAATAGGTTTTCTTTGTATCACTTCAAAAGTTACTGTCCGATTTTGCTCAAAATAATTTTCCTAGAGTTCTTAGTATATCCTATCAGCATGGAAACTTACAGCCAGAGGGGGACCAACTAACTAATAAACCGCTTTGGATGCCTTTTGATCGTATATATTAATTTGTTAAATAATTAATATCTGTGCGTTAAATATGAATAACCTAATCCCCTTGTATATTCCCCTCCCCCCAAGGAGACCACAGAAATAAAAATCTAAATTGCCCCTGTGGCCTGTACCCCCAAAAACACTACTTGCTTCTAAGGTAGTTTAGTAGACGTTAATTTATTTTGAACCTGAAAAACTAAACAAAATTTCCCGTGGTTCCTCAGTGATCGTCTATTTTCCTTCAGTGAAAACCCTGGAAATTTCTGACCAAATTTTCAAATCAGTAAATCTGATAAAACTTATATAAAATAATCAAGTTGAAAATTTCGGGGCTCAACAGGTGATTTTCTGTGTGATTATCAGCAGCAGTTGCCCTATGGGTTACTATTATCTTCCAAGTACAATCTACCATGCAAGAGCAATGTATACGAACAAACAAAAAAAAAACAACCTTAAAATCCAAAAACAAAAATGTGTCATATACCATAATGTATCCGTATTAATTACAAATTATTAAGTTCGTCATTAACATTTATTTATTATTATAAAGCTTTAATATATTGTCTAATGTCTACGTTACTATTATACTTCTTAGCTTAATTATACGAATAATAATTTTTAAATATAAGCTTTCCATTCACTATTTACAAATATGCATTCCGCAATACAAAACCTTACCGTTTTAATTAAGGTTTAACTTTTATCTTGTTTACTCACATAGGTTGATAAAACCGGGACGAATATTTGTTATTACAAATATAGACAATCCCAACGTTACTTGTTTACACTTTATATAACAGTCAGCACAAATTCTTATGTAACGAATTCTTTTAAATAGTAGGAAACTGAGGTAGCAAACGTTTTTTGAAAGCAATAATTTTCTAATCAATCTAGCTTACCATGTCTCAAGCTTTTTTATACTTGTTATTTAAACCCATAAGTCATACCCCTTACCTACTTAAATTTTAGATAACACCTACACAACACTAATACCAAGTTACACAAAAAATAACGTTATTTTGCTTTACTTTGTTAACTTTTATTTACCCTCGAATTCAAGATCCACGATAAGTCATAATAGATGGACAGCTACTAGGAAATGTAGAGCTGGTGTTTGAGGCAAGCTTATACCTTGTCCATTGCTTCTCCTATTGTACCCCAACACGGGAATGCAAGTCTAGCTGGTCGGAAGCTGAACTTAACCAAAATACAAACTTTTGAAAAGGGATTTTTTTAATGCCCAAAAAACATGTTTAAGGCAACTGGAAATTGTGATATAGTGTTATAGGTGTACCAGAATCTCATGGCAAATAGGCAAATAAAATTTTGTAGTGTGCAATCCTGGGGAAATTGGATTAAACGATCTTGATACTGGTTAATTTTTAATTATGTCTTTGGTATTATTAAACATGAATAATATAATAAGACTGTATGAAGAATGTTCCTATACATCGGGTTAATAATATAGAAAATATGTCATGAAAAATAAATCAATCGTGAATTACTTTATATACTTATTTATTACAAATAACATACAATTAAATTGGCAACAGTTTATTTAATGTTGGAATTTCCTTCCGAACTCTATAGAACTCGTTTACTATATTCCTAATCAACTGTAAATTGAAAATCTTAAGTTGATTTTCTTTTTTCCTCCTCTCCTCCTTTTACCAAGCATTGAAAAAACCAACATTCGATGTGCCATCAACTATGATTCACCGTATAGTAGTACTGGAAATACATTTAAAGAAGTCACACTAATTACCTAAGAAAATATAAAAAAACTAAAAGTATCAAAACAACTCACTCTAACTTACCGGTCAACTCTACCACGAGCTTTAAATTATAAGATTGAGTTCGATTTACACCTTCTTCTTCCTGTATTTTACGATAGACATCGAAAACAATATTTCTCGCTTGAGATCGAATTGCCTTTTTCGACATTTTCACAAAAACAATAAATTCCAAGAACATAATCACAAAATTTTAGCAGCGGTTGACAGATCACGTACTCTGATTTGACGGGTCATACTTGACATTGCCATATGAAAATCACATATTTTTATTTTTTTTATATGCCATGAGATTCTGGTACACCTATAGTATAATATTTAAGGAGTTGGGAGAAAAAAAGCCATGTAAATTAGTTGGATCTTTAACCTTGCCAGACCAGTTTAAAAGTACATTGGAAAAAGGTTAATAAAATAAAAACATGATTTAAACTGAAATCCTTAACATTAAACTCTGAGTATAAGATTCTAAGATAAAAACCTAACCAAGAGCATGTCACGACATGTCTAAGAAGGGTTCCGTAACTTGCATTCTCGTGTTGAGGTACAACAGGAGAAGCACAGGACAAGGTTTCAGCTTGCCTCAAACACCTGCTCTAAATTTCCTAGTAGCTCTTGGGCTATAAGATAAGTGATAAGCAGCGCGCGCACTGGCAACAAAATTGTCTCCTCCATTTGCATTCCTATTATCGACTTCAGCGCACTCGAAATAGAGTCAACTTTGCCGCATAACATGACGGTACAGGAAAACAATCATGTTTTTCGGAAAAGTTAACTCTATTTTGCGAGCGCTAAAGTTCATAATCGGAATGCAAATGGTGGGCGATAGAGACAATTTAATGCTAGTATGCGCATGCACTCAACGCTTAGAATCTAGATGATAATGATGACGAATGACGACATAATATGCTTTATACCCGCCACACTTTCAATTTGCCATCCTGATGATTACACAATTTTCTCAAAATAACGTGTCGTGTAAACGAACGTGTCTGATGACTATTATATATTGTGCAAAAAATATTTTAAATACAATACCTACAAACTACAAAGTACAGGTTAAGACTATGTCCAGAAACTGCGTATTCTTACGCACGCAAGGTCTACGCACGTAGTCGAGGTACTAGGGCCCCATACATTGCGTCCAGAAGCTACGTGCGTATTATTTTAGCTATGCGCGTATCGTACAAAATTGACCTATTAAACCGCTTTGGTTGATTCAGGCACGGATCCAGCTCTCAAACGAAGATGTGGCCCGAAAATTTTTAATATATTATTTCCTTCATAACATGGTTATTAGAATATAAAAAAAGAATTTTATTATTTTCTTTATAATATTATGTTAATTAAAAGCTAACGCGCGGAGTGAGTGAGAAAGTTTTTCGCTTATTTAGCAAAAAAATTATTTTATGTTTGGTAAAAAAATAAGCTTTCAATATAGGTACCTTAAACAAATTAACATCAACTAAGATTATAAATTAATTAAATAAAAAATATATGCATATATAGTAAAGAAACATACACAAATTATGGATTATATAACATCGGCAGGAGTAATTCCTATCGGTTCAAACAAAGTATTATTTTTTCTTAAATCTGTTGATTAGTAAATAAAAAAGGGCCGAAAATTTATGGAGAGGTGACAAATTTTGCGTTTTCTTCAATCTACCTGACTAAAGGTCCGCTTAACACTAAATCCACTACTATAAATATGTATTTTAACAATAATATAAGTATAACCAGCAGGTAAAAAGCACCAGGTAAGACTCAAAAGGCTAACAATACCAATACTACTACCCACTGAACCTATTTTGATTATAAATTAATAGACCTTGAAAGTATGCACTCACAAGGCTGTTGGGGTTGTGGGTATGCCCATACCACACGTATAGGTGCTCCGCCCCTGACTCAATAGATGCAGCAATTACGCAGCTACCTCGAGTACGCGCGAGACACAAAGTGAAAGAAAAATGTTTTTCTCGCTCCGATTGTATGATTCAAAGTGAGACAGAAGTATTCAGTTCATTCGTTACATAGCATTCAGATCGGTTGACACTGTTGGCATTTTACTTTACAGAGTGTTCCGAAATTTTGTGCTGTCAATGTTTTGTCAAAACCAATTATTTCTGAAGACACTTTATATTAAAACCTTCAACACACAATTGATATCGATTTGAAATAGTCAAAAGTGTCATACCCTGTATTTTGGAGTGCAATGAAAGCGTAGTAAGATCGAGTTGCCAAGTTTCAAAAAATATTTCTCCCTAAAACAAATAGTACGGTTCCCGTGGATTTTACCTAGCAAGCGAAGACTCTCAAATATAATTATTAAAGTACTTATGCCATATCGAAACTTCATAAAGTTACATAATACGATAAAATATATAGGTACTTACCGTTAAAAATCAAAAAAGTTACATACCAAATATGTAAGTATTACTTATTTAGAAAAACATACCTATAAAGATCTTTATACAGTAAAACTACTTTGCTAATATCTTTCGGAAGTCCCACACATGCTTTCCAACATCCGTCATTTCCGTAGAAAAAAAAACGATGATTGCTCATTTTCGAGCAAAATGAGTAGGACAATAACAAAAACAATATAATTTTGGCAAGTTGCCTTGCACCAACAATGAAAAACAAAATGTTAATGTATGATTTTAAGAACGAATTGTGAATATGTATTATTAAAATTAAATGTTTAGATAATTTAACGTTATTATTTAAATTCGATTATAATTATAAAATAACCAACAAAAAAAATATTTACCCTAAAGCGCCATACTCACGGGCCAAGCAGCAAATCCAGCAACGGTACTTATAGTATAACAGTATCATTATTGTCAATAGTGTCATTCATCATCATCATCATCAATCATTTATAATTTTTGCCTGCAAATCCGCGGCCTTGTGCTTGTAGGTGTGGTCAGTATGACCCATAAGTCTGGCCACAGACGTTCTAAATTTGACATTCTTTAAGAACGTCAAATTCAGGTCGAAGGCAAAGTTTCCATACAAAACACGCATAGCCCACACACGTGCATAATCTTTCAGATTCTTAAATGTCAGTTCGAACTTTAAGAATGTCAATGAAGAACGTCTGTGGCCAGGCTCAGGCGTAATGGGCGCGGGCTGGACCTTTTTTTTAAATATTCTTTATTTTCTAAATAAGTCCCCTTTTAAATTCGACTTAAATTTTAACGATTTCTCTACTCAATCTTCTTAATTTTGAAGTCGATACCAGCCTAAACAATATCCCATATATTTTATAGAACTCACATTCAAATTTGTTGGTACCGACTTCAAAATTAAGAAGATTGAGTAGAGAAATTGTTAAAATTTTAGTCAAATAAAAAGGGGGAATTATTTAGAAAATAAGTTTTATTTCATACTTTTTTGGGTATTTTTACTTTGGAAGTCGATTTAATTTTCTATTTAAAAATAATAATTTCGCCCTTTGTAGTGATATATTTTGTTAAATTATTATTAATATATTATCTTAAAACCTTTAAAATAAACTATCGAATGTATAATTATTGAATACGCGCTAAGATTCCATTAAGTATTGTAAATAAGATGATGATGATGATTATTGTAAGTTAGTTGCATATGCTTGTAGTTCTTTGAACAATGCCGAAATTTCGAAACGCGTATCTTTTAAGACTGAGGAGTTCTGTTCAGTGCTTTTGAATTCAGGATATACATTGGTGCAAAATCTTATTTTTAGTAGCATATGCTTATGTTACTTCAGGAAAAGTCTAAATCATTATATGTGTCCATATAAATTTCGAGGAGTCCCTCGATTCCACATTGATCCTATCATCATGTCACCGCTTTTTTCAAAACGGGACCAACTTGAAATTATACCCTTTACATCAAAAAAAGAATTTTGAAAATCGGCCCAGAGACGGCGGGATTATGGTATAACATACAAACAAAAATAAAAAAATATATATATGTTGCCGAACGTATAGCCGCCTCTTTTTTTGGAAGTCGGTTAAAAAAATAGTGTGCTGTATATTACTTATCGACAAGCAGTTTAATTGCATATTTAAATAACACAAGCATAAGATTCTTAGCCCCTTCAGATACTTTTCTCCCTAAATTTAGGGAAAAAGTCCCAAGTTGGCATCACAGATAGACCGGCAGAAATTTTGTTGTGATAAGATAAGAATCTCTACGTGCGTAGGTTTACGCAGGCTTACGCAGTTTCTGGACATAGTCTAAAATACCCTATCGTTGACACTCTTAAATTAACATAATAACAAAATAAACACAAAAAGCAAAGCTTGTTGACATGTGAGGTTCCAATAATTGAAGAGTGTCAAAAATTGGATAGCTTACTTAGGCCCACTTGCGCCAATCCGGGTTAAAGTTAACCCTGGGTTAAAAATCATGTTATCTCTCTCGTTTTTCGTATTTGTGAAAGAGAAAGCATGATATTTTAACCCAAGGTTAACTTTAACCCGAATTGGCGCAAGTGGGCCTTATTGGCTATATCTAGGGACATCGAACTCATATTTTCCGTTTCACCGCGTACAGTGGAAATACTTTCTGAATTATGTCTCAAGACAATAATCGTTTTCCATGACGATGAGAGGCGTAGTAAGGGAAAAAAAACTACATTTCCCGGAAGACATAAAGAACGTAGATGCACTGACTACTGAAGTCCGACCTAAGCCAGCAAAAGTAGATTTTCATTGAAGCTGTGATCTGACACACTTCTGTTAAGTCTAAGGTTCGAGGTCCCTAGATATGTGTATTGGTGTAACTATGGACTCTCACCAACTAGTACACCACGATTTCGCCCCCAGCGGCGTCAAAGGCGACACCTGGTTAGCAACCATACACATGGCTTCGGGCTCTTAAAGACGCACGGCACTCCGCTATATTCCGTAGCACAACAGCTGCTGTCGCCGATTCTCGACGGCTGTCAATATCACCAATCGCGAGCTGCCGCCGCGCCAACAGCAATTAAGGCTGCTGCGTCGAACGCAGCGGCGAGCGGCAGCTGCACGCTCACGCAGGGTCATAGTCACCGCTTGTCAAGCAGTGATTATGGCGCCCGTCTGCGCGCGCCACCATTCGCCGCTGCTGTTTTCGAGGTAGTGGCCTATCGCGTTCATAATTATTGTGCTACGGATGGCGAAGTGTCTTTCGTCTGTAAGGACTATGGCTGGTACTATATGGTCCGGAATCCGGATGGTCGGAGAAAATTCAGTACACGGAAATGCGCCAATGCAATAGAGCTGAAAATCGAACACGAGTGTCAAGTCACAAGTCAATGTCATATATGACAGCTCGACATTTCGATTTTCAACTCTATTGTACTGACGCAGAGTTCTATTTTCAGTACTCTGGCCCGTGCCCGCTGGATTCCGGATCGTATTAGTTCCCACTCAAAGAGACCGCAGCGGCAACGTAAGGTAAGCAACACTCCTTATAAAAATACATCACTGGTGCCACTACTAATGGGGACATCACTGGTGTCCTAGTGGGCGAGGGAAAAGTAGTAAAATCGTTACTCACCAACCGACGTAGGGCCGTTTGGCTTCTCCTCGGCCTCCTTGAGCCCACTTTTCTCAACATCGTGCGTTTTGTCGCGACTCACGCGGCGCTCGCCCCTAACTCTTTGCGGCTGCGGCGCACAGTTCAGTAGGAGAGACGACGACGACTGAGCGACACCGCTATCATACGCTGCTCCAGTAATTTGTGCATGCGATGTAACAAATGGTTCATTAGTAACGGGCGCCGCACTAGTGGGCTGCGATTGAACTAAAACATTCGTTTCATCTTGAGGCACAAACGGTTTACTCTTTTTCTGTTTACCCGCGCTCTTACTATCTACTAACGGGGGCTGTTCACTACACTTTTGGTGTTGTTTAACATTAGACATTTTAGGCACTACGACAGGACTATCTGATATAGCTGATACTATTGGTGTTTCGATTGGTTCGTTAATTTCAGGTCCCAAATTTTTTGTTTCGTTAGCATTAACTAGATCAGACTTCACTAGGCTATTACTCATTGTGTTAATTGCATTTGTGTGAGGTTGGTTCGGGGCGGTCGTTGCAGCAGGCACTTCGTTAGTGTTAGTACAGGTCCATTTGCTATCACTGTCACAAGTGCTGGGCGGTTCCGCCATTCTTTCGTGCACCAGTCTCGTGAACTCTTCGGCGACACTCTGCTTGTTGTCCTACAAATATGTTCCATGTTATAATTGCTTACATTTAGAGTAGTTTGTAATTTTTTTGTTACTAACAGCTTTTAACTAAACGCAAATGAAAGTAAATACAAATAAAAAAAAGTATGTCTGTCCGTCAGTCTGTTTGTTCCGGCTAATATCAGAATCAGCTGGACCGAATTTCACGAGCTTTTTACTGGCAGATAGATGATCTTATAAGGAGTAACTTGGGCTACTTTTATTTTAAGGTTTCGTTTCCGTTAGTTCTACGAAAACAAAGTAGCGGGCACCAGCTAGTAAACCATAAAAAGAAAGAACTTTTGACATACTGGCTGAGGAGTTTGCCTTTCACTTTTCTCTCCGTCATTCCTTTGGCTTTCGCTGCGAGACATCTCTTCAAGAATATTTTGATCTGCGAAAGAAAAAATATTCATTAAAAAACCACACAATCTACTGTATTTTTCAGATATGTAATAATATTTTTTTTTAAACTATAAACCGAACCCGAAGGACAGACGTTCTGTCATTGTCAAAACTCACAACTAACATGAAATGTTTGATAGGTAGCAACAGTTATCATTTAGGAATTGTAAAAATAGATTACGACCGATTCTCAGACCTACCGAATATACAAAAAAAAAATCATAAGAATCGGCCAAGATCAGTAGTTTAGGCGATACGACGAAACAAACATACATAATAATATTTTACTTATTCATATTTTAGGAGTATGTACCTACTAATAAAAAACACTTCCTTTATATGGGCGAGTTTGCGTTGGGTGGATATTCTCCCATACACAGATGATTTTTTTTGCCTTTGAGTATGACAATATTGTTTACGTAAACGTCTTTATAATAAGCAGTAGACCACATACCCAAAATATCCGTAATTGATTTTACCAAACCTTATATATATATATGCAATCCAGTCGTCTAGTCCATCGTTTCTCAACCATTTTTATATT
Source organism: Glaucopsyche alexis (assembly GCA_905404095.1). Taxonomy (NCBI): domain Eukaryota; kingdom Metazoa; phylum Arthropoda; class Insecta; order Lepidoptera; family Lycaenidae; genus Glaucopsyche; species Glaucopsyche alexis. The sequence goes on from FR990042.1 coordinate 8,051,833, forward strand.
GAAACCCACAAAAAAGCCAAAAAGTTAAGTAAAAAGTCTTGCGACCCCGTCACTATAAAATTATGATAATATCTGTATGTATGTACATAGCGAGCTATTTTTATCAGCTATAAGTGCGTTGTATTAGCCTTCACAGGTTCGAACGTTCGATACAAAATAAACGTTCGAAAAACGCATCTTGTGTACCTATATGTTGTTTGTATTAATTAATTTTCAACAAACTGCGACCCCCTTTAAAAACAAACGACCCCCCCCCCCCCAAAGGTCGCGACCCACCGATTGAGAAAAAATGGTCTAGCTCTAGCCTATTGTAGTCCCGTCTCCTACATTATGGAGTAGGGCCGGTTCTTTTAATATTGTGTAAATCATATTATTTATTTTGAATATGTCACCGTGAAATTGTAAAAACAGATTGTAATATAACTACTGAAATTGTAAAATGTTTATAGACTTCCGACGCGAATATTCTGCCTATAATTTAACACAATATTTTTTGTTAGATTATAAACATATTATAGTAATGAATCTTTCGACATATTTTTAAAATCTCGTTAGTTATTTCACAATCTGTTTTTACAATTTTACGGTGACGAATATATATATACTCACTTGTTTTCGGATCTATGATAGCAATTCTTTTAGATGGTCGATTAACCGGCGCTTGACGGATGCCTGTGAAAATTTTACAATTACAATACCTTATCCAATATAAAGCATTAAATGAAACGACAACAAAATTTAACCTAAGGGGTTTAAACGGGACAGTAAGAACTTAGACAGACGGACAGCCAGATAGACATATCTGTCTGTCCGTCTGTCTGTCACCAGGTTGTATCTCCTTAACCGTGATTGATAGTCGGTTAATATTTTCACACATTATATATTTCTGTTGCCGCTATAATAAATATTAAACACAGAATAAAATAAATATTTAAGGCGAGCTCCCAATTCCCAAACGACAAACGCGTTTTTCTTTGCCGTTTTGTACGAAACCCTACGAGCGCGAGACCGATGCGCACTTGGCCGGTTTTACAATAATATTAAATTTAAACTATCGTAAGGATAAAAATATTCTTGCGTCGTCGAATGCTTTACTTGTAAATATTGCGTTTACAACATTCTCTTAATCTGAAGTCTCTACTTATCGTCAAAAAGTTCATAGAAAGTTGAATCATATACTTTTTTACTAGCTGTTGCCCGCGGCTCCGCCCGCGTATAGTTTTTTCGCGGTCGCGGATATGTGACTGATGCAAAAAATAGATAAAAACAATCCTTGATGCGGATTATATATCATGCTAAAATTTCAGCTCGATCGGTGCAGAACTGTTTGAGATCCCGATAGAAAATTAAGTAGGTATCAACAAATTGCTCGAACTAACATTAACAAAAAATCTATAAGTTATACGACCGCCTTGTTAATGTCTATCTGCAATCGACAATTTTCGTTCAATGGAAGTAACAGACGTTGTATGTAATATTGTTGTTAACTTCGATTCCCTAAAGACATTAGTAACATAGTTTTACTATATTAGGGCGAGGCCACAACACTACGTTGCAAGGACGCATCGCCAAAAACACGCCATGTTTTTGGCGATGCGTCCTTGCAACGTAGTGTTGTGGCCTCGCCCTAATATAGTAAAACTATGTTACTAATGTCTTTAGGGAATCGAAGTTAACAACAATATTACATACAACGTTTGTTACTTCCATTGAAAGAAAATTGTCGATTGCAGATAGACATTAACAGAGTGGTCGTATTGAACTAAAACTGAAATCTAAACTATTATTATTATGATTGTTTTATTTAATTCTATAATCAGAAATCACATTTAGATATTTTTTTCTAAATAAACCTACCTTTGTAGAACTTTTATGTACGCGATTTATAAATGCATAGTTTACTGTATTTATTTATTAGATTTTATTAGCCTTACTAATAAAAATATTTATACAGTGAATAAGCAATACAATGTTTTGTCTTTGTCTGTCAAGAGACTTTTCCAACGTATTATATAAGGTTTGGTAACTGATACTTCGAGCATATTATCTACTGCTTATGTAAAGACGTTTAGGCAGAAAAATTATTGTCATACTCGAAAAAAATATGTTTTTCTTTATATGGCCGAGTTTGCGTTTTGCGAACCATACATGAGGTGAGTTTTTAGTTTGGGTATGACAATTATTTTTCTGCCTAAACGTCTTTACGTAAGCAGTGGATCATGTGCCTGAAGTATCTGTTATTGATTTTTGGAGACCATATATAAGACAAGGACAAACATTGTTTGCTAAATATGTTAAATGACATAGACACCACTTTACAACATTTAAAGCGGGTTCGGGTACAAAATACCACGGGCCACAGGGATAGGGGACCATAATATAAAACGATATTATAAACATGATAGTGATAAATATTAAGTTCCTATTTTATCGAGTAGATTTGAACAGTATTCCGCTAAATTCCAATAGATAGCAATAAAATTTCACAAACGCTTAAGAGGAAGTTGAAATAATTAACGTGCACATTTCACAGTTCGTGCAGTGCTATACATTTAGTTCTAGCTACAAATCCGTATTTACAATTAAGGCATAAAATATTTACTATTCGAGATAGATTGACGGAAAATGTTTGCAAACTATTTTGTAGAGGATTCGAAGTCTTCAGAAGAAAGCAGTATTTTTATTTTTGCAAATATTTGTAAATACGGATGTTCGGATTGCGTGTTTTTTATTTTTTATATTTTAAGCGTACATCAGAATATCGGTTAGGAGTAAGGACTTCATAACCATCACATAAATGACACAGTTACAATACAAATAAAATCCCTCGGTCCAAGCATATCTGGTATGAATCGGATTATTTTTATTTGAGGTTTCCTTTTTTTATACTTGCAATTTTTGTTACGGACGCGTACCTTAAAAACGATTTTACTGTTTTCTGACATAGGTTTTAAAGAATCGCATTTAATTTTTTTAATTACTTCGTGCGTGAAAAGCGTGATTATTTTATTTTCTAGCGATATTTTTACTACAGCCCGTTTATTATAAGAAAAGATCTGAAGTAGGTATGAGAAGAAAAATACAGTAAGTAAATATAATTATAAAAGCGGACATAAGTGATTATTATTTCACAAAGTTACTTGTCCACAGATTTTTAACAATTTCATATCATTTCTTATAATAATATTGAATTTTTCAAGCGTGTCTAGTCTGCATTACACTTGTTTTTTAATGGTTAAACATCGACCATACATGTAATTTAAGCTTTGCCAATCATTAAACATAAATGACTCTCAAAATAGCTATAGCAGCTACCTGCAAAGCTCAAACAGCATACTGCATATTGGACTCATATTGGACAAGTCCATACGATTGACATAACCGTCAAATCCTATACGATTATTTCCAGTCAAATCAATGATTAACCATCGGAAAACAATATGTAGCAACTCCTAGATTACAGTTTTTTGTGGCTATTAGTTTCGTGTGCATTCTATACTTCAAAAGTCCTCTCATTGGTAAATCTTAGGTGTTACCAGATTAAAATAATCGTTCTTAGTTCTTACCAACACAGATGGCGTTTGTAACTTATAATAATGTATTAGAAAACGATACAAAATACACTACATTTACAAAACTGCTATAAAATGGCGCTATTTTTTTTCATATGCTCTCTATGGCCCACTTGCCACCCTGGGTTAATTATCATGCCTTCTCAAACATAAATAAAGAACGAGAGAGATAATATGATATTTAACCCAGATCTGCGCAAGTGGGCCTAAGAAGTTTATAATAAATAATAATACACTATTAATAGTAGATACCAAACTCTTAGTAAATCTACATTCACCAACTCGTGTTGGTAAAATCTAATTATTACTGGTGTTTGGTATAGAAACATCTCTACCTCCCTCGTACTTTTAATGTAACGTAACAAAGTCGGGCAATAAGTCTGAGAATAAATATTTTGTAAAAAAACTAGCGTGTTACATGAATGACATCTAAATGTAATCATTAAAAACAAAAAGGTTCTGTGTTATGTTACATCATAAGCGAACAACCACTTACACCCAATCACTCGACTCAACCTCAATCCACGAAAGTTGTATCATTAGTTCAACAAAATTCACTCGACTTGAGGAATTTCCTTACGCGAATCGAGGAATCAACTGTCAAACTTAAGGTACCTAAGGACGTACCTTGAGGCTCCCTCGAGCGTCTATTTCCGACATTATATCAATTATTTTTACAAACAGAGTGGAATTATTTGAAGGAATTGCGCAATTATAGAGGGATACTTATTTATTGATAAGCATGGTGGATTTTTTGGACGACCTTTACGAAAATCCGCCACTGCCTTTACGGAAATCCGTATAATTAATTATACAGCGCATACATATTCATCATTCTTGAAATTTGGATCTAGTTTTAATGGTTACTATTGGTGTTAACATAAAAAAAAATATTTTTCCATGATTATTTATGATGTCATACCCTCACTCAACCTTACTGGAGGAGCAAATAGCTGAGGTAGAAATTATGTTTAAGAATACCAAACTCGAGGAACTTCTCAAGGATACCTCACATGAGGTAGAGTCGAGGCGGATCTGAGTAAACAACTAATGATAAGGGTGTTAGGGTTCCACAAATCCACACTTCCTGAACGCGACACAAAAGCACGATATTGCTAAAAGTTTGAAATTGCGTTCAGAAAATGTTACGCGATTAGAAAAGTCGCACGTTTCACATGCGTTCAGAAAACGTTCAAGATTTACCAAGTCGGGGCCACAGCACACTATATACATACCGGATATGTTTGGATGAATGTGTGGTTGGGTTGGGTGTGTTATTGGTGTGGCGGGAGTTGCGGGCGCGGTCACTTGTTGCGGGACCAGGCCGCCTAGGTTAGACCTACCGGGATTGGTGCCAACCGTCCCAGCGGACAACTGTTGCCCGTTCTGGTAATAGTCTGTCGGAATAAAAATGCCATTAGTACAGGTTACAAAAACGTTCTTTCAACTGCCACTTCACCATTTACATGAGGAGATCATGACTTAACATTGGATAGCTTTCTTTTTTCCCGATTGGTCGTCTGTGTTTTTCGCCATTCGAAAACGGCTACTCTTGCCCAACAGAGAACTGACTTTCTTCCCCACTGAAAACGAATGCTCTTTGCCCATTCTAATGTCTCTCAGTGCTATATTCCTCCCCATTTGAGCGACTGTCTTCCCCAATTGACACAAGCGTGTAGCGTAGTAGTTTTCTTTTTTCGATTGTCATATCATTTATGATACCTATATTATGTTCATTTAAATGCGGAAGTAAATAAATATGTTCAGAAAATATTCCTAGCAAATTGTTAAAACTGAACTGAGTCAAACTTAGCTTGGGTGTCCTTGGGATATTTCCTTTGGTCCACACCTTGTGTGTTAATTTGTATCTGTATCATTAAGCGAAATAATACCAAGAAAATTAAGTAAATAGTAATTAGCAACTCAAACAATTGTATAAGGCAGCAAAATTATAAGCCACTTCAAACAATCAGAGAGAATTTTTTTTCTCCGCTTTCCACATATTACGCCAACAAAAATAAATAAAAATAAGTATAGTGAGTATATCATAATAAATTATTATTTATTACATAATATCTACACATTCTGCAGTTTTGAAATATAAGAGTGTCGAACACGGATTGTGAAAGATAAATTGAATTATAGATTATAATTATACAAGATTACAGGACAAGCGAATGAATAAGCAAATAAAGAGCAGAATGTAAAGGCATTCAGTAAAGGAAAATAAAATGAGCACTTTATATAGTTCAAGATGCTTCTCGAGTTGTACTCAAGTGACCTCATCTCTGAAATGCAGATTCAATTTAGCAAATACAAGAACAAATTTCCAATACTACAAAAATGTTGTCAAAGTATTGAACTTGTATTATGTATTTTTGTTTATTTGCCTTGGTTATCACTCACTAGTCCTATATTTTTCTAATTTTTTTAAATAACTGAACTCCAATTCATGAGAATTGGAGTTCTTTACCTGTATTAACTTACACTTTTATTTTACTTTTTTTTTTTTTATGAAATATGGGGGCAAACGAGCAAACGGGTCACCTGATGGAAAGCAACTTCCGTCGCCCATGGACACTCGCAGCATCAGAAGAGCTGCAAGTGCGTTGCCGGCCTTTTAAGAGGGAATAGGGTAATATGGGAGGGTAGGGAAGGGAATAGGGTAGGGGATTGGGCCTCCGGTAAACTCACTCACTCGGCGAAACACAGCGCAAACGCTGTTTCACGCCGGTTTTCTGTGAGCCCGTGGTATTTCTCCGGTCGAGCCGGCCCATTCGTGCCGAAGCATGGCTCTACCACGTAACTAATATTATAAAGAGGAAAACTTTGTTTGCATGTTTGTTTGTTTGTTTGTAATGAATAGGCTCAAAAAGTACTGGACCGATTTCAAAAATTCTTTCACCATTCGAAAGCTACATTATCCACGAGTAACATAGGCTAAATTTTATTTTGGAAAAAAATAGGGTTCCGTAAGATATTTGGGTTTTTCGGACACAAGGCGTAAAAATCAACCTGAAAAGTTACTTATTTTGCGTACGCTGCCTAAACTATAAAAGATAGAACCGTAAAATGTTCTAATTAATTGTAGATCTTATAAATATCTACAAAAAAGTCCGCGACATACTATACCTATCTATGTCGAGTGAGGCACAACTCCCTTTTTTTTTTTTTTTTTTTTTTTATGTAATGAACCAGGAAACGAGCAGACGGATCACATGATGGTAAGCGATTACCGCCGCCCATGGACACTCGCAGCAACAGAGGAGTTACACTTTTAACTCCTCTGGTGCTGCGACTTGCGTTCCTGATCCTTAAAATCCCCAATCCCCCCATGGGCCTCCGGTAACCTCACTCACTCGGCGAAACACAACGCAAGCGTTATTTCACGCCGGTTTTCTGTGAGGTCGTGGTATTTACCCGGTCGAGCCGGCCCATTCATGCCGAAGCGTGGCTCTCCCACATATATTTTATTTAGAAATATTGATTTTTTTTTGGACTACATTTAAACGCGTTTATTTTACTCATGCTATTCATCCTTATCAAAATAAATTATTTCATTACTAAGTACAGTTTATGTAGATAATATTTGGTCTTTGAATGATTAAAATTGGACGTTTGGTTTTGAAGTTATGGCGAAATTAAAATATTACGATTTCTACTGCACGCCCGTTGCGAAGTGGGCGACACCAAGGCGGGGATGCGCGTGCGGGAGGGAGTTTAGATCTATGAGTAAGGTACCCGCAATATTAGTATCAGTATTGTACCCATAGATTATATAGATATATACTATTGTACCCGTGCGAAGCCGGGGCGGGTCGCTAGTTGAATTATAAATGAATCGCCCTGATATCGTAAACTGACTTTTGACTTTAGACAAATTATTATTTTTAAGAAATTAAGAATATTTTGCAGTTTTAACATATCGGGAAGTTCCGAACTGGATCATAAGTCATAACTGTATTATTGTAGGATTTTATTAGCAAAATCGACCTTCTGTTATTGGCTTCTGCAGTTATCTATAGCTATAAGAGTATCTGATTTATGCACTTCATTTTAAATTAATATTATTGTTATAATAATTGTTCTTTATTCCAAGTTGTTTTGTTCAATTATTACTTGAGTATTATGTTATTATATTGAATAAATGTACAAGCTGTTACTTTTGCTGTGATATCATAGTGTTATGAATTACCAAATGATAAAAATTAAAAAACAAAATACTTACACGGCCCGGGACTAGGTGTTGAATGGTAAAGCTGAGACGGATGTATTAACGGGAAGTACCTGTGGAAAATTATACATATAGCAACTATATAAAAACTACAAAATACGGCTTGGTCCATGGTACACCAAGTTTGGCAAGTATTTTATATTAATTTAAACATTTTTTATTTTGTAAAATTTCTATGGATTTTTTTTTACTTTAAATATTGCTACCAGCTCTCTAGATATAAGTTTGCTTTTTAATCAGATAACTGCACAATTAACATCGTAAATATATTTACTTACATTAAAATATTTTTAGTTAAATTGATAATTCTCTTGTTTATTCTCTAATTATAATTTGAATCAAAGATATATTTTGGATGTGATTAAGACGCTGACAAAAAGTAATCTTTTTTTCAACTACTTGAAATTACTTGAAAATGCTTCTTTTTTTCAAAAAAAAAATTCAAGAATATGAACATTTTTGCGGTTGTCAAAAAGGCTTGTTTGTGATATGCTTTCATCAGCCTCTTAATAAAACTATACAATATAATATATACATAATAGACATTAAACTACTAACATTTATCATGCTTCTATTTGAACTACGTCTAATATTGTGAAGAAGACACATAAAGCTAAACTTGAAAGTTATAAGAATATATTAAGGTATTCAAAAAGTACTTTATTATTGTTGAATGTTGATATATTATAATACTCCTCAAATATTATTTTCGATATTATTGTTTAATAGAATATGTATAAAGCTTATTATTATACAATATTATATATTATTTAAATAATGTAAAATAGAATTTATAGATTACTCTGCTCAGTTCTTATTCTAGAAATAATAATTAATCGACTAGTAAAAATGATAAATATAATATGAAATAATAGTTCAGTAGTTAACACATTTGCTTCATTTCATTGAATGATAAGAATAGTACTGAAGAATGAATTAAGCTTTTTAAAAGGTCACTTTAATTATTCAATTTTGTTGCATGTATGCATTTACTAATAGTATAATGCTCTTTTTTTGCATGGTTGGAATGTGCTATGTTTATTACAGACTACAGTAATCAGACGAATGTGAATAACGGCCGAATACTGGAACGATAGTTAAATTAAGTTACGCTCATGTCATGGGCGTAGCCAGGATTTAGTTTCGGGGGGGTTCAAGAAAATAAAATGACTACAAGTACATTAAATAACCATGGCCGTCTTTAACCTATTAGAGGCCCTGGGAATATTAGAATTTTTATTTTCGTTTTACCTGTTTAAGCTTTAAACCCTGAAAGACTGTGTAGGTAATTCGTAAAACTAGAAATATCTATAGTTTAAAACTAAACGTCAGTACTAAAATATAAACACTACAGTAAATTACGGTGAACTTCGTAAAAATACCATTAAATCAACCGGCTAAAACAGAACATCGATAATAAATAATATAATTGCCTTTATGTTACCAGCGAGCGAGCGAAGCGAGCCAGCAATTTTTTTCCTATTTTAAGGGTTCAAACGTTCAAATCTGTTCAAACGTTAAACTAAAATATAAACACTACAGTAAATAACGGTGAACTTCGTAAAAATACCAATAAATCAACCGAATAAAACAGAACATATATAATGGCCTTTATGTTACCCGCGAGCGAGCGAAGCGAGCGAGCAATTTTTTTTCCTATTTAATAGGTTTTAATCTTTTCAAACGTTAATTCTAAAAGATTGTGGAAATAGGATCATTTTATAATACAACATTAGAATAATTGGCGCCCATTTTTTTCGTTTTAACCTATTTAAGCTATTAAGCACAGTTTTTCAGGGTTTGCCCTGAAAAACTGTGTAATTTGAAAAATACAAATATCAAAAGCCTAAAACTGCACGTCGGTACAAAATTTTATAGTAATATGTTCTGTAAGCCAAACACGAGTGAGCGAAGCGAGCGAGAAAAATTTATTTCCCATTCTATAGGTTAAAATCTATTCAATCGTTAAACTTAAACACTGAATAACGGTGAACTTCGGAAAAATATCATAAAATGAACTGGCTAAAACAGAACATCGCTACTAAATAATATAATATTATGTTCCTTATGTTAAACGCGAGCGAGCGAAGCGAGCGAGCAAATTTTTTTCCCTATTTAATAGGTTAAATCTGTTCAAATTTTAAACCCTAAAAGACTGAAAATATGATCATTTTGTAATTTAAATTAAAGTAAAAATAGTGTAATTTCTGATGTTGCAAAATAGATGACATATAACTTATTATGTTAGGTTTGTCATAAATAATACCTACTTATTTCACACTTTTTTCGTAGTACATAATTACAAAATTTTGTGATCAGTGACGTGTCCAAAATATTGTGTCGTATGCTATACGTTAAGGGATTCGGTGATACGCGTGCCATATAGCGATTCGCGATCCCATATTTAGGCTATTGATTTTATTGGTTTTTTAAAGTAGGTAGGTATACGTACGTTCTTTCATGGCTTAAAGTATAAAAAGATTTTAACAGGTTAAAGCGTTAAAACATCGCTCGCTTTCTCAGTTTGAACGCATTTAACATAAACACATACCTACATTATAGAACAAGTTAGTATTAAAGTTCTGTTTTAGGCTGTTGATTTTTTTTCTAAAATAACTTTAAAAAATCATCTTTCAGATAGGGTTATTGGGGCGGCAAAATATTTTAATTGGCATGGGGCACAAAATTTCTAAATATGCCTCTGTATATGTTATTATAGGTCATCCATATGGACCAGCCGACCCATTTCGGGGGGGGTTTGAACCCCCTAAACCCCCCCCCCCCCCTGGCTACGCCCATGGCTCATGTCACATGCTGTCCTTGTCATTTCGGCTAGCAGAGACAGCGACAGCCTGTGAATAGGAGGGCTCCTAATTTTAATTAGCATTTCAGTATTCGACCGTAAGGCGATTAATTGATACTTTGATTTTATTGGTCGATTCCACGAGAGGTAATATTACGACTCATAGTGGCATAATGAATTACCCCGACGTGCTCGGGCGCTGCGGCTGATAGGACTGCTGAATACCCATGTGGGGATGTTGGTACATTAGTGCCGGGTGGGGGATCATCACTGGGCCCGCGGCGGTTGCGCCCGCGCCGCTCAGATACTGCTGCTGTTGTCTGTGTGAATAAAAAGATTATTTAGTTGCGTTGTGGGCAATCGGGCGGATCGCTTGAGGATCGTCGCCCGTAACATGTCTTGCCTGACTATTTAGTAATAACGCAGACGCACTTTTTTTAACATTCGATGTTTGCTTGGATCTAAAATATTATAATCCCACCAAAAACATTTTCATGTAAAGTGATGCCAAGACGATACCATATAACTCGCACTGTCAAAAAGCTATTAGATCTCATGTAAAACCAAGCTTCAGACTCTACCAAACTTCTAACTCTACACGCATTAACTCTACAAGTCTAACTCCACAAACTCTACACTTTAGTCAAATTATGTGACCTGGCCATTTCGTTACATTCGTTAAGGTGCTAAATGAAAAATTTACAGACTGTTATTCTGTTTTAATATTCTAATAGGAACGAAATGGCCAAGCCACATAATTTGACTAAAGTGTGGAGTTTGTGGAGTTAGGCTTGTAGAGTTTGGGCGTGTAGAGTTAGAAGTTTGGTAGAGTCTGAAGCTTGGTTTTACATGAGATCTAATAGCTTTTGCGAGTGTCAAAAACAGTGCGAGTTATATGGTATCGTCTTGGCATCACTTTACATGAAAATGTTTTTGGTGGGATTTCACTTCTTTTTGGAAGACAATTTTTAGACCTCTAGAGTAGAAATTTACGTAGGTTAGTCTCTTACAAATGTTCATCCCCTAGTTTAAAGGGTTGGAGGATAAAAGTTTCAAGTTTGTTAATTTTTATGTTGGTTATGTGCTAAAACTAGCTTACATACCAAATTTCAGCTTTCTATGACATCCGGAAGTAGTCTATAATTTTGTTGATCATCAGTGAGTCAGTGACGAAATCAGGAGTTTTTAGACATCAATAAAATCTAAATTATAAGACCTATAAAATCAAAACTTTACATTTTCATTAGTCCGCTACTGGGAACATATCCTGTAAATTTTGTATATCTGGTATAATCTAAACCTAAGTTATGAGGATCCAAAAAATCGACGAAGCGCTTCGAGAAAAGGTAGTCTGGTAGTGCCCTTGCTCACTACCGTGCCCACTACCGTGCTCCCAGATCCCCAATCAAACTTCTAGGAAACTTTGCCAAAATCTTTCAATTATATTCGATACAATACATTACATAGCGTTTTATTAGATTTCATATTTTATACAGTGTGTGGTAGGATCCTTTTTATGTTTGTTTGTAGGTCAAAAAAATTTTTTTTATAATTTTATTCAACGCAAGATAATAACCAAAACTTATTCAATTGCAGGGTTGCGACCATTTTTATGGTATCGAGTCCGCATCGGATATGGTCGCTTCGTAAGAAATTAACGGCTGGGCCGGATAACGATTTATTTGAGTGCTGCCAATATAGGAGGTTTCCCCCAAAATTAAGGAAAAACATTCTATAGGGGTTTCCTAAGGATAGATTTTTAGAATTATTTTTACAAGAATTATTTTCTTGTTTATAAAAACACTATGTTGTACCCATTTAGTGACCCTTTACAGATTTCATTGATGAGGACAAAATAATAGTAAGTCCTAATTTTTTATAACACATAAAATAGTTGTCAATTATGAAAACCACTTTAAGAATGGGTACTAATAAACAAGCTAGTTAAGTTTGAGGAGACATTTTTTTGAGAGTTGGTACAAGCTCAATAGCTTTGGAGGTCATCCTATGACCACTTTGAAGACCCATTACACGAAAATGGTTGACTGCGTAAAAAAGTCATGTATATAATCTTGCCTTTATTTAAAAACACCTATTCGATGGGGTCAAATGAAAAATTTATTTTTCATCTCCACTTCACCTCTATGGATAGCCCTGAAGTATGAAATTATTATTTTATGATGCCAAAACCGAGATCTATACACATTATATAACTATACCAAATTTAATTCCATTTATATTCGTATTGAATCTATAAGGGCGGACGGACAGAGCGGAACTATAAGGGTTCCTTGAGTATTGCGGAAACCTAAAAATAAGAAAAGGGCACACTTTTAAATTTGTTAAGACTGTTGACAGTGTGAATGTATTATCAATATTATTACAATTTATTATTATAGACAAGATCTAGTAAAATGTTATTCTATTATGTATACAATATACATACTATTGAGTAAAACCATTATTGCTAGGAAACTTAAAGAAAAAAAAAGGTACTTAATGTTTGTTTATATTTAACGTCTAATACTCTTAACAATTTGATTGAAAAATTATTTTTTTCTGTTTTTAGTATTTGCAACAGAAATATATTATGTAAGAAAAAATTAACTGCCAATCAAGGTTCATGAGATACAGGCTGGTGAGAGACAGACAGCGGAGTCTTAGTAATAGAGTCCTGTAGTAATAGAAGGCTCCAAACCTATCTACTTCGGGTACACCTTCTACTTCGGATATGGAACCCCCAAAAAAACAAAAAAAAAACTTAAATAAGATCTCACTCGCCACAAACTTTCTGTTAGTAAAAAAAATAAGGAAATAAGTTTTTGACAGTTTCTTATAGATATAATAACTATAGGAAAATTTTATTGATTTTTTCCTTGTAAACTTTAGAAACGTTGCACTTATTTTACCGTGTCGCTTAGAAGCGCTTTGTAGTTATTTTAATAAACTACATAATAATATGTACAATAATGTCAGATAAATAACATTTATTTGTAAATTCAATTTAACAACAATAATAAACTCTTTTTGCACAACAGCAATATATAAATATTAGGTCCTTACATATGAAATTGGCGTTTTGTTATACTGGCCACTTTGATCTCTCCAATAATCTCACTTGAATTCCAATTTCAAATTTATACCGCTATTTATTCATGTATTTGTGTTTCGAAAACCGTAATTCATTTGTATTTTTTTTCTTCTGCTTTTTTCTTTGTGTCACTCTGCTTTATACAAAATGGAAAATTTGAAAAGTTCCACCGTGGCACCATTGCTGCAGAAGCGGCTCGAAAGAGTAATATGTATGGCGGTGGTGTCGCAAAAGAAAACAACGTGCGTTTTTGGTTCCAACGTTTTCGTTCTGGAAATTTCGACCTGCAAAACAAGCCACGTGGACGGCCGGAGACTGACAAAGTTGATAATGAAGAATTGAAGGCTGCGGTGTTAGTAATAAAACTGTTTTAATCCACTTGCAGCAAATTGGGAAGGTGAAAAAGCTTGAAGGTGGGTACCTCATGAATTGAGTACAGCAAACCGACAAACGCGCGTCTACTGCTGCGTTACATTACCCAACCGCCACAATAACGAAGGGATTTTAAATCTAATCATTATGATCTATGATGAAAAGTGGATCCTGTACGATAATCGGAAATGATCATCGCAATGGCCGAACCCTGGCGAACCAGCCATAGCCTGCCCCAAGCGAAAATTGACTCAAAAAAAAGTTACTTGTGAGCGTTAGGTGGACTAGTGGACTGTGCCTGTGTCGTTCACTACAGCTTTCTTAAATCTGGCCAAACGACTACGGCGGATGTCTACAAATCATGATGGAAAATCTAGCTGCTAAACAACCGAGGTTGGTCATTCGCTCTAGGCCACTGCTGCTTCAGGACAACGCTAGACCACACACTGCACAACAGACGGCTACCAAATTAGAGGAGCTTTCAATTGGAATGTCTAAGACATCCACCGTACTCCCCGGACCTTGCTCCAACAGATTACATTATTTTTTCGAAATTTGGATAACTTCTTGCAAGGGAAAAAATTCAACTCCGATAGGGCAGTCCAAAGTACCTTCAAAGATGTCTGAATGGTTTTTTAGTAATCAATGAACTACCTATGAGATGGCAAAAGTGTATAGATAGCAATAATATATATGTACTTTGAATAAATAAATATATTATGTTTAAAAAATATTGACTTTCTGTTCCTCCTTTAAAACTTCAAAACGCCAATTTCATATGTAATGACCTAATATGAAAGGAACACATCTAGAAATAGGCAGACTAAGTCACATTTTTCTCTACAAGACATCCAGCTTAGATGAAAATTTGCAAAAAAAGATAGGGGAAAATTGTTGCAACACGTTTACTACACACACACTAATCGTAAAAGTCTAACCAAACAACATATAAAAATATGCTGAAAATTATCTTACATAAGGTCGATCATTTGTTGTTCAGACCTAGGGGTAAATACAACCACTGGTAAAAAAAAACTCTTGCGGGTTTCGAATGCAATCTATGTTGAGTTGGCAAAATAGTTCGCTTGGTTACTCATAGATGGCGTTGAAACGCTTACAAGAATCTGCCTTGCGTTCGTAGCTACCCCGGCCTTATATTATGTTAGAAATTTCAAATTTATAAATAAAATACGGCCAATTCATCAACAAGGTCCAATATACAGAGAGATGTTTAAGCATTTGTAGAAATTTTGAGTAGCCAATACTTACTTCGCAACGGTAACTAAGTTTCAATAATTGATTGCTAATTTAATTTATTACACCTGTTACCTAAAATTTTCTACAAAATACATTTAAATTAGCTAATTTACAATATTATTGTTAATCTCATTTCGCAGAGCTTGTATGATATCTATAAAAAATAATTAAGATTATGCTAATAGTTTGTGATTATTTTTTTAGCTTTTGATAATTATATAAGTGTCAGATTAATTATTTTTACTATGATACAAATTTTACTATGCAACTCTACCACAGATCATGAATAATAAGAGAAAATGTACTTCCAAAGTATAATTTTAAGTAAACTTGACATTAACTTTATACTGATTTTTTTATTTAGATTACTTACTTAGATTGGATTTATGAACATACTTACATATAAACAAATGTTTATTTAATTACATTTTCATAATATGTACATTATCAGTCAAATGTTAACATTAAACAAGTGAAGTCCCTAGACTTAGAATTTTTGGCTGTTTTTATTATTATTGATCAAAGCATGTGTGGAACGTAGGGTTTAGTTGTGAACACATATTGTATGTGTACACAATTAAACATATAAACTTTGTTACTTCTAAAGACATATTTATAATTTATATATTTAGCAGTTTATACAACTTAACACTTAATTGTGACTAATTGTGTAGAAATAAGATATAATATCGAGTATACTTATGACTGTGGCTATATCTTTTCTCCCACATTGAATCATACTGGCTGGCTTTCATATTTTTTCTTAATTAAATTAATCCTGGCCACTTAAATTTTGCTCAATAAAACAATACAGACAGCTTACACCTACTTTGGAGCACTCAAAATTTGTACAAACAATTCGAATCTCGTGTTTTTTTTAAATTTTGTGTGGCCGCGATAGTTACCTCGGATGGGAGGCGGGCCTAGTCCCGTGTTGTGGGGCCCGATACTGATAGTTAGCCAGTTGAGGCCGGCCTAGTTGCTGGTTCGGCGTCGAAATGTATGTTGGGCCAGCCTGAAAAATGAAAAAAAAATTAGGTGATACATATTTAAATTTAGAATATCTGGAAAAAAGTGGCATAATATTATGTCGTTGACATCATCACCGAACGGCGACCACTAACATACCCACGGTTATTGAAAAGTTCTATTGGCTCAGTTAAAAATAAGTCACAATGTAATTAATTCAATTGCAAGACAATCTATATACTATAAAGTATACAAGTTTAAGTAAAAAATATATTTTCAGTCAAGAGATTTTCTTAAAAGTATGTTCCATTTAACTGTTTCGCGTTGTTTGAAACACTGAAGCCAAAATAATCTGTTACAAAAGTTATCCCCATTGTATGAAATCACCAACTCGGTAATATTTTTTCTTTGTTCAAGCCTGAGTAATAAAATAAAATGTTTAATACTTATTGTTTACTTTTATTTTCAGAGACTTTTCAGGCTATTTTCGACCTGCTTACAATAATATTCTATTTCATAATTTAACCGAAAATATTTCTGACGATCCATTTTCGATCTGTTTACAATGCGATTCAAATGAGAATAGGATAGACTTAGCGCTTCTATTCTTATTTGAAACGCATTGTACATGCATTAATATTCTATTTCATATCAATATACATTTAAATTTATTAGGTTATAAATAAGAGACATATTTTGCGCAATTGGAACCAAAACAAGTAAACCCAAATTAACATCATACACTTTAAACAAAAAATATTTCTGATAAATTTTGAAATTTCTAGAAGTAACTGGATATGCTTACCAATACTAAATTATTAATACTAGGTAGGTAATAATCAAATATCAACAAAATCATAATTGAAAATATTTTCACGTGTACAAATCAACATAACCAATCAAAATGTAGAACATTGTAAACGCCAAAAGTAAAACGTACCCACCGTAATACCGTAATATATCGTATGTTGATGTTGTGAAAAGTTTTAATAATCCACTCAGGAAATTTATCTAAAAAACTTAATTTTTTAATTTTTAATTCACAAAAATCTTTGTCGTCCTTTTTATCAATAACCATTTTACTAGTTTATAATACCTTAGTGGTAAATAGTATGTATACGTAAAACTAAAAATGGTTTATACGAGTAATATTATATTTTAGACAAAAAGTAAAACTACCCACATTTTATAGTATACTGTCCGTCTAGACTCCAGCCTACAAATCCAGCACCAATGGCCGTCATTAGTGTCAATCATTTATAATTTTTGCCTACGAGTCCGCTTCAAGACCGCGGCGTTGGATTTGCAGGTTGGATGGTCAGATTTAATATTTTCCTTTTTTTTGATGATGTCCTTGTATGTAAGGAACACATGTAACCTACTTATCGTACAGAATGTACATGGACAGCCTCAACGAATTATTCGTTTTAAACTTTAGAAAATCACAAATGATCGATTTTTAACTAATGAGAGTGGAAGCAAATAATTATCAAAATAGAATATTACGTGGATAGTGCTTTTTCAAAAAAAAAAAAAAACAAAACAATACGAAAAACAAGCGAGATAATAAGGACAAACATTTGTTTTGTTTGTAGAAATACTCGACACTAATTGATATCCAGTCCTTTACTTTTTATCTTGTTTTATATATAAGAGAAAAATATTTTTACTTCAATGTACTATTTTTTACTTTGTAACATTGTAATTTAACAATGAAAAAGCTTTAGACGTTAGTAAATACACTTAGGTATTCATGCAAGTTCCATCGTTCTAACACTAACCGTTTGGACGGTAAGCCGAAGACGGACGGACATGACGAAATGGGTTCCGAAACGTAAACTACGTAACCCTAAACAGGATAAAAAAGAAGATTTTTCCGTCAAAGTACGAGTTTTGAGACTTTTTAAGACTGGTTAAGTGAGTGGTTAAGTTAATGACTTAATGTACAATCCGCCATTTTTAAAATCTCGGATTAGCAGCCATCGACCAAAGTGCATCAAAGAACGAACATTTTAATACAAACCAAAATAGTAAAATCGAGGTCAAAGAAAGATCGAAAATTCAATACATTTGGTTGACTTTAAAATCTCTTTTTGATCAAATTCATATTTGATCGATCGATCGATCGGCAACGAAATCGAGATTTTTTCAAAATGGCGTACATTTGTCAGGATCCATAGAAAACTTGCTTTTGTGCTTCGGAATGGAAAAAAGTGAAACATAATTACGTAAATAATACGATAATTACAATCCTCACCGCATTTGTCGAGGGCCGTTTAAATATTTGATTGGGCTATGGCAAACTGCATATATTACTAAGCGGAATTTAATCACATCATAACCAAGAATCGATATAAATGCAATAAAAAGCCAAAACGTGTCACAATTTAAACGCCTGATTGTTCATGGTACAAGACGATAAGACGTCGCAAACATTGATTTGTGCAGCCAATAGTAGGTAGCATTGTAACTTATTTTCCCAATTTTAGCGCAAAATCTCGTTTTTAATTTAAGAAACATACAATAAAATCACAACAAATCGACGGATATAAAATAAAAATGCAGTGTCAAGTGATTTTATTGTCAAGTTTTTCAAGATGGAAATTATGTAATGAAAGTTTATGTTAGCAGATAAGTTCGATTGATCAACTTTTGCGATCAAAACGATCACTGTCATCTGTCATGGGATACCAAATGGTGGGATACACGTAAAAGTGAACCGACCCTAAGGCTGGGACTATATGCACCGGAATCCGGAGGGCCATAGAGAATTCTGATCATTGAAAATAGAATCTTGTACTATTACAATAGAGTTGAAAATCAAACACATGAGTGTCGAGTTAAACGTCAATGTCATATATGACAGCTCGACACCTGACACATCTATTTTGAACTCTATTGTATTAGCGCCGAGTTCTATTTTCAATGCTCAGAATTCTCTACGGCCTTCCGGATTCCGGTGCATATAGTCCCAGCCTTAGCTGAGTTTCCGTCACTCATTCTGACATTGGCGAATCACTACGGAGCCAAATATAAAAAGAAGAATAAGAAAGTGAACCGTTGCCAAACACTTGTAAATTTGGCGCGTGAATAGTACCTACATGTATACCTAACACAAAATGTATAAATTACTCTACAGGTTTTTAATAAAAGTTACATTTTTGCACGAGAGTTTTTGTTTTTTTACATTTTTGCACCTGATATGTTTGACCACAACAGCTCACAGCTCAAAGGGAAAGTGACATGCAAGTTGCAACGCCTTTGAGTGACGAAACAAAAAGTAGATTTCGATAATCGATATTCTATAAGCTCGTGTTTCAAGCCGAGTACAATAGCGAATACCCGAAACCTAATAATTAATAGTAACACCGGGCCATATACATTTCGGAAAAAGAGCAAAGGCTCTACTGTATTTCTCTAGTACTTTCTTTTTTGTCTATACATTTCGGAAAAAGAGCAAAGGCTCTACTGTATTTCTCTAGTACTTTCTTTTTTGTCTAGATACAGCGTTATGCGAAAAATATTTGAACATCACTAATCTTTCCTATTACTGGCGTCATTTCGTCCCGCCATCGTCATTGCTGACGCGACTTGTTTCGTGGTCATGGACGTCAAACAGCGCGTATTTTCCGTCCTTCATCGCTGCTATATTAAGGCGACTTCTCGCGAATCTTAGCCCAGCCTAGCACATTTCACCGCGATAAGCGCAAGAATCGAGGTCTCCAAACGCGATACAGTGTAGTGGTTGGAGTGATGTCACGTGTGTTGTCTGGGTAAAAAAAGGATCTCACCATGGTGGTCTCAATAGTTGGGATGACAGTTGTAGTCGCTTATGATCAACTTCCGATATCCGTATTCCGTGCTACAGCAGTGGGATGTCCGCACTAGCGGTCGGTAAAAACTTAACAATATGGTGGTCATATACCTTGACAGTTGACATGGTTAGTGGGGGTGGCACGGCGGTACAATGGGTTTGGTCACCTACATAAATTACCCATGTTGAAGTAGTGGAGTATTAAGCTGTTCGCGCACCTATACGCGCCGCAGGAGCCGCACGCGTCGAAGTAATCGAATTGACTCGATCTGGAGGAATCGATTCCTGCGGCACGGATAAGTGCGCGGCGTTGCATATGATTTCATACAAAGGTTTATAAAATTCTATGGATTCGGCGCGTGCGGCTCCTGCGACGCGTATAGGTGCGCATTCTCCTTCAGTGTTTGAACTTACCATGGTTGTCTTAGACATGTCCGGTTGTGGAGCCGGTGGAGCGGACGGCTGCGGCGCCGCCTGTCCCCGAAGACCTTGCGCCGTGTTCTGCCCCCCCGTCGCGTTTGGTATGTAGTTGCCGCTGGCTCCAGACGGATGATAGCATTCCGGTCCTGAAACACATGGATGCGGTTTAAGGATCTATTAGTTCTAAGTAATGATGTTTAAAGGACGAAAATTTCAAAACACCCAACGGCTAAGCCGTAACAACCACTTGCTGACGATGAACCTAAGCCCAGGGTTAGCCCGTGAAAAACATTCGTATAATAAGTTTATTGGACCTCCCCACGATATAAAAATGAAATCGCAGCCTTTTACAGTGCAACACTGACCTCTATATTGTCAAATGTAGAACTTGAGTGCCTCTATGGGGCACTTAAAGCAACGACTTTTTTAGCCTCGATATGCCCCGTCTATATGTCTATGCGGAGCATAAAAGAGAGCGCAACTTAAAATGCCGCTGGTATTTAATTAGTTTAGTTACTATTTTTTCGAGGTCAATGTAATGTTTACATTTTATAAGAACAATTTATAAACAATTATTACTTCGAATGGCCAGCTATTGTCAGTTACTACTCAATAATGAAAACAAAACTATCAATCATGTTTGCATTCTAGACAACGCTAAATTAATCTAGTAGGTACTTTCCGAAGAACATGTTCTAAGAATAATGCAGTTATGAAATTTATGATTTTTAACTAATAAAGTAACTTAGTTAACTTACTGTGTGGAGTAGACGCCCGTGGATAACTGATAAATAAATGCTAAGGAAATTCTCGTATCACATATTGGCGCGTGCAAATAAGAATAACAAAATATTATCATCAATATAAATAAACTCAAATTGCGCTTCGAATCTACTATAATAATACAATGAGTAGCAATAACGTACACACGTTTGTTAAGAGTGTTAACATAAGACTTACTGGTTTGCGTTAATAGCCGATAGTGGTGTGAAGGCTGCATACAATTCGAACTTGAATATCTAGGGTTCTGTTCATGTTTCAGGGCAGACGGGTTCTGCGGGGGTACGAACTGCACCGATATACTGTTCAGAGTCTGTACGTTTGGCTGACTGTGGTTGTGATTGGAGTGGTGGCCCAAACTCTGGTGTCCATTTCCATGCTGCATGCCCAATGGTGGTATGTTATGGCCATCTACACCCTGGCCACCGTGGACACAATTGTGGTTCACCGTATTCAAAGAACTATTACCACCTCTTAGAGCTACCATTTTGATCTCATGATATAAATCTTTTAAAAATTGTACCAGCCAAATGTTGAACCATTCCCAGAAGAGTGGCGACACAATCACGGGCATATGGCGTTTTTTAGATTACTACCTCATATTATAACTATTTTGTATTATTTATTATTGCTTTTCGTTAACATATTTTATGTATTATCGTGTTACGTCAAAAGCGGTATAAAATAAACTGTGTATTATAATATAATTAAGTCACGTGTATTTTAAGGCATTTTGCTTAAATATTTGCAGTCCGCATTCACGATTTTAATAGTAATTTAATGCAGCATCGAGAAAATCGATAAGGAAATAGCGCGCTACATGCCTCCCCTCGCAGCCGTCGACTGTCGCGACCGCAATACTTTCACGTTATAATTGATTACCATACGACACCGAATTTACGTTGTATTCCCTTTATTTTTTTTCTATTTAACAACAATCTTATTAATTGTGTTAATCCTGGCGAACGCGAAATCGCCCGATCGGCGTTTACCGCACTGAGTATGCTGTTTCACTACATGTGACGGGCTTAGAAATGGGGGAGAGAGACGACGGTATTGTTCGCGCTCGTCGTTTCAGTAGGGCGTTTACAATAGAGCAGCAAACCACCCTTGTCTCTACTCAGTGCAAAAAGCACGTCTGGCTGACAAATAATTACGACTTCAAACACAGGAGCCATTGGCGCGTGCCGTGCACGTAAGCGTGTTTATATCCATCCTGATGCTGATTAAAAGAGGATTTAATATATGAATGAAAATTATTTCATGTAAATCCGTAGATATTATAATTATCAAAAGTATTTTTCTTTATTTTTTTACGTACATATTATTTTACTTTTATTACTTATTAAATATTAATTACCTACGTTTGATCAACAAATAATAATACACACATTGTATAGACATACATATAAGATTAGCTACCCTAATGAAATTATTACGGAATCGTAATTTAAAATACTTCATTTACTGGAGAATTACCCTAGCAATTATTTTAATGTAAATTGTAGAGTTCATAAAAGCAACCTATTTTTTGTTTAGCTGCAGTCGGGTAAAATGCTATGTACATGCAGCGCCATCTTTTAACAACATACAGGGAATACGCCGTATCGACTGCGCATGCGTGGGTCTATGATCACTATGTCTATGGACATAAGTATCAAAATGCATTCTCCTGCTACAGTACGTTTAGTTATTTCACCTTTGACAATACCTTTATGCCGACAACATAAGTATCACTTTCATAGAATCTCTGAGGTAAAAGAACTGAACGTACTGTAATATAGGATGTTTATACATATTATATAGGTGTATATAATATATGTATAATAAATGATGTTTATACTTTCAACTACAAGCAAGAGTTTTGTTACATCAGCCATTACATGCCACTAAAATCCGTCGAGGCAATGCAATTTGCAAAAAAAAACGAGATTTATCTGTGAAACTTTTGTGTTTGTACTAATACTACTCTAAAAATGCTTTCTGCAGCTTAGATTTTCAGTTCCATTTTTAAAGGTTCTGTACGTATAAAAAAAAATCCGTATAATGGTAAAAACGGGACCCTATTACTGAGACTTCACTGTCTGTTCATCTGTCTGTCACCAGGCTCCTTTACAGTGACAGCTAGACAGTAAAACTTTCACAGGTGAATTTCTGTTGCCGCTATGATAATACTTAAAACAGAATCAAATAAAATATTTAAGAAGGGATGCTATACAATATTTTTTTTTGCCGTTTTGTATGGAACACTTTGTGCCCGAATACGACTCGCACTTGGCGGATTCGATTGTTTTTAAAAATATGTTTGACATTACATGTTTACTATAGGATATACAAGTAAAAAGTCACACAGTTAATGTTATTTAAAAATATAAATCTTAAATTAATGTGATAAAACCTACTTACTTGTAAAATTAAATATACATTTCTATTAAAATAAAAGTATATTTTATTCAGTCAGACTTAATAATAGTAAATTTTAACTATACTTGATATGTATTGAGGAAGGTTTGGGATTATCAATCTGGTTTATAGTAAAAGTGATATTTTAACATTATTTATTACAATATTATTTTTCTTGCTCTACCTGAATGAAAAACCAGAACCCATTCCTTCCTCAATACCTATAAAGTATTATTAAGATTTTCTATTAACAGGGTCTGACTGAATAAAAACTGCTTTTATATTCTGTTCAACAAAAAAACAAAAATACTATCTTTAACCAGAAATTAATGAGTAATGTCTTTGATTTTATATATTCCTACAAGAAAACTATACAACCAATAATTTTTTAACACTCCCGGTCAACCACGCACTGACGCACAAGGGTGTCCAATTACTGCCAATTTTGAGAGTGTGAAATAGAAATCTACTTATTTCATTGTTACTAGTGCTCATTATTTCTCAACTTTGTTATGTTATGATTAACAAAATATTATGATGTGACCTGCATATTCTTCTTTAGATGGAATTAATGAATTTTGTATAAAGCTGAAAAAGTGCCTAATAAAAATAAATCAAGTGTCACAAGTCCACAGTGAATTAAGGTTTGTAGTAGATAGTACAGTATGTTTCCTAGCAATACTAATAGCAATGTTAAATAAAAAAATAGCACTTTTCAAGTGGGTCTCCTCCTAAAGCCTACTAATCTAAAGGTAGATCTAAATCTACCTTCTAATTCATAAAATTATTTTAAAATAACCAATGTTCCAGTTTTTACAGATTTTTGACGAGATCATTTGACAGAATGCAATAAAGAAAGTGATAAGGTTTTAAAAATTAGATAAAGTATACTTTAGTCAAACACAATTATAAAATAAACATACAGTGGACCCAATTATCCAGACCTCAATTAAATGAATTTGCAATGAAATTGACTACTACCTGTGATTATGATTCTTATCAATAGGGAATATGCACGTATTTTTTTTATTTATTTCTATAGATCTATCTTGTTTGGTAAACCGTATGGTAAAATCAGTTTTTTAATACCATTAAAAATAACGAAGATATGAACGTTTAAAGTGGTCTATTAGACAGAGAGATCCGACGTGTATCGTGACGTCACATAACACGACATTCATAGAAAGTTCATACTAAATTTCGTTTTGCTAGAAAGAGATAGATTACAAACTTTGACCGCTCATATCTTGCTCATTTATCAACAGATATTGAAAATTTTCTCGCCATTTTCTTTATTTTTCTGTCTAGTATCATATTATTATATTTTAAGCTATTTTTATATTTTATGCATATTCCCTATTCTGTTTGTAAGTTTGTTTCTTTAAAATTCTACTCATTAATTCTTTGATAAGCAATTATTTTTGTTAATATGTTGTTTTACGTCCGAAATTAATAATCAATCATAATCTAATTTTACATTTAAGATTTCAATACATTTCAATGATCCTAGGATTAACTTCACATCAATTTAAGTCAATTTTTGTTTGACATTCTAAGATTTTAGATGTTATTAATTTTGGATGTTAATTATGGTTACAGCATGCAAAAATTAGTACAAAAACACTTTTTTCATTAATTTGATTATCCTGATTTTCTATTATACAAATGCTCAACTATTACAATTGTAAACTAATTAGTCTGGATAATCAGGTCTCTAAAGTAAGTCAATGAAATTATTATCTCATGTTTTTTGACAAGGTGATAAAGTATTACATCTGAAAGAAAAAACACAGCAATAGTCTGTTACACTCCTTATGCTCTTTCTTAAAAGATTCAAGTTTCAACAGCTATTATTGAAACAGACATAAACAAAAGTAAGGTACTATGCATGTTGTTTATAACATGAATTTTTTCCTTTTATAACAACGCTACTTAGTGATGAGTGAATGTCAACATGGTTAAATGTTAACAAACATTTTGTTATCCTTATAAACTGGACTCACATTTACACAAAAAAAAAATTATACTATAGATTATAATATTACTTAGTAATGTTTAATTTTCAGGTATTTCACTGTTTTCCTTCTTTGTCCGTAAGATATTTTTGATTGAGATATAATGTTTTTTTTGCCATTTGGCTGTATGATATGAAAATAACTTAACCTAACCAACAACCCTATCAATGCGTAATAGGTTTTTCAAATGACTTCAAAAGTTACTGTCCGATTTCATTCAAAATAATTTTCCTAAAGAGTTTTTAGGTAAGTTTCTATCTCCAATAGCTTAGAAATGCACAAACTTACAAACCAATTATTTGGAGGTTGATTACTCGAATATAGTTGACTTTGCCAAAACAATCATTTTTGAAACCTTACCTTTATTTTAAAAGACTTATTGAACGATACCCTACACGATGGGGTAGAATGAAAAAATATTTTTCATCCCCACTTCACATGTATGGACATTAGACAGCCATCCCTAAAATATAAAATTATTATTATTTTATAACGCCAAAACCGACATCTATACACAATCTTTAACTATACCTTTTATCCATTTATATTCATAATTACAAAAGCTAGAGGCGCAGACAGACAGACAGACGGACGATCAGAGCGAAACTATAAGGGTTCCTTGAGAATTACGGAACCCTAAAAAGTATAAAATAGAAAATCATATTAATAATACAAATTTGTTTCAAATCAAGCTATCCTAACTATGAGATGGATAGAGTTTACATACTTATAAATAATAATCAATAACATTGAATATTTGAGAAAATTTTGCTAGGAAAAGGTATGATTAGTCAATGTTCTTTTAAACTGATAGTACAGGCAAATTAGAATGTTTTTCTAAAACATGAAGTATTAAACCATTGCTTAGCAAACACAATATTAATGTGTTTTCAATGACTTTAAACTAATTATATTTGTAATCAACTAATTTTAAACAACCCAATAATTTAATGTAAATAAAAGATATCTAAAGTATGTTATTAAGTTATGTAAAATCTTGCTTTAAATGGAAGTTACTGAATTTCGACATTTAACACATTCGCTCAGAGCTTAATTAATTTCGCATGTTTGAATAATATACAAAAGCAAAAGATAAGAAAAGGCTTTACAAAAGCAAAATAAAATAATAAACAGATGAATTAGTTACTTCTCATAGTTACGAAAAGAAGAAATGTTGAGTGATACAAAATAATATCCTGTATATTAACTTGTTGTGATATACTCACTTCACTTAAATATTGACATCGAACACTTCAAATTACAGTTGTATGGATTGCAAGAAATATTTTATAAACATTGATTGTTGTCATAACTTTTGCAACTTCCCGATCAATCACGCATAAAATTTATTTACAAAAAAATCATGTATCATCTTCATATTCTTCTATAGATTACAATAAGAAGCCTACGAAATACCTTATCACTTCACACTATTTTGATTAGGTACCTACTTGCTGAAAGGTAATTGGCATTGATGCAATGCAAAAGACACATGGCACTATACTTTTGTCATCTTAGTCTATTGTTAGTGAAATACAAATATATGCAAAACACAGGGATTCATTCGCAAATGCGCTTTTGTACACCAAAGTCGATTATATTACGTAAATTTAAGTAAAATAAAAGGTATAATTAATATGAAAGTAAAAAGGATACGGTCCCGGCCCTCGTTGACTCGGTGCCAGGGGCACCTGATTGCCGTTGCCACTCATATTCTCGGCAGCATAGGTCTCGCAACACGTACACCCCTCGAGGTGGCACGTTATATAGCCCTAACCGATTGTAGGACACATCCGGCAATACGTACAGTTAAACTGATGTCAGGTTGACAAGTAGCACAAAATTAATTTGAACCCGAAAACAACGTTTCTAATAAAAACATTGTTCACCACATACGAAGTCACAATATATAACCGCCGTAGAAATGTAGATCATCACTAGACAGGCCACTATAGTCACTAAACAAACGACAGTACAAAATGGCGGATGTTAACCAATAAACAAACGGAACTGTCAACGTTGCTCTCGTTTAACTTACTTACAACACTCGATTTTGTTTATTATGAAATATTGAACAAGAATAAATTCGTAAAAACTTTATAGATAATATTAATATCAGAATAAAATTTTGTAATATTCATAAAATATGTCATTCGATGATAGAACTTCTACAATCCCGTCACGCAAGCAGCTTTGCAAACGGCAAATCGCATGCAAGTTTTGACTTTTCGGTTTTGACATGGCTATTTTTTTTAATATATATATGGCGTCGGCTTATAACCATTTGCCAGTGTCAAGTAAAAAAGGGTAAAAATAGAATATCCGTTCAAATTTTCATCACCGTATTTATTCTAAATCGTCAAGTCCAAAGCCTATTCAAAGTCCAAATAAATAGTCAGACTAGTCAATAAGTCAAGTCATTCGATTCAGTAAAGTGGTAGACGCTTTACTGCAACTTTCTAAAGGAGTTTTGGTGGGAATCCCCTTATTTTGTAGTTGTATCACTTGCCCACACGTATGCGCGTCAACAATTATTATATAATCTGGTAGATAATATTCTACCATTATTAAATTTATTACACAGTATTAAAAACCGAAATAACACAAATTTTGAAAGAAATACAAATACACAACTTCACTGATTGACATACCCGGCAAAACTCCATCAGCTTGGTTGTCAATAATTTTGTTCGATTTTAATTTTTATGTAAAAGTAATTTAAAAATTCTATTACGGGTCATACCAAGGGTCATACTCACGTTTCTAGCCTAGCGGATTTTTAAGGGATTTATAGGCACATTTTTAAAATGACTGACACTATTGACACTAATGACGGTACATTAGCACCGATGCTGGATTTGCTGGATGCGCCGTGCGTATCGTGTCCGTACGTGACCATAGAGTTTTGATTATATTCTTGCTCATTAATATGGCGCTCTAAACTCCGATTTTTAATTCAAGATCAAAAAAGCAAGGAATTTGTAAGTATTATATACAACTGGAAAGAGCTCTCGGCATCAAATCTGTGCCGAGAGGAGATACAATACAAACCGCTCCGTCTCTTTTTAACAAGGGTGACAACAATATTTTTAATTTGGGAACAAATTAGTTGAAGTTTGGAAACATATGGTGATTTCAACTTTTTCTAAAGAAGTCCAAGCCCAGGTTTGGGGATTTTGGCGTTGTTTAAATAACTGCAAGCATATTATGCTATCATGTCAATTAGAGTAATCATCATCATCACCACCACCATCACATCATACATCATCACATCATGATGATATAAAAGGTACTTCTCATAGTATTTTACACTAACACGGAGATCTTTGACCATTACTTTGCCGTTTATGGACCTATTTGCAAAATTCTTTTGTTATTGTAAAGGGTTTAATTCGAAATTGGTCCTTTAGTCACTAAAGTGGAAACCTGATGATGCGATTCATGACGAATTGAGGGAACTCCTCGAAATTTATATCGATACATTTAGTGATTTTGACTTTTACTGAAGTAATACAAGCATATGCTACCAAAAAATAAGATTTTGTACCAATGTGTATCCTGGATACAAAAGCACTGAACAGAACTCCTCAGTCCTTAAAGATATGCTTTTGTAAATTTCGGCATTATTTAAAGAACTGAAAGCATATGCCACTTTGTAACTTACAGTAATCATCATCATCATCTTAATAACGATACCTAATGGAATCTTTCGATTCGATCTTAAGACGTAAATAACTGAACAAAATATATCCAAGGAATTTGTAAGTAAACAACTAGAATGAGCTCTCGACATCAAATCTGTGCCGAGAGGGAGATACAATACAAATAAATAAATAAATAAAATAAAATGTTTTTATTTCGGTCAACAGGCCATAAGTGTTAGTAAACATTTTTACTTAGAAGCTATGTTAGTATATTGAAACTTGGTTTTTAAAATCTAGTTGTATGAGTGACACCAATATCACGTACAATATAAGTATTATACGTGATATTGGTATCCTTGGTGAGGTGGATGCGAGTCCAGTGCTGCATGGTAGCACTGTCCACGTCCAGCCTTCCCGCTACTGTCTTCAGGAGACTGTTGGCGCTGCCACGCACCCGCTGTATCAGAGATGCTACACATTTCCTAATGATAGCTAAGAAGCTATCAACTTCAGCTGAAGCTAGCATCCCTGAAGCACTACAGTGACGAGGCAGCCCCAGCAATGCCCTGAAGGCATTATTATATTGGGTTTGCAGGGCCCTGTAAGTTGTTTGAGTGTAATTCACCCAGAGGCTGCACGTGTACAGAGGGTGACAATACGCTTCGAAAAGTGTTATCTTCACTGCTCTGGAACAACGTGCAAACCTACGGGATAGCATATTAGCTCTAACACACAGAGCCCTTCGCTTCCATTCCATGTCCTAGTCATCTTTGAGCGTTTCACCGACCGTTTAAAACGTTTTACTTGCGCAACCGTATCACCATTTAGCATCACAGGAGGAACCTTATAGCTCTTGTTACCAGCTTTAAAAACCAGCAACTCACTTTTGGTAGTGTTATACCTCAAAAACCGCTCCGTCTCTTTCTAACAAGGGTGATAACAATATTTTAAAATTTGGGAATAAATTAGTCGAAATTTGCTAATCATTTACAACATGAGTCCCCATTTTAAGTCATAAATGATAATACAAGTTGCTGAAAGGTATATTATAGGGTGCTTTTAATAAGTGTAAAACACTTTACCGCGTGATAATGCTCATGATAACAAATAACTTACCCAAATAAACTCTATTCCTTTAACGGCGCTGTGCACTTTTCTTGGGATGGGTAAAAACTGTTAAACTCGAGCAGGACACGTGACCCTGATCGAAAAGTCATAAGATGCAACTTACAGTTATTGTTTGCTGTCTTGGCTTACGCGAGCATGAAACTATTTTAGTTCGTATTGACTTTTGACCCCCAACCATTGACCTTTGGCCTTGACCTTGACCCCCAATCATTCCCATCACATTTACCCTTACATTGACCTTTACCTCCAATTGTCCCCCCCACGAAAAGTGTCTCCAGTTAAATGGCTCGACTTTTGAGATTTTTGAGGATATTTTGAAATTTGACGTACAGTGAAATCACGATAGAGAAAAGAAGTGTCTCCAGTTAAATGGCCCCACTTTTGAGATTTATGAGGCCATTTTGAAATTTGACGTACAGTGAAATCACGATAGAGAAATGAAGTGTCTCCAGTTAAATGGCCCCACTTTTGAGAATTTTGGGGCCATTTTGAAATTTGACGTATAGTGAAAACACTATGGTGAAAAAAGTGTCTAGTTAAATGACTTTTGAGATTTTTCACTTCTACCGGCACTCCTGGAGTGCAACCCGTTGTTTTTTTTTATTATTTAATTCGCTACCTAATGTTAAGTTGAGGTGGTTTAAATAAAAAAGTTATTCTAAAAAAGTTCCTTTGGGAAAGTTTGTAATCATGAGCACTACCACGTGGTAAAGTATATTTTACACTAATTAAAAGTTTCACGACCTCTTTGGCTTGGTGGTTGAGCATGTTGGTGATCAAACCGGTCGCTGGTTCGAATCCCGCCGTGGGAACAAAAAGTTTTACCATGTTCCGTGTCATGGATGTGTATATGTATTAAATATGTGAATTATTCACATATTTAATTATAATAAATAAATTAAATTAAATTAAATTGTTTTTTACTTTTTAGTTATCGCTAGATAGATTTCTCAGTCTGTTCATCTCATTTAACGCATCATTGTTGCAAGGTTGTTTGCCGGTTAATTTAGTACAGTCAAGCTCTTCAATAAGGAGACCTTCTATAGATTTTACTCTACTCAGTAAGGACCTCAAAACACCCCAACACACCATACCTTCATTTGATACCCATATTGTAGGAGTGCATTAAAAATAACTTGTCGGCCATCTTGGGTGTTCCGCCATGTTGGATTTTCGAGTTATTCTCAGCAAGCCCTTTCATTTGATACCCATATTGTAGGAGTGCATTAAAAATGACTTGTATGCCATCTTGGATGTTCCGTCATGTTGGATTTTCGAGTTATTCTCAGCAAGCCCTTTCATTTGATACCCATATTGTAGGAGTGCATTAAAAATAACTTTTCGGCCATCTTGGATGTTCCATCATGTTGGAGTTTCGAGTTATTCTCAGCAAGCCCTTTCATTTGATACCCATATTGTAGGAATGAATTAAAAATTACTTGGCGGCCATCTTGGATGTTCCGTCATGCTGGATTTTCGAGTTATTCTCAGCAAGCCCTTTCATTTGATACCCATATTGTAGGAGTGCATTAAAATGACTTGTCAGCCATCTTGGATATTCCGTCATGTTAGATTTTCAAGTTATTCTCAGCAAGCCCTTTACATTGCATATTCACGCCAACCGAGATACTCGTCAAGACGAATCATACGAGCACAAACTCGATGGGATTGCGTCGTTTAATTACAGAGTTCCTATGGCCACCTTCCAGCTCCATCATCAGACCCTGGTTACCATATAGTGTCAAAGTACTTGTCAAGACGAACTAAACGAGCCCAAAGTCGATGGGATTATGTGGTTTTATTTCGGAATTCCTGTGGCCACCTTCCAGCTCCATCATCAGATCAGCTCCACGTCATCATAATATTGCATTGTCATGCGGTTTACATATTCGTGCAAAATTTCAACTCAATCGGAAACCGGAAAGTGGATCAAATTTAACTTGCAAGAATCCATTACAGACCGACATTATTATATACGTACGTACGTATTACAACCTCTTAATTCCAGCCAGTTTACGCCATAAAACAAACTGGCTGGCATTTTCGTATTATGACCACCTATTGCCAGCCAGTCAGCAGTCACGTGACACTTGACTTGCTTCTGCATTGAAACTTGAATGGTATTTTCGTATTACGACAATTTATCTGACATTAGCTGGCTTGTCTTTACGTCAAACAAAGCCGTTCAGTTTACGCCACCAAATATTAACTTATACTGACTGGTTTATTTTATAGTAAAAGTTTTATAAAAAATTTTATTTTAATAAAAGAGAACTTTTAACATAATATTGGGTTTTAGTAACGTAAAATATCGCTAAAATAATTGCGAATATTTGTTTATTTTTAAGATATAGGTTTTATTCATAGGTTCATAGAAAATAATGATTATTTTACGTGTGACGCCCTTTGAGTATCCAACTATGGAGACGCCATTATCAGGCGTTCCCCGCTGCCAAAGGTTAGACCCTCCGGTCGTGAGGGTTATATAAAACTAGTTGCTGCGCGTTTTTGACGTATTCGGAAAATTACAGCGAGGCGGAACGAACCGGAGCAGAAAATGCCGACTTGCTGTATTTTTTCCTGCAAAAACAGGTCGGAAACATCAAATAAACAAAAGGATGGTGTTACTTTCCATGTGTATGTATTATTTTGCCTAAATATTAACAATAATTGCGATATATTAGCAAAAATCCAAAAATTTTACTCGATGAACAAATGTTGCTACTAAATCGTACAACATCTAAATTTAGGGTAATATTTAAAAGTAGTAATTTATAAAAACTTCTATTTCATATTCGTTCTTGTTTTTACTATTTCATAATGAAGAAACATGACTAATTAATTAGTACACTATTTACAATTTTGTTTTTCTTCATGATATTATTTCACGAAACACATTGAAAATTTGCAAATTATTATAAAATAATTATTCAATTGTGTTAACAAACTTTTGTTTATATTAATTATTATTTATTACAATAAAATATGTGCTGATAAATTTATCCTGAAATTATGCATTTTTAATTTATAAACAGGCCACACTTCATAAAAACTGAGGGTTGTGACAACGTAAAAGAAATATCGATATCGACTTTATCAGTATGTTATTCTGACCATTATTTTTTTTAGATTTCCTAAAAATAGGATGATTAGGAATGCCTGGGTCCAAGCTTGCGCTAATCATTTTTCTTGGTTTCCCAAACGTACGAGTACAATTTGCTCGGTGCATTTTGAAGTTTCATGTTTTATTGTTCAGACGAACATTGGTAAACATTGAGGTGGAACAGAACTATTATAAATGCAAAAAAAAAAACGTATTTAGGGTGGACCCTATTTATCAAAACGATTCCGCATTTTTACTTAGCTCTACCTTTTTTAACCGACAAAAAACCGAAGGAGGTTGTCAAGTCAACACATACTTACGATTATAGTACGATTTTGGTTTTTTTTTATTTAATACTATAATATATTTTAAATATAATATATGGATGCTTCACGTCATGTCAATCTGGTCTCGTGGTAAGTTATCGAAGAACTTGTTTTACGTAGGTAGACCCACGGACTCCTTTTTTACAACAACAAATAAAAAGCGTGAAGCGTGCTAGATAATGGGTTTCAACACGTATGAGGCTTATTCTTGAAGCTATTATCTATTTTACTTTAGTTATTACGGCTGCTCCACCCGCGTAAATATACTATCGGTTATCCCGCGGGAATACTCTACTTTTCCGATATAAAAAGTAGCCTATGTTTTAATCCAGAGCCTAAACTACTACCATACCAAATTTCATCAAAATCCGTTCAGTAGTTTTTGCATGAAAGAGTAACAAGCATCCATCTATACATCCAACCATCTATCCATCCAACCATCTATCCATCCATCCATCCTCACAAATTTTCACATTTTATACTATTACCTACTAGGATAGGATGTGAAAATTTGTGAGGATGGATAGATGGTGAATGTATGGATGTTCTTTAATATTGTAAAACATACTTTTGTTCTATCATCAATAGTTTCCGCAGCGCATGCGACGAAAGTTGTTTAATGGCATTTTTGACACCTTGGGTTACGTTACTAAAGTTTTAGTAAGAATCCCTAATCTTTTCTAGCAATAAATATAGCCTATTTTACTCAGGGTGAATGTAGCTTTCTAATGGTGAAATAATTTTTGAAATCGGCATAGTAGTTTTTTAGTTTATTCATTACAAACATACACACAAAAATACAAATCTTTCCTCTTTATAATATTAGTATAGATTATTATATACTACCTAGGTTTATAAACAAATATTTTTTTAAACGACGTACAGTCAGATTAGACCGCAAATTAATATTTATCTATACTTTCTCTCATTAGTTATTCTATGTGCTAGTTAGACTAGTTAGACATACAGAAACTTATAAGAGAAAATATAGGTGAAAAAATCGATTTCGAATTGATTTCGCTCAGAATAATTTTCCCTAAGAGTTTTTAGCATAGTCAATCAACATGGGAACTTACAAGTTTCTATCTCCTATAGTTTAGAAATGCTAGGAGGATGACCAACTTATAAACCATTATGGAGACCGATTACTCGAAAATGGTTGACTTTGTAAAAAGGTAATTTATAAATTCTTATTTCAATTTTAAAATACCTATAAACTATACAAAATTTCATGTGTGCGTGTGGTTTGAGGGACCTAGCTGAATATCCCCAAAATAAGTATAGCAAGTTTTAGTAGAAGTCTAAAAAAAATTGTAGAACAAATCTGGGAATTTGTAAAAAGATAGTTTAAAAGATATAGCCCTCAGAGTGTGGTCCCTCAGTTCACACACCGCTATTTTTCAGATCTCGAAAAGTATGTGGAAAATTATGGTTTTTTCACTACAGAATTTTAGTAGAACTTTTGTAAAAGTTTTTACAAATTTATCAAATACATAGCATTAGAAATAAAAAAGCTACAACCACCGAAGTGTGGTCCCTCAGTTCACACAAAAATGACATACTCATTTCGCGATATATTACTGACTTTTTTAATTATTTTTCTACGTAGAGTTTTAGTAGAAAATTTGTAGAATTTGTAGACAAAATTTCAGCAATATCTATCGGTGCATTTGGAAGATATATACCATTATGTTGGGTCTCTCAGTTCACACACTTGTGTTTAAGAAAAACTCAAATAACTAATAAACGAGAAAACTAACAGAAAGTCTACTATACTTAAATTTTAGTAGAAGTTTTTTTCTCTTGGAATAGCACATAAAATATTTAATTTCTTACTTCCTAGCTGAGATAATGTCAATTTTTTGATTGTATGAAAATGCAGAGTAGGTTACCACACAAGAGGCAAAATGAGGACAAGTCCTAATATCATTGTGTATGTTATACCTTATTAAATTTACGATTGCTCGCGGTTTCGCACCTTTTCACTATTTTAGGGGTTCATAGTACTACAAACAACCCATATACTTACCAATTATTAACTATGTACCTATTTGTGGTTTCGCTCTGCCCGCCCTTTTCTCTGTCCGTTCTTGCTAACTCCTTATATGTAATTACATAATTATGTATTATATGAATAAAAAACTGGCCAAGTGCGAGTCAGGCTCGCGCACAAACGGTTCCGTACAAAACGGCAAAAAAAATCACGTTTGTTGTATCGGAGCCCTCGTTAAATATTTATTTTATTTTGTTTTTAGTATTTGTTGTTATAGCGGCAACAGAAATACATAATTTGTAAAAAATTCAATTGTCTAGCTATCGCGGTTCCTGAGATACAGCCTGTTGACAGACAGACGGACGGACAGAGAGCGAAGTCTTAATAATATTTTGGGTCCCTTTGGGTACGGAACCCTCATTGATGAAATTTCATATTTTTATTATACCTACCTATTTTCTATAAAAAAAATATAGAAATCTTAAGTCTTCAAATTAATGTTAAGCTTTTATGAAAAGGAAAAAGTTAATTTGTGGGATGTACGGTGTACATAATGTTATTCTTAAGTGTGTGTGCTTTTTTTTGTGTGCATTTTTTTTTATGGATGCCAACACACGATAGCATTCCACTTTTAAAATACAGTTCACGAGTGGTCTTAGTATTTTTTACCACTTCGTAGATGTCCAACAACGAAAGCATGACGCAACGAATGTATATTCAAGCGCGACAAATATAATATTATGTACCTATATATCAAGCGGTCGCTCATATCGTGTCGAGGCGAAACTCGGAAGGGTCCAATTTTTAACCATTTGCATTGGGTAAACCTAAAAACATTTTCAGTATTGTATCAGAAGTATATTGCTGTAAGTAGAGACTTAGAGAGTTATTCGCCGAAGTAGTTTTTTCTCCAAGAACACTATTCCACGCGGGCGAAGCCGCGAGAAAAAGCTAATATAACAAAAATATTAGGTGCAGTCATAATATTACATTGAGTAATCTTCGGTGCTGGGGGCGAGACGACGATGAGACGAGGACGAGGGCTCCGATACAACAAACGTGATTTTTTTTGCCGTTTTGTACGGAACCATTTGTGCGCGAGCCTGACTCGCACTTGGCCAGTTTTTTATTCATATAATACATATGTAATTACATATAAGGAGTTAGCAAGAACGGACAGAGAAAAGGGCGGGCAGAGCGAAACCACAAATAGGTACATAGTTAATAATTGGTAAGTATATGGGTTGTTTGTAGTACTATGAACCCCTAAAATAGTGAAAAGGTGCGAAACCGCGAGCAAAACGTAAATTTAATAAGGTATAACATACACAATAATATTAGGACTTGTCCTCATTTTGCCTCTTGTGTGGTAACCTACTCTGCATTTTCATACAATCAAAAAATTGACATTATCTCAGCTAGGAAGCAAGAAATTAAATATTTTATGTGCTAATCCAAGAGAAAAAAACTTCTACTAAAATTTAAGTATAGTAGACTTTCTGTTAGTTTTCTCGTTTATTAGTTATTTGAGTTTTTCTTAAACACAAGTGTGTGAACTGAGGGACCCAACATAATGGTATATATCTTCCAAATGCGCCGATAGATTTTGCTGAAATTTTGTCTACAAATTCTACAAATTTTCTACTAAAACTCTACGTAGAAAAATAATTAAAAAAGTCAGTAATATATCGCGAAATGAGTATGTCATTTTTGTGTGAACTGAGGGACCATCTTCGGTGGTTGTAGCTTTTTTATTTCTAATGCTATGTATTTGATAAATTTGTAAAAACTTTTACAAAAGTTCTACTAAAATTCTGTAGTGAAAAAAACATAATTTTCCACATACTTTTCGAGATCTGAAAAATAGCGGTGTGTGAACTGAGGGACCACACTCTGAGGGCTATATCTTTTAAAATATCTTTTTACAAATTCCCAGATTTGTTCTACAATTTTTTTTAGACTTCTACTAAAACTTGCTATACTTATTTTGGGGATATTCAGCTAGGTCCCTCAAACCACACGCACACAAATTTCATTTATATATATTCATAATTACACATGCTAGAAAGACGGACAGACAGACGGATGGTCAGTGCAAATTTATTAGGGTTTCTTGAGTATTACGGAATGCTACAAATTGGTTGTACGCACCAGCCGCTCCGCAACTATGATATTCGCAACACTGCTAAAAATGCTAAAATTCTTCTTCACGCTGGATGACGCTTCCATTTTTGCATGTTTCAACATTTTAATACTTATTTATGATACTGAGCGAAATTGTAAATTAAATATTGTAGTTAAGATTTAATAGATATAATTTTTAAAATTTACTTTTGCCACATAATTATTACTAGCCGAACTCATCGATAGTAAAACATCGATAGTGTCAAGCACTAGCGGTGCGGTCCCCCCTCCCGCAGAAAGTGGCGAGACTTTTTCGCATAGAAATTAGCTGTCATGTCGTCTCCGTATAGTTGGATACTCAAAGGTGACGCCTAACGAGTTACTAAAAAGTATTT
Organism: Glaucopsyche alexis; assembly: GCA_905404095.1. Taxonomy (NCBI): domain Eukaryota; kingdom Metazoa; phylum Arthropoda; class Insecta; order Lepidoptera; family Lycaenidae; genus Glaucopsyche; species Glaucopsyche alexis. The sequence continues at coordinate 8,090,276 of FR990042.1, forward strand.
ATATTTCTAGAAATACCTAATGCTTCACACAAGAAGCACCAAAATCACCAAGCAATTCATTATCCTACTAATCCTACTATAATATTATAATGTAAAAGTTTGTGAGGATGTATGGATGGATGGATGTATGTTCCTATTTCACGCAAAAACTCCTGAACGGATTTTGATGAAATTCGGTATCGTAGTAGTTTTATTTAGGCCCTAGATTAAATATAGGCTACTTATTATCCCGAAAAAGTACAGTGTGTAATTTACGCGGGCGGAGCCGCGGGCAACAGTTAGATCCTAATAATTTCAATAAACGATTATTATTGAGGTCATAATTTATAAAATAATTTGCACTTTTAAAATCATACGATCCGGTCAGATCAGTGTTACCACACCAGATTACTTAAATTTGCCGCCATTTTTCAGTTTCATAATTTGCTTGCCAGAATCTAGCCGTTCGTTATTAACTCTGTGTTTACTGAAAGCATGCCATAAAAAAACTGATTGTCAAATTTGAGTCTAATTTGACGTTTCCATACGTCACCTTCACGCTCGTTTATCCAGCCAGCGACAACAAAACCGGGATTAATCCAGTCAGAATGAAATGTCGTTGTAATACGAAAAAAGAACCAGCCACTTTAAGGCCGTATATTGAATTGCCTGGAAACTGCCAGGTTTTTTAAAAGATCATAATACGGCCCCAGGTGAAACTAAATAAAAGCTTATAAAATTAAACACAAGTTCTTCGAGAACTTACCACGGGACAAGATTGATGTGGTGTGAAGTGTCCATAAATATTATTATTATATTATAAGTCATCCTATACAGATAAACCTATCTACTAATATTATAACTCTGTCTGTCTGATGTCGCCCGCCCGCCCGCGAGTTTCTCACGTAACTATGCGCACATAATAAGCACTCAGGGATTAAGAATTTGTCTACCAGTGAAAAAATTTTTCAAATCTGTTAGGTTTCAGAAATTATCAATAACATACAAACATACAATGGTTTCCTCTTCACAATATCATGAAGGAAGGTAAAATAATATAAATGTCCTATATTCCCTATTAAATCATAATATTGTCACCCGAACATCTAGAATGTTCCAAGGAAAATACACGGCGTTTTATGTTGCAACTATTCTATTTTCATTTCTTCCATTTTACTCTACCAAAATGAAAATAATCAAAAAATAAATAACAAATTTCTAATTATCGGTTAGTAGGTAGGTTCTAAATAACTAGTGATTTTTATTTTACATTTCTCTCTCAGATTATGAATAACATAATATTTAACCGAGTTTATTAGTATTTCTTTCTTATACACTATATCGCACATAAAATCTACCAAACCTGAAATTTAAGGAAAGATATAAACTGGCTACACTAGGTTACTTGTTAGAACGAGACACAGGGATAACTTATAGCTATCTCACCGCGACCGGTTTTTTTATTGCGCACGTGATAAGCTTTAAGTCTGAGTAGTAAAGATCATTTTTGATTGAATTAAAAGAAAATAAAGTTTGAAGTACTCTTTCCTGTTGTATATAATCAAAGACTTCTAAAGACGGAGTCATAGTTTTTGAAAGTTGGTACTATTGTTTTCTGTTGCTCTGTCTTACTAACGATGTATCAATACGAGCGAATGAAAGAGCTTATATCGGTGTATAAACACGTGTTTCGTGTCATGTTATGGCCAGCTCAGTAGGCCATTGCAGAGCAGTAGCTCTATGTATTTTTTGTATTTTATAAATGAAAATAAATGTGTAAAGGAGATATTAATTTTAAAACATCTAATATGTGTTGCGCCGCTGCATATTGTGCCTCAAGAATGACGACAGAAGGTGTCAAATACTTGGAATTATCATTTTACACGTAATGTTTTAACAATGTTTTGTGAACTAAATAATGAGTATTTTTATAATATAAACAGATAATCATTAAATTTAACGAACCCTTTTTCGTACTATATCACGCTTTAATGATGAATATCACGTAATGAGTAATAATTTGTGCAAAATAAAAGCTTTGTTTTTCTGCGTATTTTGAGTGATGTACCCTACTGACACAGGAGTTTATCGATAAAGATAATAAACTTTTACTAAACGGTTTTATTAGGTCTCGGAAATGCTCCGGAAGAAGAGGCGAATAGATTGAAGCAGTTAGATGCGAAAATTAGAAGAGTGTGTTCCACCAGTGAGACAGCTACCAAGCTGACGGTATTGATACGGGGAAGATATTTCTGTTTTACCGGACAATTAAGAAAACTTACAATAATATATTTATACTTTCTTAAACATATTTTTTTTATTTAGTTTCCAATTAAAATGCACAAAGAGCATTTTTCCATTATCCGATCCAGATCGAATACGATATCGGTATCGAATGCCGATACAGTAATCGATATTCAATAGCCATGCAAGGGCAAGTAAAATATATGAAACACATAGGTCTTTCACATTATCGGTTTGATATCGGATAGAAAAGCACTTTTATTCCTGTAAATATGGGCCTAGCAGGAACAATTGACAGGTGCGTAAATGCAATGTTATCGAATGTCAATTGTATGAGCGCTGCCATAATTTTTATACAAATCTCTTTCGATAACGTAACGCTTACGCAATTGACAATTGTTCCTGCTAGGCCCCCAAGCAAGTGAGTAATCTGACTGACTCAGCTAATCTCTCAATGTATTTACTATTTAGATGCTAATCAAAAATGCAAATACAATACAAAGAGAGGAAATCGAACGCAAAATTTTTGTGTTGTCAGATTTGACATGAGACTCGTGTGTTCGATTTTCAGTTCTATTGTATCAATCCAGAGTTATATTTTCAATGCTCTAAATTTTCCCCGGCCTTCCAGATTCCTGATAGTATGTCCGTCGGGATATATTATCGGGTCGGTATTACTAAGAATTTTTGAAATCGGTCCAGTACTTTTTGAGCCTATTCATTACAACCAAACAAACAAACAAACATACAAACAAAGTTTTCCTCTTTATAATAATATTAGTGTAGATGTCACCATAAAATTTTAAAAACCGTTAGATTGTAATATTACTAGAGATATTATAAAATGTCGACAGATTGTCAAATAAAAATTACTTCCTACAATTTTACACGTTATTTTTCGTTACATTGTAATATTTACCGTGCCGATTGGTTAAATGGCAAGTGCCCCGCGCCGCCATATTTGTTTTTTTTTCATAATAATAATTAAAACTAAAAATAATGCGTACAATTATTGTAAGGAGAAATTTTTATTTGACAATCTGTCGACATAATATAATATCTCTAGTAATATTACAATCGAACGGTTTTTACAATTTTACGGTGACATATTATATACAGCCGAACACAGAACCTCCTTTTTTTTAAAGTCGGCTAAAAATATTTATGAACGGTCTATTTCTATTACAATAGTGCAGAATTGTTAGGAATTGTAAACTTTTAATTGGTAGATATAGGGAGTAATTTTATTTAATGTAAATAGTTATTAATAAAACGTTTTCTCATAATACTTATTTTATAATTAAAATACGCAATTGACTGAATAGTGTGAAAGAATTATGCTACTAATTATTTCATACATTTTACTCGCCTTTGGCTATTGTGTATCGGCTATCAGCATTCTTTACCGATATCGTGTCGGATAATGGGAAAACGCTTTTATGATAAAAACTAGATGTTGCCCGCGCCTTAGTGTGCGCTAAAAGAAATGCCGATGCCGTGCCGCAAAAAAGTAGCCTATGTGGTCTTTTCTATATATGTGCAAAATTTCATCAAAATCGGTCAAGTACTTTCGGAGCCCATGCAAACAAACAAACCTAATAAGAACACAGTATTTTTTACACATCTAATAAAATCTTGTTAATTTCAAATACCTATATCTTAAATTAAAAAGGTACTTAATGAGTTTTACACATTATAAACTGATGACATAAAACTTAAAATGAAAAAAATAAAAATTCAGAATTATAAAAATATCTACAAACGTCGATAGGTACCACAAAAAAGTCGAGTAGTTTATCGATATTATATCGATATACGTTACATCCCTGCACGTACACTAATACAATGCACACAAGCAGAAAAAGGACACGCGTTTGCTGGCTAAAACTCTCTCTAGTAGTTATATACTCAAAGTATATAATACTTACAAAATTCCTTGCAAAAAAGCCACTACAGATACGTCACTGTCAAAGGTGTCAAAGTGACTTATGTCATTGTCAAGTGAATATTTCAGGTTTCGCCAACCTTTTTGCAATATGTTACTTTATTTATTATTGGCATTACTGGTCAACATAATGATAAAACAAGGTTTTTGTCAAATTATCCTTATTGATACAAGCTTTTATATTAATGGTTTTTACTAGAACCCAGATGACACTCTAATACATCTTAGTCTAAAGAGGACGTCTTTTATGTTTGAATAGCATTCGTCCCTCTCGCACTTACATAGTTTACAGTATAGGACAAATGCTGCTGTAAAACATAATATAAGACATCATTTTATTTTAAGGGAAAGAGATTCGGAAAGGTTAAAATAAAATCACTTTTCATACGTAATTTTTATTCATCTTCACTATCTTCACCATCACTGATCTCTGAACAACTACGGTCGGAGTCGGATCCTGGGACATTTATGATTAACTTCTGTATGGTATTATAGGTGTACCAGAATCTGATGGCATTTTAAAAAAATGAAATAATGTGATTTTCATATGGCAATGTCAAGTGTGACCCATCAAATCAAAGTACGTGATCTGTCAACCGCTGTTAAATTTTTGTGAATATGTTCTTGGAAGTTGTTGTTTTTGTGAAAATATCGAAAAAGCCAATTCGGTCTCAAGCGAGAAATAATGTTTTTACATTATATCGTAAAATAAAGAAAGAAGAAGGTGTAAATCGAACTCAATCTTAAAATTTAAAGTTCGTGGTAGAGTTGACCGGTAAGTTAGAGTGAGTTGTTTTGATACTTTTAGTTTTTCATATTTTTCTTAGGTACTTATTGTGATTTCTTTATAGGTGTTTCCAGTACTAATACACGGTGAATCGTAGCTGATGGCACATCGAATGATGGTTTGTTTTCCATGCCTAGTAACAGGAGGAGAAGAGAGATGAATAAAATCAACTGAGACAGTTTAAATTTACAGTTATTTAGGAATAAAGAAAACGAGTTCTATACAGTTCGGAAGGAAATTCCAACAGTATAAACTGTTGCAAATTTAATTGTATGTTATTTGTAATAAATAAGTATATAAAGTAATTTACGATTGATTTATTTGTCATGACAATATGACGTCTTAAATCTATATGAGCATTTCTCAAATTTTTTGACCATCATTTTAATAATCTTCTTAAAATACAATAAGTATATTTTGGACATATTATGTTAAATACAGCTAGCTAAAACTAGACAGATTCTGAATTTATGGTTGTTTTTTTGTTTTAATAGAGTATTTATACAAAAAACCTGTAAATTATTAGTTAAGGGCGAAATAAAAGTTCTTATTTTGTTACTTGGAAATTAATGAAAACCATAAAGAAACATGCCGACTGTATTATAAATTTATGTTTTTCTATGTAGATCATAAATTAAACAACATCTGATAAAAGTAAAAATTGTGAAAAAAATTATTTAAATTGTTTTTAGCAGTACTGAGTATTTTTTGTTACCTTTTTTAAACTTTCTAATCAAAATGTTAAGTTTTCCTCTAAAATAGAAAAAGGCATGTTATATTTACTATTTATAATTATAATAATATTTATCATAAAATTGTTTTAAATTATTGATTATAGCATTTCAATTTAAAGAAAAAGAAATATCTACCATTATTATCAGAAAAAATTTGGGACAGTATCAAAACAAGAAACTTGGGTAACAAAATCGGAAATGTAAGGCTAAGCATACACACACTTGACACTCCATTATAAAATGAAAACAAAATAAGTGAAAATGAAAATTATTTAGTTTTATCCTGTGTTATAATCTTCAAATTTAGTAATATATACATAACAAAAGATATATATAACGATGATGATGATGATGAGGTCCGACCGATTTCGGTCACGGCGACCGCTTCAGTTAGTCCGATTCTGACGTTGTCGATCGTGGGCTCGCATGTGGCTTATGTAGCCAATCTTATTTGCAAAAATCCTCGCACATTGCGGGCATGTGAGCACACCATTAATAAGGTTATAGTTTGTTTGCCCAGGTTGTCGGGCTTTTATTTCATCGCGCTTGGCATCGTCCTCAGCGCGCCGGAGGATCTCAAAGTCAAAGACTTTGCTGTTAACCAAAGCCCTCCACTCCGGTCTTTTGGCGGCTTGTTTTTCCCACTGAGAAGGGTCAATGGCGCAGTTTTTCATGTGCCGCTTCAGCACGTCTTTAAATCTGAGGAGTTGTCCGCCATGCTTGCGTTTGCCCTCCTCAAGTTCCGCGTAGAAGATTTGCTTCGCAACCCTCTGCTCTGCCATCCTTGACACGTGTCCGCACCACCGAAGCTGTCGCCGCATGAGGTAAGCTTCAATGCCACCAACATTGGCTCGTCGCAGCACCTCGGTGTTTCGCACGCGATCTGACCATTTGATTTTCAAAATCTTACGTAAGCATCTGAGGTGAAAACGGTCTAGCATGCGTATGTGGCGGCGGTACACGGTCCATGTTTCCGCAGCATATAGGATGTTAGGCAGCACAATCGCCATGTACACTGAGACTTTTGTGGCTATTTTCAGATCATGCGAGCAGAATACCTTGGAATCAAGCTTGCCGAATGCTGCAGCTGCAGCTCCGATCCTGCTATTAATTTCGGATTCCATGTCGCACTTGGATGTTAAAGTGCTCCCCAAATACCGGAACTTATCGACCTGCTTCAGCTCGTCCTCGCCAAGTTTAATATTTAGCGCCTCGGGACCCTCGATGTCTAAAGACATTACCTCCGTTTTCTTGACGCTAATCTTTAGGCCGAATTTACGGCAGGACTTGTCGAAATCGGACATGAGCTGTTGCAGGCCGTTTGAGGATTCTGCCATAAAGCATAGATCATCCGCGTAGACGATCTCAGTGACAACAGTGTGCGAGACTTTAGTGCGGGCTTTCAACCTCGCCAGGTTGAAAATATTGCCGTCGGTGCGATATCGGATGCGGACACCTTCTGGAGTAGTCTGTAAGACTTCCCGGACTACAACTGCAAAGTACAACGCGAACAATGTAGGCGCGAGAACGCATCCTTGTTTTACCCCACAGGTAACGGGGAAAAACTCTGATTGTTCGTCGTTGACCGCAACGCAGCACACCATATCATCGTGGAGGAGTCTGAGGAGTCTCACGAACTTCTCCGTGCATCCCATCTTACTGAGCACCACCCAGAGGGCTTCTCGAGGCACACTGTCGAATGCCTTCTCGAGGTCAACAAAGCACAGGTACATGTGACGGCCCTGCTCTCTGCTTTTCTCTTGCAGTTGACGCACTGAGAAGATAGCTTCAGCTGTGCCTCGGTCAGGTCGGAAGCCAAACTGGGTTTCTGGCAATAAGTTTTCCGAAAGTTTCACCAGACGGTTTAGTAATATTCTGGCGAAGACTTTCCCAGGGACTGATAAGAGGGAAATACCGCGGTAGGAGCCGCAGTCGGATCGGTCGCCTTTGTTCTTATATAGAGCCCTTATGCGTGATATCTTAAAAGATGATGGGACTTGTTCGTTTTTCCACATAAGTTCAAAAAGCTCCCACATAACCGAATGCAGCTCCTCACCGCCGTATTTGAGCAGTTCTCCCGGTATAAAATCAACGCCAACCGCACGCTTGTTCTGTTGTTGTTTCACGGCAAGAACAACCTCGTCACGCGTCGGCGGCTCATCCAGCTCCACATCAAAAGGGAGCTGAGGTATCGAACGAATGTGTTCCAAATCCGCAGACCGGTCCACATTCAGCAGAGTGTTGAAATATTCCGCCCATCGCTTAAGTACTTCTTCCTTGCTAATAAGAAGGCTATCTCCATTGGCAGGCTTGAGTGGAACTTTTGCAAGAGAAGTTGTACCCAGCAACTTTCGGACCTCACTGTAAAAATCTCCCAGCTGGTTTGTGTCAGCGAGCCACTGTACGTGGCGAGCTTTATCTTGCCACCACTTATTTTTTGTTTCCCGAGTAAGTCTCCGCAGCTCCAGGTCACTTTGCCTGATATCCGCAACACCACGTTGGCTCCTTCTGTGCTGCCGGAGGAGATCTCGGTGTTTGTCAATGGCTTCCTTAAGAGTTCTGTTATTCTCATCAAACCAGTCCTCGTTTTTACGTACTTTAGGACCCAGAGTAACTGCGGCGGTATGTAAAATATGAGAAGACAGAGACTCCCAGGCAGCACCGACATTATCGGTCTCCCTGTTGGAGTGAGGCAGCGCGGTAGCCAGGACTTCGGCATATTTCTCCCTCGTCCTTAGATCTTTAAGCCTATCCACGTTTAAGCATGGAGGCTTACATCTGGCAGATCTGCAAGGACGTCGAAGGCGGACGCGCAGTTTAGTGACAACAAGCCTGTGATCTGTCCAGCAGTGTGCACCGCGCATAACGCGGGTGATTTGGACTATTATATATAATATACTTATATATAACATTATGGGGATTAAACGAATATAGATACCTACCTACCAGTATGGCAATTTTACGAAATGTGTACTTAGCTTTAAAAACTCCTTTTTTGTTACCCCTCGTTCTGGTTATACGTTACCACGCGAAAGTAACAAAAACAGAAGTAACGAAATGACGGGTACAGATTTTGAATAAAATACATATTCTTTAAAACTTAATACTTAAAACAGTATTTTACATCAAATTGTAGCCCATTAAAAGAACTATTTATCAATTTCAACAAGAGTATTAAGTATCTTGAACTTACCTTCACACAGTATAACAAAATCCAGATCGAATTAGTCGCAGTGCAGAGCACTACGTTAAGCCGCGGCTGTTGTCGACACCGAAATGACATCACAACAAAATAGCAATGTGAAATGTCGTCAATAGTGTTGCCAAAGGAAAAAAAATCAATTAACTTTGTAGTTTAAAAAATCTTTCGACACAAAAATCGGTAACAAAAACTGAATTCCGTTTTGGAATTTTTTTATGGGACAATATTATTTTCCTGAAACTGATTAACTTACGACGTATTTCACTATTATACTACATAAAATATGTATTCAAATACTCTAAGTATTGTTTTAAGACTATAACATATATTCCGTTTCTTAGAATTTAATGAAATAAATGAGTTCAAAATCACCGCGGTCGCAATGGGACAACCTATTTTCCATACTACGAAAATTTTGGTATTTTAGATTATTAATTATTTATTGTAGTGAGAGTGTTTTATTTATAGCTTTGATATTTTCTCTGATAATTAAATAATATCAACGAAGTTACGACAGTCATGTATGTTATTTATGTTATCGTAGTAAAAAAATAATCAAAGACCAAAACATGGGACATCGACGTTGCGGCTATGGTCAAAAAATTTGAGAAATGCTCATATAATACTAGCTGACCCGGCAAACTTTGTTCTGCCTTAAAGGCAATAAAAGAGCATATTTTGGATTTCATTAAATGTAATTTTTCATTAGGATAATAGATATAATTAAAAAGAAATGAATTATTTTAATGATTGTTAAAATGGGCCATGTATTTTGGTGCATGGGTTGCAATCTTCAGTAAAGCATCTTGTAATAGACGACATTTTTCGTTTTATTATCAGGTGCAAGAATAAATAACGCAGATGGTCTTCCGATCCGTGAATATGCCACATATAATTGACCAGGTGAAAAACATGGATTTTGTAGATTCAGACCACAAACTTTCAAGGATTGGCCTTGTGACTTATTAATGATCATGGTGAATGCAAGACGGATCGGAAATTGAAGTCGTTTGAACTCAAACTGCATATCGGTATTCGGTAGGGATCATCGGGATCTTCGGAATGAGAACTTCCTCACCTTCGAATTTTCCTTTGAGTATCGTCGCGTAAATCACATTATTTGTAAATCCCTAAATCCCCTATTTACTAAATCCCCAAACATATTTTTCTGCGATAAATAGTAGCCTATGCTCTTCCTCGTAGTCTACTCTATGTCTGTGTCAATTTTCATGATGATTAGTTAGGTAGTTTAGCGTAAAAGCGTAAATACAGTTGTCCACAGGAACCGTACATTTCCCGCGATAAAAAGTAGCCTATGTCCTTCCCAGTGGTCTACGTTTATATCTGTGCCAAATTTCATAGTTTTTACGTAAAAGTGTAAATACAGTATATATGTGCAAAATTTCATGATAATCGGTTAATTAGTAGTTTTTACGTAAAAGCGTAAATACAATATTCCACGGGAGCCGTATATTTTCTTGCAATAAAAGTAGCCTATGTCCTTCCTCGTGGTCTACTTTGTATCTATAACAAATTTCATGATGATCGGGTAAAAGTTACGTAAAAGCGTAAATACAGTATTCCACGGGAACCGTACATTTTTATGCAATAAAGAGTAACCTATGTTCTTCCTCGTAGTCTTCTTTATATCTGTGCCAAATTTCATGATGATCGGTTAAGTAGTTTTTACGTAAAAGCGTAAATACAATATTCCACGGTAGCCGTATATTTTCTTGCAATAAAAAGTAGCCTATGTCCTTCCTCGTGGTCTACTTTGTATCTATAACAAATTTCATGATGATCGGGTAAAAGTTACGTAAAAGCGTAAATACAGTATTCCACGGGAACCATACATTTTTATGCAATAAAGAGTAACCTATGTTTCTTCCTCGTAGTCTACTTTATATCTATGCCAAATTTCATGATGATCGGTTAAGTAGTTTTTACGTAAAATCGTAAATACAGTAATCCACGGGAACCGTACATTTTCCCGCGATAAATAGTATCCTATGTCCTTCTCCTGGTTCTAAGCTACCTCCCTACCAATTTCGATAAAAAGTAGCCTATGTCCTTCCCAGTGGTCTACGTTTATATCTGTGCCAAATTTCATGATGATTGGTTAAGTAGTTTTTACGTAAAAGCGTAAATACAGTATTCCACGGGAACCGTACATTTTCTGCAATAAAAAGTAGCCTATGTCCTTTCCCGTGCTCTACCACTTTACGTTATATCTGTGCAAAATTTCATGATGATCGGTTATGTAATTTTTACGTAAAAGCGTAATTATACAATATTCCATGGGAATCGTATATTTTCTTGCAATAAAAAGTAGCCTATGTCCTTCCTCGTGGTCTACTTTGTATCTATAGCAAATTTCATGATGATCGGGTAAGTAGTTACGTTAAAGCGTAAATACAGTATTCCACGGGAACCGTACATTTTAATGCAATAAAGAGTAACCTATGTTCTTCCTCGTAGTCTACTTTATATCTGTGCCAAATTTCATGATGATCGGTTAAGTAGTTTTTACGTAAAAGCGTAAATACAGTATTCCACGGGGACCGTACATTTTTATGCAATAAAGAGTAATCTATGTTCTTCCTCGTAGTCTACTTTATATCTGTGCCAAATTTCATGATGATCGGTTAAGTAGTTTTTACGTAAAAGCGTAAACAGTATTCCACGGGAACCGTACATTTTCCCGCGATAAATAGTATCCTATGTCCTTTTCCTGGTTTTAAGCTACCTCCCTACCAGTTTTCAGCCAAATCGGTTCAGCCGTTCTTGAGTTATAAATAGTGTAACTAACACGACTTTCTTTTATATATATAGAAGATATAAAAGGCAAATCTGATTGACTGATGTATCAACGCACAGACAAAACCCTTAATACTAGAAAGCTGAAATTTTGCACACGTATAATTCCTCATATGAACTACGGCCACTAAGGAAGAATTTTTCAAAATTCAACCTCCAAGGGGGTAAAAAGGGATAAAAGTTTGTAGGAAACTTTATATTTCTTGGACATATTTGGATGATATTTCAGCGTTTTCTTATATTCAGCCTCGTGGGTAAGATAGGGAATGAAAATTTAAAAACTAATTTAATGCAAGCAAAGCCACGGGTAATTGATGCTAGTTTTATATGTTACTATTAACATATATATATTATAAGAATATTCTTCATACTAAAAAAAAACTTAGGCCTTTGCATCCGTTAATGGATGATTTATACAGTATTCTCCGAACGAAGTAACCACTCTTGAAATACTATTCCTAGCCTAACAGCCTCCGTGGTCTAGTGGTTAGAGCATTGGCTCTCGACTCGGAGGTCGTGGGTTCGATTCCCGCATTGGAACAACAAAAAAATGTTGTTTCCAAGTTTGGTTAGGACAAGGTTAGGTATGTAAGCTAGTTTTAGCCCATAACCAACATAAAGATTGACAATCTTGGAACTTTTATCCTCCAACCCCTTAAACTAGGGGATGAAAATTTGTAAGAGACTTACCTAAATGTTTACTCTAGAGGTCTGAAAATTGTCTTTCAAAAAGAAGTGAAATCTTACCAAAAACATTTTCATGTAAAGTGATGCCAAGACGATACAATATAACTCGCACTGTCAAAAAGATATTAGATCTCATGTGAAACCAAGCTTCTAACTCTACCTAACTTCTAACTCTACACGCCATAATTCTACAAGCCTAACTCCACAAACTCTACACCTTTGTCAATTGTCAAAATATTATGTGGCCTGGCCATTTCGATACATTCGCTTAGGCGTAAGGTGAAAAATTTACGGACTGTTTTTCTTTGTTTTAAACACTTACGGATTTTGTCGCGGTGCACTTTTCTTTTGCCCGACGTTTCGGCTACTTTCCAGCAGCCGTGGTCACGGGAGGACTGAGGTGTCAGTTGTCCTATTTGTTGAAGTTGTTCAAACTACCCGAAGATTCTTCAATTATTATTTGTGTTCCGATCCACGCAAAACATACTAACAGTATCTTGAAGCCGCGGTGCTTTTGACCTGAATTTTATTTTATTTATCACTGGATCCCAACTAGATGGCAGCACCCAGCCATCTTCTCGGTTAAAATTAGGGTACTTTTTAATTTCTATAGCCTCGCGTATCATTTTAGGGCGATAACGTTGTTCCTTTGCCAGTACTTGTGGCTTATCAAATCTTATGTAATGGCGAGGTTGATCCAGTGTGTGTTCGCAAATTGCAGATTTGTTGTTGCGGCGGTGTTTAACATCTGCGATGTGTTCCTTAACGCGGGTTTTAATTGATCTTTTTGTTTGCCCTATATAAGATAGACCACAGTCACAGTCGAGCTTGTAGACTCCTGCATCTTGAAGAGGAATGTTGCATTTCACTGGTGGTAAAAATTGACTTATCTTTTTGTTTTGCGTGGATCGGAACACAAATAATAATTGAAGAATCTTCGGGTAGTTTGAACAACTTCAACAAATAGGACAACTGACACCTCAGTCCTCCCGTGACCACGGCTGCTGGAAAGTAGCCGAAACGTCGGGCAAAAGAAAAGTGCACCGCGACAAAATCCGTAAGTGTTTAAAACAATGAACAATATTCGCGTAAACATAAGAAATCAATATGTGGACTGTTTTTCTGTTATACTATTCTTGTACGAACGAAATGGCCAAGCCACATAATTTGACTAAAGTATAGAGTTTGTAGAGTTAGGCTTGTAGAGTTAAGGCGTGTAGAGTTAGAAGTTAGGTAGAGTTAGAAGCTTGGTTTCACATGAGATCTAATATCTTTTTGACAGTGCGAGTTATATTGTATCGTCTTGGCATCACTTTACATGAAAATGTTTTTGGTAAGATTTCACTTCTTTTTGAAAGACAATTTTCAGACCTCTAGAGTAAACATTTAGGTAAGTCTCTTACAAATTTTCATCCCCTAGTTTAAGGGGTTGGAGGATAAAAGTTCCAAGATTGTCAATCTTTATGTTGGTTATGGGCTAAAACTAGCTTACATACCAAATTTCAGCTTTCTATGACATCCGAAAGTACCCTATAATTTTGTTGATCATCAGTGAGTCAAGTGACGAAATCAGGGATATCACTAAAACCTAAATTATTAGACCTTTATATTCAAAACTTTACATGTTTCATTAGTCCGCTACTGGGAACATATCCTGAAAATTTTGTGTATCTGGTATAATCTAATCCCAAGTTATGAGGGTTCAAAATATCGACGAAACGCTTCGAGAAAAAGTAGTCTGGTAGTGCCCTTGCGCTTCGCTTAGCTCGTCTTGGCGGGGCACTACCGTGCTCCCAGATTACAACAAAATTAATATACCGTGTTTCCATTTCATGTCCTAATTAATGCAGAGTAATGGATAAAATGCACCAAATTTCAGTATTTTAAGAAATTTTTTACTTGACCACGTGAGTTTCGGTTTCGGTTTCGGTTTCGGCCGAAACTGAAGCCACGGCCGAATGTTCGGTTTCGGTTTCGGTTTCGGCCGGAAAACCAGTTTCGGTCGGACTCTAGACTTAGAATACCTTGATGCTGCTGTTCTCCTTCACAAAACTGCTTTAACTTGAGTATCATATATTATGTCTCGGGCAGTACATATTTTTACAACCTCAAGCATTGTACAAATAACAATTTTCCAAATTTTGTTTCACTAATAACTGTGAATTTGGAGACATCTTCGACTTCTACTAGGTATCGACTATTGACCACTGTTTAAAGATTTCAAAACTCAAGTTAAGCTATCACGCAGTAACATTTGAGAGAACAAATCTTGCATTAGAAAGTTAAGGACATTTGAAGTACGGTTTTCACCATACTTTAAATGTCAGTCATATTGTTTTCACCATTATTCGAATATCAGCCATCTTTTTTTTCACGATACTTCAAATTTCATAATGGCCCCAAAAATCTCAAAAGTGGGGCCAACTAACTGGAGACACTTTTTTACCTCAACATGCCTCGTCTAACATATATAACATGTCTTTGCCACTGTCGTATTTATCAATTTAAACTTATCGTAATATTATTAACTAGATGTCGCCCACGACATCGTTCGCGTGAAAGTTAATTTCTTAGAAACCTTACATTTTTCCTCAATAAAAAATAGCCTATGTCCTTCCCCGTGGTCTACTCTACGTCTGTGCCAAATTTCATCAAAATCGGTCCAGTAGTTTCGGAGCCTATTCAATGCGACAAACAAACAAACAAGCTTTTCCTCTTTTTTATAAACTAGATGTTGCGCGCTACTTCGTGCGCGACAAAAAAGATCCCGCGGTAACCGTACACTTTGCCGCGATAAAAGGTAGCCTTTAGTCCTTCCCCGTGGTCTATTCTATATCTGTGCCAAATTTCATTAAAATCGGTCTAGTAGATTCAGAGCCTATTCGATGCAAACAAACAAACAAACTTTTCTTCTTTATTATATTAGTATAGATTAAAGTATAGATTTCACCGGTGTCGCAAGTCGCAACTGGCGATCGTAATTCGTAAGTATTGGCGTTCGAAATTCAAAATTATACCTGATATTATTATATCGTCTGTGCAAACCACATACCTTGCTCGCTCTTTTATCGTGTGTACTCTTTTACACATCGCCTGTGATTGGTTAAGCAGAAATAGCAGATTAATTTTAAATTTCAAATTACGAAATACTATTCTATTTAATTTGAAAAATTAATTTGAACAGAATTTGTTAACTCATGTTTTGTTATTTGCAAAAAACTAATTTTTAGTGAAGTGAACCAACATCGTAGGTGTTGAGTGAACTCGAAATCATATTTATTATGATGAAACAGTGATTTTGATAAAAACTTCATGTATATTAACCACTGTTTATACATGCTTTAACTCAAAGAATATCGGTGAGTATTTGTATAAAATTTTACCATATCTTAACTTCTCGTTTTATTGAAAAAAACATAAGATTATATTCGTTTGACGACCTCTGTGGCTCAATGGTTCAGCGTTTTGGTGCTCAAGCCTGGGGGATCTTAATAATAAAATGTAATATAATTTCATAATTTGCAGGTATTGGATTCCAATTTCAAGGGCACGCAATAATAATTATGACACATATTTCAAGATTCTCATTAGTAGGTTACATAACGTTACGTTACGCCGCTGTCAATTAATGGCCTGCTAGGCCTACAAAAGTGTACTTACCTACCTACCTATTTTGCACCAAAGGATAACCGCTGAAGTTAATCAGGATATGTTGTTTAATAATGTGGTAATCTGAAATATTTTGGTTACCAACCTTTAGCCTTCGTATCCACGAGAGTTTTTTTGTGGTCGCGACTCGCGAAAGGAAAAACTGCACTGTAAATAGAACTCCGCACCTAAACTACAATAGAGCTGAAAATCGAAGTGTCAAGTGTATACGATTTTCAGTTAATATAGTGTAGTTTTTTTCAGTCGCGATCACATAAAAACGCTCGTGGGAATGTAGCCTTACTTTTGTATTTTTTTAATGCAATAAAAACGATCGAATTATAGTTGTTTTGTTGTTTATTGTTTTATTTACCTTTTTAACCTAATAATTGGGACCTAATATAAAATTGAAAACGTACAGTTTTTTTTTTATTCTAGGCTTGAATCTTTTGCACTTTAGAAGATAATACGTAAAAAAGCTAAAGGAAAAGCTTTTTTTTATTCCGAGTGCCACCTAAGTTACGTAGTATAGTTACATTCTCATTTCTCTCTGGATTTAACAACTGATATTAAGGCCGGTTAGACCAAGCGAAATAGGCATTTAACGCTTCCAAGAGTTGCCCGCAATTGCCGCAAAGCGAGCCGCGCGCCTACGTCGCCGGCGTGAACTTACATGAACCCAAAGTGTTACAGTGTAGTCGTGTTGGCAGTAGGTCATCTTATTTTATTATCTGTATTGAAAAAGATAATAAAATCCATAGGTAACTGTTTTAATGCAACACATAGCACACATAATTTGAATAGATATTATAGGTAGGTACCTAAGTAAAAAATGCTTAAATTTTATTCAATTACTAGCTGATGCCCGCGGCTCCGCCCGCGTATGTACAGTAACCCATGGGAATCGTATATGTCCCGCGATAAAAAGTAGCCTATGCCCTTCCCTATGGTCTACTTTATGTCTGTGCCGAATTTCATGATGATTGGTTTAGTAGTTTTTTCGTGAAACAGTAAATAAAGTATCCCATGGGAACCGCACATTTCCCCGCGATAAAAAGTAGCCTTTGTCTTTCCCCGTAGACTACTTTTCAACTGTGCCAAATTTCATAATAATCGGCTTAGTGGTTTTTACGTGAAACTGTAAATAAAGTATCCCATGGGAACCGTACGTTTCCCCGCGATAAAAAGGTAGCTTATGTCTTTTCTCAGGCTCTAGAATATCTGTGTACCAAATTTCATTTAGATCGGTTCAGTAGTTTTGGCGTGAGAGACGGACAAACACACACTTTCCCATTTATAATATTAGTATGGACTAGCTGTTGCCCGCGACTTCGTCCGCGTCAACTGATGGCGCAATACTGCATTAATTTCGACCAAATTTGATTACAATAAAAAAGGTTATAGTGAGTCAATCTCAAAAGACTTTTTTACATCATTTAAAGAGGAATAATTATTTTATACATATTTTTTGGGTAACTTGAGCCGTTTACGTAGCGCACGCAACACGCTGTGTTCGATGTGTGCATGGAGACGACTACCTATCGTTAGCTCGTGTGGTCACTAAAGTACGTGTCGTTTCGTGAGATAATAATACTGTATCAGGTAGGTGCTGACGATTTGATGGTAACTGCTTAGGCAGACACTTGCAAAAAATGTATTCCTACTGCCGAGTCCGCACGTTTGCCACTTGCCGCAAAATCCAAACCTCCACAAACGTTTGACTTTTTGAAAATCCGGATTTCCGAATTATTCTCCCAAAAATCCGGATTATCCGGATAATTAAGATTTTTTCATTTTTTTTAAATTTGTTGCATATTTTATAAAACTTTAATGTTAATTTTACTACTATGTTGTAGCAAAACTTACACTCGTTAGTAAAAAAAAAGAGTAACTTTTTTATAATTTAATTTAAATAAATTCTTATTTTAAGTTTTAAGTATTAGAATTTCAATCTGAATAAATAAAAACATAATGAGATTATATCAAAATTATATATTTAATTATATTTATTTTTTCATTTTTAGAAATATTTTTGATTACGTTTCAAATCCTACAATGTTCAGTTTTATAGTTAGTATATTATTTTAAATAAGGTATGTATATATTGTTATTTACTAAATGTTCCAGGAGAAAGAATTATAAAAAAGTGGAATAGCTTGTGATCTTTTTAACGCTTTTTTTACATATCTACGCCACAGTTCACCACTACCGTTTTCGTAAAGTTCCATTTCTATGTGAAAGTACTAACGGAGGAAAATTAATACAGTTTAATAAAACGTAGGAAACTGAAAATCCTTTAAATCGAGATCCGGGGAGTGAAGACAAATCATTTGAAGCATGGGGCTGAACACATAATTTTGTATGGACGAAATTGGACCACTTTTGAGTTATTGAAATTAAAAACCACCCACCTGTTTGGGTAATAATTAAACACGTAAATGGTGCTTTTAATTCCCTCGGTAACTAACAGAAGTATAATAAGCAATTCTAAGCACAATTTAAAATCTATAACTGTTGTAAGATCTTTATTTTAACATTTTACTTACAAATAAACAGTAACATCTTACTCTTCATTGCACTTTGAAGTTTCCGCTATAAGATGAAAACTACATTACTTAAAAAAAAAACAGTGGTTTACACAAATCGTTGGTGCTATTTTTGACACCTATATCTTATCTTTAAAATATTATCTAAAAATAATTATTTCTACGCAAAAACAGGAGCGTTGATTTTCATTTAGTTTTGCTACTGACTCGTAAGTTTAGGTTAGTTTAGTTCAATCAAATTAATTTTAATAATAAAAAAAAATTACCTTCATTCATTCGGCAAAACTCTCTAATATTAAACCAACCAGTCAGGTATTATCGACTCCAAAACTTCTTCCTGATATCATAGAGATAAGATTTAGGTATTTGGACTTAGATATTCATTATTTAGAAGATAATTAAATATAGTTAAACCACTACATTTCTTTTTAAGCTGTCATATTAATTTGGCATTCTATGATTACAGAAATTAAAATTGCAATAATATGTTTCAACTTTCGTTAGTAAGAATTCAATAAATATAAAAATACAGAGCTTTAATTGGGTTTGGATTTGCTTATTATACTTCTTACTACTTGTGCAATTGAAACTGAAACCATATTCAGTGTTTTTATAAATTGGATCACCTATTACTGAACTGTACTACTACTGAAAAAATATAAAATGGTAAGTATCTTAGAAACAGTCCATACATATACATATATAGCGGCCATAATATTTTAGCAGATCTTCATCCCTCGCATCACCATTTAACGGATTGACTATGTTCTACCAAATAACTTGAATAAATGGAAAAATGTGTCAAGAATTTCAACAGGACAACAAATAATATCAAATTATCCAAAGGCATGTATTTAAACTCACGACAAAACATATTGATTTCTTATGTTTACGCGAATATTGTTCATTGTTTTAAACACTTACGGATTTTGTCGCACGACACGAAACACTTACGGAAAACAATCACGACAAAACAATTAAATTTTGGATGTGAAAATACCGAATATTGAATACTAAATTACCATGTTGGCTAAAGAATGTAAGGAATAAAAAATTACAAATCTGGTGACTAAATAATACCACTGAATATTCCAAACTGGCAGACAGATATTATATTAGCGAACAAATAACCATCTTGGCGACAATTTGTGAGTACACATTTAATTTAAGAATAGGTACATATATTTTCCGTAATGTAGGTAACTCAAAAAACATACAAGCAGCAAAACCAGCGCACATAAAAAAAACAAAGGAGCGTACAAAATTCCCAATTTTTAATTTTCCTCGACTTTAGGGGGGGTGTAGATATTGTGTAGATTCATTTTGAAATTTAAAAATAACGGTAATTCATTTTTCGCAAAATTAACATAGGTGTCGTTACCAGGTTTTTGGGGGTGCTGGATACGAAAATGACATTCATTTTGAAATTCCAATATGGCGGACATACTTAATTTTATAAAAATAATATGGTTGTCCCTTTGTTGGTTTCTGGGGGTGCTGATTACAAAAAAGTCATCCATTTTAAATTTCCTTAATAACCCCGCAACCTCAAATTTTCTTCATGATGAAAGAAAAAGAAATTTGAAAATCCTGAATTTTCCAAAATTTCCATAGCTTTATACATCGCTCATAATATCTCAAAGTAGAGAATTGCCATATTTTTTTTCTATAATCACTTCTATCTCAGAAACAGTGCATCTTACTTGAAAAATAATGAAAATTACCTCACCCTTAAAAACCCCGCAACCATATATTTTCTTCATGATGGGAGAAAAATAAATTCGAAAATCCTGAATATTCCAAAATTTCTATAGCTTTATGCATCCCCGGTATCTCAATGTATTATTTTTATATTTTTAAAAAATATTTTTTTTATAAAATTGATTCTATCTCGGAAACGGTGCATCCTAATAAAAAAATAACGAAAATTTCCTCCCCCTTAGAAACCTTGCAACATCATATTTTCTTCATGATGGAAGAAAAAAATCTGAAAATCCTAAATTTTCCAAATTTTCTATAGCGTTTTACACCGTTCGTGTCTCAAAGTAGAGCATTATCGTATTTTTTTTCTATAATGGCTTCTATCTCAGAAACGGTGCATCCTACTTGAAAAATAATGAAAATTACCTCCCCCTTAATAACTCCGTAACCATATATTTTCTTCAAGATGAGAGAAAAAGAAATTCGAAAATCCTGAATTTTCCAACATTTCTATAGCTTTATACATCCCTCGTATCTCAATGTAGAGCATTTAATTTTTTTTATAAAATTGATTCTATCTCGGAAACGGTGCATCCTATTGAAAAAATAATGAAAATTTCCTCCCCTTAAAAACCCCGCAACACCATATTTTCTTCACGATGGAAGAAAAATAAATTTGAAAATCCTGAATTTTCCAAAATTTCTATAGCTTTATACACTGTTCGTGTCAAAGTAGAACATTGATTTTAGAAACGGAAAAATAATACTATTACTGGAAAAATAATAAAAATTTCCTCCCCCTTAACCCGGAAATCGCATATTTTTTTCATGAATGCCAAAAAAAGAAATTTGAAAATCCTGAATTTCGAAAAGTTTCTATACCTTACATAGCTGGCACCTCTACAAACTACATGTTAATTTTACGAAGATTGGATAGTCTCCATTTTGGAAAATCCAATTTCATTGGAAGACAATTTTATAATCAGCATATGAAACATGGAAAAAGACATCCATTTTTAATATAAAAAAAATATACGCCATTTTGGAATTTTAAAACGGATTTTATTTTCATATTATTCTGCACCCCCAAAAACCTTGAAAACGATACCCATACCAAAGAAAAAAAAAACCTCCAATAGTATCCAAAACTGGGATTTTCCGTAGCTTGCAAATTGAATTTTTAGCAGCTATTAATTTATCAATCAAATCTTTATTAGCTACTTACATGGTATAATGGTCTACCAGCTCATCGGTGCTAATTGGATTAAATTTCCCTACTTTTTATCTGCCGATTTTTGTATTTTTTGTCACTTGAGTGATTTCACCAGTTTGGTAATTTAGTCGCCAACATATTAATTCGCTGCCAAATTCAGCAATACAGTATGCTCACGTGCCGTCACTAACTTATTTCTTGTTCACTCGATTAATTATATCCCTTATTCAAATATTGTACGTCTAGAGTACATACTAATTACAATTAAAATATGTAATTTTCATAGTAGTAACCAAGATTCGAAAAAATCGAAAAATCCGGATTTTTAAATGAAAATCCGGATTTTTCGAATTTTTCGAATTTCGAAGTATCCGGATTGCAACCCCTACTTGCGAGTGACTTGGTGTGTTCTGCAAAGGCAAGCATGACGGATGTTGAGTACGTATCCTTATATTTTATTGTAAATAGAACAGCCTCCGTGGTCTAGTGGTTAGAGCTTGGCTCTCGACTCGGAGGTCGTAGGTTCTAATTTCGATTCCCGCACTGGAACAACAAAAAATGTTGTTTCCAAGTTTGGTTAGGACAATGCAGGCTGATCACCTGATTGTCTGACAAGAAAGATGATCCATGCGTCGGATGGGCAGGTAAAAAGTCGGACCTGCGCCTCATCTCTCGTCAGTCGTGTCGGTTATCCGTCCCACTGGATTACGAGAGTAAAAAAAAAGAGTGCCTTTGTGTACTGCGCACACACCTGGGCACTATAAAAATACTACTGTGTAACTGGCTAGGCTACAATAAAACCAGCCACAGTCACCGAAATCAGCGTGGGGAGTTATTTATTATTATTATTGTAAAAACAGAAATCGAAATAAAAAGAAACGAAAAGTACGGCAAAGAAGATGGTAGATGTTACAAATTCATAAAAACTGTTTACTGGCTTATTCAATAATGTACTAAGGCTACTCCACGCATCAGCTACTTTTTTCTCATAATACACAACACAATAATATATCTATGGACGCTTCACACCAAGTCAATCTGGTCCCGTGGTAAGTTCTCGAAGAACTTGTGTTACGGGTACTAGACAACAGAAATATATTTAATAATTTTTATATTATACACATATTTAAGATTTTTATTGTATTATACACATATTTAATACACATTCATGACCCAGGAACACAGATTTTTTTTTGTTCCTTCAGCGGGATTCGAACCCGCGACCCCCGGCTTGAGCACCAACACGCTCAACCACTGAGCCACAGAGGTCGTCTCATCTGGCAAAAGCAACGACGTGGCGACGATAATGTTATTGTGTATAGTTATATGTATAACTAGCCGATGCCCGCAACTTCGTTTGCGCCTAACTGACGGAAGCGGAACCCTATTTTTTAAACGGAACCCTAAAATAAAAGTAGTCTATATTAGACCTTATGACATCAGCTATCTGCCAGTGAAAGTCCCGCGAAAATCGGTCCAGCCGTTTCAGAGATTAGCCGGAACAAACAGACAGACAGACCGACAGACGGACAGACAGACGGACATACATTTTTAAAAATTGGTATTTTATTGTAAGTACCGAATATACTTTCAGATACATTATGTGAAAAGCTGTTAATTTTATGTTACAAACAGACACTTCATTTTTATTTATCTGTATATAGATTTAGTTCGAAAATAAAAAGAAGCATAAAAAAATACAAAACAAACTTTCCTATAGATTTTTATTGTATTATATGTCCATCACCCGGGAACACAAGAAACTTTTTGTTCCTTCGGCGGGATTCAAACCCGCGACCCCCGGCTTGAGCACTAACACGCTCAATCACTGAGCCACAGAGGTCGTCTCATCTGGCAAAAGAAACGACGCGGCGACGATAAAATGTAACATGTTATTGTGTGTGGTTATATGTATAACAAGCTGATGCCCGCAACTTCGTTTGCGCAGATCTAACGAAAGCGGAACCCTATTTTTTTAAACGGAACCCTAAAATAAAAGTAGCCTATGTTAGACCTTATAATATCAGCTATCTGCTAGTGAAAGTCCCGTGAAAATCGGTCCAGCCGTCTCAGAGATTAGCCGGAACAAACAGACAGACAGACAGACAGACGGACAGACAAAAATTTTAAAAATTGGTATTTTATTATAAGTACCGAATATACTTTTAGATTCCTTATATGAAAAGCTGTTAATTTGAAGTTACAAACAGACACTTCAATTTTATTTATCTGTATAGATGTATAGAATGTATAGAATTAGTTCAAAAATAAAAAGAAACATAAAAAAATACAAAACAAACTGACTTTCCTTTAGATTTTTATTGTATTATACATATCCATGACCCGGGAACACAGGAAACTTTTTGTTCCTTCGGCGGGATTCAAACCCGCGACCCCCGGCTTGAGCACCAACACGCTCAATCACTGAGCCACAGAGGTCGTCTCATCTGGCAAAAGCAATGACGCGGCGACGATAAAATATAACATGTTATTGTGTATGATATGTATAATTTAGTTCAAAAATAAAAAAAAAAACAAAACAAACTGACTTTCCTACACTGCGTTAGAAACGAAAGAATTGTTCGATAAATACGCGGGTAAGCCGTGCGCTAGCAAAACTGACATAGGTCTGTCCTCGTCAACGCCTAGCGGGCGACTGTGGGGCGACTCTAGCGGCTTACGCACGCTGCATTTCAATATTAATTTATTGTTAAAATAATTAAACCAACATGCAAAATGTAACCAGAAATTATTCTTTTTTAAGTTATTAGCTTTTCGTAGATATGATTTTTGAAAGTAAAACTATCATGAACTTCATGAACAAAAAGAAAAATATTCAAATTTAGCCTCCTCTTCGGAATTATTTTTGATCGAGTGAAGTTTTCAATAATATGTTTCGAACCAGAAATTGTAAAAGAACATTAAGTAAACAACAATGTGTATTTTTTTTGGCTTTTTAAAGTTACTATTTGTTTGTTTATTATCGATTCAAAGTCATGTAAAATTGGGTCTACGCGGCCTTAAGGCTACGTTCCCTCGAGCAGTTTTCAAAAAACAAAAAAGAAACACTCGTGGGAATGTAGCCTTACTTATGTATTTTACTTTCTTTAAAATGCAATAAAATGATTGCATTATAGTTATTTTGTTTTATTTAACTTTTTAATACAATAAAATCGACAAAAATATGTACCTACCCAACGTATTTTTTCATTTCAGGCTTGACTCTATTGCACTTTTATATAATGGTTATTTTCTACGTAAAAAAGCTATGTTATAATTTTGAAGTTCGAACACATTTTTTAAATTCGGAGTGCCACTTCTTATTACGTACCTACCTACCTAGGTAGTGTAAAGGCTTTAGTTGCTCTCTTTGCTTCGAAATTTGATTTCATTTAAAAATTTACATTCCTTTTCACGCGACTTCTAGCATCAATCTGTTATATTTCACTATTGTATTTAATAAATAAAAAAAACATGATAACTATAGTAAAAAATCATCCCGAGTTTTGATTCTCAATTTTAAGACAATATTTATGGTCTTAACTAATATAAATATTAATTGCAAAATAAATATATAATGTTTTCAAACATGAATCGTGATGTAGTTAGCATGGAATGAAACATTTCAAAAGGCTTGCATAGGCGAGAGCAGGGCCGTGCCGACCCCCGGCAGCGCCTGTGTGCGAACTGCGAAGCCCATGAAGCGCCTCTTAAGGGGCAAATAGCCCCTAAAGCTTAAAAATCGCTCAGTTTGAGTCGGAACTACTCCGAAAAATGGGAATAAAAAAATTAAAAAAAATATACATTTCACACTTCAATCCTTCATCTTTAATATCATCGTTAATTTTTTTAATAAGACGAAGATTAATATTAAATAAATTAAAATTAAAAAGCCCTGTTTTCAGATTTCTTTTTCTATCTACTTACTACCTACTACGGCTATAAAGATGGTTCTTTTACGAAAATGTGAAGAATATATTTATCTAACATTTCATCGTTGGATTTTTCGAAATACCGTTTTGTTTTCAAAATATACGTAAATAACTATTATTTTGTGAAAATATTTGTAAGCGGTGCGTGCGCGGGCACGCGGGACAGTGAGCCGCTGACTTTCGTACGAGGAGGTTGTGTCACTCTCCGCGGTGCCGCTATTTCGCAATCGTTTACTTTACTCTTGAAATAATAGGGAACAACATGCCGTAAAAAATAAATTATGAAAACCTTAGCGAGCACTCTGCCTGCGATAGAATGAAAATGTTCGATCGTTGAATGTACTTTTTTGTTCCTTCAACTTCTTACTTGAAATTTTAATAATATATTAATATAATATTATATAGTATATATTATAGTATAATATTTTATTATATAATATGTACTTGTAAATTTCACAGAAAGTGTATAGTTCTATTTCTATGACGACCTCTGTGGCTCAGTTGGTTGAGCGTGTCGTTGCTCAAGCCGGGGGTCGCGGGTTCAAATCCCGCCGACGGAACAAAAAGTTTTCTGTGTTCCTGGGTCATGGATGTGTATTAAATATATGTATAATATAATAAAAATCTTAATTATGTGTATAGTATAAAAGTATTAAATATACTTCCGTTATCTGGTACCCGTAACACAAGTTCTTCGAGAACTTACCACGGGATCAGATTGACGTGGTGTGAAGCGTCCATAGATATATTATATTATTTCTGTTTTAATTGTCTATTTAGTATATCAACGTTTTGAGGTATATAGTACATATTATACTATATACCTCAAAGCGTATAGGCATTTTTACCTCATAAGGTAAAAATGCCTAAGCGACATTTATTTATTTATTTAACACACATACAACTACTATTACAGACAAAATCTAATTCGATAGCGTATGAAAGCAAATTCATATTTTATATAATACATATTATGATATTTCCCGTTTAAATAATAATAATTGATAAAAATAATAATTAAAGAAATAATAATTAAAGAAAGACACATATGACGCATAAATTTAGTAAACTTAATAGAACAGTGATTTAAAGTTAAAATTTTTAGAAAAAAAAAAATCATTAAAAATCACAAAATAGTTGGATTTAGATGGTTTTAACATACATCTATATATCAATAAGATACGTGTATCTTATTCTTATAGCAATTTTTGATATTAAAACGAGTCATATAGCTTTCGAATTACAGGCAGTTTATGTCGCTTAGGTAAAAAAGTCCTAATTCGAAAAATAGTTAAAATTATCTAAGCTATCAACGAAAGTTATGTAATAGCAAGTAAAATTGCCTAAATTGTATTTCAAAGGTTTTCAGCAACATGTAAAAATAGATAAGCTATAACTACATTTTCTGTAATAACAGGTAAAAATAACTAATTCCAAACACTTTAAAAAAATTATAGTAGTATTCATCTAAATGGCCTAAGAGTTTATAAAATAAAACAAGATAAGTTACATAAATGTTGCTTACATTAAGAATTTTCTACGGCTAAAGTTATCTTAGTAAATTTATTATTCAATGACATTGTAAATTTTTGCTCCTAACTGACAATATTCTCCTTCTTCTTGTTTATATAAATTAATTGCAGTTTCCTTGTCTGACTAAAACAAGCTAAAACATTAGCTAATTTTGATCTTGAAATAATAAAAAATAAAGAAGTAAAAACTCAAGGCCTAGGATTTCAGCCCATTGCTTTATACTTAACCTGCGGCCCCATTCCTTGAGTTCTCTCTTGGTAGTGCTGTGAGATATTCCACATACCGATTCTGGGCATGACACAATTGGCGCAAAGCCTACCCAGCTCATCCGCGGTTTTGTTGCCGGAGATATTGCCGTTGCCTACAACCCATACCAGACTGATGCTGTTGTCTCGTCCTAGCATGTTTAGCGTTTGAACACAAGCCATAACTAATATAGATGAAAGAAGGGGCAAAAAGTCCCCATCCTTGTAGCACTATAAGACATATATCAAATGAAAGGGCTTAAAAAAAGTGTCATTGTTTTGTATTGTATCTAGTATATAGTATGACGAAAATCCTCTAAACCATGGGAGAAAAAAGTAAATGAGGGTTAAAGGTTAAAAAAGTTTTAAAAAAACATTCTGTATTATTGCACCGTTTCATAGTGTTGTTACTATGGAACAATTTTTGGAAAGTAATGGTATACACTCAACTTCAGAAAAGTGTTATATTTAGATAAATTGCCTCATATTTTGAGGAAATATATGGAATGATAATAAATTACAAAAAATAAGCTCTTTCCTCAATTTTTTCGCACATAATTACCTTCTGTAAATTGTTTCTTACTTGCAACGCTATCGAATGGTCCAATAATACAAAATGTATTTTTTTCCTAATTTGCGGGTTCGAATCCTGGCCTGGAAAAGTGGTTTATATAAAATCAAATAATTCAGATAAAACAATTACATTAAAATACATATAATTAAATAGCAAAAATATTTTTAAAATGATTAGGTACAGAAAAAAAGTAAAAAAGATATAGTACATGGTGAATTATTCTTCTGGGCGTTGTAAGAGAAGTCAAAAATAATTAGCAATAGTAATTTAGCCCTACGGAATATTGAGTCCGACTTGATGAAAACTTAAACTGCATCATTTTTGATAACTCAATTTTCCTAGACAGGATTCGAACCCATAGATTATGAAAAAAAAAATACATCCTGTTATTGTTCTGACAGACTGCGCTGAAAGCATTGACAGTAGCAGAAATATCATCTAAATTATCCTAATCTTCTCTATAAGATTAGGATGTTTTATGGACAAGGACAATCTGTAGGCTCTGTAGTGAACAACTCATCACAGCCTCAAACATGGTTGTAAATTGTCCTAAACAAATATATAGGCAAGCCTGTAGGTGGCATGCCCCCGTAGAAGGTCCGTCCACCCGGTTGTCTTTCCTGGATCCGTCCGTGTACCAGACTATGTCATTGGAGTGAACATTGATTCCTATCCTCTACTCTCTCTAGACAATAGGAAAACCTGGTGTTGTTTTGAGAAGCTATGCACCTTGATCATATCGTCTGATGGCATGGCCATGATAGGTGTCTTAAGAAGAGACTATTGCATCTGTCCATGAAGGGTGGAAGTCTATTTGACGTCCTGGCCCTGAAAAACGCTACTACCGCCATACATTTGTCATTAAAAATGTACGGTGGTAGCAGCTTTTGATGTAACAAAAGAGATGAACAATATTTGTTATATTCTGATAAATTTTTATAAACATCAACTTGGCAAAATCGCTTTAAAATTTTATCATAGTAACATATTTTGTCGGTAGCGTTAATTCGTTAATCGTTGAAGTTAATTCTTAACCCCAGTTATCGTAATTTTTCCAAGGAATCCACGGAAAACTTTTTATTCTCTTATGGATTCGAACCCGCGCCCTCTGGCTTGAGCACTAAAGCGCTAACCACTGAGCCACAGATATCTTCATCTAAACTGATTCAATTTAAGTCTCTATAACTCCCGAATTTATGAAGTTTTTTGGACCGTTATAGTTTCGTTCAAAGTTTATTACATGGACTACCATCATGAATTTTCCACATTTTTAGAGCCAGCCTTGTTGGCTTTTAGAGGGGGGACGCCGTATTTTAACAAGAAATGCGCTTAAAAGTGGAATATCGCGCAAACGGATACGTACCTACATCTAAATATAATCTCAGAAACCTCTCAATGTTCTTAAAATGTCTATGTACCTAATTATATCTCCCCTTTTCGTGTAGGTGTAACCAAAAATTATCTTCATTTATTTTAGCACTATGTCGACGTGATAAATAAACTTATCCGTTCAAAGTTTCATATTTCAAGCACCACCGTTTGGATGGATAGATGGACGGGCGGACGGTCGGTCGAACGGAAGGCCATGACGAAACTATAAGGATTCCGAGACATGAACTACGGAACCTTAAAAAAGGAATAATAATGAAACCACACCGATTTCAGTGACTGTTGCCAATTTAATTGAAAATAGACCAGCTATAGGAGCTATTTTATTATGTCCAAGTATGTGTGCAAAGTTTACTCCCATAACCTAGTATATTGATATTTTCTACTACTGACAGGACTAACTAGCGAAACATTAGGCGCATAAATATAGAAATATATTTAGCAATGTTTGCGTTCATTTATGTTCCCACACACTGTAAATTTAATACTTTTAGTTACATTTTGTCAGTTTTATAAACACTCAGATCATTTAGCTATTAATTCTTGTCTATAAATTCACATGTATTGGAATTTATTGATACTCAAGCGACATTTTTGATTTCGTATTATACCTTAGCGACGTAAGATAATATTTTGGGTACAGGAAAAAATTACATTCTTTTTCGTCATTCTTAAACATTTCAATGAAAAAAAGGTATCCCCTTTTTTCGCATAATTTTAATTGTCATAATTTCATTTGGCATACCTCTCTTGGCATAATTTTGTTACGCATACTATAACTTTGGCATACTTAATGGTTTCTTGGCATAATACATCATGAGGCATAAATATAATTTAGACTAATATTTTTTGTCCTAATTTAATGAGGCATAATTCGTAAGGCATAATTTTTCTTGTCATAATAATACTTTGGCGTAATTTCTTTTTGGCATAAACTCGTTAGTCATATTTTTTTGTCATAATAAATTCAAGTAATTCTGTCACAAGGTACAAATATGCATAAAATGGAAGGACATAATGAAGCACGTAAGCCGCTAATATGTTTAAAATAATTAATACAAAAGGTTATTTAATGCAAAAACAATACCTTGTCTTTAATTGCATTGGGCTCGTGGTTATGGTTCGGCATGTTCTTAGATAGCAGTTCGTGTCGTTTGTCCGAGTTTAATTTCGTAATCAGTCGAAAATTACAATTATAATTGTTATTTCGTCTTAACTCACACACCCAGTTGAATTTATCATTCATTAGTATGTGAAAAAAAAAGAAGTATGCGTTAATATACTTATGCTTTTTAATATTATGCATAAAATATTATTCTTAATTAATATAATGCGTAAAAAAATGTATGCCTGTTATTAAGTATGCCTAATAATTATTATCCTATTAGTAATTATGCGAAAAGAAATTATGCTAAGAAAGTTATGTTAAATGAATACTATGCGAAACTACTATTAGGTCAAATGAAATTATGCCAAGTAAAATTATGACATATGATTTTATGCGAAAAAATAGGGAACCAAAAAAATATCTAACCGACATACTTAATAACAAAAGTTTTCAAGTAAAAATATCTACATAGCACGAATAGTTATTGTGTCAAATATGTAAAACTATCTTTACGCTAATATTGTTTTATTTCACTATGGGTAAAATTCTACAAGTTGCACTTTCGTAAAATAATGGTATGAAATTAAATGCACTGTAGGACAATTCACAAATAATTTGTATGAAGAAAATGTACCTAGTGTCCACGAAAAAAAATTTTTTTAAACAAGTAAAAATATTTTTGTGCAAACAAAAAAAATTAAAAACATGAAAAATAGACTAAGTTGAATTTTTAAATTCTTCAAAATATCCAAGTGATTTTTTTTTTATAAATCGCTTTTTGTTGTCGCCTAAGAACATAACATTCATGATTTTGTATAAATTTCACTATATCTAAGCGACAAAAGATGATTAGACCAATCGACGCAGAAAAAAAATATTTAAACTCATTTTCGGTATTTTTGTCGCTTAGGCATTTTTGCCTTTCAAGCGTCGATATGAAACTTCTTTTTTAGGAAAGCGAAAAAACACCTAGCGGATATTTTAGTGTTTCTGTCAATAGCACTAATTATTGCATTTTGGTGGGCGTAGAGGTGAAAAATGAAATGAAATGTGATGGGTTGGAAGCCGCATTGCCTACCAAATAATTTCTAGATTTCGGGAATAACCTCGACCGGCTTCTACAGAAGAAGGAGAAGCGGCTTATACATTCTACGTTTTTTCTTTGCTCATAGACCAGAAATAAATTAATATTTTCAAGTTGCATTTAAATCAATCCTAAAGTCGTATAAAAGGGCCGTTCCTCAGTTTATAATTTGAGTCGCGACGCGGCCGCGCGCGGAGATCGCGAGCGCTGCGGGGTGTATGCGGGTGGCGCGGCGGGAAGTGTTAGGCCACGCCCGAATCTGTGACGTCATCTACGGATATTTTCGCCTTAATTTTACGTATCTTCATGTTTTAACTTTTCGATGGCGGCCCGCGGCGCCCCCATCGTCTTGGCGCCTGTGTGCGCCGCACACATCGCACATAGGGGCGGCTCGGCCCTGGGCGAGAGATACGGATGCTATTCTTCAATGGTGATTGGACAAGAATAAATAGGTCCTATCTTTGATTGTGAAACGCATTTCCTATCTATTTTTAATGATAGATTGGCTATCTATTTTTAACTGTAGATACGATATTGAAAACGGCCGTAAACGGCAATTGCCCCGCGCCGCCATATTTGTTTGCTTTTTCATAATAATAATAATAAAATTCAACACTTTCCTCAAGTTTGCCGTATACCATTACTTTCCAGAAATTGTTCCTTAATAGTAACACTATCGAATCGTGCAATAATACAGGGTGCAAAGATTTCAACTCAAGATAGGCTATCACGTACATTTAGCCGAAAAAATTTTCATACAAGAAAAAATTACGCCATCTATGTAAAATCAACGGAACTTCGATGTTCCTTTGATTTTACGATTTTACCATTCCGATGGAACAGTCGCTAGTCGTATGATATAACTTTGTAAGGGCGTATAACGCATACATTTTTTTAAAATACATATCTTGACTAAAGAAATGTTAATAAAATTGTCCGGCGTACTTAATATAAGTTTAGCTCGCATTAATACTGGAATTACTAAAATATTAGCAACAATAAATCAATAAGGCTTACAAACAAATAAAAATTTTACAGGTACGTAATGTAATTTAAATATTTCATATTTCTTATTACATTACTCTCATTATCATAAAGCATAGACGAGGCGTGTTGAGGCAAAAAGTGTCCACACTTAAACTGCCCCACTTTTGGGGTTTTTTGGGGCAGTCGAGGTTTCATATTTTGTCATCTTGACATTTCGACATTTGCTTTCCGCAGATTTTTCAGTCCACATTTATTTGAATAAATCTTCTGAAATCAAGATGGCGTAACTTTTTCATATACCTACATTATTTGTCAAATGTATGCCAAAGATCAGGAACGCACTTTTAACTCCTCTGGTGATTAGTACCCATAGATGACGATAATTACATACTAGAATATTATACAGATATTATATCGGTGTAATAGATTAGTGCAGTGTTTTTCAACCTGTGGGTCGCGACCCCCTGGGGGGTCGCGAAGCTTCTGTAGGGGGGTCGCCGGAGGTCGAGAGAACTTTATTAAAAAATAATAAAGATTAAAAATATTGATTTACTAAGTAAGATAATTTTAACAAAAGGATGTACTCATAAATCGATCATCGATATCATCGATGTATGTAATTGTAAAATAATATGTTTGACGTACTATATTATTATGTACTTATATCCGGATCCTAATTATGGAGACGCATGAAAACGTCTTATGGAATGAATATTTGTAACACTGTAACATACACATACATCTATAGTATTCTATACTAATATAATAAGGAGAAAAGTTTGTTTGCATTGAATAGGCTCCGAAACAACTGGACATATTTTGATGAAATTTGGCACAGATGTAGAGTAGACCACGAGAAAGGACATAGGCTACTTTTTATCGCGGAAAAATGTATGCTTTCTGTGAAATTAACTTTTGCGCGCACGAAGTCGCGGGCGACATCTAGTACATGATAAAAAAGCGAAGGGTCGGGGGGTCGCGAAATATTTTTTCATACAAGGGGGGTCGCATCATGAAAAAGGTTGAAAAACACTGGATTAGTGCAATGGCTATTATGGTGTATGGATACTAGATATTTTAACCTAAGCAAGATATTTTAAAGGACTTTACAAGAAAACCAATTTTTTTCTTCTATACGGCGTATGGACCTAGACCAGACAACAAATTTGTTTTTACACATGTGCCGTAGCTCCAGCGGCGCCACAGAAGGGGCGGAGCCGTAGGAGCTGTGACGTTTCACAGCCAGCGCTGCAGCAAAAATTACATACAAATCCTAGCGCAACAGCACTTAATATTCCTTTATTACCCAGATAAATAAAACAAGACTCATTAAAAACAAAACTAATTATATTAAGTACCATAAAAAGAATATTGAATTATAATTTATAAAAACTTATACATAATCTAATTCAGTTTGAAAGTAATAATCTACATCTACACTAATATTATAAAGAGGAAAACTTTGTTTGTATGTTTGTTTGTTTGTAATGAATAGGCTCAAAAAGTACTGGACCGATTTCAAAAAATTTTTCACCTTTCGAAAGCTACATTATCCACGAGGAACATAGGCTAAATTTTATTTTGGAAAAAATAGGGTTCCGTAAGATATTTGGGTTTTTCGGACACAAGGTGTAAAAATCAACCAGAAAAGTTACTTATTTTGCGTACGCTGCCTATACTATAAAAGATAGAACTATAAAATGTTCTAATTAATTGTAGATCTTATAAATATCTACAAAAAAGTCCGTGACAAACTATACCTATCTATGTCAAGTGACAACCATTTTTTTATTTAGAAATCTTGAATTTTTTTTGGACTATATTTAAACGCATTTATTTTACTCATGCTATTAATCCTTATCAAAATAAATTATTTCATCACTAAGTACCTACAGTTTATGTAGATAATATTATTAGGTCTTTGAATTATTCAAATTGGATGTTTGGTTTTGAAGTTATGGCGAAATTAAAATATTACGATTTCTGCTGCACGGCCCGTTGCGAAGTGGGTGTTACCAAGGCGCGAGCGGGAGGGGAGTTTAGATCTATGAGTAACTTTTTTGTTAGGCTCATTTCGTTGTTCTCGAATAAGGCGATACCAAATCTCTTTGCGCTCTGGATTATTGGGAAATCTGTAATTTAAATACTATAAATTTCTGCGATGTTTACAACAAATGTTCACTAAATTACACAAAAGAAAAAAATAATAAACTAAGTATGCCAAAGTACTCTATTTTGTGTAACTATTATACACTGTTTCTCTTGAAACGGATTAAAAAATCACTCGGTATAAAGGTGCTTCCAGTAACATAGTAATATTTCAGAAATATTACTTTTTTTTCTCCAAAAGTGCATAATGTTAAATCGGCTGGCCCCTGAACATTGTAGGTGGTTGTTTAGGAGTAGAATAGACAGTAGGTGCAGGTTATAGGTGATCTACATCTAGTACATGTAGCTTGTAGGTTTTTAGTGGAGTAACTACTGTTTACCTACCAACCTATCACGTACCAACTATAGGTATGTAGTAGGTCTAGATGTAGGTTGTAGGTGTAGGGTATGACTTATGGGTGTAGCAACCTACGCTTACAACCTTCAAGTGTAGTTATTTTTTATTCAATTTCATAATTCACAGAACAACGTCTGTCAGGCCAGATAGTAAATAATATTTTTAAATATAATATGTAAAAATCAAATAAATAGTAAGCCTTAGTTTCATTTTATTTAAATTAATCAAAAATGTGAATACTGACGGGTAAGGTTAGGTTTGGTTAGGTACTGAAATAAAAAAAAACTGAATCTCTTATTTCTGTAATTTACAATAATAAAAATGACGTCCCTACAAAGTTACCTTTTCATATAAGATTTACATTCTCGCCTCGCCACTCACTTCGCACTTCGCCTCGTTCCTCACCTCGCACGACGCGCCTACGAGTGGGTGCTTACACTCTCGTAGTGCGTTCAGTTGTCTGTATGCCATTGACAATGGAGGACGTCGAAGTTTTAGCGGCAACAAGTCTAACTTAGTTGAGTTTTATGGTTAATATAATTATGCTTTGGGTTCCATATATTATGCAACTTGACCTTGTTTTTATTTAAGTCCTAAACGTTTCATAATTCTTTTATTACACAAAAAAAATATATATTAGTTACATTATTTTGAAACCTAAAATAATAATAATATAATATCTTAGACGCTTTAGACCACGTCAATCTGGTCCCGTGGTAAGTTCTCGAAGAACTTGTGCTACGGGTACTTTATTATACACATATTTAAGATTTTTATTATATTATACACATAATATAAATTAATATTAATTCACATCCATGACCCAGGAACACGGAAAAACTTTTTGTTCCTTCGGCGGGATTCGAACCCGCGATTCCGACTATAGCACCAACATGTTGAACCACTGATACCTACTGATACACAGAGGTCGTCAAAACCTATTTTTTTTAAATACACTTTTTAAAAACAGCCGAAAACACAATTCGACATGTTGGTTGATAGATTATTATTATTTACAATCGATTTCTGTGTAGATCAGGTATTTGATCTCAAGCATTAACAATTTTTTTAACTTGTCTAAAAACAATGAAAATTAAAAAATTATATAAAGTAAATTTATATAAAAGTAAGTCACCGAGCGGGGTTCGAACCCATAACACTCGTGTCTTGCCATCCGCCTCTTAACCCGCTGAACCAAACGGACAGTGGCCGGCAGAACGAAATTCTGCGTGGAAAGAAAAACGCATGAAAACTCGAAAACACGCATTTTCCCAAACATAAGACTATACATATACAAGAATTGCTCGTTTAAAGGTATAAGATAATATATGCTTAGTGTGTTTGTATCGTCACATCCTTTCCGGAAGTTATTTCGGTGTTTTTATCAGTAGAAATTAAAAAACAAAAATACTTAATTTATATATCAACTTTATTTATCAATCTTAAGTTTTTAATTTATGATATCGTTAGAATACGTTTTCCTAAGCCAAGTACCTGCTAAATGAAATACTCCCTTAATGTATGAAATTAAATATTTGAGTCAAGTAGCCTATATATTATTCTTTTTCTTTTTGAAAAAGTTCTAAGAAACGCATTATTTCGCGTGCGAGAGAAACAACTGTCGCGCATGAGAACTAGCAACAGACTGAAGCGAACGCGAGAATGTGAACACCCGCTCGTATTCGTCGCGAGGTCCTTTGACTCGTGCGCAAAAAACCGCTCCGGACGCGAGCGTCGTGAGTGGCGAGGTGAATGGCGAGGCGAGGAACGAATGCCCGTTTACACATTCGCCTCGCGACTCACTGAGGGCCTCGCCTCGCCACTCGCGCGAGAGTGTAAACCACTTATCACTGTTGCGCATACAATAACCAGTGTTCGTAGACAGAGAAAACTATGGCTTTCTCTGTCTACGCCAGTGTTATATTTCATAGTTGGCCGCCATTTTTTGAATATTTATTTAAAATTCCATATGTATTTTAATTGTAACAAACAATATTGTGATAATTACCTGTGATAAGATATCCCGTCTATCTTTTTTACACGTTTGTCATAGTTTTTACAGCCTTTAATTACGCAACTACTCGGCATTTTATGAATTATATACGGACTGGATAAACTGCATATATAGCAAATGTAGAAATGGTAAGATCACAAGTGCCAAACCTCAACTGTCAAAATGGCCCCAAAATTTAAAAATTGGGGCCATTTTTTTGGAGACACTTTTTGCCTCAACAATCAACATGCCTCGACAGGGTGACTCTTTTTCAAAAATTTCGACGATTTAAAAAAAAAAGAGCAGCTAAAACCGTTATATGATGTATGCCAAAAAATCATGAATAATTGGTACTCAAGGAATTTGTAAGTATTACCTATATACAAATACTTACAAATTCCTTGGAGTTCTGTCATACGTAGTAGTCACAAATGTGCCATCTTTTTTGACGGCATAATCATTAGTCTCGCTGGGCGGTAGAGCGCCCAGCGAGACCAATGATCTATCTATGTTTAGAGGAAATAAGAAGCATTATTTAGTTATTTTGGCAAGATTATCTGGGTAATAATACAATTTCACTAAAAATATCAATTATTATTCCTGAACAATGTATGATATGTATCACAACAACATTATTTACTTTCATAAGACATAATATTCTACAAAGTTGTGCAGTCCCCTTCAAATGTTGGATTAGCGGTGCCCTTTAGTTCGCGCATTTTAGCTACTTCTGTGTCACTTTTTCTCTGCAAAAAGATAAAAATAATAAACAGTTTTGTAATATTAATTATTAAAAGGAGTGCTGAAAAGTTACGATTGCACATTTCAAAATACGCACGACACATTTGGCAGTTGTAGAATTTTCCAATTTGTTTAAAATCATATCCAACTTGAACACCAAGCTTCGTAGCATTTGACATCTTATTTTACCCGACTACGGCAAAGCCAAAAGGAAGGGTAATTATTTTATTATGTAGGTATGTTTGTTCCACCGTAGTGCCTAAACTACTGGTCCGATTTTAATAAATGAGGTGTCAATATATAAAGGTATAAATACATATATTATGTCACCGTAAGATTGTAAAAAACCGTTAGATTGTAAAATAACTAACGAGATTGTAAAAATATGTCGAAATATTTAAAACTATATACCTATTTGCAATCCAACGAAAATTATTGTGTTAAATATTTGCGTCGGAAGTTTATCAACATTTTACAATTTCACTAGTTTTATTACAATCTAACGGTTTTTACAATTTTACGGTGACACTACACTATAATATATAGCCCGGGTAATATGAGCTAAGTATATAGGTAATTAACGTAGTCGGGTTATAGATTTTTATAAAAATGTAGTTAGGTGTAGGTAGGTATATAATAATATAATTAATGTCTATAAAGTTAGAGAAATACAAAATTAGATATGGGGCTTTTATGTGATTAAATTAGCCAATTTCAACAGTATGTTACCTGTGTGACTGATATACCTACTGTTATAATATACATATTGGTACCTATTAAATAAAGGACCAAACCTGAGATCGATGAACTTGATTTGTCAGCCTATTTATTCCCGCGAAATGATTCTCAATGTCATGTAGTTTTTTTCCTTCCGTTTCGGGTAGTATAAAGTAAAATACTGCTGAACCTGATATACTAAAATATAAAAAGAACGAACTGTTTTAGTATTTAGTAGGCCACCAACTTACATTAATAATAATATATAAATAATTAGATTTTATCATATTTTATCATAGGCGCATTATCGTTTAGTTTTTCCCTTGTAGGTATTCCGTGTGTTGTGTGATGAAAATAGTAAACGTATTCTATTCTATATTCTATTCTGTCCTATTCTATTCTATCTAGAGACATGATAATATTGTTATTTAAGAACACGATACGTTATGAAATGTATATTTGTATTTGACTGAAAAATCTTGAAGATGGAACGTTGAATATAAAGCACATTATAAAGGAAACCTTAGCAAGGACGCCTTTGTTGTTACATTGGCGACATGAAATCTGAGAACTTATTATGTCTTACATTAAGTAAAAACAACAATTGTTTTGACTACTGAAATGGCTTTCGCCAACGTTATATTACTACAAAAACTAAAACAGTCGATGCCCGATATTGATCGGAATTCGGAAAGGTGACCGTTTATGAACACGTTTAGATCATTTTTAGATCTTTATTTTTTGGATAAAGACTCTTTTAATTTAATGAGAGATAGAATATGAGCAACGAAATAGAACTTACCAAACGAAACCGTAGAATCAAATAGCATTATCTTCTGAAGAACCCAGAATGGTGGAAAAGAAAATCATGTAATATTTCATAGACTGCATATGGGATATCGAGGTGAGTGCTGCAGTAAAACTTCAACATCACACCTCATTCCAAGATGTCCTCGCACATACTCTTGCAGTAGAAGCGGTAAGACAGGATGTGCGAGTACACAAAGTGAGAGAGATAAGTGAGGACATTAAAGCACATACGACTTCTCCAAGGAAGTACAAACACACAAGGAAGTACAGCGAGACAAAAAGCCAGAATTAAAAGGGGGAAACACAACGGGAATAATATATCATGTTTTTTTATGTCTACAAGACTAAATGTTAATTGTATGTTTTGATCCATGGTATGACCATCTATGTTTTGATCCATGATAAATTATTGTTGAATTGTTTCCAATAGCACTTAGTCATAAATTTGAAGTTAATAAAAACGTTTGAAAGCACGGAAGTTCTTGGTCTCTCGCCTGTACGATGTATGTGGGAGAGATACCATACACTCACAATGTCATCGTAGCTGAAATTATAAATGACTGTGTCTTAGGTTTGGATTTTATGAAGACAACTGCAAAATTGACGTCACTAATGGTGTTTTCAAATGCGGTAATGAATAAATCTTTATCCTTGGAGCTACCACAGGAAGAGTGACTTGCCTTAACAAGGTTATAATTCCTGGTTTAACAGAAGCTTAGGTCATGCTAAAACTACCCACAACTAAAATAAGTAGGTCAAAGAAATGTGTGTTAATTGAGGATATATCGCTAAAACCAAAAGGTGAAAGACATCTACCAATAAATATTTGTTGAAAACTTCGTCATTCAATAATTATTTGCCGGTTTTTTGCGATAAAAATTTGACGTTTTTAACAGTTATTGGTATATAGGTTATTGAAACGGGCCGTTAGTGGAATGCAATGGTTCTCTACTCTGTATTTGAAATCAGGATACTGGCAAGTGGAAGTTCATCCAGAAGATAAAGAGAAGATTTTTTTCTACTGGTAAATGATTATGGCAGTTTAATTATGCTCTTTGGATTATGCAACGCTCCAGCTACTTTTGAACAGTTTATGTAGTGCGTACTGCCTGGACTGGTAGAAGATGCCTGCATCCAAATACCAAAGTATTTGGATGACATCAACATCATAGGCAAAGGAAAATCACATGCAGAATCTCGAACAAGTCTTAAAAAATTACATTACA
The DNA here is from genome assembly GCA_905404095.1 of Glaucopsyche alexis. Taxonomy (NCBI): domain Eukaryota; kingdom Metazoa; phylum Arthropoda; class Insecta; order Lepidoptera; family Lycaenidae; genus Glaucopsyche; species Glaucopsyche alexis. The sequence continues at coordinate 8,130,624 of FR990042.1, forward strand.
ACCAGACCTGTGTTGGTGTGGAGATTTGTAGCAAATAAACTCCCTCAGAGGAAACTGGCGTTTTACTCCGAATATCGGACCATAATCCAGTAACACTATATACTCCGGTAAATTTAGACATGAATGAAAATAGGGGGTCAAATAACAAAAATTCCGACAGAGCCAAATTTTGGTGGAGATCTTCAGTTTACCCTTAAATATAAAAATTTAAAAGTCCCCATGAATCCCATGTGAGCTAATAAAGTTATGCGGGGTCAAAGGTCAACATTTCAGGTTTTTGATTTTTTTTTGGAAACGGTAAGTTTTATCAAAAAATACTGCAGACTAAAATTGTAGATCTCAAAATTCTCTACAAAAATGGTCCTAATGATTTTTCCTCTAAGTATCACTGTTCTTGAGATAACGTGATTTTAAGTATCACATTCTACATAATATGCACATATTTGCTACATATATACATATGTCTTCTTCTTCTTTATGAATGGCCTCCCATAAGGAATAGCCAGTGTCAGTGATTTGATGACGTAAAAAGAAATACTGTTGTTGTCAATGGTGAGAACTTTGCATTACTGGGGTTTGTGAAAGTACAAGGTAGAAAAAAAAACAACGTTAAAAACCGGGTACAAGTACAACTCGCGATTCGTGAATCAGTTTCCTTATTATAATAAATCTGAAACAATACAAAACATGCAAAAATTAGTTTATTAATATAACACACACACAATTCTACAATTTAATATTATTATTGTTAATAAAATTACACAGAATATCTACAAAAGGAGTATGAACTAAGGATAACAGGGAACGGAAATCAGAAGGGCGAGGAATATTAGGGGGTAGTGAATCGTACAGTGACGACAGACGGTTTGGACAGCTAAAGAAAATATGTTCAGTAGAGCCTTCGTCAAGTCCGCACTCACATAGCGACGAATCTCTAACCCTAATTTTGTTGAGGAAAACAGGAGTACAGGAGTGGCCTAAACGTAGTCTACAAACTGTGGAGGTTACAGACTTTTTAGCTTTCCTGTATTTAAAAAACCAAGGCTTTACCAGTACCTGGCTTTGTAATGAATAAAAAAAAGTACCCTTAACCCTTCCTGACGCAGACCAATACGCATTCCAATCAGTCAGCATATGTTCTTTAGCTAATGGGATAAGATCGTTACAGTAAATCTTGGAGTGGCCAGGACCACCCGTGTAAATAGCTTGTTTTGCATAAAAGTCAGCGCTTTCGTTGCCAACTATACCGCTGTGCCCGGGGATCCAAACCATCTCAACCCGTATATTTTGTGAGTGGCATTTAAAAAGAATATGTCTTATTTTTACTATAAATGGATATTTAAATTTAGAGCGAAAAGGGTTAGCCAAAATAGCCTGAAGGCAACTTTGTGAGTCAGAAAAGATAACAGAATTATTAAGGCGGTGAGATTCTATAAAGGATAGAGCCTCAAGAATTGCTACAGCTTCCCCAGAAAACACTGAAGATGAAGCGGGCAATTTGAAATTTAGAATAACGTTGACTTTTGGTATCCACACTGCTGAACCTACACAACCTTGATTATCAAGTTTAGACGCATCAGTGTAGATGTGATACCAGTTTTTATATACCGAATTAATAACATCTTTAAATAGACTGTTGGCAGATGTGGAGTTTTTAGGGATGCCAGAGCTAAGGGAAATACAAGGAGAATTAACAAGGGATTTATAAGGAACTTCATAAATAGGGAGCAATTTATTTTGGTACACGGGACAGGGTAAGCTTGTGAATTTTTGGTAACTTTTAAGTAGACAGGGTGGGTCTTTATGAGTCCAGTAAGATGAAGAGTGGAACAGTTGTGATAGGGTATGTAACTTGGGAATGAGGGGGTGATGAGTAAATTGAAGGGCTTTGAAGAAGAATCTATCTCATAAATATTGACGTCGCAAGCTTAGGGGGGGATCTGCACACTCAACCTGCAGGGCATTATTTGCAGTTGATTTCATCGCCCCAACTATCAGACGGAGGCACTTAGATTGGATTTTGTCCAATTCTTTCAGAGCAGACTTATTACAAGGCTCTAGAATTATAGATCCGTAATCTAAGTGGCTTCTAATTAAAGCGTTATAAATTAATTTCTGAGTGTAAGGGTGAGAGCCCCACCAGACGCCTGAGAGACATCTGATGATATTAATGTTTTTTTCACATTTTTTGATGATATGGTTTATATGTTGGACCCCTGTCATTTTAGAATCTAAGTAGACCCCAAGGAATTTGATGTTATTAGAAACTGGAAAAACCACACCATCAAAAGATATGCAAATGTCAGGGATAGATCTACGCCTAGAAAAAACAACAGCGTTGCTCTTCTCCACGGAAATGCTAAGACCATGATCAGTCAGCCACTCGCATAGGTAAAAAAGAGCAGAATTAAGACGTGCCTCTGCCTCTGAAACAACTTTGGAAGAAGCATAAATGGCTATGTCGTCCGCATATTGGGAGATTTTGCAAAAGGACAAGACGGATAAATGTAAATTATAGGAATAGAGGTTATACAGGGAGGGACTAAGGACCCAACCTTGAGGCAGACCTTTCCAAACCATTCTGAAAAGAGGAGGAGAATTTTCATGGGAAATAACTATGGACCGACCGGAGAGGGAATTACAAACGTAGTTAACTATCTTCACAGGAATACTCAGCTCTAACATGGTCTGTCTGAGCACCGGAAGAAGGACGTTATCATATGCGGACGACACATCCAAAAACACCCCCACCAGAGTCTCTTCGTTCGAGAAAGCAATTCGAATGTCTGAAACTAATGCACATACATTATCCATGGTACAAAAGCCCTTACGAAACCCGAATTGATTTCCAGAAAGAATTCCTTTACTCTCTATGAACCAATCAAGTCTATTTTTTATTAAATGTTCCAATATTTTAGAGAGAGTGGAAGAAAGAGCAATGGGACGGTAACTAGTTGGATTAGCTACAGGCTTGCCTGGCTTCAAAATAGGGAGAATAATTTGGCATTTCCATTCATCTGGAGGGGATTCTGATTCAAATATGGAATTGAGAAAATCGAGAATTAATTTTTGTGTACTAAGACTGCTATTAACAACAAAAGATTATGGAATACCGTCAGCTCCAGGAGCAGAATCTTTAAGTGAATTAATAACTAATTTAAACTCTTCAAAGGAAAATGGGGCATCAAATTCGGTGGAAGAAGATGAAGGAGATGACATAAATTTTTGGGACTCTTCATATGTCGGAACCCAAAGAGGGGCAAGTTTTTGGGAGAATTCATGTAACCAAGGAGAAGAATCATTGGATAGAGGATTTGAGTTGGAGGAAAAGGAGCCACGAAACTTTTTTAAATTGCTCCAAACCAAGGACGGGAGGGACTGGGGAGACAAGCTCTCACAGAAATTATGCCAACCCAGACGCTTCTTGTGAGACAGAAGCCGTTTTGTTTCTGCTGCTACTCTTTTGAAATCATTATAATTTTCCAAGGTCATGTTGGATGAGAAAGTTCTCTCTGACTCTTTGCGTTTTTTACATGCAGAGGTACACTCATGATCCCACCATGGAGGAGACGAGATACGGTCATAATGAGAACTACGCATAGGAATAGCAGCATGCGCGCTTTCAAGAAGCGCCTGCGTTAATCGCGGATATAGGTCGTGTACATTATTGCTGTTAACAGGAGGAAAAGAAGCAGTAAGGTCTTCAGTACTGATTTTAAATAAAGGCCAATCAGCGTCGGAGGTTTTAAATTTAAGTGTAGGAGGATTCTTAACTATATTGGGAATGGAGGAAAGATACCAAGTGATGATAATGGGGAAATGGTCGCTGCCACAGGAATTTGACCCAACGGACCATGAGACCTGGGAAGACAAGGAAGGGGAACAGATAGATAAATCTACTGCTGATCTAGGATTTTGGGATGGGAGAACTCGTCGGGTAGGAGCTCCGTTATTTAAAATAACCAAATTAAATTCATCGAGGTGACTAATTAATAAATCGGCCAGGGAGTCACGATTATGAGAACCCCAGGCGTGGTGTTGCAGGTTGAAGTCTCCTAAAAGGAAAAGAGGAGGGGGAATGAGGCTGATCATGGAAAAAAGATCAGAAAGGACTGAAGAAGTGGGGTCAGGAAGGTATACAGACAGGAAGGAAATATTGTGAATCCGAACAGCAGTAATGTTAAAATTACTGTGTGGAGGGAGAGGGATAGAATTAAACATCACAGACAAGGAAACTAAAATAGCTGAACCAGCTCTTCCATCATTTCTGTCATCCCGGAGACAGGAGTAGCCAGGAACTCTAAATTGAGAACCCGGCCTCAACCAAGACTCCTGAATGGCAAAAATAATAGGGTTAAATTTATTTATAAAATATAAAATATCATTGGATTTATTTCTAATGCTACGACAGTTCCATTGTACTAGTGTCCTCCGATCCATTATGAGAAGTATTAATCTTTGTAATGTTTATAAGCTTAGTTAAGTTCTCACGGAGAGTATCGGACATACCCATTCCAGTATCACTGAAGCGGGATAGTAAATTTAATAAGAGGGAAGAAAGGAGTTCTGGGAAATCATCATTCTTGGATAAGGAGTTATTTGGGAAAGCAGATCCATTGGGGGACTCAGAAATTGGGTTTTGAATAATAGCTTGATGAGCAAGACGGTCATACCCTGGTTGAGGAGTAGGAATAGTACGACGAGGAGTGTAAACTGTCTTTCTATAAGATACAGTAGGAGAAGAAGGAGGGGGAGTGGAATGACGGACTTGTGAGGGATTAGATAAACGAGTGGACACAACATCTGTATAAGCTCTACGCACACCAGGAAACCTGGCTGAGGCCTCTGTATAGGAAATATTGTGTTCCGACATTGCAGTCTTTATTTCTTTCTGTCGAATGTATTCCGGACAGTTGAAATTGTTGGCAGAATGAGCACCAGAGCAAAACAAACATGATACCACCTGGGTATTACAAGACTCACCCTCATGTGGTTGTGCACACTTGTAACATCTAGGGTCAGACCTACAAAATGACTTTACATGGCCAAATCTGCAGCAACGATTACATTGAATAACTGGGAGCTTATATAATTCTACCGGTAATGAAGTGAAATATAAATAGGTATGAGGAGGAAGTTTCTGCCCACTAAAAGTTACCACAACTGTTTGTGTTGGGATCCATGATACACTTCCGTTGGAATCTGTAGATTTGCGACACATACGACGAGCCTTGATAACGTCACCATAGCCTGTAGGTACAGAACAGTTTAGCGCAAATTCCTCCATCGAGATATCAGTAGCAACACCTCTTACTATTCCCATACGAGATACATTATACGACGGAATGGAAGCAGAGAAGCCTGCATCAGTAAGAATTGAAGATTCCAAGAAATTGTTAGCATTGTCTACATTTTTAAACTCAACAGAGACCCTATTTCTTCCTATGCGTTTAATCCCACCAAGGGCAACTGTGGTAATATTTTTCTGGAATAAATAGCGGCCGAACTCCATTGGACGGATCTGACTACTTGAATCTGTCTTGGAAACATGCACAATAAAAGGAGAGGAATCATTGTGAGAGTACTTACGTTTGTTTAAGAACTCAGGTTTCGCAAATGAATAAAGGTCATTAAGGGTGGGAGTATTACTGGTTGAGGGAACCTGCGGATTGTATCTTGGTCTTTTATTAGGAATATTTCCTGTATCCATATCTGGGGCAATATTTAGACCATTCGGTGGCGTGATACAAACATAACCTCCACCGGGGTCCGGCGGATCGGTATCCATTGTAACTAGTTATGAAAAAACACTTACACGCAAAACAATACAACTAACACTAAAACACCACAAGAAGAACAATAATAACGAGGAATCACAAAGAAAATTCAAAGATCTGTCGAGAAAACTTTACAAATAGTCCGAACACTTGTAACAAGCACGCAACCTAAAAGCAAAAGTCTATACATATGTCCCGGCGAACTTCGTACCGCCTTAGAATTAAATTTGTTGACGTATTGACAGCAGCGCCACCTACCGGGTCCAATTGCAAATCTAAACCATTCTCGTATCCACTTGAACAAACAAAAAAATTCATTAAAATCTGTCCAATATGAATAATTTCCCCCGTTTTTGTAAAATTTTTCACTAATGATTCGTTCCTATTCGTCGCAGGTTAATGTTAAAGCCTTCCTCGATAAATGGACTATCTAACAGAAAAAAAAAAAATTAAATCGATCAAGCATTTTATGAGATCAGCGTGTTCAAACAGACAACGGAATCCCTCAAAGATAAATAATTTTCCCCGTTTTTTCCACATTTTCCACTGATTCTTCGTTCCTATTGGTGGCAGCGTGATGTTATATAGCTTTAAGCCTTCCTCGATAAATGGACTATCTAACACAAAAAAAAAAAAATTAAATCGATCAAGCAGTTCCTAGATTAGCGCGTTCCAACAGCAAAAAGACAATGCGAAGATGAACAAGTCAGTACTTCAAAAGTAAGTCCACCTCACACTAGAGCGCACTAGATATCTCAGTAATGGTGATAGTTAGGGAAAAAACATAGGAACCATTTTTGTAGATAATTCTGAGATCTACAATATGAATGTATGGGCTGAAGTATTTTTTGATAAAACTTACCGTTTTCGAGAAATCCCCAAAAAACCTGAAATGTTGACCTTTGACCCCGCATAACTTTGTAAGCTCACATGGGATTGATGGGGACTTTTATATTTTTATTTATTAGGGCAAACTCAAGGTCTCCACCAACATTTGGTTCTGTCGGAATTTGTGTTAATTCAATTGTCTAAATTTACCGGAGTAATAATAATATGGGAATGTAAACCTGAACTATTATAAATTTTATATTAATTGTTTTACACTGTCTACATTTATATAAATCTTATCATGTACTAATACTATCTTAACTGCTTAAAAATTTATTCTGATGCTTATTCAAACAAGTATTTTCAAATATTCATTGGTGCATTACTGCTTTAAATGTTTAACTAGTATGTGATCAATTAATGGCAAATTCAATTGTAGATAACGGAAGTGGAAGTCGACCAAGTTCAACTGCTGCCACAAGGTCCAACTCGGGCAGCAGGAGTTTGAGCGCTGCCACCCCACCAGCCACGGAGACACCACCCACCAGTGTGCCACAGGAACCACTGCCCGAGAAGAAGATCAACTCCATCAAAATGACTGTCATGGAACATCTCGAAAATCCCACCCAGAACGACGAAGCGGTCCAGGATATACAAGAATTCGCACCACAGTATCACGCTAGTATTGTCACTGAAATATTGAAAGTGGCCATTGGGATGTGAGTTGTGGCAATATACTATCCCCCTTACTAATAAACGCTGTATAAGCTTTGAATCTGGGGGCACGGCAGTGCCCCCGCCAAGTCGAGCGCGAAGCAAACACTGCCGTACCATCCTTTACTGGAACCATTTCGCCGCATTTTCAGGCCCCTATTTGAGAACCTCTGGATAAGACCAGAACGCAGAAATTTTCGTCATCCAGTAAGCTATAATCACATACTTAAAATCCAAAATTTCAAGTCTGTAGGTCATTTAGTTCCGAAGTTAAGCGAAAGCAAAGTTTCGCATTTATGACACTCACTCACTCACTCACTCACTCACTCACTCACTCATACACTCACTCATGATCATCAAAATAGAACTAGTACTTCCCATAAACTCAGAGAGCTGAAATTTGGTACAGAGTTAGGGTTTAATGGCCACATAAAGGGAAAACTATAAAAACTAGGATAATCGATCTGGGGGCACGGCAGTGCCCCCGCCAAGTCGAGTGCGAAGCAAACACTGCCGTACCATTCTTTACTGGAACCATTTCGCCGCATTTTCAGGCCCCTATTTGAGAACCTCTGGATAAGACCAGAACGTCGATCTGGGGGCACGGTAGTGCCCCCGCCAAGTCGAGCGCGAAGCAAACACTGCCGAACCATTCTTTACTGGAACCATTTCGCCGCATTTTCAGGCCCCTATTTGAGAACCTCTGGATAAGACCAGAACGTCGATCTGGGGGCACTGCAGTGCCCCCGCCAAGTCGAGCGCGAAGCAAACACTGCCGTACCATTATTTACTGGAACCATTTCGCCGCATTTTCAGGCCCCTATTTGAGGAGCTCTGAATAAGACCAGAACGCAGAAATTTTCGTCATCTAGTAAGCTATAATCACATACTTAAAATCCAAAATTTTAAGTCTGTAGGTCATTTAGTTTCGAAGTTAAGCGAAAGCAAAGTTTTGAATTTATGACACTCACTCACTCAGTCACTCACTCATGATCATCAGAATAGAACTAGTACTTCTCATGAACTCAGAGAGCTGAAATTTGGTACAGAGTTAGGGTTTAATGGCCACATAAAGGGAAAACTATGAAAACTAGGATAATCGAACATCTGGAGTACCTGGTGACCCTGATTAGAAAACACAAGAGCCCAACCAAACTATTAGAGATCGACATACCGCCTTTACAAAAAATATTCAACATGGTGGTGGGCCGCTTCATTTGATGTCAAAAATCGAAGGTCTGAAGTATCTGATGAAGAATCCTCAGCTGGTTTCAGCTGATTAGAGATATGGTAATGCCCCCCTTCTACTATTGGTACATAAAAAAATCGACTGTCATTTCAAAAACCTAGCGAAGTGGGACACATCTTCTAATTTAATCTAGTCCGTAGCATTCCACTGCTGGGCGAATGCCTCCCTTTCTGCTTTTGATACGCATATAAATAAAATTAAAGGAAAACTCTGGATAAGACTAGACTGGCTTTTATACTTATATTTACAAGTTTACAAGAAGAAATAGTCGAACGATTAACTTTATTGTACTCGATCATTACACAAATTAAATAAACAAATTACACTGAAATCTAGTAAAATAAATTAATATGCCCACGTTTCTACAAAAAGAAGTGAAATCCCACCAAAAACATTCTGTAAAAAACTAGCCAAGTCTCGATAGAGCTGATTGTTTATCTCTAAAAAGTAGTGAAATCTAGACAAAGTCGTGCCAAGTCTAAGATTCCTTACTGCGATTTCTTTATTATTATAGTTAATGTTGTGTGACTTGGCCGTTGAACATTCTTTATACGTTACAAGTGGGTACAAGTCAATTTTGTTTACACGTAATGTATATTTGTTGTAACTACCTATGTTTGTTAAGCGAGATAATAGCCCATACTGGTATTGGTAATTGGACGCTAGTGAGCAGTGTCTCATTTTAGGCTGTTGTTGATTGTAGAACACATGTATTGGAGCAATGGTGTCATGGAGCCCCTTTTGTACCATTGTGTACCCTTCAACGGCCAAGTCACACAACATTAACTATAATAGTAAAGAAATCGCAGTAAGGAACCTTAGACTTGGCACGACTTTGTCTAGATTTCACTACTTTTTAGAGATAAACTTTTTAGAGTTTATACAGTGTTTTGTTCACGTCACACAAGTGACATTTTTAATTCGATTGAAGAAGACAAAACACTGTATAACTATTCAAAGCTTATACAGCGTTTTTTAGTAAGGGGGTATGAGCTTTCACATTACATCTGGACATCTGAGCCGCCATGACGAGCTGAGCGAAGCGCAAGGGCACTACCAGACCACAACTTTGGTTTGGATTATTTTACGTTTGACCTATGTTGATAAAGATCACAACAGATTATTATCATCTATAAGCAGTTTTATATAGTACATATTTAAATTAATATTAACCAAAATTTGATATTGACAGGATAATCTAGGCGCATCATCGAGTGAGGATTGGTTCCTAAGAGCCCTGAGTCAGACGATATGTGAATATGCACTCTATGGCTCGGACAATAGAGGCGCCCCTCACTTCAGCCTCGAAAGAATGAATAAATATTCGCCGCTGATTATGAACGAGCTTAGTGAATCCAAAGTAGAGCGCGGAACTAGTTGTCTCTTTGGAATTCATCAATTAATACATAGGTTGGAACATCCACAAGGTAAGGGACCGTCCATTAATCACGTGATGTTTTTAACAACTTTTTAGACCCCTCCCCTCCCCCTGGTGATACGTGGTGAGGTTTTATACTACCCCCCCTCCCCCACCTAAGATCACGTGTATTTTTTTACGTAGTAAGCAGGTCATGTTTTAGGAAAAACATTAATTTAAAAAACAATTTAATCGAATAATTTAAGCAATTAAAACTATACGAGTCATTTGTTTTGTAAGTATTTAAACAACACTACGAATCTACAACCAATAGGTAATCATTTCGGTATGCATAGACTAGATTCGAAAATTAATACACGTGATGTCTCCTTATGGGTCCTCCCCCCCTTGGTGATACTTGGTGATTTTTTTTCGGACCCCCCCTCCCCCTTTAGGCATCACGTGATTAATGGACGACCCCTAAGATTACGATACTGATTAAATTATAGAAGACTTTGTACATATTTTGTTTATTACAATTTTTATATCTTTGCGGGATAAACATTAGAAATATTCCAATTTATACATGAACAATATATAATATCGGTAGAAGGTTTTATTGCTTGGGAGGAGTCAGAAAAAGAACCAAAGGGCAAAGGTTTGTATTTTTTATAGTCTCTAAATTTTATTTTCCAATTCGTTGAGGTAACTTAAAACTTTAGATTATATCAGGAATGATGAGTCTGCGCTTCTGCTCTATCTGTTAAGGGATTATATTCCCTGGGGGGAATACATGTAATTGCAAATTCGCGTCTCACCCGCGAGTGTATACGGCCAGGCCGTGGGTGCGAGCGAGAGACCTGTGGGAGCCCTTAATAAGTACATGGCTGCTACAGAGGGCCACGGCATGTTTCTTACACGAGTGTTTCCGTTTCCAGCGGTGATGTTGAAGGCTCTGACTAGGGAATATTATTCGAATATTCGAATATTCGTTTTATTCGAATATTCGACGATTTCATTATTCGAATATGACTGGGTTCAATATTCGAATATTTGGAATAAAACGAATAATAAAAATATTTTATTTATTTATCAAAAATATGTTAATAATAGTAATAAACTTGTACATAAACCGGAATGTTTCATTATTTAATACATTACTTTTATTATTTATTAATATTGTCGTCAATAATATCCTTAAACAGACTTTACTACACTGTTTGTGAAAGAATACAAAGCTGTTTTTAAATAAAATAATATTTAAGGTGAATATTTCCTACAGGCGTCAGCGAAAGAAATCCATACATACACGCTTGTCAAAATAACCTAACCAAGAGCGTGTTAAGACGTGTCTAAGGAGGGTTCTGTTACTATAAAGCGTAACGCGATTTTTAGTTTCTTAATCTTACTGTTCGATTTCGTTTAAAATAACTTTCCTAAAGAGAATTTACAATGATCTACCAGCATGAAAAATTGTAAGTTCCAAATTTTCATAGTTCAGAAATGACAGAGGGGGGTGAAACCAATTTGACTTCGTAAATGTCATGTTTAAAACGTTTCCTTTATTTTAGAAGACAAAATATTCAACACACACTTCACATGTATGGAAAAACGGGATGGCTTTCCATACATGTGAAGTGTTTATAACTATATAATAAAATTATATTTTTTTATCAAACCAAAACCGATACCTAGACGCAATATAGCTAGATGAGCAGACAGAAAGAGAGACAGGTGGACGAACAGAGTGAAACGATAAAGGATACCTGTTAAGTTGATTATTTCAGTATTACACTGGCTTGCAAAATTAAGTACAAATCGTTTCAAATTTCATATTTTTCAAAATATTTTAACAAGATTTATCAGCTGTCTTTAAAAGTAATAAATTATATATATCAGTATATTATTTTTATCTTTAAACAAAAATTAACCATTTTAATCTTAGTCTTAAAGACTACATTTACATGTTATATAAAATTGCAGTTTTGAATAACTCCTCGAGGCCTGACAACAGCTTGGAGGAGGTTTGTCATACTGAAAAGGTTTTAGAACTGAATTATGTATGCAATATTCTCTCCCATTCTTATATCAGGCCGTGTTTTAGTGCTGTGAGGGTACTAACTGTAGGTGATAATTTGCGGCTTCTGACTAGCCTTCTAAGATCTTCTCAGGGTATACTTAATAGGGTTGAGGTGAGTAAAGAGAATCATTAAGAATCTCTTGATCATATCTTTCTCCGGGTAGAGGTCCAATCGCCATTATGTGGCCACATACTTAGCGCGTATTCCTGAAAGTATGCCAGCCCATTGTATATGTACCTGAGCATACTGGACTCTATCTGAAAAGTAAGCTTGAAGATATCCCCTACCAGGTCACGTTTACTTAGCCTCCCTTTAGAAGTTCACTTTAACTTGTGAAGTTAGTGAGTAAATCCACTCATCTGGGACCAAAATTATGGATCATTCTCGTTCATCTTTTTGTATGTGTTCACGGACGTATCAGTGTTGCTACTCGATTCTAGGGCTCTCGAGTTTGGTCTTGAGGTGAGACTACTCGCCCTTCGCCTCGGTCTTAAGGGATTCAGATTTACTTAAGCAAATCTTCTTTACTGTGCCGTCAGTAGTAGTAAGTAGTTCCCTCGGGTCTGAAGAAGTTGTTTCTGAACTTAACTGCATTTAAGTGTTGATTTTCAACAAGTGGAAACAATTGAACGGTCTTGCCGAGCGCTGAGTCTGCCATTCAATCCAAAGTCTTGCACGGCCTTGTCAAATATTTTTCAGTCTCTTTGTACCGTCGCTTCATCTTCTGAACGGTTCGTAACGTGACACACTCTGTACAACGCCTGATGCCTACTTCTGCACTGATGCCAACTTTCAGAAAAACCATCAACACATTCTTCAGGCTATGATACAATTTTTAAATCTACTGTTTTCTAACTTCCTTTTTGTAATAAGGCTCATCGTTCAAGGAAAATTGAAAACATAAAGATACCAAAAACACGGATAACTTGAAAATGGAAAAAGGTTATTTTTGTTTTAAAGATTTTCCTCCCACTTTTTACCAACTATGAAGTTTTTTGTTATGATAACATAACATTAAATCTTTTTTGAGTGCTTTTTATTTTGACGGTTTATCTTGTTTACTTATTACGATTCATATACACATGTACCGATTAGGTCTGGAGCAGACCATTATGACAGCACGATACTCGTGTGTTTAGAGTTTTCAGCGGCACTATATTAGTACAAAACACTATTTACAGTGCATTCCGATTTCTGTGCAGTGTTCCATCTCTGCGAATATATTTCTCTCCAATCTTAAACAAACTTTTATATAAATAATAAAAAATATGTTCTGTAATATTCGTGTTCTTTAAAGGTATACATTAAATTATACTACCAAAAGTTTAATTTAAAAAGTCAGACTGTAGGTCTGACTCTTTAAATCGATTGACTATGTAGAATCGATCAATAGCTTAACTCAATTAAAAACCAGAAAATACGAACCTCTAAAACAAACCCCAAAAATTCTCTCCCCTAGAGGATCTTTTCCTTAATTTTTGGAAGAAACTACTTAGTTGACAACTAAATCCATGGTCTGCTCCAGACCTAAACCGTTCATGTGTTAATAGATTTTAAAAAAGTAATTGCGATTTAGTATTTTAAGTTTCAAACTTAAAAGAAGATTTTTTTTTTATCAAAAAGATGTTGATTGTTTTAGAGTAATTTGTGAAACATATCACATTTTGGTATTATTAAATATGCAGGTATAAATAAACGCATTATATTACTTGTATTTAAAGTTTATTACTAATATTCGTATTATTCGAATTATTCGAATTTATTCGAATAGTGTTTTGCCATTATTCGAATAGTAAAATTTGTCGAATAATAACATTCCCTAGCTCTGACGTCATTCTTCACGAGTATCAAGGAGGCGGACAACGAGGACTCGTGCGGCGACGACTGACACCGAGCGGTCGCGCCCGACATCAACGTCTTCTATATTTTTATATATTAGATACACCCTACACGGAACCCATAGATTATATATTTCAATGCTTAACTATCGGAAGCTAGAAAAAAACTTGTATAATATTATTTGTTATACAATAGCTATTTAGCGAGATCCTAAATTTTTTTATCGCTTTGAAATCATGCGAAGTAAACGAGCATAGACATAAACTGATGTTTTTTTATAGCATTTTTTATGGTGGATTATCCGCGTAATTGATACATCGTTCGTTGCAATATCTTGATTCAGGGCAGATACGTTGTTTGTTATATACATTATATACAATAGTTGACAGCGTCCCGTTTACGAAACGAATGTTTTATATTTTATAAAAGTGTAAAGGGGCGTTTTATAAGTGTCTTAACTTGCCTCGGCTTCACAGTATCATTATATTACTGCATCAAGATATTGGATATTTACTGTTCGAGCGGCGTCGTTGATGGGATTGTATAGAATGAGTGACGTATATGTTTAATGCTTGCGACTGTAGATAAGCTATATTTACCCGGCGAGGTCGTCTCGGTAGGAAGCTGTATATTTATGCTCATTGGTTTTACGTCGTACGGCGGTATCTAATATTTAAGAAGTATTTAAGTTGTAATTTATTTTGATATATAGATAAATTTATTGTGAAAAATTATTAATACGAAAGTTTTTTTCAGTGGTCGAAGCCATTTAACGTTACATAATAGACATACCGGACAGGAATGATGATGATGAAATATTGAATTGTTATAATATAATTGTGGTAAACGCGCATAGTTGACGGGTTCCGCAGTCGACTTACATAAACATAGAAACCGTCTCACCATTACCGCTCGCGCCGGACTATTGATGTCCGAAACTATCTCATATTTATTCTAAAACAGCGATTATCTCGAAACGATACTTTTGTATCGACACATTCATAGCAATAGGTAAATAATATTTATGTTGGAAGCGTTAAATCGGTAAAAACAACGGGCCTAATCGACACACTGACGCGACGCTGTTTAAAGCGTTGGATTAGGTTTTTGTTATAGAGTTTATGACAGTCGGAACCCTAGGAAATGTATTCAGTAATTTACATAACGTGTAGAAGTCTATGGGGAGTGAAGGGATTTTTTTAAATATGTATACAAAAATAATATACTATATTTTAGCATACACACCGTCTTAATAATTCGCGGCTAGGCGTTCGTTTGTTGTACGCATCCATACGAGAGATGTTGTTATGACGCCTATATTATAATATTATATTACATTGTATTAATTTTTATAGATATAGGCAGCTATTTTTTTGTACTGAATAAAGGGACTTAAAATATAAAAAAAATTATATATCTACAACATTAAACTACATTCTCTGTGGAGATTCGTAAGTGATTGAAATAAAAATAAATATTTTCGCTTAAAAAATATTCAAGTATAATTTTAATAATTTAATGAATTCATGAAACTATCATGCGTCTGAAGTATGTGCGTCCTAAATCTCGCGTTTCAATCATGATATCCACTCAGCGCTTCCTGACAACATCGCGCCAATATTCGTGGGAAATCGATGGTGAGCTACTCGGAGAATATTCGGGCTTTTAATGATAAATTCCATTTTATAGGTCTACCAGAATCTGATGGCATTTAAAAAAAAAAATGTGATTTTCATATGGCAATGTCAAGTATGACCCGTCAAATCAAAGTACGTGATCTGTCAACCGCTGTTAAAATTTTGTGATTATGTTCTTGGAATTTGTTGTTTTTGTGAAAATATCCAAAAAGGCAATTCGATCTCAAGCGAGAAATATTGTTTTCTATGTCTATAGTAAAATAGAGAAAGAAGAAGGTGTAAATCGAACTCAATCTTATAATTACTTTATCCTGCTAGAGTTGACCGGTAAGTTAGAGTGAGTTGTTTTGATACTTTTAGTTTTTTTTATATTTTCTTAGGTACCTAATTATTGTGACTTCTTTAAATGTGTTTCCAGTACTACTATAAGGTGAATCGTAGTTGATGGCACATCGAATGATGGTTTGTTTTCCATGCCAGGTAAAAGGAGGAGAGGAGGAAAAAAGAAAATCAACATAAGACAGTTTCAATTTATAGTTGATTAGGAATAAAGTAAACGAGTTCTATACAGTTCAGAAGGAAATTCCAACATTAAATAAACTGTTGCCAATTTAATTGTATGTTATTCGTAATAAATAAGTATATAAAGTAATTCACGATTGATTTATTTTTCATGAAATATCATTATCATTACATAGTATAAAACAAAGTCCCATGTTAAAAGCTCGAACTTGCAGTCATCAACAGAAGGTTTTTTTTTACTTGTACTGGTATTATTTGTTCTAGTTATGTTATGTTATGTATAATTTCATTTTTTAAAGCCGGGTTTTCACAATACGAGTACGCTCGGACCGAGTGCGCTCGGATGGCTACTCGGACGCTACTCGTAATGTGTAAACAGGTGATCCGAGCGCCGATCACCTGTTTACACATTACGAGTAGCGTCCTAAAAACCTTAAACCCCTTACTGGCCGTAGTAGCTACGTGTGCTGAACCAGGAGACGTGCTTCATGCTCTGCTTGCTGACCGATCCGTGTAGTGAGACTGCCCGTTGAAGCCTATAGTACGGGAGGTAGCGCTACATTTTTTTTAGGGATTTTATACCGAATGAATTTTACTTCAAACAGTTGTTTAATGTTCGGAAATTAGTAAAGTGAGCGTCAGTTGTCGCACTAGCGGTGGAGCTAAAGGAGACAGCATGACAAAGTCATTGGAAAAAATCTGCTCCGAGGAATTTTATACCAAGTGAAAGTTGTATTAAATTATTGTTTCAATCATATTATTTACAAAAATTATCGTCAGCTGTAAAGACGAGGGGGGGTTCAATGTCAGTCACGTGCATAAACCTCATTTAAAATTTAAAAAATAAAGTTACTTTATACCTTATGAAATTTATATATCTCAATTTTCATACTTTTAAAATAATAAAAAAAATAGTCAGCTGTACGTTTGACGGGGGAAACACCGTCAGTCAGTGTGTTAAACATGTCGCGCGCTCAATAGAGGTGGGACGTATAAATTTAACGTAACAGTTAAAAAATAATAGGTATTTGGAAATAACACACAACAGTCGATATTCAGTTATTAAAATAACAGTTATTAAATAACATAACAGAATACGTCACTATAGGCGTATTGCGTTACAAGTAAAAAATAACTACCTGCGTACAGCGTATGTGCACTTCGAGTGGCCGAGGACAGGGAAAAGTGGAGAAATATCGTAAGGATAAAGACCATGGAAGGTGGTGGTCACGACCCTCAGACATGAGGAGCACGACTGATGGAGGAGGACAGCGTACGTGTTACCGATATACTATAGTCCGATCTTGTCTCTCTGTTATACAAATACACAAACAACGACTCCAAAAGCAAAAACGAAATGCACTTAGTATTTAAATACTCTGTATGTCTTTCTTACACTTATAAGCATCTATTATTTGCTGGAATGAAAAGTACGTTTGGTGGAGCCTTAAAAATTTTGCACGGGAGGGAGCGTCTCGGGGTCCTTGTGGTATATACCAGATCCCGACAGGAATTTGGGGAATCTATTAGAGTCAAAATGTAGGGCTCGTCCTCTCGATTCCAATGAACTGTGGATAAAAACACGTGTAACTTGTTATCCACCGCGCGCAAACCACTGCATCACGGAGGCTATTACCTCCATATTAACCATACTAACTACTAACATTGGACTGTTATTTTTTAACAGGAATCCAGAACAGGTAGTTATGTATAACATAACAGGTATAACTGGTATCGTATTTAACTCACCTCTAGCGCTCAACGCATTCGAGCGTTGCATAGTCTTATTGGAACATAAACTGACGATCTTTACTCCCACAAACAATCAGCTGACGACGATTTTATGTTTCTTTAACATTTAAATTATCTTATACTTAAAATTCAATAAGTATAACATCAATTTCATATAAATAACACCACAGTATATTTATTTATTTCGTGTAGGTTCCAAATTACATACAAACATATTTATTTATTAGAAACAAAATGCTAATTACTTGAAAAAACTTTTTTTAACCAACATAAATAAGACAAAAAATTAGATTTCTATTAATACGTAAAATATTATTTTACTTCTTCATATGCATCTTCTGCTGTGTCTGTGTCGTTTCGTAATATTTTTAAATATGTATAATGTATAGAATTTTTATTCTAGTTTCTAGAAATATATAACATACTAAGGTTTTACTTACGATTTATCATTGAAAATCGAAAAAACAAACGCCGTATACTGGCGCGCGACAGTTTTTTGTGTACAGATCAAGATTGCTCGCATTCATTTAGTATTTTTAAAATTCCAGTTACGTAGTCATATAGGGAATTTATATATTTCTTGTTTTTAAATATATGTCACATGCATAAGTTATATTAACAATTTATCAATATAACCTTGAAAAATAAAAGGGCGGGATGCCGGTCTATCTGTGATGCCAACTTGGGACTTTTTCCCTAAATTTAGGGAGAAAAGGTATCTGAAGGGGTTATTAGGGGGGGGGGGGGGGGGTTTGTGCTCGTTTTATTTAAATATGCAATTGATTTGTTTGACGATAAGTTATATAATATACTATTATTATTTAATTACAGCTGACCTATCACTTATTGGTATAAAAATGTATTGTATAAAAAACCAAAATTCTTATTGCAAGCGTCTACCTGTTGCCAACTTGCCATTAAAGAATCACGCCAAAAACGTCAAAAAATTCACGTTTGTTGTGTCTAAGGAGGGTTCCGTTACTATTAACGCGTAATACGTTTTTCAAATTACTTCAAAAGTCACAGTCCGGTTTGGTTCAAAATAATTTTCCCTTAGTTTTAAGCATTATACATAATTATATCAGAATGGAAACTTACGAGTTTAACCTATAATTTAGAAAACTACTCTACAACTACTCGAAAATTTTGAAAAAATGTCATGTATGAAATCTTGACTCTATTTTAAAGCGCTATTCAACGTTATGCTATACAACGGGGTACAATGAAAATATATTTTTCATCCCCACTTCTCATGTATGGAGAGCCACCCTCAAAATATAAAATTATTATTATTTTACGATGCTAAATCCGAGATAATATAATATACAAGAAACTATACCAAATTTCACCATTTATATTCATAATTACAGAAGCTTGAGGCGTGGATAGACAGAAGGAGGGACAGAGCAAAACCATAAGAGTTCCTTTTTATTACGAAATCGACTATTTTTAGTAAAGGTTATCTAAAAATTTTAACTGTCTAGCTATCAAGGATTAGACATAGCCTGGTGACAGACATACAGTTTTTACCCTCTAGATATCTACGAAATAATTTATAGTCTGTAAGTGTTAAAAAAAGCAATGAATCATGCATACAAATGTCAAAATTGACGCTAATGCGTCAATTTTGACATTTGTATGCTGTGATTACATTAATTTACCTATTAAAGTAAGCCATTTTGACATATAATATAATAATTATAATAATATAATATATATGGACGCTTCACACCACGTCAATCTGATCCCGTGGTAAGTTCTCGAAGAACTTGTGTTACGGGTACCAGACAACGGAAATATATTTAATACTTTTATACTAGGTATACACATATTTAAGATTTTTATTATATTATACACATATTTAATACACATCCATGACCCAGGAACACAGAAAAACTTTTTTGTTCCTTCGGCGGGATTTGAACCCGCGACGTCCGGCTTGAGCACCAAGATGCTCAATCAACTGAGCCACAGAGGTCGTCAATAGTATGTAGATACGCATGATTCACTGCCTTCATAACGTGAATAGGCTAAAGTATAGACTTTATATGACACGAATAGGACGCGACCGCGTCATTCAATGTGCTGCGTACAGTGCAACTAATTTGTTAATGCCTTCGGCAATCATCGTTTTTTTTTCTACGGAAATGACGGATGTTGGAAAGCATGCGTGGGACTTCCGAAAGATATTAGCAAAGTAGTTTTACTGTATAAAGTATCTTTGTAGGTATGTTTTTCTAAAAAGGTAATACTTACATATTTGGTATGTAACTTTTTTGGTTTTTAACGGTACCTAATATATTTTATCGTATTATGTAACTTTATGAAGTTTCGATGAGGCATAAGTACTTTAATAATTATATTTGAGAGTATTCGCATGCTAGGTAAAATCCACGGGAACCGTACTATTTGTTTTAGGGAGAAATATTTTTTGAAACTTGGCAACTCGATCTTACTACGCTTTCATTGCACTCCAAAATACAGGGGATGACACTTTTGACTATTTCAAATCGATATCAATTGTGTGTTGAAGGTTTTAATATAAAGTGTCTTCAGAAATAATTGGTTTTGACAAAACATTGACAGCACAAAATTTCGGAACACGATGTAAAGCAAAATGCCAACAGTGTCAACCGATCTGAATGCTGTGTAACGAATGAACTGAATACTTCTGTCTCACTCTGAATCATACAATCGGAGCGAGAAAAACATTTTTCTTTCACTTTGTGTCTCGCGCGTACTTGAGGTAGCTGCGTATTACTGCGTAATTGCTGCTCCTATTTGAGTCAGGAGCGGAGCACCTATACGTGTAGTATGGGCATACCCACAATCCCAACAGCCTTGTGAGTGCATACTTTCAAGGTCTATTAATTTATAATCAAAATAGGTTCAGTGGGTAGTTGTATTGGTATTGTTAACCTTTTGAGTCTTATCTGGTGCTTTTTACCTGCTGGTCATACTTAGATTATTGTTAAAATACATATTTATAGTAGTGGATTTAGTGTTAAGCGGACCTTTAGTCAGGTAGATTGAAGAAAGCGCACAATTTATCACCTCTCCATAAATTTTCAGCCCTTTTTTATTTACTAACCAACAGATTTAAGAAAAAATAATACTTTGATTGAACCGATAGGAATTACTCCTGCCGATGTTATATAATCTTATAGATTTTGTGTATGTTTCTATACTATATATGCATATATTTTTTATTTAATTAATTTATAATCTTAGTTGATGTTAATTTGTTTAAGGTACCGTTATTGAAAGCTTATTTTTTTTACCAAACATAAAATATTTTTTTTGCTAAATAAGCGAAAAACTTTCTCGCTCACTCCGCGCGTTAGCTTTTAATTAACATAATATTATAAAGAAATTAATACAATTATTTTTTTAAATTCTAATAACCATGTTATGAAGGAAATAATAAAATCAAAATTTTCGGGCCACATCTTCTTTTGAGAGCTGGATCCGTGCCTGAATCAACCAAAGCGGTTTAATAGGTCAATTTTGTACGATACGCGCATAGCTAAAATAATACGCACGTAGCTCCTGGACGCAATGTATGGGGCCCTAGTACCTCGACTACGTGCGTAGACCTCACGTGCGTAAGAATACGTAGTTTCTGGACATAGTCTTACGCGCGACACCCAGAAGAATAGGGTATACTTACTACCAAAAGTTATTCTAGTGGAGGCCAGAATAATATTTTTAGGAAAGGTACGTTGAAGTAGTGAGCTTTTACAGCTTGAAATTCCTTGATGCTACAGTGTACTTTAGCATCAAGGAATTTCAAATTAATATGTATATTAATTTGGAACCGACACAAAATTAATAAATGTACCTACTGTGGTGTTATTTAAATTAAATTGATGTTATATTTATTAACTTTTAAGTATAAGATAATTTAAATGTTAAAGAAACTAAAAATCGTCGCCAGCTGATTTTTTGTGGGTGTAAAGGTTGTCAGTTTATGTTCCAAAAACGCTCGAATGCGTTGAGCGCGCGACATGTTTAACACGCTGACTGACGGTGTTACCCCCGTCAAACGTACAGCTGACTATTTTTTTTATTATTTTAAAAGTATGAAAATTGAAATATATAAACTTTTATATAAATTTCATAAGGTATAAAATAACTTTATTTTTTAAATTTTAAATGAGGTTTATGCACGTGACTGACATTGAACCCCCCCTCGTCTTTACAGCTGACGATAATTTTTGTAAAAAATATGATTAAAACAATAATTTAATACAACTTTCGCTCGGTATAAAATTCCTCGGAGCAGATTTTTTTCCAATGACTTTGTCATGCTGTCTCCTTTAGCTCCACCGCTATCGGAGCAGCTGACGTTCAGAGCTGTTATGTGTTAGGGGAAAACTATTATTCTTATGATTTTCAGCCGGTATAAAATGACTTTGTCAACTATAGCGCTACCTCCCGTAGTATATGAGGATTCGACCTGGCCGCGCTGCGTTGCGACTGGTGGTCGAGGTACCTGAAGAGGCTGAAGTTGGCTGGCGTGGTGCGGAGGGGTGGGGAGTGATGATGATGATGTCCAGAAGGAGGCGTGTTCTGTCGAGGGTCACCAATGTGGGAATGTGGTGGCAAGCCCCAAAGGGAGATCTCCGACCGAGCGAAGTGCTATGCTCGGTCAGGCCGAAGCCCCACTTGTAGTCATTTCAGCTGTCGTATATATACTTCCGAAACTTCGATAGCGCAATTCAGGACTGTGCGCTGATTGGTCCGTCACAAGTGGAAAGCCTTATCAATCTACCAAAATAAAAAATAAAATATACCAAGTCGTGAATTGAAACCTTCTTGTACAGAGAAATGTAAATTTAAATGCGGCTCCAAATTTACAGAGGAGCAACGACAGATAATTTTAAATGACTACTGGAGCTTGGGTGCAATAGAAAAACAATGGACGTTTATTGCGAATAGCGTAGACATAAACTCACCGGCAAGGAAACTTGGCCAAGTACAAAAGGTGTGATAACTGTCTTTTTTTTGCACTTAGCTCTATAAATTTTGGTTAATTGAGATCTGAATCTATCCAGTTAACGTTCCTGATCACTTTTTCTCACAGTTAAAGGTTTTATAAATTGATAATGAAGTTTATGCAAAAACACACATTTACACAAAATTTTACACTTAAGTTTAAAGCACTACGAATCTAAAATTGACCGATTTTTTGTCGCTTTCTGTCCTTTTTAATAGCGCGTGTTAACTACTCTAGCCCTTATAACCGCCTGCATTCGGTCTGGCATGCTTTGGATGACGTTCTTGATATCGACTTGTGATAAGTCGCGCCACGCTCTCACTGCAGCATCTCGAAGCTGGTTAATGGTTTGTGGTGGGTTCGATGATGATTTTATTGCTCGTTTCAGCTTATCCCATATGTGTTCTATCGGATTTAAGTCCGGGCTGCGAGCTGGCCACTGAAATTTTTTAATACCAGCCTCTTGAAGTTACTCATTTACTATGCGAGCGACATGTGGACGGGCATTATCATGCATACAATGAATTGTTCATAACCAATGAACCCTCTAAAGGGCACAACATGTTCTTCGAGAATTTCCTCGACGTACCGAGTCGCATTTAAGGCATTATTAACGATGACCAATTCCGTACGAGCATCAGAATTCAGATCTCACGCCACCCCATACCATTATAGAGCCTCCGCCAAAGTCTGACCTTCTGAACTGACCGTCGGAGTGGTTGTTATCGCCAAATAACGTTCGCCTTTCCTTCTCCAGACACGTCGACCATCAGGTGCATTTAAAGCGATCCTGCACTGTCAGTAAACAAAACCCTTGCCCATTGCTCATTAGTCCAGTTAGCGTGTTCCCGGGCAAAGTGAAGTCGAGCTACTCTGTGCTGAGGGAGAAGCTGTGGACCACGGGCTGGTCTTCTTGCCCTCAAATTAACTTCCTCCATACGTCTTCTCACCGTACGCTCGCTAACATTCACACCTCTGGAGATTTGAAGCCGCTGACGGATCTCGACTGCGGTCAGGAAGCGATTTCTTAAAATCTCTGACACAATAAGCGGTCGTCACGAGCTGATGTGCATCGTACACCACCACTACCTGGTCTTCGGGTGTAGCGGCCAGTCTATTGATATCGTTTTAGTGCATATTGCATCGGGGAACGCACCACGTTTAGGACAGTAGCCACTTCACGATGAGTCATCCCCTGTTCCACTAAAGCTACTGCCTGCGCTATCTGACTTGGTGATAAAGGCATTTTTATGAATCCTAAGGGGTTCTTAGGTGTTTATTAACCACAATAACAACAAAAATCTTTGTCACATTAAAATTCAAAATGTTCAGAGCAAAATTCAAAACTGCGACTTTACTGGATAAATGACACGATTTAACTAAACTTTAAAACACAGACCATTTAATTTTTTTTATGTTTTGTTTGTATGGGAGTACACTTTTAGTTTTCTTTAATTTTAATTAAAGTGAATTTAGTACCATATGATTGATTGTGATCTCTTATTAATTATTGTGCCTTAAACTTATTTTAGGTAAGCCATTGTTTTGGGTAAATTTGTATTTTTAAAATACAATATCTTTATTTTGTCAGAGTGTTTTATTTAACTTATCACACAGGCTTTCACCTATATTTAACACCTTAAATGTGATATTATATATCAATATGTAACAAGCATTTTGTGACATATTTTCATTAATAACGTGACATGTGTTTCTGTTTTTTTTAAACCACTTTTTTTACTTATATCAGATTGAACTGGGCTTTCTTTTTCTTATTTTTAGAAAGAATATGAATTGCTGCAACAATTAAATTGTTTTTCTATAGTAAAATTATCAATATTTTAAAATTTATCAACACTTAATTGTTTGAAATTGCTTTCCTGTAAAGTTGTGGTTTTAAAAATACCACGTTATTCTTGTAAAGAGGCGAAATATTTAATTTCTTGCTTCCTAGCTGAGATAATGTTAATTTTTTGATTGTATGAAAATGCAGAGTAGTTACCACACAAGAGCAAAATGAGGACAAGTCCTAATATTATTAAATTTACGTTTTGCTCGCGATTTCGCACCTTTTCACTATTTTCGCCTAATCGAGCGCGCGTGCACATAACACTCGAGTCGACACGGGCGGCCAGCGGCGGGAGTAATTTTGCGCAAAATTATAATCTTTATCTTCCATGAAATCATGAAGCATAAATAATGGAAAACCAATATTTATGTCAATGTTTCATTTGTTTTTCATAAAATATGCGGCATTTTAATAATTCAACTACTAACTACGTCTCACATGTTGAACCAATTGTTATATTAATTATAATTAACTATTGAGCAAGATGTGTGTGATGCCATAGACATTGATGGTGTATTAATATACTTTTCATAAAAATATTTATGAATTCTCTCTATTTTCTTACAACTAGGTGACATCTTATCAAACTTGATCCTTGGTATGTAAATCTAAAGAATTACCTGAAAATCTTAAATTAGTAATGAACAATAAACGCAACATATCAATTTTATAATTTTATTACATTCAAATATACTATAACTTTTATAACTTCAAAGTTTTTATTTTTCCATTAATACAAATTATACACCATATACGGGATTTACACGGGCGACTTAAGCCGCATTACGAAAATCGACCGTTTAAATGAAAATTGGGCCAGGTCGCGGCAAATGACGACGCGACGGTCGATTTTTGACGTGGCCGGCATTAGTCACCCGTGTAAATGTCACCGTAAAATTGTAAAAATCGTTAGATTGTAATATAAATATTGAATTCAAAAATGTCGAAACGTTATTTTTCGTTAGATTATAAACATATAGCAAATAATCTTTCGACATATTTTTGAGTCTCGCTAGTTATATTACAATCTAACGGTTTATACAATTTTACGGTGATATAAATACCACAATACGCACAAATATATCACATTAAATAAAAGTTCATTTTGAAATGAAGTTTGTGATGAAAAACAGTAGCAAGTACCAAGACAAAAATAGCAAGTATTGTATGGTTGTTGACTTTTGCAAGCCAATGTATTATGAACATTCTAATTATTTCATAGCAATTGTAAATAGGTATAATAACTATTTATTTTGTCTATTCGACAATGCCCTTACAATTGAAATCAAATATAATAATCTCAAGCTCATCAAAAAATTATATAAGTAAATTACCTAACATGTTTAGCACAGTAAAAGTATTTTAGTAAAGTTAAAGTATTTCACAATACATCATCATTCAATTCCTTCTAGTAACACAATATAAAATATTGAGCTCCAGTTATTGCAAGTTTTCTTCTCATGTGTCAGAATTACTGACAATAAGAAAAATGGTGAATGGAGTATTTTTTATTTTAGCCAAATACTTATAGTGAAATAAAAAGTAAAAATGCCTACAGCTCCCCTAGCACAATGCACCGCGATAAGGGCGACAGAGTTAAAAGAGAAGGTTAAAACGTTTGACATCAACTGTCGAACAGCAAGCAAAACAGTGCTTTGGTGGCTTCTCGATTCTCGAGTCGACGTCAGAGCGTCTAGATCTTAGACTTTTACGGCCGAATACTGGAAAGCTAATCAAAATTAAGAGCCCTCCTATTCACAGGCTGTCTCTGTCTCCGCTAGCCGAAATGACAAGGACAGCACGAGACTTGAGCGTCACTTAATTTAACTATCGTTCCAGTATTCGGCGGTTAGACATACACTGGGCCTAACATTGTAGTAGACTTTCTATCACATCTGCCTATCCCGTGCGATAATATGTCATAACAATGCACAAGTTTCTACACGACATACTTCGTTCTACGCTACACCTTCCTAAATTATATTTACAAAGAAAGCTACTATGATATTATAATATATTAACGCTTAAGAGCTTTTAAAGAACACTGAGAAATTTTCATACATTTTGCAGCTCGTCTTATTTTTAAAGCAGATGAGTACTCGCTAAAGTAACATATTGTATTATAAGAGACATGCCATTATTAATTTTATTCAACTCGTGAATAATATTTCTTGAAAAATATTTCAATGTTTATTTAAAATGCTTGCAGGTGTTTTTTTTTTGTATTTCCTTAAATAACAATTATATGAAAATAGTTTCTCAAAGTATTAAGATTTTAACAAGAAAACATATTATACAAGTATTTAGTCTAACTTTAGGATTCTAGGATTTACATAATTCGGTCATGATGAAGTTGGACGAGTCAAAACAGTCTAATAACGATTTCTAGAAATTTGTGGAATAAACTCGCCTTTTAATATAACTAGACGGATATACATAAATATAATGGCCC
This sequence comes from Glaucopsyche alexis, assembly GCA_905404095.1. Lineage (NCBI taxonomy): Eukaryota > Metazoa > Arthropoda > Insecta > Lepidoptera > Lycaenidae > Glaucopsyche > Glaucopsyche alexis. The sequence continues at coordinate 8,157,680 of FR990042.1, forward strand.
CTAGTCTGCTGTACTGGGGCTAGTAAAGCAGGCTTCAGGATTTTCAATGGTTCCTATACCTATGTATTGGAAGATAATTAATAAATACAGTTCATAATAACTGTGGCTTTAGTAGCACTCAATTACGTATATACATAAATATGCCCCGGGGCGATCACATATTTTACTATCCTAATATTTATTGTTACTGCTATTGTAAGGGCCAGTCCACACGGCGCGTTGCGTTGACGCAGCGCAAACATGTTAACGCAATGCCGGCCACACAGGTGCTGCGTTAACGCAGCGGTGTTCCGACGTAAACGTAACGTGGTTACCCCTCCCGCTTCGTCTCGGGGGATGCTGTCCGTTTTTCGTGCGTCATCACAGCGTTGCGTCGACGCAGCGCACCGTGTGAACAGTACAGTTTTTTAGTATGTAAAACGACGGAGCGACAGCGCTGCGTCGACGCAACGGTGACGCAACGCACCGTGTGGACTCGCTCTAAGTTATGGTCATTGATTCTAGCTAATTAATGCCATTAGTGGACTAAGCCACTTGCACATATCTTTACATGCCTTCTCTTTCATAAATACGAATAACAAGAGTGATAACATGATATTTAACCCAGGGTTAACTTTAATCCAGATCTATGCAAGTGGGCCTTAAAGTTTATCTTTACAAAGCTAATAAAAATTCAAGGTTATAAATATAAAGTACATAAGCTTACTGGGAGGTAATATAATATAGAAAAGTGCAGACCACTTTTACAAAAACAAAGTAATAAGATTAAAATTGGGTACTATAACATCGTAGGTAAATAGATTATTATTTATTAGGCCGTTAAAGTAAAACCAATGTATTTTTAACAAATTAAATAGTATCAACATCAACACTATTATCATACAATAAAACCCTGTGACAAAGTCTAGAATGTACACAACGGCAGCTATTGTCTAAGTGACTTATGAATTATGACCAAATGCTCAAACACTACTTAAGTTCACACCAAAATATTATTTTAAAGACCTTTTCAAAGTTATATGTAATTGATTGTACTGTCGGTTCTTGGTGGAAATTCATGTTGAACACTAATAAAAGACAATTTTTCGTGCACTTTTTCCACTATATTACGATATAATTATAAATTTTTATAAATTACATGACCGGTTTCGAATTAAATCATCATCAGTTTTCAAAATTGAATTTTATTCACTACCCAAAAAGTATATCTCATATGACATAATACTCATAACACACTGCCATGCACTGTGCAGTGCGGTGCAATTTGACGTTCAAACTTTTACAATGAAACATATAATAACTTTTTGACAATCACGAATTAGCCCTAAGGTTAGAGGTCTATATCACAGGTGGGACAGCATATGACTTGGGTGTTTCTTAAGTACAGTATAATCCGTTTATTATGACTCCGCCCCAACCGCATATTATGAAGTAATTACACAGCAAAGTTTGGTTTTCATATTAAATCTGTCTTTGACTTTGCTTATAGTGACATGTCTCTTATTGTGACCCATTTTTAATTAATTGCGTCCGGTTATATTGACCAACATGATTCGTAACACCTTCGGCAGTGTTTGCAAGATCACGTGATACCCATCGACGTTCGGCAAAACAAAATATGGCGTATTTTGTTTTGAGTATTAGTAGGTAATTGATAATTTAAGGTCATGAATTGTTCATTAGTGATTTATGAATAAAAACCCCCCGACACAAAAAATAAACTCTAAAAAATAATAAATAATATTTTAAACCTATTATAATTATATTATCACATATAATATTATGTAAGTTGAACTATTTTTATTTTCCAATCGTCGCCTCGTCGGGGGACCGCTAAAGTTTATAAAGTATTTTTACAACAATAGCTAATTAATTATTACGAATTACATTTAGGTATAAGCAATTTTTTTCGGAGTAAATTATTTTATTCATTCTGCGACTACACCTGTTTTTTTCACATAGCGGTCCCCCGACGGGACGACGATTGTAAAATAAAATTATTTCAACTAACATAATATTATATTATGTTTAGATAATTGAAACTGTCAAAAGAACAACGTTTTTCAAGTGTCTGCCGAAAATTAATCATTTTGTGTGGAAAAACTTCGTGAACACACTCAAAATCACGAAGAAACTCAGCATCGAATCCTTCTTCGAGCACAAACAAGAAAATTACAGGAAAAATCGCGAGGATTTCATCAAAAAAGTGAAAAATTAAACTTGTGAGTCACAATATAAATATAGCTATAGACATTGCCAAACAAACCACAAACTAGAGTGACTCCCGCCAAGTGACATGTTTCGACTGTGTTGCCGCAAGAAAAATAACCATAGAGCACATTCTTATTTTTTTAAATATAACTTAAAAGGCTCTGGATACAAGCAATTGGAAACCTTCTATAAGGAACAACTCTAGTACAATGGAAGGAAATATGCAAGCTATTCTTGCAAAAATTGCGGAAGAGATGGAAAAACAAGGCGAAAAAATTACCAAAACGGTGACGGATAATTTAACCAAAACAATAGATGAAAAGATGAAACTTCTTACCATTGAAAATAAACATTTGAAGATAGAAGTAAATAACCTGAAAACGAAAATAAAGGATTTAGAAAGAGACGCAAGAAAAAAGAATTTTATCCTACATGGAGTACCTGAGACTGAAAAGAATAACGGCGAACTTCTTGAAATGATTTTAGAAACTTTAAACAAACTCAGCAAGGAAGCTGACCAAGAGAAGTGGGATAAATGGGAGCTGAGCAAATACCACAGAATAGGAAAACACAACGAAAAACGCAATAGACCCATTCTAATATCAGTAACACTTGAATGGAGACGCAACATTGTACTAAAAAACAACAAAAAGTTTCCTGATGGCATTTATGCAACAGAGGATCTTCCGAAAGAAATACTTGATAAAAGGAGAGAACTCATACCGAAACTAAAAGAAGAACTAAAGCAGGGCAAGATTGCCTATATTCGATATGACCAACTAGTAGTGAAAGAGGGGCCCAACGACAAAAGAAAGAGATCACCCTCTTACTCTCCGAAATCCAACAAAGATCAGGAGGATATTCGGAACCCAAGCAAGATTAACAAATTAGAAAAAAAATTCCAGTCGAAACCAAGGCAGTCTCAAAAACAAAATGATAACACGCAGAACAGCCAATAGCAACGAACAGGCGGGGACATCCGGAATAGAATAAATACAACTAATACAAACAAAAATGATAACAAGACACAAAAAGAGTTAACACAACTTAAAACAAACAAACAACCTACCCCAACCCGGCTGGTCCCCGTGGGGCAGTATGACCACCACCCTCCAGAAAATACAAAGAGCGATCCAAAAACCAAACAAAAGTCGAATTACATATACATATCCACCTTCAACGTTACAACATTAAGAACACAAGAGAAACTACTAGAACTAGAAGAAGCATTGAAATTAATCAAATGGGATATAATAGGTCTGAGCGAAGTACGACGCTTGGGAGAGAACATAGAAGACTACAACGACTTTCTTCTATACTATATAGGTGAGACACCAGGCCAATATAGTGTTGGTTTCATAGTGAAGAACTCCCTAAAAGCTGCCATATTAGAGTTTCTTGGAGTCTCAGAAATAATTGCGATGCTAAACATAAAAATCTCAGAAAATGAGGATCCCTTGTCTATTATTCAAGTTTATGCACCCACGGAAGCAGCTAAGAAAGAGGTAAAAGAGAAGTTCTATGAGCAACTAGACGAAACAATAGAAACGGCACATAAAAGAATAATAGTAATGGGAGACTTTAATGGCCAACTAGGAACAAACAAAACATCGGGATTAAATATAATTGGACAGTATACTAGCGGAAAGAGAAATGACAATGGTCAGAGACTGATAGATCTAGCTACCAGGAAAAATCTATACATCATGAACACATTTTTCAAAAAAAGTTTCAATAAAAAGTGGACCTGGATATCACCAGGAGGATCATACAAAAATGAAATCGATTTCGTCCTAACAAACCACCCAAAGGCTATCAAAGATGTCGATGTACTAAACAACCTTAATTTTAATTCAAGCCATCGCCTGGTTAGAAGCAAACTGCTCACAAAATTACCAAAACAGTCAAGAAATAAATACAAAAGAAAAAAGGATATAAACGGCCCAGTGATTATTGATGAGAAAAATTTAACACAATTGAAATATAGCCTAGAAGAACTGGAGCAAAAAGAAAATACACAAGAAAGGTATAACCATCTAGAAAAAACACTAAAAATATTAACAGAAAATACCCAACCAGAACTGAAACCTAAAGACAAAATAGGGGACAAAGCTAGAGATCTCATAGAGAAGAGGAAAGAACTACTACAGAAAACAACATAGAAGCGAAATATCTAGTATTAGCAAAGAAATTAATAAAAACATTCGACAACACAGGATAAAAATACGAACAGAAACATTCAAATACTATATAGAAAAAACAGGAGCAGTCAAAAAGGCACTAAAAGAGCTTAAAGAAAATACAACTTGGATACCAAACCTAAGAACTACGAAAGGAAAAACGGAGACAAACAGATCGAGTATTAATAACGTTGCTACAGAGTTCTACAAAAACTTATACAATGATGGTCGCCAATATGCAGAAGAAGAATATACAGATGACTTATATAATGACGAGATACCACCAATATTAGAAAGAGAAGTGGAACATGCAATAACATCAAAAAAAAATGGAAAGGCGCCAGGTGAAGATAAAATTTCAAATGAACTCCTTAAAGCATCAATTAAACAAATTTTAAAACCAGTCACGGATATGTTTAACAAAATTCTAAACGAGGAAACAATCCCAGAACAGTGGAAAACATCAACAATAGTGCTCTTACACAAGAAAGGTGATAAAAACCAGATTAGCAATTACAGACCTATAAGTCTGATGCCAAACCTATACAAAATATTCTCCAAAGTTATTCTTAAACGGCTAACTATACGTCTGGATGAAAACCAACCTCCTGAACAAGGCGGTTTTCGAGCTAAATTTAGCACTAAAGATCATATATTTGTAGTGAAACAACTAGTCGAGAAACTAAATGAGTATGGCATGACATTATATATGCTTTGTGGACTATAACAAGGCATTTGACTCACTGAAACACACAGAAATCTGGAAATCTTTGAGAGAACAAGGAGTCGACAACAAGTACATCAGATTATTAAAAGCAATCTATAGCCACAACACAGCAAAAATACAACTGGAAACAACTGGTCCCGAATTCAAAATCAAAAAGGGCGTAAGACAAGGTGATCCGCTGTCTCCAAAATTATTCTCAGCTGTTCTTGAAAGCCTATTTAGAAAACTAAACTGGGAATCCAAAGGAATAAATATAAATGGCAAAATGTTAAACCATCTAAGATTTGCAGACGACCTTGTTATTTTTGCAGACAACCCAAAAGACTTGGAAATAATGCTACAAGAACTATCTGAAAAAAGTGTAATAGTGGGACTGACAATGAACACGGAAAAAACCAAGGCTATGACTAATAACAATGTGAGAGAACCCATAAACATTAACGGAAAAAATATTAGCTATGTAGAGGAATACACCTACCTTGGGCAAATAATATCTCCCACGGACTCAACACTAAAAGAAGTCGAAAAAAGAATTACAAATGCTTGGAAGTCTTTCTGGTCCCTTAAGCATATAATGAAAAACAAAGACCTTCCCATGGAGTGTAAGACAAAAACTTTTAATATGTGTGTGCTGCCATGTGTCACTTATGGATGCCAAACTTGGGCTCTGACACAAAAACTGATGAACTCACTTAAAGTTTGTCAACACAACATGGAAAGGAGTCTGGTTGGAGCAAAAAAGACAGATAAACTGAGACTGAGTTCCATTAGGAAGAAAACAAAGGTAAAAGATATCTCTGCCACTATAAAGGCGCTCAAATGGCAGTGGACGGGACACATGGCCAGAGACACAGGAAAGTGGCACAAGGATGTACTAGAATGGTACCCAAGGAATGGCGTAAGGAGGAGAGGACGTCCAAATCTTAGATGGGAGGACGATATACGGAGGACAGCGGGACCACAATGGTTAAGGAAAGCTCAACAAAGGAAAGAGTGGAAAAGTCTGGAGGAGGCCTATGCTAGAAGAGCAGACCAAGGGACTATAAATTTAAGTTAAATATAAAATAGGATAAATAAAAACATAAAAATAGCTAAAGCATGTAATACTAATTATAAGATCTTGGTTAATAAAGGCTTTGAAATGAAATGAAATGAAAAAAATATTATATGTGATAATATAATTATAATAGGTTTAAAATATTATTTATTATATTTTAGAGTTTATTTTTTGTGTCGGGGGGTTTTAAAAAATTTTAATTTTACTTTTATTTTATCCTTTTTAAAGTAGGTATAAATAATGGTTACCCTACCATATACATACTTCCAACATCATTGAAGTAACATGGGACCAAATTTCGAATCGATAGGACATGTGGACGATAGTCAGATCCCCTCATCAACTAATAAAGAAAAGATGATCTTCAAACGGCTAATCAGGTCATGGTTACCTTACCATGTCCTTTATATATCGTAGAAGTAACACGGTACCAAATTTCGAATCGATCGGACATAAGATAGTTAGTCAGATCCCCTCATCAACTAGAAAAGAGCTGATCATCTTCAAACGGCTGATCAGGTCATGGTTACCTTACCATGTTCTTTGAATATCGTTGAAGTAACACAGTACCAAATTTTGAATCGATCGGACATTGGAAAGTTAGTCAGATCCCCTCATCAACTAGAAAAGAGCTGATCATCTTCAAACGGCTGATCTTCCTACCACCAATTTTCTCATCAAACGAGGCTCCGAACACTCTCGATTAAGTCATTAATATTCCCTTTCAGTGCTCTTTCATTTGAGACCTTACTGGAGTATATTTGCACATTCGGTTTTTCTTCCCCGCTTTCACCCCCCACAACTTTTAAACGGCTCAACCGATTTTCACCAAACATGTCTAAGAACACTCGCATGTAAGTCACCTTTAATACAAAAGAAACTAAATTGAAATCGCTTCATCCGTTCGGGAGCTATGATGCCACAGACAGACAGACACACCCACAGACAGACAGCCTCTTTTTGCGTCGGGGGTTAAAAATATGACATCTCAACCTTGTCGTAAAACATTTACGATTTAAGAGAAAGGTACAATAATATGCAGATTAGAAAATAGTGAATTCAACTCATTTCTCACAAAGGAACTTGATGAAAACAGGAGATTTTTATTAAATGCTTTGTATGACGTCTGCTTAGTATGGCATGTTTGTTACATCCGTGTGATATCATTATAAACGGATTCCACTGTAATAAATACTATTAAGTATTCAACCATAACATAATATTATATTACACACTGGTAATATTTCTCTCAAAGGGTGTCACATAAGTACCTGTTTGAAGGCAAATCCATCACTCTTAAGAAAACAGCTTGTACTTGTAATTTGTAAAGTATGTACAGTACGACCATGAGCTCAATGTCTTTCGGCAATCGTTCTTTTTCATACATTGTGATTTCCATCCCAGAAAAGCGAAGATTGATGAGGGCCATTAGCAACATGGTTTAATGTAATTGTTGTTACATTTTATGTAATTACTTTTGAGACAACCTTAATGTTCTAAACGAGTTAGAATTGTCAAAAGGTAAGCAACACTTTGTAACAAATAATGGCTGTGCAACAACCCATTTTTTAAAAACGATACTGACGTACCAGACTTAAGAAGTTGCATTTGCCAATATCCAGTTAAAATAATCCACACTTTATCTTACTTTGTCACATTCCATCATACATGTTTCCGAAGTCTAAACAATATTTGAGAGAGGGTTTCTCTGGACACTATATACAGGTTGCGTAGGTCCAGACGTGGGGCTTCATGTGTTACATGACACATTATGAAACCCCGTGGAACCATTTTATGAGCGCACCACAATACACCTCTTGGGTGACAAAACGATTTACGCACTACAATACACCTAACAGGGGCAGAACACTTTACGCGCCACAATACACCTCATGGGGGGACAAAACACTTTACGCGCCACAATACACCTCTCGGGGGACAAAACACTTTACGCGCCACAATACACTTCTCGGGGGACAAAACACTTTACACGCCACAATACACCTCTCGGGGGACAAAACACTTTCTCAGGAGCGGAAGAAGCGCACGGCGCGCACAATGTACTGCCGGCATATGGGGCACTCGGCCAGCTGGCGCGAGCACGCCGTGCACGCCGCGATGTGCCCGCACTCCAGCAGCACGCACTCCAGCGGCGCTGCCATGCAGATCTTGCAGCACTCCTCCAGAGATAGGTTCTCGATCTCTGTGGAAGATGGCACGAACATTATCTATGTTCTATAATCTATTCTAATATTAAAAAGAGGAAAGTTTTTGTACTTTTGCATTGAATGGGCTCCAACAGTACTACTAGACTGATTTTGATGCAATTTTGCACTGATCATATATCTGTGCCTAATTGCATCAAAATCGGTGGTGGACTTTATGTGCTCTACTCTATAGTAGACCACATAAGTCAATATCTAGTTTATTATTACATAGGGTAACACACCCAATTGCTAGCACTGTGCCTAATTATCAGCACCCCGAACAAATAGTAGAATTATAAGCTTCTCACTAATTAATTTTTGTTTCCACTTACTTTAATGTTTCTGGAATCTACTGCCAGCGACACCATTCTTTAGACTATAAAGTATTTTCCTCTGTAATAATCGAGGTTATAATTGAACCACTTTTTTAAAGTGCTGATAATTGGTACTCTCACCCTATATAGCAACATCTTTGTGTGCAGTTCAGTGTTCACATGTGACAGTTCAAACTTCAAGTGAATAACATCAAAAGTTTGATTTCAATGGCTTGTGATACGATTAAACGTCTATAACAATATACAGTGTAAAGTTTATATCACGATACTATGAGAGTTTCAGCAAAGGTAGGTAAAGCAAGTCAAACCTATTTGAAGTTTGCAACATGCAGGCTCGGCGAGTCCAATTAAATATATTGAACTCACAAATATAGTTTATTAATTAACTCTTTAATTCACTTACTTACATTACAATATATAGGGAGCAGTGGCGACGGCTGGTTCTCTCTCATAGGGAAGCCCTAGCTTATATTTTTTATGAGGGTCTTCAAAAGGTAAGGCGTAAATGAAGCCGATGGGAATGGAGTCATAGCAACCCTACGCCACTGATATGGTAATACCCACACTATGCTTCCCCTGTATTAAAAAAAAATGTACTGACCGCTTCTGTACTTGTGGTGGTCGGCGTACAGCAGGCGCGCGCGCTGCAGCAGGTCGGCTCGCTCGACGGCCACGCGGTTGTGCACCAGCAGCTCCTTCAGCTGGCGCACGCTGAGCGCGTCCAGCTCGTCCGGGGATCGCATCTGTTCCAGGTTCGTGTGTGGGGTACCTGAAGAGGGAATATATAAGGTAAATAGTAAGGAAATAAAATGACTGTACCAGTGGCAAAGGCTAGTTCTCCTTTATAGGGAAGCCCTAACCTGTATAAGAGGTAGGGATTTGGATGAAGGTCTTCAAAAGGTACCTAAGTAATAAGTGAAGCCAATAGGAATGGAGTTATAGGAACCCCACACCACTGGTACAAAGGCACAGAAATCCGTATATCACGCAGGAACCGAACATTTTACCGCCAATAAAAGTTGCTTAAGTCCTTCCCCAAGGTCTACTCTAGCCTTATCCAAAATTTTATTAAAATCCGATAATTAGTACAGACAAAGTTATTTTCGTATATTTTATAATATTATCAGTAAGGGTAGGAAAATTCAGATAGATATTCATAGCACCCGCACTGAAATAGTGGCACTATAATTAGGGTCGATTCGCACTGAAATGGTAGCGGCCGGCAGCGGCGCGACGATCACTTTCAATGTGAAATAATTTTAAACTTTAAGCGACGCTGGAGCCCACGGGATATTTTTGAACTTTTTAAACGATACTAAGTCTTATAAGTATGCAGATAAAGTTGAAAATTATTTCACGGCGACGCGAACACGCTGCGGCCAGCCTCGCCTGCTGCCGGCCGCAGCAATTTCGGTATGAATCGGCCCTTACGCTACGTATGTATTCAGTCACATGGCATTCATTGATGCCTCACCGGCAGTTTGAGGCGGATCATAGCTGAGATCGCCTTGCGAAGCGGAGCGAGCGCGGGCCGGCGGCGCAGGCGGTGCGAGGTCGCTCTGCAGGCTGCCGTTGGACGACGCGGCGGGCGGGGAGCGGGGCGAGGCGGGCGAGAGGGGCGACTCCGGCGAGTGGGGCGACGTCTCCGCCCCAATTGACCGCAGCTCCAGCTCCGACGTCGCGCGCCGCGGAGGTGAGCTCGCCGCCGCCAGTAAAGCCTCCGAGTCTGTAATAATTTACAAAAAGTTTTTAATTGCAAAAAACTCAGCAACACACTAATACATACACCAGAAAATATTTGATAATAAAATCTTATTTATAAAATTCTTGTTTCGCAGTGTTGGTTAGAGAACTCCTCCCAAACGGCTTGACCGATTTATATGCAATTTTGCAGGTGTATTTGGTAGGTATGTGATTGTTGCTATTTTTCATACCCCTAAGTGATAAGGGTGGCCCGCCCCATAATTTTAATTACATAAGTATGCATTATAAATACATACTTATAACCACTTAATTTTTTCCCTTCTAACACCAACAATATTAGTTATTACTACTGTAATAATCTTTCAACAATCAAGGGTTGATAACCCTTTTACAAATCAACAAAAGTTAAGTATTAATTTTTTCCAGTTCATAGTCTAGAGTAGATGTTCCCAAACTTATTCCGTCTAACGCCGACTTTGAAAATCAGTTTTTTTTTCACCTTTAAAACCTAAATAGCATATTAGTCTCGCCTGGAGAGTATCTTTTAACTATTCAAAACTAACCAATAATAATCAACGTTGAGCAATGACAATACTACTCACATCAGCGTCCCCCAATTTTTTCTAGGCCCCTTACCCTCTAGTCGTCCAGCGCCCACAAGGGGGCGTTATCAACCACTTTGGGAAAGACTGGTCTAGAGTTTGTCGGGTCAGCTATAATAGGGTATTTTCCAAGTTTTTGAAAAGTATGTCAAATTGTTCCTAATACCAAAATACATTAGCAGTTTGAACCATTCTTTATGAATTTCTTTCTTTTCCTTGCAAATTAGCCTAAAAGTTTAAATTAATATTATAGGCGCGAAAACGCTACAACGAGTTGTCATGACGTCACATTCTTGTAACATTGTAACTGTCAAGTGTCAAATTACACTGAAAATGCCAAATCCCAGAATACCTACTATTTACGTATTTAAATAAATGTTTTAAGCCTATTAAAAATGCCTTATAAATGGTGCGTAGTGCCAAAATGCACTAATACGTCTATTAAAACACCGGGGAATATCTTTGTGATCATACCAAAGAACACTGAAATGCGGAAAAAGTGGCTATCACACGCTGACGCATGACGTTAATGATTCGATGCTGGCTATTCTTTATGGAAATCGGGAAGACATTAATAAAAGAAGAAGAAGTACAAGAATATGACGTCACATTCCAATTTCGTGCGTTTTTAGTCACGTGGTCAAACGTGAAAAATTCATAATTTTATTTTTGATATTTTATAAAAATCATACATATTTTTACCCGACTACGGCGAAGCCAAAAGGAAGGGTAATGATTTTGGCAGTCTATGTATGTATGTATGTTTGTTTGTTCCCTCGTAGCGTCTAAACTACTGGTCCGATTTTAATAAATGAGGTGTCAATAGATTTGTAATTATGCCGCGGGTAACATAGGCTATATAATTTTTGTTTAAATTTTGTATTTTGAAAATTTAACCTCAAATTCTAAAATCTAAAAAAATTAAACCGAGATAATCATCACGTGTTTGGTATCAAAAGAAAGGTCTTGACAAGCACATCACAAATACATATTTATGGCGTACTTGCACAAATATCTCAGAATGCACGTTGAAAATGCGGTCGTACCTACAATCCCAGTTGTCCAATTTTCGAACATTACGTAATATAAGACTATTTAAATATATAATTTTTATAATAATAATTTATTTGCAAGAATGTTTAGTCGACAGATGGTATCAATTACAGGTCGTTCAAGGGTCAATAAATCCAACTAATTAAATAGTATGCAAAATATAAAATAGTTCAAATTGCACAAAATTAATTAATTAATACAGTTAATAATTATTTTGAGTATGAATGAGAATAATATAACAAAATTCATTTCAATTTAGTAAATTTACTTTAAAGGGGTCGTCCATTAATCACGTGATGCCTTAAGAGGGAGGGGGGGGTCCGAAAAAAAAATCACCAAGTATCACCAAAGGGAGGAGGGTATAAGGAGACATTACGTGTACATATTAATTTTCGAATCTAGTCTATGCATACCGAAATTATTATCGGCTGTAGATTCGTAGTGTCGTTTAAATACTTACATGACAAATGACTCGTATAGTTTTTAATTGCTTAAATTATTCGATTAAATTGTTTTAGTTAAAGTTTTTCTTCAAACATGACCTGCTTACTATGTAAAAAAAATACACGTGATCTTAGGTGGGGGAGGGGGGGGGGTAGTATAAAACCTCACCACGTATCACCAGGGGGAGGGGAGGGGTCTAAAAAGTTGTTAAACACATCACGTGATTAATGGACGGTCCTAAAAAGCGATGTTCAAGAAATGTATGAGGCCTGGGCCAGCCCTACGTACAGTATATGTAAATATAGCTACATAATATAGTAACCGTTTCGTATTCTTTATTTTGTTTAATTTCACTTCGTTTCCATGTACATTTAAATTAACTTCGTCAAGGAGAGCAACACAAAGTAAAATAAAACATGGCGGATCAGATCAAAATTAACTAAATAATGTCATTTTGTGAATGACATGACTTTTGACAAAGAAAGACGTATGGCATTCAAGACGTCGTCTCTTCGTAAAACTGTCTACTACGTCAAAAGTCAAGTCAAAACAACTGCCATGGCCGCCCTAAAAATAGTGTTCTCGCAATAAAAAACTCTTCAAATAATCATTTTTGTACGCTTGTACCCTTCTTCAAATTAATTTTTTCGTATTTTTATGATATTCCCATATTTTTTTCCTATTTACCTATGTAGTGTACATAGAACTGGCCCAAAATCAAACATGTCTTTTAAAATAATAACTTACATTAAAAATAAATTATTATCTCACTGTTGCAAATAATCCTTTAAATCATAAAAACGTTTCTCTAATAGCCACTTATTAATATTTTTCTTGAAAATTGCTAGTTATGTTGTTATTTTTAAATTCATTTGGCAACTTATTGTAGACTTTTATAGCCATATAATAAGGACTTTTCATGTAAGTTACATTGAGGTATGTATAGATTATCAGGATAACGCCTCGGCGGAGAAATGGGGAAATCTATACAGATAGATCGAGATCTATCTGTATAGATTTCCCCATTTCTCTTAAAATAACTAGATTGTCTTTTTACGAAGATACAAATATCCCTAATATACATGCAAGATAATGGTAGAATGCCTTATTTAAGGAACAGTGGCCTACAGCTTTCAAATGGCCCTACCTGACAAATCGCCCTAATGCATTTTTTTTTTTAATTCTAAATGCTCTTATCACTTCAACCGTACCCCAAAGTAGTAGACCATATTATGACAGGACGGAGGATACATATCCATGATATGCACTCAAAGCAGCATTTAACGATATCGTTTTGGCTAAACGTCTGAGAGCATAAGTAAACCTATCTAATTTCGTGCATATCAAAACAATGTGTGCTTTCCAATTACAGTTATATTATACATATTAGTTTACTTTCATAAAATATATTTTATTTTATAAATATTATATTATTATTATCGTTCTTAAAAACTGGCTCGCTTCGCGTATTGCGATTCAAATGAGAACAGGATCGAGTCGGCGCCATATTGTTTCGAATTTAGACTGTTATGATAGTTAAATTTATGTTTAGATATAATATATAGTTACTATTTAACGTTGTTATTTAAATTCGATGCAAGACTAATAATACGAGTATTTATATGCACATTAGTTTTTCTGAAAATCGCACTTTTCAAGTGATATCTGACAGAAAAAGATCATTGACAAAAAGGTCAATCCTATTCTCATTTGAAACGCGTTATACTTATTCATATTATTCCAAAAACATGTTCAATTGAGAAACGGAAAAATACGAAATAAAAAAATAATTTAAAAACTATAACCCGACTACGTAAGAGAAAGGGGGTCTAAAAATGCCAAAACAAGAAAATAATTTAGATAGAAATGCATAGGTACAAAAATGGTCAAGCTAGAGCCGTGGTCGCACCCACTTTATAAGGTTCGGTACAGTCAATGTCAAATCGCACCCGTCTGTCTGAAACTTCTTTAGGCCTTAGCGTCTTGGTGTAAACTGCAGTTTAGATGCCAATTGCCATTAGTGGGTGCGACCACGGCTCTAGCTTGACCATTTTTGTACCTATGCATTTCTATCTAAATTATTTTCTTGTTTTGGCATTTTTAGACCCCCTTTCTCTTACGTAGTCGGGTTATAGTTTTTAACTTAATTTTTTATTGTGTAAAAAGTTGGTTAATTTGGTTTAAATTAATGTTTAGCGATAAAATATCAACAATCTGATGTATATTTTCATCATAGGATAATACCCTATTGCCAATTGAGGGGCGCCATATCGAGTTTTTGCCCCGGTTCGTAAAAGTCGTAGATCCGCCACTGGGTTCCATTCTACTAAAACGCGTTTCAAATGAGAATAGGAACGTCAATGACCTTTTTCTGTCAAATATCACTTGAAAATTGCGATTTTCAGAAAAACTTATGTGCATATAAATATTAATAGTCTTGCATCGACTTTAAATAAAAACGTTAAATAGTAATCAATTATCTTAACATAAATTTAACCATCATAACAGTCTAAATTCTAAACAATATGGCGCCGACTCGATCCTATTCTCATTTAAATCGCACTATAGTATCTTTTACATTGGATAATTCTCCATATCCATTGTGCGTGTACTGACCTGTAGGCAGCGGATCAGCGGGGCGGGTGACGAACTCCCATCCGGCGTCGTCCTCGTCCTCTATCTCGTAGCAGTCGTGAGTGTCGACGCGCGGGGAGCCCGCGCTGGCGCTGCTCGGAGTCTCCGGCATTGGCAGCGGCACCTCGATGTCCGGCTCTCCGCCTACAAATGTTGTGATTAGAGGCATTAGAGCCAATAATAGTAATTAACATGTTTATGAGATTTTAGCAAGAATGCCGTTGAACATTATATTACGAGAATTCAATTAATTTATATGATTATTTTAAGCAGTATTTCCGCCAAATAATACCCACAATCTGCAAGCAAATGTGTGAGTGCACGCATAAGCATGCGTAACGCACCTCCCTCCTCCCACACTGCAGAAATGGTCATCGTGATAAATCACATTTTGCTAAACATCTTTTAGATAGTGGTCATAGTGTACCCGATGGCCATTCCTATAAGGTATTACATAAATGTGACAAAGGCTTTCGACTGAGCGTGTTGGAACAATTAGAAATAATTAAAGAAAAGAACAACAATAGACTGGCATTGTTGAATGACCAAACTTGCTTGACTACGTCACCGCTCATTAATATGTTTGGTGGGGGTACTAGTAGCCAGTAGTCTATATAAGGCGGCGGTTTGCTTGGCAGCATTGCGCCCTCTGGTGCAATGATGCGCCCCCCAGGCGCAATGATGCGCCCCCCAGGCGCAATGATGCGCCCCCCAGGCGCAATGATGCGCCCCCCAGGCGCAATGATGCGCCCCCCAGGCGCCAAGATGATGATGCACCACCGCTGGATCGCAGCCCCCACCTTTCCCTGCACCATAAAAAAAATTAAAAAAAAAAAAAAAAAAAAGACAATATATATGTCGGAGCGTGTTAAAGCTAAGATTGTCTTTGATTGGAGACGTCAAGTAGTTTTACTATTTGGACTTGTTCGATGCCAGTAATGACAGATGTGATAGAAAAATAAGGGTTGTCATGGAGACTGGGGTATTATTTGCCTGAATTTGGGAATGACTGGATTATAAAAAGCTCAGGAATCAGGATAATACGGAAGTCGTGAAATACGTGGCATCGAACTTGTCACGTTTCTGATCGTTCAGCATTTGGGCTATTCGATAATATTGTAATAAATATCTAAACTTGGAATATTTCAACCGTTCGCCATCTTATCCTGATGGAGTCTTTGACATCAGAACTGGTATGAACATCACGACCCACATAGAAAGACCCTTCGGAGCATAATGTGCAAAGGGCAGAATGAGCATGACACGCAGGATGAGCAAATTGCTTAAATCGCAAATGAACAAATGCGTAGAGCCCAAAACGTGGAGAAAACTAAAAGTTGTCCGACGAAAGTAATACCTAGATTAATAGATCGAAACCGATCAGAATGACACTAGGTTCAGAAGAGTGTATTACATGCATTTAGCATGGGTGAATCTTCATGGTGTAAAAGCAAGATGAAATAATCAGACTGCATTCACATTCCAATTACAAAGGATATTGGGTACACTTAATCCGTAGCGGAGACTTAGAACACAAGATTCTTGAGTTGAAGTTGAATTGTATTGATCGCTAAAAATATAATAATAACAAACATAAGAGATGGAAAGCCAAAACTAGAGAATATAAGATCCTGTGGTCAACACACTGCTCGCAAATGCTTTGTTTGTGGTTGATAGGGACACAAGTCAATTGATTGTCCTGCATGAGGAAAAGTTTTGTTAAAGACGTTTAGCTGCATCAGAACATCAAAGCTAGTTTAATAGCAATTCTGAGATATGTCATGTATTGTTTATTTTTATTTTACAGCGGGAGACAAGGACACTATGTATTGACATACTTGGAGGGAATTGACGATAAATTACGTGGCAGATGCAGTTTTGCTCTCTTAACTTGGTAAATGATAATATATTGGGCATAAAGATTCCAACTTGGACACTCAATAACTGTGGTGAGCGTATTCCTTCCATTACGATATTTTTTTCGAAATATTGGTAGAATTGATCTAGTATTGTTTATGAAGTCTCTTTCATTTGATACACATAGCGAAATTACCTAGCTAATAAAGATCATATAAGATGTTCCTTCTCTTGATGCTAATGGCTTCATGGTCTAAGCGAGTTAGCACATCTCAAACTAAGATTTAGGTTAGATACTAGTTTGTGTATCGAAAGACTGCATATGTGTGGACCTACCTACTTATATAGCGACGCGTAGCCTGCTGAAGTCTGAGACGATGTGCATGAGTGTAATAATTTAGTTCTTACAGTGTACTGCTATTTTGCAGATGATGCTATAAGAATGTATGACATAGTTGTTAAATTTTGCAAATTTAAGTAATCTTTGTTATGATATAGAAGGAGCGTGATCTTGCGCGTTTTCACGAATGACATTTTTATTTGAGTACATAATAACTCATAATTGATTTCATGAGACCAAAATAAAAAGAATATTTAAAACGAACATAAAATTATAGTACTTCGCAACCTTTGGATCAAATTGAAAATACAGTTTTGTCCGTTTGTCAAAATCTAACTTTGCAATAAGAATTCGCATGATACTTTAAGATAGTAGTTGAAAATTCATGTGTCAGGCGCTAGATTATTATCTAACCAAGTGAAATTGTTTATTAATTTGGAATGATACGTATGTACTTTGGGATGATTTTATTTTGACAGATAATTATTGATTGCATAAATTATTTTCTCTCTTGGTTTTAGTATTAGGTACAAGGGGGCAGTTCGGTGCAACGAGAATGGCGACATTTCAATATATCGCTCTGTCCTACAGGGTTAACGTTACATAAAAGCTACTTAAAACCACAACAGATGACACTATGTCGCTTCTGCCTTGCGCCATCGAAAACGCTAGACTTATGTACATGAGGCTCACGAATGATTAATATATTGTACCATAAAGACTAGCCAAATGGCAGTCACCAGTCCGATTAAGTTAAAACAACTTAAATGACATTAACGTAGCCCCATTTGAAAAAAAAAAGAAACAGAAAAAAAAATGAATATATTGTTCTGCAGTATTAATGAATAGTTTATGGAGATGGTTAATCGGTTTTGTTGGAATATCAAAATGTATTCGAAAGAGGAATTTAACGATATCTTAAACTATGATTACGTATCTTAAATTTGTCGCCATATTGATATAATCAATTAAGTAGTCCTCCTTTGTTGGAAGGCGGTTAAAATTTTGAAGAGGCAGCTCACTAGAAGCGCTTATCTGGTCCCAATTTTTTTGTATGAGGTCGACATTCTTCTCCGTAATAAGCGTTCTGTGATTAGGTAGCGTAGTAGACTGATGCAACTTCCAGTTGATGAGAGATCCGAGCCCCAGCGTTGGGAATGTTAGTGATCAGAGCCGAGCCATTGAAAAAATGTTTAACTTAGAACAAAGAAATAACAACTTATTTCGATACGATACGAATGACTAAATTTTTTTTTACTATTATAAATCGAAATGACGAATCATCTATCTTCTGAATATAGGTTACTGTTTTAAGAAAAAGCAGGCATAATGAAAAGTCAATATCCGATTTTGCTAATAATAATTGTTTTCCTAAGGTCTATGGAGTATTTGGTATAACGGCCCCCAAACCTTCAGAAAAATGAACTACTTGAACCTGACTGGAAATGTCAACCTATGGCAACGTCATCATATAGACACAACATACATACTCTAGTTTGCGAAAACGGACATCAAAGCAAATCACCAATCTTTGTCCTGATCTTACTTTTTTTTTTGATATTTGTGAGCTATTTGATCTTATAAATATTGTCAATTAATTATTGATCGGTAAGGTTTTAAGTAGAAAGTAATGGCAAAGTTTCAGAAGCCTGAATTTTACTTGCGCATATTAAAACCGTGGACTTAAAATTGCAGTTACTTCCAATGAAGTTAAAGGATATCGACCAGAAAGTAACAGATGTAGAAGTAAGCTTATGAAATGTCAGGAGGAGGTTTATCACTACTGGTATATTCAGTCATCTCTGTGTCAACTATCAGTTATTCTGAACCCCAATTCTCGTAGTTGATTTACACTTTTAGTTTGCTTTTGTTGAGTTGTGGATGACTAGTCTTGACGTCATGAACTGATTTTTGGAGTTGTGCCCAATCAAAACGGGTTTGACGTTGGTTAGACGTTTGTGGGAGTGCCATTTTTGCAGTTTTAATATATTATCAGGACTGGATCGTAACTGTACTGTTACGGAATTTGATTAGTAGAATCGACCTTTTGGTTTACTTTGTGGGCTTCGAATGTATATTGTTACACATGCTAAAATCAAATTGCCTAGAATATTGTGGTACTTAGGTAAAACCAAAAATACTTAAAAATTGTGCGACAGGAGACCTAAGATTATCTTAACGACTAGCAACGCATTTATGAGTCTTTTGGTATGGTAATAAAAGCGACGGCTATGGTTATTTTCCATCAACAATCCGATTGCTCATCTGTAAACGTGAAAATGAACCTCGAGTTGAATACCCTTGTCGTTCGTTATAAACGCACCAAAGTTGCTTACGACCAAACGATTATTAAATTTATGAGAAAGAAACGTATAATTTCCATCAGAAACTTTGAAAATTCAAAAGTTTTATATTGATATCAATCTTTAGCGTAATCGTCCTAATATGTGTTATGTTAACTTAGTGTAACAAGTTACAACTGCTTACATTCGGCGGGAGTATTGTGAAACACCTGACCCTTCATCATTAATTGTAGTGAGTATAGCTAGAAAAAAATTCGAAATACTTTTGACATTGTAACTTTCTTTTCGTTCGCTCCAGTGCAAGCTCCGATTTCATGAAAAACTAAGATTCCCTTATATCTCGGAGAGTTGTGAAGGATATGATATTCAAAAAAAGCTCAAAGGACGCGTATTCACAAAAAAAAAAAAAAAAAAAAACGAAAAAAGTTATGGCTGAAACAGTGAAATAAAAATTAAATTTTATTCAGATTCTTTTTTATATTTTTTGGAGCGCGATAATTTGGAAACGGAGAATTATTTCAAAATTTGCGAAAAATTCCTCTGGACAATTTAGTCAGCTACAATTTGAGCCTAAAACAAAGACGATCGGGTTGCCCGGTCTAACATTTTTGCGACAGTATATTTTTTTTTTTTTCGAATTATGTGGAATAATTTTTAAAGTAGTCGATAGTCATGTGAGGCACTAAATCTTTATTTATTTCTTGTAAATGTGCTACCGGTTCGGTCAATGTTTTTTTTTGCTCGCCCGTCTCTGCTTCTGGATGTATTTATTAAAAAAGTTAAATGCAAAAATATTTTGTTAAAAGTTCGTGACGTGTATGCAATACGACTGCTCTGTTTAGCACTAAAGTAAAATGATATTAGCTTTTGGTTTAATAGTAGGTTTAGTTATTTCACCAAGATGTTCGGCGCGCTCTATCCGGTAATAATCTAAGCGGTCCAAAAGACATTAAGATTTTGAAGTACATTGTAAACTGTTTGTTAAAAGATGTAAACTGTGAATATTTTTGTTTGCACCTGTTAATTGCAACTGTAGATTGCGAATGCGAATTGCGACTGTGGATTGCGAGCGAGGATTGTGATTGGGTGCCGGACGGAGGCAGCCCATTACTTGACGAGAGTAGGCACCGGAGAGAGGTGGCCTTGTGACTGGGTGCCGGAGGGAGGCAACCCAGTGGTTTTTTGTAGTGAGGTGCACCGGAGGGAGGTGGCCTTGCATTGTACATGATGGGAATATAACAGCATCGTTTTTCGATATTGAGATTGGTACATGTAAAGTGTGAAGTGTGTGGTAAAGCATGTCATGATTTATTTGGTAGCAAGATTATGGTTGATATTGTGTTGTATCTGTATACTTCATGTGTGTTTAATCTGAGAGTATAAAATGTAAATTAAAACTTAACTCTAAGAACACTAGATAGAGGTTAGATGAAGGATGTTAATTAGAGTGTAATTGACACAGGAGGGAGGTATTGATGTGTTAGAATATGATAAAATTAAATGTTATGTCCATGGATTAAAGCAGTTCTTATTAATTTTCCGAGGTCAGGTTGACCGAGTGAGAACCTTTTACTGTGCTGTCAAATGTTTTTTTCAGAAACTTGAAACGAAGACGTGAGACGCTTCACACCGGGACGTGTGCATGGACAGAATAGCCGTGTCGGAGCGTTGATGCACATAAATATTCTTCACACAAGGATCTCAGAGTCACCAGGGTGATCTTGTCGGAGTGTCAACGGATTTGTTTCGCACAGGGACGTGCGAATTGTCAGAATGGCCGTGTCGGAGCGTGTTAAAGCTAAGATTGTCTTTGATTGGAGACGTCAAGTAGTTTTACTATTTGGACTTGTTCGATGCCAGTAATGACAGATGTGATAGAAAAATAAGGGTTGTCATGGAGACTGGGGTATTATTTGCCTGAATTTGGGAATGACTGGATTATAAAAAGCTCAGGAATCAGGATAATACGGAAGTCGTGAAATACGTGGCATCGAACTTGTCACGTTTCTGATCGTTCAGCATTTGGGCTATTCGATAATATTGTAATAAATATCTAAACTTGGAATATTTCAACCGTTCGCCATCTTATCCTGATGGAGTCTTTGACATATATATACACAAAAACAAAAAGAAAAAAAAATAATTATATATAAAAAATGCTGCCGGTGCAAATTTTTCTTGTACTGCCCGGGGCCTGTCGGAGTGGCAGCCCTCTTGCCACACCGTCGCCACGTGACGTACCTTCCCCCCCGCTATCAAAAAGCTGGGGCCCGGAAGCACTCATCCCACCCTTTTCCCCAGGTCGTCGAGTCCACGATCCGGTAAACGCGGCGCGTGAGGGAGTGGACCCAAACACGTTTCTCGGCCCCCTGGGTCGGGACCCCCATGCGCCGTTTGGAGCCGATCGCCGGTCCTGGTCGCGCCTGGTAGGCGAAATTAACTCTCCTTTTCGCTCGCCATGGGTTTCCCCCCGCGTTCTGCCGCGGGGGGTCTTCCCCAAAAAATTTTGACATTTTGCGCCCAGTACTAGTACTGGACGCGTCACCCATCATGTTTTCCCCACGTAGAGGGGCAAAGCCCCTGATCGTGGTTCCCCGCCAAAGGCCCCTTTCAAGGGCCCGGCGTGTGAATACGTAAGGGCAGCATTATTAACGAACTTTGTTCGCAGGTCCACTTCCTGAGGATGCTCCGGGTTCGGGGCGAAACGCGCGTCGAGTTTTGCAACCAGGGCCCCGATTCTCGTGCTTCGAATATCGGTTCGATTGTCAGTCTGTTCTGCTCGCGCACGTATGATTTGCCGCCTGTGTGAATGAGTCAGCGCGAGAATCGAATCGAAATTCGAGTTACGAGAATTGGGGCCCTGCATGGTGGTGTGGGGCTTTGCACGATCTTGCTGACATTGTTGCTTGTGTGGTGGTGGTGTTTGCACGATCTTGCATCTGAGTGCACGCATAAGCAGTGTGGGAGGAGGGAGGTGCGTTACGCATGCTCATGCGTGCACTCACACATTTGCTTGCAGATTGTGGGTATTATTTGGCGGAAAAACTGCTTAAAATAATCATATTAATTAATTGTATGCTATGGATTTCCGCAAAGTAACGCCTGATTCCATTAATTATTACGAGAATTGTTCTTTAGAGAAATTGATGAGGAAATAAAACATATTGCTATGTTTCTTGGTATATGGTGAAAGATAATTTGTATTCCACCAAAAACATTTTCATGTAAAGTGATGCCAAGACGATACCATATAACTCGCACTGTCAAAAAGCTATTAGATCTCATTTGAAACCAAGCTTCTGACTCTACCAAACTTTTAACTCTACACGCCTTAACTCTACAAGCCTAACTCCACAAACTCCTACACCTTAGTCAAAATATGTGGCCTTAGGCCTGGCCATTTCGATACATAGGCGTAAGGTGAAAAATTTACGGACTGTTTTACTGTTATATTATTCTTGTACGAACGAAATGGCCAAGCCACATAATTTGACTAAAGTGTAGAGTTTGTCGAGTTAGGCTTGTAGAGTTAAGGCGTGTAGAGTTAGAAGTTTGGTAGAGTCAGAAGCTTGGTTTCAAATGAGATCTAATAGCTTTTTGACAGTGCGAGTTATATGGTATCGTCTTAGCATCACTTTACATGAAAATGTTTTTGGTGGGATTTCACTTATTTTTGAAAGACAATTTCTAGACCTCTAGAGTAAACATTTACATAGGTAAGTCTCTTACAAGTTTTCATTCCCTAGTTTAAGGGGTTGGAGGATAAAAGTTTCAAGTTTGTCAATTTTTATGTTGGTTATGTGCTAAAACTAGCTTACATACCAAATTTCAGCTTTCTATGACATCCGGAAGTACCCTATAATTTTGTTGATCATCAGTGAGCCAGTGACGAAATCAGGGGTTTTTAGATAGTGTGCGTGTGGTTTGAGGGACCTATCTGAATATCCCCAAAATAAGTATAGCAAGTTTTAGTAGAAGTCTAAAAAAAATTGTAGAACAAATCTGGGAATTTGTAAAAAGATAGTTTAAAAGATATAGCCCTCAGAGTGTGGTCCCTCAGTTCACACACCGCTGTTTTCCAGATCTCGAAAAGTATGTGGAAAATTATGGTTTTTTCAACACAGAATTTTAGTAGAACTTTTGTAAAAGTTTTTACAAATTTATCAGATACATAGCATTAGAAATAAAAAAGCTACAACCACCGAAGTGTGGTCCCTCAGTTCACACAAAAATGACATACTCATTTCGTGATATATTACTGACTTTTTTAATTATTTTTCTACGTAGAGTTTTAGTAGAAAATTTGTAGAATTTGTAGACAAAATTTCAGCAAAATCTATCGGCGCATTCGGAAGATATATACCATTATGTTGGGTCCCTCAGTTCACACACTTGTGTATAAGAAAAACTCAAATAACTAATAAACGAGAAAACTAACAGAAAGTCTACTATACTTAAATTTTAGTAGAAGTTTTTTTCTCTTGGATTAGCACATAAAATATTTAATTTCTTGCTTCCTAGCTGAGATAATGTTAATTTTTTGATTGTATGAAAATGCAGAGTAGGTTACCACACAAGAGGCAAAATGAGGACAAGTCCTAATATTATTGTGTATGTTATACCTTATTAAATTTACGTTTTGCTCGCCGTTTCGCACCTTTTCACTATTTTAGGGGTTCATAGTACTACAAACAATCCATATTATATAATACTTACCAATTATTAACTATGTACCTATTTGTGGTTTTGCTCTGCCCGCCCTTTTCTCTGTCCGTTCTTTCTTACTCCTTATATATAATTACATATGTATTATATGAATACAAAACTGGCCAAGTGCAAGTCAGACTCGCGCACAAACGGTTCCGTACAAAACGGCAAAAAAAATCACGTTTGTTGTATCGGATCCCTCGTTAAATATTTATTTTATTTTGTTTTTAGTATTTGTTGTTATAGCGGCAACAGAAATACATAATTTGTGAAAATTTCAATTGTCTAGCTATCGCGGTTCCTGAGATACAGCCTGATGACAGACAGACGGACGGACAGACAGCGAAGTCTTAATAATATTTTGGGTCCCTTTGGGTACGGAACCCTCATTGATGAAATTTCATATTTTTATTATACCTACCTATTTTCTATAAAAAAAAAATATAGAAATCTTAGGTCTTCAAATTAACGTCAAGCTTTTATGAAAAGGAAAAAGTTAATTTATGGGATGTACGGTGTACATAATGTTATTCTTAAGTGTGTGTGCTTTTTTTGTGTGCATTTTTTTTTGTAGGTACACCAACACACGATAGCATTCCACTTTTAAAATACAGTTCACGAGTGGTCTTAGTATTTTTTACCACTTCGTAGATGTCCAACAACGAAAGCGTGACGCAACGAATGTATATTCAAGCGCGACAAATATAATATTATGTATATATCAAGCGGTCGCTCATATCGTGTCGAGGCGAAACTCGAAAGGGTCCAATTTTTAACCATTTGCATTGGGTAAACCTAAAAACATTTTCAGTATTGTATCAGAAGTATATTGCTGTAAGTAGAGACGAGAGTTATTCGCCGAAGTAGTTTTTTCTCTAATAACACTATTCCACGTGGGGGAAGCCGCGAGCAAAAGCTAATTTAACAAAAATATTATGTGCAGTCATAATATTACATTGAGTATGTATAATCTTTGGTGCTGGGGGCGAGACGACGACGAGACGAGGACGAGGGCTCCGATACAACAAACTTGATTTTTTTGCCGTTTTGTACGGAACCGTTTGTGCGCGAGCCTGACTCGCACTTGGCCAGTTTTTTATTTATGTACACCGTACATCCCACAAATTAACTTTTTCCTTTTCATAAAAGCTTGACAATTTGAAGACCTAAGATTTCTATATTTTTTTTATAGAAAATAGGTAGGTATAATAAAAATATGAAATTTCATCAATGAGGGTTCCGTACCCAAAGGGACCCAAAATATTATTAAGACTTCGCTGTCTGTCCGTCCGTCTGTCTGTCACCAGGCTGTATCTCAGGAACCGCGATAGCTAGACAACTGAAATTTTCACAAATTATGTATTTCTGTTGCCGCTATAACAACAAATACTAAAAACAAAATAAAATAAATATTTAACGAGGGATCCGATACAACAAACGTGATTTTTTTTGCCGTTTTGTACGGAACCGTTTGTGCGCGAGCCTGACTTGCACTTGGCCAGTTTTTATTCATATAATACATATGTAATTACATATAAGGAGTTAGAAAGAACGGACAGAGAAAAGGGCGGGCAGAGCAAAACCACAAATAGGTACATAGTTAATAATTGGTAAGTATTATATATGGATTGTTTGTAGTACTATGAACCCCTAAAATAGTGAAAAGGTGCGAAACCGCGAGCAAAACGTAAATTTAATAAGGTATAACATACACAATAATATTAGGACTTGTCCTCATTTTGCCTCTTGTGTGGTAACCTACTCTGCATTTTCATACAATCAAAAAATTAACATTATCTCAGCTAGGAAGCAAGAAATTAAATATTTTATGTGCTAATCCAAGAGAAAAAAACTTCTACTAAAATTTAAGTATAGTAGACTTTCTGTTAGTTTTCTCGTTTATTAGTTATTTGAGTTTTTCTTATACACAAGTGTGTGAACTGAGGGACCCAACATAATGGTATATATCTTCCGAATGCGCCGATAGATTTTGCTGAAATTTTGTCTACAAATTCTACAAATTTTCTACTAAAACTCTACGTAGAAAAATAATTAAAAAAGTCAGTAATATATCACGAAATGAGTATGTCATTTTTGTGTGAACTGAGGGACCACACTTCGGTGGTTGTAGCTTTTTTATTTCTAATGCTATGTATCTGATAAATTTGTAAAAACTTTTACAAAAGTTCTACTAAAATTCTGTAGTGAAAAAAATCATAATTTTCCACATACTTTTCGAGATCTGGAAAATAGCGGTGTGTGAACTGAGGGACCACACTCTGAGGGCTATATCTTTTAAACTATCTTTTTACAAATTCCCAGATTTGTTCTACAATTTTTTTTAGACTTCTACTAAAACTTGCTATACTTATTTTGGGGATATTCAGGTAGGTCCCTCAAACCACACGCTCACTTTAGATATCAATAAAATCTAAATTATTAGACTGATATTATCAAAACTTTACATGTTTCATTAGTCCGCTACTGGGAACATATGCTGAAAATTTTGTGTATCTGGTATAATCCAAACCCAAGTTATGAGGGTTCAAAATATCGACGAAACGCTTCGAGAAAAGGCAGTCTGGTAGTGCCCTTGCGCTTCGCTTAGCTCGTCTTGGCGGGGCACTACCGTGCTCCCAGATTATCTGTCATATAATAACTATTTTCAACAAACATAGTTTTGAGGAAAACCAAGCATACAATTAAATTAATATTATATGCAGCAATATCCCACGAAAAAATACCCACAACCTGCTCGCGAATGTGTGAGTGTTTAAAATATGTGTGCATGTGTGTTTTTGTGTGCGCATCAGTGTGAGCAGGGAGGGAGGTGCTTACACACATTTGCTTGCAGATTGTGGGTATTTTTTATATTGATTGTAGATACAATATTATTTTATTTGTGTACTGTTGACCTTCCTATTATGAAAGAAGACTATTAGATACATTTCATACCTGGCCGTGTAGTAAATCTATTGTCTGGAATCGTAGTTCTATTTGGAGGTGCTTGCTGTGGTGACCTAGCTTGTGGTCTGTTGACATGTTCGTGCATGGAGTTGAAGCAACTACCTGCAAATTAATGAATCTTTCGAATGCTGATTTACGAATCCATACTAATATTATAAATGGGAAAGTGTGTGTGTCTGTTTGTCCTTCTTTCACGCCAAAACTACTGAACCGATTTAAATGAAATTTGGTACACAGATAGTCTAGAGCCTGAAAAGGACATAGGCTTTTTATCGCGGGGAAATGTACGGTTTCCATGGAATACTTTATTAACAGTTTCACGTAAAAACTACTAAACCGATTATCATGAAATTTGGCACAGATAAAAAGTATACCATGGGGAAGGACATAGGCTACTTTTTTATTTTCTTCCTTGTTATCAGCAGTCAGCAAAGAGCTATAATTTGATGAGATCACTATTGGTAAATTGTGGTTGTTTGTTCCCTTGAACATCATTCCATATTTAAAATCTGCTTCCTTTTAAGGCGAGCAGTGTCTCCTTTGGTGTTAAGGAGATTTTTCACAAGTATATTTTTATGTTCCTTGAGTCTACCCTTGTATTTGCCACTACTAGAATTTACAGTTTCTCTGATTGTTTCTATTTGCAGGTGTTCGTGGATTTCTGAGTTCTTTTTATCGCGGGTGGGTTACTGTACTTACGCGGGTGGAGCCGCGGACATCAGCTAGTGTTAAATAAATACCTATAACTTTAATAACCTTAAAATTTGATTTAAAATAATTCAACAATATTGAAAATTTATTTGGAAAAGGTAGGTATAAAGTTTCCTTAAAATTTTCACATTTAAAGCACGGCTTTAAGGTTAATTTTATTGCACAATCATTTCTACAGAAATGATAGTCTATACTAGGCTGCTGACAAACAACACATTTTAGAAACGTATCCTTAATACTAGGGTTGTAATGGAACTCCGCCTCCGCCTCCGTTACTTCCGCAAAAAATCGAATCTCCGCCTCCGCTAAGAAGGCCTCTGTTACAACCCTGACCCTACAAACCTAACCCTGCTTAGAGGTACGCGGTGCGCGTACTTCTAAGCAGGGTTATGCCGGGCCGCAGCGAGCCGGGGCGGAGCGCAGCGCAGCGCGAAATGCTAACCTATCGGCTATCGCAATAATGCGAGCCGCTGCGGCCCGACACAGTGTGCGATACTTCATACAAATTGTATGAAAGCGATTTGAGCGGATTTTTGCGCTCCGCCCCGGCATAATGTGCGCGCACCTTAATACTATGGTTTACATTATTTTCAAACGGGAAATAGTTAATAATATTTGTGCACACTTCTCGTTGGTGGTGGCGCTGGATGTGCTGTGGGTCGTATATCGAAAGCCGAATTGATCAGTTCATTGATGTTGTTCGATCAAGAAAATAAAACGACTACAAGTACATTAAATAACCAGGGCCGTCTTTAACCTATTAGAGGCCCTGGGCATATTAGAATTTTTTATTTTCGTTTTTACCTGTTTTAGCTTTAAACCCTGAAAGACTGTGTAGGTAATTCGGAAAACTATAAATATCTTTAGTCTAAAACTAAACGTCAGTACTAAATTTTATAATACGTTTTTTAAGCAAAAAACGAGCGTGCGAAGCGAGCGAGCAAATTTTTTTCCTATTTATTTTATTTTATTTAACAATTTATTGTACACACAGAAAATTATGACAATACAATTAACAAAGTAAGATGACACAAAGGACTGCTTATTTCTAAATAGAAATTTATTCCAGCAGCCCTACGGAGAGAGATGGGATTAAATATAGCAGTTAAGACGTGCACAATTGTAGAAATTATAGCTAGATAATATATATAAATACTAATATATTATTATAACTATAATATATAAATACTATATGTATACATAATAACGGTATCTATATGGATTCAGATTTAAGGTAATGCTCTTTCAAGCGTCTTTTAAATATATCGATGTTGGGACTGTCGCGAATGGCGTGAGGAAGAGAGTTCCACAATCTAACTGCATGAACAGTGAAGGAGTAGGAATAGAAGTTGGAGCGATGGGAGGGGAGAGAAAGATTTGTCCTGACAGTGGACCTACAAGGAATATCGAGGGGTCGAGAAAAATTGAATCGATCAAGAAGATAAGGAGGAGAGCGAGGATTATACAAAATATTGTAGAGTAAACAGAGGATATGGGAGTTGCGTCGGAGGCGGATAGGGAGCCACTTGAGTTTCGATCGAAAGGCTGAAACATGGTCGAACTTTCTTAGACCAAACACAAAACGAATACAGTTATTCTGTAAACGTTCCAGTTTAGTTAACAGCTCCTCGGTAGCGTCTAAGTAGCAGGAATCGGCATAGTCAAGGATAGGGAAGATGAGTGTCTGGACAAGGAAAATTTTGGCGTTTATAGGCAAAAAGTTTTGGAGGCACTTTAACGTGTGCAGCGAGTAGTGAACCTTTCTGCTCACATCACTCACCTGACGTACCCAGGAGAGATTGCTATCTAGAATTATACCTAAGTTTTTAGCAGAGAGAGAGAATTAATAATGGTACCATCATATATAACTCTAGGCACATTATCCAAGCGTTGAGTCATGTATCTGCTACCTATGATCATAGCTTGCGATTTGCTAGGATTGACCAACAGACCAAAAGATTTTGCCCAGTTCGCTATTCGTTGTATCAGTAACTGCAGAATTTAATTCATGAATATATGAATGGCGATAGATCTGCAGGTCGTCTGCGTAAAGATGGAAGTTAGATTTGATTATTAAGGTGATAGTGTTTATAAAAATTGAGAAGAGAAGTGGAGAAAGAACACCACCCTGGGGTACCCCCGCATCAAGATCACACCAGTCTGAGGTAGCCTCGTCAGAGCGAACTCGCTGCGAACGTCCCCGAAGATATGAATCGAACCAGTTTATGGCCGAGGAGGATATGTTAAGGGAGCGAAGGACAGAAAGGAAGATGTCAAAGTCTACAGAATTGAAAGCACTGCTAAAGTAAAGTAACACTAGGATGGAGACACACTTATTTTCCAAGGCTAGGCGTAGATCATCTGTGACTTTTAGCAGCGCTGTAACAGTACTGTGACCAGATCGGAAACCGGATTGAAAAGGTGAAAGTAAATTATTAGAGGTTAAAAAGTGAGAAAGCTGCATGTGGACAATGTGTTCAAGTACTTTGGAAAGGTATGGTAATATGGAGATTGGTCTGTAATGGGATAAAGAAGAGGGATTAGAGGTTTTGGGCAACGGAATAACATCAGCACGTTTCCATGCTGAAGGAAAGCAACTCATTGCCAAAGAATAATTGAAGACATGTGTGAGAACTGGCAAGAGTTCAGGAAGGGCGAGGGATATCATACGGGGACTAAGGTTATCATTGCCCACAGCAGTAGATGTTATAGCCTTAATATGCTTGTTAACATCGTCCTCTGTAACAGGATCGAGTGAAAACGAGGTACAAGAAGGGAGGGAAGAGGATGAGAGATGGGAAATGGTGCGCGCTTTTGTAACTTGGTCAACGATTACAGGTGGACAAGAGAAGTGAGCGTTGAGCGCATTTAGGTCCACAGTGCTGTCAGAACTGACTGAAGGTTTTCCAATGCCAAGTGTCGAAAGAAATTTCCAGATCTGGGAGGGGTTAGATTGGTCTATAGAATAGTGTATGTGGTGTCTTTTAGCATCTCTACACAGACGACTGCAGCGATTCCGGAGATACTTATACTTCGCTAAAGTTTCATCCGTTGGTCGTTTTCTATATCGACCCATGGCTCGATTGCGCTTGGCCATCATAGTTTTAATGTCTTCCGAGAGCCAGGGTGCCGGTACGTGCTTGACTTTGATTTTTCTAAGAGGGGCATGTTTATCAAAAATGTTGGTTAGGATATTAGTTAGCAATGTCACTTTAAGGTCAATATCCGTGACTGAGTAGACAGGAAACCAGTTAGTATTAGACAGATCACGTTTAAGAGCCTCCAAATCTATGTTCTTAAAACTACGCAGGAATTGATACTTAGGTTTTCGACGGGGAGGCTTGATTTTGAATGAGAGGTAAACTAAATCGTGATATGAAAGGTTAGAGGGGAATTGGCCATGAGAAGCTATGAGATCGGGAGACGAGGTGACGAGAAGATCTAAGAGAGAAGGAGTGCAATTAGGAGCGTGGTGGGTTGCTGAAAGCGGAAGGATGCTGAGGTTGAGGGACGAAAGTAAAGAGCGGAGTTTAAAGGCACGGGAATCAGATTTTATGAGACAAGTATTAAAGTCACCCGCAAGCAAAGTGTAGTCGTAGTTCGAGCTGTGTGTGGCTAGCAGAGATTCCAAGGTGTTAAAATAATCTATACGCATAGACGGGCTATAGACCACACAGAGCAAGACTTTTTTGTGATGTAGGATGACCTCAACACACAAGTATTCGACTGAGCCAGAGTATCGATTTGGTGAAGCTGTAATAATTTTACACACGATGTCACCGCGCAGATAAATGGCAACTCCACCACCACTTTTACCCAAGCGATCATTTCGAATCAACTTATACCCCGGTAATGCATAAGCAGCAGACGAAAGTGAGGGCTTAAGCCAGGACTCGGACACTAAAATAGCATCTACAGGAGAATCGCTAAACATTTCTAAAATATCAGGATAAAGGCGCGGTATACTCTGAGCATTAACATGTACAATATTGAAGTTATTAGGATAACAGGAAAAGGAACTTACTAACTGTTCATGAGCAGAAAAAGTACCCAAAGTCCCATCACCACTATCCATGCTGAGAAAACTTTCAGACGAAGAGCATGAGAAAAAATCCTCATTATTAACATTGTGATCGATTGAATCCATAAAACAACTAATATAACATAAAATATAATAGTAGGTACCTAATAATATAAAAATAATAAATCCTAATATAAATAAATAATATTACGTGTATGCTATAATAAATATTATTATAATTTACTGTATTAACTAATATAATAAAACCCATCTTAGCTCACCATAGCAATGAAAGAAGAAATTACACACTTATTTACAGTCATGACATGAGTTCAGAACTAAACATTAATTAATAATTATATTGAATTAGCCAGGCCAAGAACTTAGAAGGGAAACGAAGAATAAAAATAAAAAAAACTATTTGAGCCCTGGCAACTCAGCATTACCATCAATACTAATTACAAAAAAAAAAAAAAACATGCATGACATTGACAAGTGACGTATGTCAAAGTCACACGAATAACCTGTCAAGCGCCTTGACACTCTTTGACAGATTATGCAGACAAGCGTCGGGCCTTTTTGCCACCAAAAATTAATTTTCCTTACATTCTCCCGCAATTTTTTTCGCGATTTTTTTTCGCAATTTTAATGTTAATAAGTAAATAAAACCTATGGATGATGCATATATTTAAAAATATAATTAATTTCCTAAGTGATTACGTAATATAGAAACAGATTTATAAATTACAGTTATTAGATTCAGTATAATTAAGTACCTATCCACTTGAAAGTAAACATTTCAAATAACGTAAACACTTGCACTGATTGTTTACTTTTGACTTCGTTATTGACACTCAAGTGGGAACATGCCAAATGATACCTCATCACACACATTACGGAGAGGAAGGAGGAGGACGACCTCATTCCCTCATGACAGATGCACGGAGTACCGACCTCTATAAATCATATGACGTTTCCCGTCGTGTTTTTCTTCAAGATTATAATGTTTTAATGTGAATAAAACATATGCATGTTATATATATTTAGAAAGGTGATTAAATTTCCTAATTGATAATGTAATTGGAATTAAGAAAAATACTAGTTTAATAAAAGAAATCTTGATCCAAACACAACACACGACTTTTTCTTATATTTTTATTGCAAATCTAAACTAAGGCCAAATTTATGTTTCTATATAGTAAAATTTGCTTAATTTACGTAGGTGCACACATTATATATAAAATTTTAATTCATAAACCGATATAAAATAAGTTACAGTTACCTACTATAAAATTGTCAGTCTAATTTCGATTCCCGCGATTTTTATTTCTCCAAATTATATTGTTATAATTTATGTACTACCTATGCATGTGATATATATTTAAAAAGTAGAATAGATTTCCTAACTGATGACGTAAATGGAATTTAGAAAAATACTCATTTAATAAATGGAATCTTGATACGAACACATAAACTTCGTCTTTTTTAATATTTTGTTTTAAAACTCAAATAAATATAAAATGTATGTTTCTATACAGTGAATGTTGCTTTATTTACGTAATTGGA
Organism: Glaucopsyche alexis; assembly: GCA_905404095.1. Lineage (NCBI taxonomy): Eukaryota > Metazoa > Arthropoda > Insecta > Lepidoptera > Lycaenidae > Glaucopsyche > Glaucopsyche alexis. The sequence continues at coordinate 8,191,306 of FR990042.1, forward strand.
TATATTATACATAAAAATTTAATACTAAAACAGTTGTACTAACAAGGATTGGAGCAAAACTAATTACAATTACTATGAAAAATATCTGACATAGTACATATTTTGATTGCTCAATAAACTGTAACTGGGACATAATTAAATACATATTTTTATATTTTTATACATTTCAGGATGTTAAATATTACAGTAACTCATTATTTTTTTACAATGTACAATAAGGGAACTCCCTCATTGAACCCTCCGAAACTAGGCCTATTTTGACGGTAATGTCTTACAAAGACAATCATAGTAATAAATTTACTTATTCTTATCCATATATTCTATTCGTAGACTCTAGAATAAATACCGTTCTAATAAAATGTTCAATTCAAAATGCATTTCACAAGAAAATCATAAACTCACTATGAAATAAAATAGCAATAAAAACGTATATTTTTCATTCGATTTTCTGAAGTAATTTGTAGTAGATTTATGGAAAATACTTAGTATACGCATAAAAAACTTAATATTAATTACATAAATGTATAAATTATGTGGTACAAACCACTTATAAATTAGAAATTTATTCTATGGGCGTGCCCAGCTTGCCACCAGGCAGCAAGCGACGCTTGAGAGTCATGCTGTCACTTGCTGCAAGGCAGCAAGGGACGCTTGAGAGGTTAAGTCCTAAATGTAAACACAAAAATTTCAGATCTGTAGCTAAAAAAACAGAAAAAAAACAGTACTACCTTAAAATAAACAAAACAGAGTAAATTGAGACGTGCAGAAAAATGGGTAGAACTAGACACACTATGAATGGATAATAATTCATCGCCGAGCGCTCCGTGGAATGTGGATGCATGCAAACCCAAGTCCTTCTTGTACGGCGGGAAGATGCAGCGGTGCTGGAGGGCTTATTGTCAGAAGTACTGGGCTTTGATGCCTCACCATGACTACTTTTGACAACCGGCAGGGGAGGAGTAGCTTTGGTATCTTTAACAGCGGGGAATGTAGCCATTAGCGGTTTGAGCTCCTGCATGCATTCGATCTTCCGCCGAGACTTATCTGGCAAAATGATTACAATTCTTCCCTCAGTGGACCAGCAGCTACGTACTCCAAAGTGCTGCCGTGCAGTCATAAAGACTTGATGCCTAGACTTGGTCAAGAACTCAGAGATTACAATGCCGCTACTTTTCAGTGTGGTCTCAGCATCCCAGACCAAGCACCTCTGATCAATATCTCTAAATCGTACTAGGACTGCACGGGCTTTCCCTTTTGGGGAACCAAGGCGGTGGCATGACTGAAGATCATTACTGGTAAACTCAGTTATTTCCATTTTGTCTTTGATAGTGTCAGTAATGACATCAAATAACTTTTCATCGTTGGTTTCAGAGATACCATGGAACAATAGTGTCTTCTTGCGGTGGTATGTCTCATGCCTGTCGAGGCCTAGAGTTAGGAGATCAAGCTGCATTTTTAATTTAGAGAGCGTTTGCCAAACAAAGTTCTTAAAATTTTGAAACTCACCGCTCAAACTGGAGAGATCTGGATTAGTAGGCGAAGATGCAGTGTCATGGAGTTGCTGCTCATAGGAGTCCATGCGTGATTGGAAGAGCTTAGCCAAATCTTCCATGTTAGCAGCAAGTTGCGATGACATATCCATTTTTCTTGGTGATGATTATTGTTGAAAGTGATTAAAAGTGCTGAAGTTGTGTGATGTTTATAATGTGGCGAGCAAAGACGGGTTTCAACAATTAATTAAAGTAATACATAAGCTGTTCTAAAAGCTGTAAGTATTTTTAATTTAAATATTAAGATCCCGAGTAAACTTTAGATGTTGATGCTACGCCTACCCGCAAAAAAAAAAATTACAGGTTTTAACGTTCAAATCTGTTCAAACGTTAAACTCAAATATAAACACTACTAGGGTATGGAACCGGGAAATCCCGGTCCCGAAATTCCCATCAACCGGCTAAAACAGAACATCGATAATAAATAATATAATTGCCTTTATGTTACCAGTGAGCGAGCGAAGCGAGCCAGCAAGTTTCTTTCCTATTTTAAGGGTTTAAACGTTCAAATCTGTTCAAACGTTAAACTAAAATATAAACACTACAGTAAATAACGGTGAACTTCGTAAAAATACCATTATATCAACCGGATAAAACAGAACATCGATAAAAAATAATATAATTGCCTTTATGTTACCAGTGAGCGAGCGAAGCGAGCCAGCAAGTTTCTTTCCTATTTTAAGGGTTTAAACGTTCAAATCTGTTCAAACGTTAAACTAAAATATAAACACTACAGTAAATAACGGTGAACTTCGTAAAAATACCATTATATCAACCGGATAAAACAGAACATCGATAAAAAATAATATAATGATCTTTATGCTACCCGGGAGCGAGCGAAGCGAGCGAGCAAACTTTTTTCCTATTTAATAGGTTAAATCTGTTCAAACGTTAAACCCTAAAAGATTGTGGAAATAGGATCATTTTATAATATATATATATATATATATATATATATATATATATATATATATATATATATATATATATATATATATATATATATATATATATATATATATATATATATATATATATATATATATATATATATATATATATATATATATATATATATATATATATATATATGCATCTTGCGAATCATGTTGCGTCCTACATGGCGATTTTTACGAATGGTGCCGCGTCCGACCGACTTGTTGCGTCCGGTATACGGACGCAAGATTAACCGACCCTCATTTTTCGTCCAAGGGTGTCTTTTCATCATTAGAATACATAGACAAAAAATTGGCATGGACTCAATTTCATCACTAGAATGATTTTCAGCGTATTTCGTAGTTCAGCCATCGGCCGCGTGGAATTTCGAGGGCGCTACTGAGAAGCGTATATTTTGTACTGTATATTGAGCGTTTAGTTTACCGATTATATTGCGTCTCCCTGAATATACACAAAATGTTTTTTTCAGTTCTCCACGAGCATCATCTTGCGTCCAGAATTTTTCTTATATCAGGACATCGCCTAGATCCTACTGGAGCCTTTTAAGGTGCACGGATGTGGGGCGCGCGGGGGGCGGGAAGCGAGCCGGGCGTCAGCGCCAGCAGCGCGGTCGCACCGCATATTTTGTTAACCGACTTCCAAAAAAGGAGGCGGTTATGTATTCGGCTGCATAATATTTTATTATTATTTTGTATGTTAGACGATAATTCCGCCGTGTATGGACCGATTTCCAAAATTCTTTTTTTGATCTAAAGGGTATAATCCCAAGGTCCCGTTTTAAAAAAAGTGGTGACCTGATGATGGGATTCATGAGGAATCAAAATTTATATGGATACTTATGGCGATTTCGGATTTTTCTGAAGTAGTCTAAGCATATTATGCTACCAAAAATTAAGATTTTACGCAAAGGTATACCCTGGATCCAAAAGTACAGAATAGAACTCCTGACTCCTTATAGATACATGTTTGGGGATTTCAGCGTTGTTTAAAGAACTGCAAGCATATGCCTCCATGGCAATTAAGTGATCATCATTATCACCACCACCATTACACCATACATCATCACATTATGATGATATAAAAGGTACTTCTCCTAGTATTTTCACCAACACGGAGATCTTTAAACGTTACTCTACCGCCTATGAACTTATTTGTAAAATTATTTTGTTGTTGTCATTAACATGGAAACTTGATGATGGGATCCGTGAGGAATCGAGGGAACTCCTCAAAATTTATATAGACATATAATATAGTGATTTAGACTTTTCCTGAAGTAACTTAAGCATATTATGCTACCAAAAAAATAAGATTATACCCTGTATAATAAGAAGGTACTTCCTGGATCCAAAAGAACTGAACAAAACTCCTCAGTCTTTAAAGATACGCGTTTGGAAATTTCGGCATTATTGTTTTAAGAACTATAGTTAATAACTATAGAAGCAAGCATATGCCACTATGTACGTTACAGTAATCATCATCATCATCTTATTTTAAAATAGTGTCTGACCGAAGCTGGTTTTTACGACCGAAACCGAAAACGAATTTCGGCAACGGTCTCAGTTTCGGCCGCAACCGAAACTTCCGTAGGTACAAGGATCATGTTTTGAGAGAAAAATAAAGGAAACGTTAGTTTAATCAGTCAGTCTTTTTAGGGTTCCATAGTATTCAAGGAACCCTTATAGTTTTGCTTCGTCAGTTAGTCTTTCTTTCTGTCTGCCCCTCTAGCTACTGTAATTTTGAACATAAATGGGAGAGATTTGGTAAAGTTATATATTGTGTATAGATCCGTGTTCTACATCATAAAATAATAATAATTTCATATTTTAGAGGGGTGGCTCCTCCATACATGTGAAATAGGCATGAAAAATATTGTTTCATTCTACTCCATCGTGTGAGATATCGTCGAAAAGATCTAAAATAAAGGCGTGGTTTCATACATAACTTTTTTACAAAGAACCATTTTCGAGTAATCGGCTTCCAAAGTGGTTTTATAATTTGGTCCCCCGCTGGCATTTTTAAACTATAGGAGATAGAAACTGGAAAGTTTGTATGCTGATAAATCATGCTAAAAACCTTTTAGAGAATTTATTTTGAGCGCACTCGGACTACAACTTTTTAAATAATTCAAAGAAGGCCTATTGCGCGTTGATAGTTACAGAACCCTCCTTAGACATGTCCTAACATGCTTTTGATTTACTGCCGCTTAGTAGTTTATTTATACAAATCTGTATTGCGAGCAAAACACGAAAAAGCACTATAATATTTACAATTGTTTATTGTAAAACAGCTATATTATTATGTACAACGGATCTTAAATACTTTAAGCTTAGCCCAATTCACGAAACGACTATCTTGTTATACCTAAATCAAATCGCGTAGTAGGTTACGAGAGTTAGCCTTATTAACTAAGCATGGCTTTCTCATAATTATGAGAAAATAGAATATCGCAAAAGTGTCATTGTCGTGTACGGTCAACGGTGTGACAGTTAAATATGGTCAAACGTTCCATCATTCTAATCTATGAACAAAATTTCAGGCTTAAATTGAAGTCGTTCTTAAGCGAATTAGGCACAATGCAAGCTAGTCAAACACCTCGTAAGCCTAATAGACTAGTGCTTTTACCTTTGAAAATGGTCAAAAGTGAAAAAAAAACTTATAGTAGGATGAAACCCATTGGAAAAGGAAGAGATTTTAACAAAAATAAAAGGAAAATGTATTTTACGGGCAATTTGAGGTCGGGAAGTGTAAGGAAGTGAGTTTTTAAGGATAGAAAACGGTGTATCTCGATTTCTGGCAAAACTACAAGTCCTATGGAAAAAGTCAAATGGCAAATTTGTAGGTACCTAATAGAAAGATCTACACCTTTAAGCACGCCTCGGGTGTGCCCTACTCTCGAAAGGCCGCGTTGTGACAAGTTCACAACATAAATCTGTTGAAATACCCGAAATTCAATAATAAACTTATAGAAAAATTGATGTTTTTACAACTAGGAACTTCAAACATGACTGTAGACTGTTTTGCTTTTTACTTATTTAATTTAATTTATGTAATATAAAATGAAATAATAAAAAAAAAACTAAAGCTGTCCGTAGGTCTGTTTGTTCCATAAATTAAGAAAAATATGGGCAATGAAATGAGTTGAATCTTTTTTTAAACGTTTCCGTTTATCCTAAGGATGAGCCCTGTTGCTTGGCGTTAAAAATATATTAATTAACATTTTTTGATAGTATAACCAGTTTTATTCGTTCCCCGTTCTCTTTTATTATTTTCCCATTTCTCAGTACCGCTTGCCGATATTTTTTTAAATTGTTTGTTACATATTTGTTACATAATATTGTTCATTTAATGCATATTATATATTTTATGTGCAACGGATGCAAGAAAAAAAACGTAAATAAATATATAAAAAATGACAAAACACTAAGAAATATTTCTTGTAGTCACCATACCTTGTTTTATTGTAAAATCATCAAAATACGGTATTAATGGGGGCAAGAGGGGTCACTTGCTGATGTATCATACTCGTAATGCATACATAAATTATTTTGTACTAGATGATAATGATAGAGATGTAAAAAAAATATCAATATTCCAAATAAACTGTTTATAATTTACTGTAATATAATATTATTGGCTCTATTTAAGGATATGTATTGACGCTGTGGTACATCAGTCATTGTATAAGCGATCATTTTTCATCTTACGGTTTCCTGATTATAGTATAAAACGCGTGTGAGGCGTGCAAACTTTATATTTATATTTTTTTCACATAACCTAGACCCGCCTAGCCTCAATTCTTATTGAAGCTAGGCACAAAATATTTTAGATGAAGATATCTACAAAATATTGTAGATGTCTTCAATCTTCATCTACAATATTTTGTGTAAGTTGTCCAATCGTCTTTAAATTATATCCATAGATGCTTATTTATTGCTATTTTAAGATATCTTAAATACATGAGTGACCTACGGATAATTTTAGCCCATCAAAAGGTATTTCAGAGAGAAGTGAAGCCTTACTAGGTACCTGTTCTTTTCTTTGCATTTTTTTGAGAAATTTTACTGTGGTAATGTATTTTTTTACATTATCAGAAAAGAGAGATTTCAACGAATAAAAAGCCCACCGACTTTAAAAAAAAAAAAGAAGATATTTTGACGTTAGAGTTTTCGACTGAAAATTAGGGTTAATTTTTTGATATTAAGTCAAAATAAGGTGAAAAAATAAATATTTTAAATAAAAAAAATTACAATATATTTGAAACACACGGGTACATTTTCACCAAATGTCGTGAATTTTTTTGTAATAACATAAATATAAAAAAAGAACAAACACTTGGTTAGTTGAATTTTTCACATAAATTATGAAGTTATGTGGAAAAACTGTAAATAAGTACAAACGTTGTAGATCTTTTTATCACCTATCACGTTGTAGATCTTTTTATCACCTACTTTGCTATTTTACTTTTTTCCATAGGACTCGTAGTTTTGCCGAAAATCGAGATAAGCCTTACACTTCCCAACCTCAAATCGCCCGTAATTTATTTTTTCCTTATTTTTTGTTATATTTTTTTCCTTTTCCAGTGGGTTTCATCCTACTATACTTTTTTTTGTTTAAAAAATTATCGGCATTGGTCTACAATAGCTATTTCAAAATGACGTTTAGACAATGCGCGAGTTAGTGTTTTTTTTTTATGTATACCAACTGTAAATGTGTAAAATCAAATACTTACTTTTATTATTTTTACCCCATCTCAAGTAAATGCAACGGAGTAAAAATAAATCATGTCCTGTAACAAAACCTTATAAAATGTCATCGTCGCGTCGCGCGTCGCTTAGTTGGAATTTAAAAAAGCGTCGAACATTACCGATCACAGCCCGAGAACTCCATGCACATGCAGAATGTGGTTTCGGTTTCGGTCGTAGTTTCGGCAAAACCAAAACTAAACCGAGACACGTTTTTTTGCTGAAACTCGACCGAAACCGAAACCGAACATTCGGTCGGACACTAATTTATAATACCTAATGGAAGCTTGGCGCGTATTAGATAATTACAAACGTCACAAAAAATTGTAAAATTATTATTTTTAAACAAAAATTAAACAGACTTCCAAAGTAATCATACACAAAAAAATTATGAAGTCGGTCGTCAGTCGGGTTGTTTTTATTTTTTTAAATTAGTTATTTTATTTTAGATTTTTTAAATTTAACCAACACACACTTGGTCGATTTAAATCAAAAAGACGACTATTTAACATACATACATACATACATAAAAGATACGCGCGAAAAAAATAACCCTTCTTACAAAAATACAAAAACAGTAATTCGGAATCACAATCTCATAAAAGATTGAAGGGTGTAGCTTTATCTGCATAATGTTGGTAATATATGTAGGGCATTATACGGAATTGATTTGAACAAATTGATGGGAGGTAAGAGCATCCATGCAGTGTATAGAAGTATACGGATATATACTGTGTGCTGGATAGCTTTGGTGGTGAACGGAAGTACTTGCATCCATGCAGTGTATAGATGTATACGGATATATACTGTGTGCTGGATAGCTTTGGCGGTGAACGGAAGTACTAAATGAATGTAAATTTGGTAGCATATGCTTGAGTTATTCCAGTAAAAGTCAAAATCACTATATGTGTCGATATAAATTTCGAGGAGTTCCCTCGATTCCTCATGGATCGCATCATCAGGTTTCCACTTTAGTGACTAAAGGACTAATTTAGAATTATATCATTTACAACAACAAAATAATTTTGCAAATAAGTTCATAAATAGCAGAGTAATGTTCAAAGATATCCATGTCGGTGTAAAGTACTACGAGAAGTACCTTTTATACCATCATAATGTGATGATGTATGCTGTAATAGTGGTGATGATGATGATGATTACTCTAATTGACAAAGTGGCATATGCTTGCAGTTCTTTAAACAACCCAAAAATCCCCAAACATGTATCTATAAGGAGTCTGAGTTCTGTTCTGTACTTTTGGATCCAGGGTATATCTTGGAGCAAAATCTTACTTTTTGGTAGCATATGCTTGGACTACTTCAAAAAAAGTCGAAATCACCATATGTATCCATATCAATTTTGAGGAGTTCCCTCGTTTCCTCTTGGATCTCATCATCAGGTCACCAATTTTCTGAAAATGGGACCAACTTCGGATTATACCTTCTACATCAAAAAATAAAGAATTTACATACAAAAAAATATACAGCCGAACGTATAACCGCCTCCTTTTTTTGGAAGTCGGTAAAAATATATCGAATATTATTTATAATATAATAAATATAATAAAAGTCGAATATCGTTTGGGCTGGTATCGACTTCAAAATTAAGAAGATTAAGTAGAGAAATAGCTAAATTTAAAAGGTGAATTATTTAGAAAATAAGTTTTATTTCATACTTTTTTGTGTATTTTTACTTTGGAATCGGTTTAATTTTTTGTTTAAAAATAATAATTATCATATTCTCTCGGCATTGTTCTCAAATTCACACTCTTGTCTTATAATAGCACAAACACAATTATATTTAATACACAAAAGAAAACTTGCAAACCCGAAAGGATGCTAAATAACTTTTAAGATTTTAAACGAACCGAATGGACGGAACGCAACGATGTATGAATGAGATGTCCTATCCCTCAACACAGTTATCTGTTAAGACCTCAGATCAAGTAAGACGGACGACAGTTTCATAACTGAGCTTGTTATAAGAAAGAGCCCCACTTCGTTCAATTTGTATCGTGCGTTCCGTTCTACGCACAGGGCATAGGATTTTGTTAGTTTTAATTAATACAGGTTTAGTTTGAATTGAAGACCCCTAAAAAAACCCTGAAGGTTTTCTGCCCCTAAAATTGCCCCTTCTTAAAACTTTTAGGGGGAAACCCCCGAGGTTGACACCACTGAAACGTGTGGATGCATCGCAAGCGCTTGCGGCAAATTCCCTTTGATTTGTGTCAAAAAACCGACACTCGATCGGAACGGCTGCAAGCGCTTGCAAACCTACACAAACCATGGCAAACGCTCTATCCGCACGTTTGAATTTGTGACAGCTTGTCGAGGTTTGGCAAACGTGCGGACCCGGCATTAGAATGGCTTGTTTTTTGTTATTTCAGAAAGATTAAGCAAGTAAGTATATAATTAAAAAAAGAACTACATTACATTATTTGAAACATATTAACGAACAAGAAATTAAAAACTCTTTTTTTTATATTAAATAACTGGCAACACCTGTTTCTATGACCGTATTGGATCCAATCTCTCAGCAAATGTCAAAAATCTATGATCAAGGAGAAAATTAATCATATGTCTATATTACATTATCCAATAACATTGACTCATAGATCTATGATCCAAGATAAATGATAATGTAATATGCCCCATAGGCCTGAAAGACCCTGGTAGGGTATCGAAAACCGGTCACATTTCAAAAACCGGCGTTTTCGGTCTCGGCCTTCATCAATCTATCTTCTAGTAGTATCTAGTAGCTTTTTGACAGTGCGAGTTATATGGCATCGTCTTGGCATTACTTTACATAAAATTTTCTATGACGTCCGGAAGTAATACCCTATAATTTTGTTGATCAACAGTGAGTCAGGACGAAATCAGGGGTTTGAAATATTTTGAAAACCGGGTTTTGTTATAGGCCTGACGACCGGGTTTTCCCGGGTTTTTCGGTTTCGGGTAAAACCGGTCTCGATGCCCTAGACCCTGGCTAACGCTAGATCCGCAGTAGTTCATTCAAATTCTTCGCCATATCTAATAACCACGGAAATCCTCCACGCACTTCCTCAGTCCGCATGTCAGGACATGTCTAAGATGGGTTCCACGACTATCAACGGGCAATAGGTTTTCTTTGTATCACTTCAAAAGTTACTGTCCGATTTTGCTCAAAATAATTTTCCTAGAGTTCTTAGTATATCCTATCAGCATGGAAACTTACAGCCAGAGGGGGACCAACTAACTAATAAACCGCTTTGGATGCCTTTTGATCGTATATATTAATTTGTTAAATAATTAATATCTGTGCGTTAAATATGAATAACCTAATCCCCTTGTATATTCCCCTCCCCCCAAGGAGACCACAGAAATAAAAATCTAAATTGCCCCTGTGGCCTGTACCCCCAAAAACACTACTTGCTTCTAAGTAGGGAATGTTATTATTCGACAAATTTTACTATTCGAATAATTCGAATAATGGCAAAACACTATTCGAATAAATTCGAATAATTCGAATAATACGAATATTAGTAATAAACTTTAAATACAAGTAATATAATGCGTTTATTTATACCTGCATATTTAATAATATCAAAATGTGACATGTTTCACAAATTACTCTAAAAAAATCAACGTCTTTTTGATAAAAAAATCTTCTTTTAAGTTTCAAACTTAAAATACTAAATCGCAATTACTTTTTTTAAATTATTAACACATGAACGGTTTAGGTCTGGAGCAGACCATGGATTTGGTTGTCAACTAAGTGGTTTCTTCCAAAAATTAAGGAAAAGATCCTCTAGGGGAGAGAATTTTTGGGGTTTGTTTTAGAGGTTCGTATTTTCTGGTTTTTAATTGAGTTAAGCTATTGATCGATTCAACATACTCAATCGATTTAAAGAGTCAGACCTACAGTCTGACTTTTTAAATTAAACTTTTGGTAGTATAATTTAATGTACCTATACCTATAAAGAACACGAATATTACAGAACATATTTCTTTATTATTTATGTATCAGTTTGTTTAGGATTGCAGAGAAATATATTTGCAGAGTTGGAACACTGCACAGAAATCGGAATGCACTGTAAATAGTGCTCTGTTCTAATATAGTGCAGCTGAAAACTCTAAACACACGAATATCGTGCTGTCATAATGGTCTGCTCCAGACCTAATCGGTACATGTGTATATAAACCGTAATAAGTAAACAAGATAAACCGTCAAAATAAAAAGCACAAAAAAAAAGATTTTAATTATCATAACAAAAAACTTCATCGTTGGTAAAAAGTGGGAGGAAAATCTTTAAAACAAAAATAACCTTTTCCATTTTCAAGTTATCCGTGTTTTTGGTATCTTTATGTTTTCAATTTTTCTTGAACGATGAGCCTTATTACAAAAAGGAAGTTAGAAAACAGTAGATTAAAAAATTGTGTCATAGCCTGAAGAATCTGTTGATAGTTTTTCTAAAAGTAGGCATCAGTGCAGAAGTAGGCATCAGGCGTTGTACTGCAAGAACAGAGTGTGTCATGTTACGAACCGTTCAGAAGATGAAGCGACGGTACAAAGAGACTAAAAAATATTTGACAAGGCCGTGCAAGACTTTGGATTGAATGGCAGACTCAGCGCTTGGCAAGAGCGTTCAATTGTTTCCACTTGTTGAAAATCAACACTTTAATACAGTTAAGTTCAGAAACAACTTCTTCAGACCCGAGGGAACTATGTTACTGACGGTACAGTGAAGAACATTTGCATAAGTAAATCTGAATCCCTTAAGACCGAGGCGATGGGCTAGTGGTCTCACCTCGAGACCAAACTCGAGAGCCCTAGTATCGAGTAACAACACTGTGATACGTCCGTGAACACATACAAAAGGATGAACGAGAATGGTCCAGAGTTTTGGTCCCAGATGAGTGGATTTACTCACTAACTTCACAAGTTAAAGTGAACTTCTGAAGGCTAAGTAAACGTGACCTGGTAGGGGATATCTTCAAGCTTACTTTTCAGATAGAGTCCAGTATGCTCAGGTATAGTACGTATACAATAGGCTGGCATACTTTCAGGAATCCGCGCTGAGTATGTGGCCACATAATGACAATTGGACCTCTACCCGGAGAAAGATATGGTCAAGAGATTCTTAAAGATTCTCTTTATGTCCTCACCTCAACCCGATTAAGTATACCCTGAGAAGAGCTTAGAAGGCTAGTCAGTAGCCGCAAATTATCACCTACAGTTAGTACCCTCACAGCACTAAAACACGCCCTGATAAAAGAATGGGAGAGAATATTGCATAATTCAGCTCTAAAACCTCGTTTTCAGTATGACAAACATCTTCCAAGCTGTTGTCAGGCCTCGAGGAGTTATTCAAAACTGCGATTTTATATAACATGTAAATATAGTCTTTAAGACTAAGATTAAAATGGTTATTTTTTTATTTAAAGATAAAAATAATATACTGATATTTATTACTTTTAAAGAAAGTGATAAATCTTGTTATAATATTTTGAAAAGTATGAAATTTGAAACGATTTGTACTAAGTTTTGCAGGCCAGTATAATACTGTAATAATCAACTTAACAGGTATCCTTAATCGTTCTACTCTGTTCGTCCACCTGTCTCTCTTTCTATCTGCTCTTCTAGATATATTGCGTCTAGATATCGGTTTTGGTTTGATAAAAAAATATAATTTTATTATATAGTTATAAACATTTCATGTATGGAAAGCCATCCCGGCCTTTTATACATGTGAAGTGTGTGTTGAATATTATGTCTTTTAAAATAAAGAAAAAGTTTTATACATGACATTTACGAAGTCAACCATTTCCAAGTAATCGGCCTCCAAATTGGTTTCACCCCTCTCTGTCATATCAGAACTATGAAGATTAGGAACTTACAATTTTCCATGCTAGTAGATCATGGTAAATTATCTTTAGGAAAGTTTTAAGATTAAGAAACTAAAAATCGTATAACGCTTTATAGTAACAGAACCCTCCTTAGACACGTCTTAACACGGTCTTGGTTAGGTTATTTTGACAAGCTTGTGAGTATGGATTTCTTTCGCTGACGCCTGTAGGAAATATTCACCTTAAATATTATTTTATTTAAAAACAGTTTTTTATTCTTTCACAAACAATGTAGTAAAATCTGTTTTAGGATATTATTGATGACAATATTAATAAATAATAAAAGTAATGTATTAAATAACGAAACATTCCGGTTTATGTACAAGTTTATTACTATTATTAACATATTTTTGATAAATAAATAAAACATTTTTATTATTCGTTTTATTCGAAATATTCGAATATTGAACCCAGTCATATTCGAATAATGAAATCGTCGAATATTCGAATAATATTCCCTACTTCTAAGGTAGTTTAGTAGACGTTAATTTATTTTGAACCTGAAAGACTAAACAAAATTTCCCGTGGTTCCTCAGTGATCGTCTATTTTCCTTCAGTGAAAACCCTGGAAATTTCTGACCAAATTTTCAAATCAGTAAATCTGATAAAAATTATATAAAATAATCAAGTTGAAAATTTCGGGGCTCAACAGGTGATTTTCTGTGTGATTTTCAGCAGCAGACGCCCTATGGGTTACTATTATCTTCCAAGTACAATCTACCATGCAAGAGCAATGTATACGAACAAACAAAAAAAAAAAAACAACCTCAAAATCCAAAAACAAAAATGTGTCATATACCATAATGTATCCGTATTAATTACAAATTATTAAGTTCGTCATTAACATTTATTTATTATTATAAAGCTTTAATATATTGTCTAATGTCTACGTTAGTATTATACTTCTTAGCTTAATTATACGAATAATAATTTTTAAATATAAGCTTTCCATTCACTATTTACAAATATGCATTCCGCAATACAAAACCTTACCGTTTTAATTAAGGTTTAACTTTTATCTTGTTTACTCACATAGGTTGATAAAACCGGGACGAATATTTGTTATTACAAATATAGACAATCCCAACGTTACTTGTTTACACTTTACATAACAGTCAGCACAAATGCTTATGTAACGAATTCTTTTAAATAGTAGGAAACTGAGATAGCAAACAAAGTTTTTTGAAAGCAATAATTTTCTAATCAATCTAGCTTACCATGTCTCAAGCTTTTTTATACTTGTTATTTAAACCCATAAGTCATACCCCTTACCTACTTAAATTTTAGATAACACCTACACAACACTAATACCAAGTTACACAAAAAATAACGTTATTTTGCTTTACTTTGTTAACTTTTATTTACCCTCGAATTCAAGATCCACGATAAGTCATAATAGATGGACAGCTACTAGGAAATGTAGAGCTGGTGTTTGAGGCAAGCTTATACCTTGTCCATTGCTTCTCCTATTGTACCTAGGGAATGTTATTATTCGACAAATTTTACTATTCGAATAATTCGAATAATGGCAAAACACTATTCGAATAAATTCGAATAATTCGAATAATACGAATATTAGTAATAAACTTGAAATACAAGTAATATAATGCGTTTATTTATACCTGCATATTTAATAATATCAAAATGTGACATGTTTCACAAATTACTCTAAAAAAATCAACGTCTTTTTGATAAAAAAAATCTTCTTTTAAGTTTCAAACTTAAAATACTAAATCGCAATTACTTTTTTAAATCTATTAACACATGAACGGTTGAGGTCTGGAGCAGACCATGGATTTGGTTGTCAACTAAGTGGTTTCTTCCAAAAATTAAGGAAAAGATCCTCTAGGGGAGAGAATTTTGGGGGTTTGTTTTAGAGGTTCGTATTTTCTGGTTTTTAATTGAGCTAAGCTATTGATCTATTCAACATAGTCGATCGATTTAAAGAGTCAGACCTACAGTCTGACTTTTTAAATTTAACTTTTGGTACTATAATTTATTATATACCTATAAAGAACACGAATATTACAGAACATATTTTTTTATTATTTATATATCAGTTTGTTTAGGATTGGAGAGAAATATATTTGCAGAGTTGGAACACTGCACAGAAATTGGAATGCACTGTAAATAGTGCTCTGTTCTAATATAGTGCAGCTGAAAACTCTAAATACACGAGTATCGTGCTGTCACAATGGTCTGCTCCAGACCTAATCGGTACGTGTGTATATAAACCGTAATAAGTAAACAAGATAAACCGTCAAAATAAAAAGCACTCAAAAAAGATTTAATGTTATGTTATCATAACAAAAAACTTCACAGTTGGTAAAAAGTGGGAGGAAAATCTTTAAAACAAAAATAACCTTTTTTCATTTTCAAGTTATCCGTGTTTTTGGTATCTTTATGTTTTCAATTTTTCTTGAAAGATGAGCCTTATTACAAAAAGGAAGTTAGAAAACAGTAGATTTAAAAATTGTATCATAGCCTGGGGAATGTGTTGATGGTTTTTCTGAAAGTAGGCATCAGTGCAGAAGTAGGCATCAGGCGTTGTACTGCAAGAACAGAGTGTGTCATGTTACGAACCGTTCAGAAGATGAAGCGACGGTACAAAGAGACTGAAAAATATTTGACAAGGCCGTGCAAGACTTTGGATTTAATGGCAGACTCAGCGCTCGGCAAGACCGTTCAATTGTTTCCACTTGTTGAAAATCAACACTTAAATGCAGTTAAGTTCAGAAATAACTTCTTCAGACCCGAGAGAACTATGTTACTGACGGCACAGTGAAGAAGATTTGCTTTAGTAAATCTGAATCCCTTAAGACCGAGGCGAAGGGCGAGTGGTCTCACCTCGAGACCAAACTCGAAAGCCCTAGTATCGAGTAGCAACACTGTGATACGTCCGCGAACACATACAAAAGGATGAACGAGAATGATCCAGAATTTTGGTCCCAGATGAGTGGATTTACTCACTAACTTCACAAGTTAAAGTGAACTTCTAAAGGGAGGCTAAGTAATCGTAACCTGGTAGGGGATATCTTCAAGCTTACTTTTCAGATAGAGTCCAGTATGCTCAGGTATAGTACATATACAGTGGGCTGGCATACTTTCAGGAATACGCGCTGAGTATGTGGCCACATAATAGC
This sequence comes from Glaucopsyche alexis, assembly GCA_905404095.1. NCBI lineage: Eukaryota > Metazoa > Arthropoda > Insecta > Lepidoptera > Lycaenidae > Glaucopsyche > Glaucopsyche alexis. Next base: position 8,207,583 of record FR990042.1, read on the forward strand.
AATTGGACCTCTACCCGGAGAAAGATATGGTCAAGAGATTCTTAAAGATTCTCTTTAATGTCCTCAATCCTCACCTCAACCCGATATAAGTATACCTTGAGAAGAGCATAGAAGGCTAGTCAGAAGCCGCAAATTATCACCTACAGTTAGTACCCTCCTAGCTCTAAAACACGCCCTGATATAATGGGAGAGAATATTGCATAATTCAGCTCTAAAACCTTTCAGTATGACAAACCACCTCCAAGCTGTTGTTAGGCCTCGAGGAGTTGTTAAAAACTGAAATTTTATATAACATGTAAATGTAGTATTTAAGACTATGAATAAAATTATTAATTTTTTTTAAAGATAAAAATAATATACTGATATATATATATATATATATATATATATATATATATATATATATATACAGGGTTATTTTTTCACCAGTACAATAAATCAACATACGTAATAGTTGTCAAAAATAAAAAATACTAGCGAGTTTTGTTACTACCCCTTTGGAACAAAAAAACAAAATTATCAATCCCCGAACTTATCCGCTAAACTAATACAAAATGTGGATACGTTACGCATCTATCGATGCTTTGTTGCCAACTCGTGCGCCGCCCGGCCGATCGCTTACCCCACCTCGCCGCCCCCTACCTCATACCGCACCCGTTGACGCCTTGTAGTTAGTGCGCACATGCGGTATTAGATTGATTATAGGATAAAATAATTGAAATGAAAAAAAAAATATTTTTTTTTAATTAAGAAATGTACTCTATTATCGATACCAATGACGTGGTAAAATTTATTGTACCGATGAAAAAGTATTCCTGTATATATATATATATATATATATATATATATATATATAATTTATTACTTTTCAAGAAAGCTGATACATCTTGTTATAATAATTTGAAAAGTATGAAATTTGAAACGATTTGTACTTAGTTTTGCAGGCCTGTGTACATATAATCACGCCTTTTTCCCGTAAAGGGGTAGGCAGAGACCACTTTTTGCCACTTGCTACGATCCTTACATACTCGTTTCGCTTCGTTCACTTTCTTTCTTACCATCCATTCCTCCTCTTACATTCAACGTAGCGAAGCGGCTCTCCATGGTCAGTGTAATGCTGTAATAATTAACTTAACAGGTATCCTTTATCGTTTCACTCTGTTCGTCTACCTGTCTCTCTTTCTATCTGCTCTTCTAGCTATATTGCGTCTAGATATCGGTTTTGGTTTGATAAAAAAATATAATTTTATTATATAGTTATAAACACTTCACATGTATGGAAAGCCATCCCGGGTTTCCATACATGTGAAGTGTGTATTGAATATTATGTCTTTTAAAATAAAAGAAAAGTTTTATACATGACATTTACGAAGTCAACCATTTCCTAGTAATCGGCCTCCAAATTGGTTTCACCCCCCTCTGTCATTTCTGAACTATGAAGATTAGGAACTTACAATTTTCCATGCTGGTAGATCATGGTAAATTCTCTTTAGGAAAGTTATTTTAAACGAAATCGAACAGTAAGATTAAGAAACTAAAAATCGTATTACGCTTTATAGTAACAGAACCCTCCTTAGACACGTCTTAACACGCTCTTGGTCAGGTTATTTTGACGAGCGTGTGTGTATGGATTTCTTTCGCTGACGCCTGTAGGAAATATTCACCTTAAATATTATTTTATTTAAAAACAGCTTTGTATTCTTTCACAAACTGTGTAGTAAAATCTGTTTTAGGAAGATAATTGACGACAATATTAATAAATAATAAAAGTAATGTATTAAATAACGAAACATTGTGGTTTATATACAAGTTTATTACTATTACTAACATATTTTTGATAAATAAATAAAATATTTTTATTATTCGTTTTATTCGAAATATTCGAATATTGAACCCAGTCATATTCGAATAATGAAATCGTCGAATAAAACGAATATTCGAATAATATTCTCTAATTGTACCCCAACACGGGAATGCAAGTCTAGCTGGTCGGAAGCTGAACTTAACCAAAATACAAACTTTTGAAAAGGGATTTCTTTTAATGCCCAAAAAACATGTTTAAGGCAACTGGAAATTGTGATATAGTGTTATAGGTGTACCAGAATCTCAAGGCAAATAGGCAAATAAAATTTTGTAGTGTGCAATACTGGGGAAATTGGATTAAACGATCTTGATACTGGTTAATTTTTAATTATGTCTTTGGTATTATTGAACATGAATAATATAATAAGACTGTATGAAGAATGTTCCTATACATCGGGTTAATAATATAGAAAATATGTCATGAAAAATAAATCAATCGTGAATTACTTTATATACTTATTTATTACAAATAACATACAATTAAATTGGCAACAGTTTATTTAATGTTGGAATTTCCTTCCGAACTGTATAGAACTCGTTTACTATATTCCTAATCAACTGTAAATTGAAAATCTTAAGTTGATTTTCTTTTTTCCTCCTCTCCTCCTTTTACCAAGCATTGAAAAAACCAACATTCGATGTGCCATCAACTATGATTCACCGTATAGTAGTACTGGAAATACATTTAAAGAAGTCACAATAATTACCTAAGAAAATATAAAAAAACTAAAAGTATCAAAACAACTCACTCTAACTTACCGGTCAACTCTACCACGAGCTTTAAATTATAAGATTGAGTTCGATTTACACCTTCTTCTTCCTGTATTTTACGATAGACATCGAAAACAATATTTCTCGCTTGAGATCGAATTGCCTTTTTCGATATTTTCACAAAAACAATAAATTCCAAGAACATAATCACAAAATTTTAGCAGCGGTTGACAGATCACGTACTCTGATTTGACGGGTCACACTTGACATTGCCATATGAAAATCACATATTTTTATTTTTTTTATATGCCATGAGATTCTGGTACACCTATAGTATAATATTTAAGGAGTTGGGAGAAAAAAAGCCATGTAAATTAGTTGGAACTTTAACCTTCCCAGACCAGTTTAAGAGTAAATTGGAAAAAGGTTAATAAAATAAAAACATGATTTAAACTGAAATCCTTAACATTAAACTCTGAGTATAAGATTCTAAGATAAAAACCTAACCAAGAGCATGTCACGACATGTCTAAGAAGGGTTCCGTAACTTGCATTCTCGTGTTGAGGTACAATAGGAGAAGCACAGGACAAGGTTTCAGCTTGCCTCAAACACCTGCTCTAAATTTCCTAGTAGCTCTTGGGCTATAAGATAAGTGATAAGCAGCGCGCGCACTGGCAACAAAATTGTCTCCTCCATTTGCATTCCTATTATCGACTTCAGCGCACTCGAAATAGAGTCAACTTTGCCGCATAACATGACGGTACATGAAAACAATCATGTTTTTCGGAAAAGTTAACTCTATTTTGCGAGCGCTAAAGTTCATAATCGGAATGCAAATGGTGGGTGATAGAGACAATTTAATGCTAGTATTCGCATGCACTCAACGCTTAGAATCTAGATGATAATGATGACGAATGACGATATAATATGCTTTATACCCGCCACACACTTTCAATTTGCCATCCTGATGATTACACAATTTTCTCAAAATAACGTGTCGTGTAAACGAACGTGTCTGATGACTATTATATATTGTGCAAAAAATATTTTAAATACAATACCTACAAACTACAAAGTACAGGTTAAAATACCCTATCGTTGACACTCTTAAATTAACATAATAACAAAATAAACACAAAAAGCAAAGCTTGTTGACATGTGAGGTTCCAATAATTGAAGAGTGTCAAAAATTGGATAGCTTACTTATTGGCTATATCTAGGGACATCGAACTCATATTTTCCGTTTCACCGCGTACAGTGGAAATACTTTCTGAATTATGTCTCAAGACAATCATCGTTTTCCATGACAATGAGAGGCGTAGTAAGGGAAAAAAAACTACATTTCCCGGAAGACATAAAGAACGTAGATGCACTGACTACTGAAGTCCAACCTAAGCCAGCAAAAGTAGATTTTCATAGAAGCTGTGATCTGACACACTTCTGTTAAGTCTAGGGTTCGAGGTCCCTAGATATGCGTATTGGTGTAACTATGGACTCTCACCAACTAGTACACCACGATTTCGCCCCCAGCGGCGTCAAAGGCGACACCTGGTTAGCAACCATACACATGGCTTCGGGCTCTTAAAGACGCACGGCACTCCGCTATATTCCGTAGCACAACAGCTGCTGTCGCCCGCGCCGATTCTCGACGGCTGTCAATATCACCAATCGCGAGCTGCCGCCGCGCCAACAGCAATTAAGGCTGCTGCGTCGAACGCAGCGGCGAGCGGCAGCTGCACGCTCACGCAGGGTCATAGTCACCGCTTGTCAAGCAGTGATTATGGCGCCCGTCTGCGCGCGCCACCATTCGCCGCTGCTGTTTTAGCCCAAGAGCTACTGAGAAATTTAGAGTAGGTATTTGAGGCACGATGAAACCTTGTCCTGTACTTCTCCTATTGTACCTCAACACGAGAATGCAGGCCTGGCTGGTCAGAAGCGGAACTTAGCCAAGTTACAAATTTTTGAAAAGTCCATTTTTTAATGCCAAAAATCCATGTTTGAGGCGCTTTGAAATTTTGATGTACAGTTAGTATAATGAATAAGGAGTTGGGGAAAAAAGGCCATGTAATTTAGTTGGAACTTTAACCTAGCCATGTCAGTTTTAAAGTAAATAAACTGGCTTTCGATTCATGATTTTCTGACATCTATTGGTCATTTTATGAACTGCAATATACGTACGGGCGAAAATGCGACATCTATGAAGCCCTCAAAGAACTACGTGGTCAAAAAATGAAATAATTGCGTATTGTGCAATAAACTTACTCGTCAAAATGTATTTATAAAACAAATAGGTATTAATGAAATAGAAATGGCATACGAGCCAGCCTAACCTACCATCTACATGTTTTAGATAATAGTTTAGTTAACTATAAACGTAAAAGCGACATCTAGGAAGAATCAAAGAACTACGTGGTCTTGATAATTTTCGCAAAGTCGATATGAGTCGTTTTTAATTGATTTTCCTATAAAAATCGAAGACATCCATTCGTTGTTTATACAATATTGTGTGCAATAAAATTATATATTGTGCAATAGTCTAATTTACTCGACAAATTGTATATAAAAAACAAATCTAGACACGCGGTGTGTGTCAAGCCAAGTTCAAGTAACAGAACTGGCGAGCGGCACCGTGTGTAATATTACACGAACCATTTGGGGCCCAAATGGTTATTTAGATATTAACGTCCAAAAATCGTCATTTTTATCACTGACTAACCTAATAGATCAAAACTTTAACCCAGTTCCAGATGACCTAAACATTCAATATTATGTTTGTTCGCAGATAACTTCGTCGTTTATGAACCGATTTTCAAATTTTTTTTTGTGATATAAAGGGTATAATACCAAGTTAGTCCGGTTGTCAAAAAAGTGGTGACCTGATGTTGGAATCCATGAGGAATTGAGACTTGAGAGAAAACTCCTCGAAATTTATATGGATACATAATATGGTGATTTTGACTTTTTCTGAACAAGTCTAAGCATGTGCTACCAAAAAGTAAGATTTTGCTCCAAGGTATACCCTGAACCCAAAGGTACAGAACAGAACTTCTGACTCCTTATGGATACATGTTTGGGGATTTCGGCGTTGTTTATAGAACTGCAAGCATATGCCACCATGTCAATAGGCATGTTGCCGAAAAAAAATATTTTTTTAGACAACATGTTAATAAACAATCCAGAACCCATTTTTTATATCTGAAAAAATAACTTAGATACAAACCATTGAAATTTACAATATGAAAGAGAGCGTTATATTGGCCTGTGACGTCACAGCCTGCTACCGCCATACATTTCTCATAACAAAATTTATGGCGGTAGCAGGTTGTGACGTCACGAATCGTTTTGCAAGAAAGAGATGGTCAATATTTTTTATTTGCTTATATTTTTAATCCCGTCACTCGAAATACCTATTTCTTTCAGATTTATGTATCTTTAATCAACAATTTTAAACTTTAATTTGTATAACTGTGAAATTCCACACTAGGCAACATCCCTATTAGAATAATTTAATACATCATCACATTATTATGATATAAAAGGCTCTTCTCATAGTATTTTACACTAACTCGGACTTTTACTCAAGTAAAACATAGTATTTTACTTGAGTAAAAGTCAAAATCACTATATGTACCGATATAAATTTCGAGGATTTCCCTCGATTCCTCATGGATCGCATCATCAGGTTTCCACTGTAGTGACTAAAGGACCAATTTCGAATTAAACCCTTTACAACAAAATAATTTTGCAAATAGGTCCATAAACGGCAGAATTATGTTCAAAGATCTCCGAGTTAGTATAAAATACTATGAGAAGAGCCTTTTATATCATAATAATGTGATGATGTATTAAATTAACCCTTTACATCACAAAAAAAATTTGAAAATCGGTTCATAAACGACGAAGTTATCTGCGAACAAACATAATATTGATTTTTTAGGTTATCTGGAACTGGGTTAGAGTTTTGATCTATAGGTTAGTCAGTGATCAAAATGACGATTTTTGGACGTTAATATCTAAATAACCGTTTGGGCTCCAAATGGTTCGTGTAATATTACACACGGTGCCGCTCGTCAGTTCTGTTACTTGAACTTGGCTTGACACACTACCGCGTGTCTAGATTTGTTTTTTATATACAATTTGTCGAGTAAATTAGACTATTGCACAATATATAATTTTATTGCACACAATATTGTATAAACAACGAAGGATGTCTTCGATATTTATAGGAAAACCAATTAAAAACGACTCATATCGACTTTGCGAAAATTATCAAGACCACGTAGTTCTTTGATTCTTCCTAGATGTCGCTTTACATTTATAGTTAACTAAACTATTATTTAAAACATGTAGATGGTAGGTTATGCTAGTTCGTATGCCATTTCTATTTCAATAATACCTATTTGTTTTATAAATACATTTTGACGAGTAAGTTTATTGCACAATACGCAATTTTATTTTTTGACCACGTAGTTCTTTGAGGGCTTCATAGATGTCGCATTTTTGCCCATACGTATTATTGCAGTTCATAAAATGACCAATAGATGTCAGAAAATCATGAATCGAAAGCCAGTTTAATTACTTTTAAACTGACATGGCTAGGTTAAAGTTCCAACTAAATTACATGGCCTTTTTTTTCCCCAACTTCTTATACATTATACTAACTGTATATCAAAATTTCAAAGCGCCTCAAACATGGATTTTTGGCATTAAAAATGGACTTTTCAAAAATTTGTAACTTGGCTAAGTTCCGCTTCTGACTAGCCATGCCTGCATTCTCGTGTTGAGGTACAATAGGAGAAGGACAGGACATGGTTTCAACGTGCCTCAAATACCTACTCAAAATTTCTTAGTAGCTCTCCAGCTATTTTCGAGGTAGTGGCCTATCGCGTTCATAATTATTGTGCTACGGATGGCGAAGTGTCTTTCGTCTGTAAGGACTATGGCTGGTACTATATGGTTCGGAATCCGGATGGTCGGAGAAAATTCAGGACACGGAAATGCGCCAATGCAATAGAGCTGAAAATCGAACACGAGTGTCAAGTCAAATGTCAATGTCATATATGACAGCTCGACATTTCGATTTTCAACTCTATTGTATTGGCGCAGATTTCTATTTTCAGTGCTCTTGTCCGTGCCCGCTGAATTCCGGATCGTATTAGTTCCCACCCAAAGAGACCGCAGCGGTGACGTAAGGTAAGCAACACTCCTTCTAAAAATACATCACTGGTGCCACTACTAATGGGGACATCACTGGTGTCCTAGTGAGCGAGGGAAAAGTAGTAAAATCGTTACTCACCAACCGACGTAGGGCCGTTTGGCTTCTCCTCGGCCTCCTTGAGCCCACTTTTGTCAACATCGTGCGTTTTGTCGCGACTCACGCGGCGCTCGCCCCTAACTCTTTGCGGCTGCGGCGCACAGTTCAGAAGGAGAGACGACGACGACGACGACTGAGCGACACCGCTCTCATACGCTGCTCCAGTAATTTGTGCATGCGATGTAACAAATGGTTCATTAGTAACGGGCGCCGCACTAGTGGGCTGCGATTGAACTAAAACATTCGTTTCATCTTGAGGCACAAACGGTTTACTCTTTTTCTGTTTACCCGCGCTCTTACTATCTACTAACGGGGGCTGTTCACTACACTTTTGGTGTTGTTTAACATTAGACATTTTAGGCACTACGACAGGACTATCTGATATAGCTGATACTATTGGTGTTTCGATTGGTTCGTTAATTTCAGGTCCCAATTTTTTTGTTTCGTTAGCATTAACTAGATCAGACTTCACTAGGCTATTACTCATTGTGTTAATTGCATTTGTGTGAGGTTGGTTCGGGGCGGTCGTTGCAGCAGGCACTTCGTTAGTGTTAGTACAGCGGGCCTATTCGCTAAAATACAAGTTTAGTTAATCACTTTGAAAATGGTTATTAACAAGCTTTTGTTTGTAACCGACTAGTTCCATAATTTTGTATTCAGTACCTTTTGATGGCAAAGTGAATAACTCAATTGACGCAAAGTTCTCGACTGTAATTCGGCTAAATTGAATAGTGCCGTCTGTGGAGGAGTACATTATAAAATGTAAGAACCTTTTAATTTATTCGGATAACTATTTATTTTGTTGTCTGTGGACTAAGTTACCGTAAAACATGCCAACTTTGCCACATAGGATAACTTTGCCCTAAGATCCATTCTTAAGCAAATCTTTGATGTACTGAGGTATTTTAATATTATGGCAACATTTGTTTAATTTGGCAGAAAATAGGTTATATGACTAGTAACATTGACAATACCCCGTATTGCTAACTTTATTCAGTAACTTGTTGGAACTTGTGAAAAACGGTACGTATTTTTGCGGGCAAATTGTGGTGCAGATTTGTAAGTGAATTGTGCGTGATGGTGAAACCACAGGCTAGTTTGCTTTTGATATATTATAAAATAATATCTATAGAGTATTATAGTGATAATGTAATTAATCAGGGAATTATAAAATAAAACTTATGATGGTGGGCAAACTAACCCAGCAGTATTCCGATCATCGATTGACAACATTGCCCGGTATCAAAAAATCCTTAGGGTTGTCAAATTGGACATTTTAAAATACTTTTAGTATTTACTAAAAATCGATGTTATTTTTTATTACTGTATGCCTTGCTCAGTAATCTACACTAATATTATAAAGAGGAAAACTTTGTTTGTATGTTTGTTTGTTTCTTATTTAAATAAAATTAATTAATATTATGTTTATAGCAGTTTTTCCGCTAAATAATACCCACAACCTGCAAGCAAATATGTGAGTGCACGCATAAGCATGCGTAACGCACCTCCCTCCTCCCACACTGCTTATGCGTGCACTCAGATGCAAGATCGTGCAAACACCACCACCACACAAGCAACAATGTCGGCAAGATCGTGCAAAGCCCCACACCACCATGCAGGTTGCAAAACTCGACGCGCGTTTCGCCCCGAACCCGGAGCATCCTCAGGAAGTGGACCTGCGAACAAAGTTCGTTAGTAATGCTGCCAAGCAAACCGTCACCTTATATAGACTACTGGCTACTAGTACCCCCACCAAACATATTAATGAGCGGTGACGTAGTCAAGCAAGTTTGGTCATTCAACAATGCAAGTCTATTGTTGTTCTTTTCTTTAATTATTTCTAATTGTTCCAACACGCTCAGTCGAAAGCCTTTATCACATTTATGTAATACCTTATAGGAATGGCCATCGGGTACACTATGACCACTATCTAAAAGGTGTTTAGCAAAATGTGATTTATCACGATGACCATTTCTATAAGCCGCGATGTGTTCTTTGTACCGAGTCTCAAAGTTACGTCCAGTTTGACCTACGTATACACTATCGCATTCAGGACAATCGATTTTATAGACACCAGATTGGTACTTTAAATCAATCCGGTCTTTATTATGACACAATTGATTTTTTAAAGTATTATTTGTCCTGAATGCGACGTGCATATCGTTATTTCTCATTATTTTAGATAAACGTGCAGATACCTCACCCATGTAGGTCAAACTGGACTTGTATCTAACGACTTCCTTATCAGGAGTCCCTGCGTACAAAAACTTAACCAATTCCTTTTTCATTTTATTATTTAAAATATTATTAATAATTTTGGGATTATACCCATTCGACTTAGCAATTTGGTAAATTATGTTTAACTCTTTCTGATAATTTTCTTTACTAAGAGGAATGGACATTAATCTGTGAACGTAACTATGAAAAGCCGCGAGTTTATGTTGCCAAGGATGACATGAGGATGCATGAATAGTAGTATTAGTATATGTCGGTTTGCGAAAGATTCCAAAACTGTGTTTATCGTTATCTCTAGTAATAGATAAATCAAGGAAATTAAGTGTTTTATTGTCTTCACATTCTAATTTAAATTTAATTTTAATATGTTTTTTTATTAAGATTTTTAACAAAGACGTCCAGTTGTCTCTCTGTACCGGTCCAACAAAGGATGCAATCATCTACATATCTATAGTAATATAAAATACTTTTGTCATTAACAATATTTCTTTGTTCAAAATCATTCATAAATATTTCGGCCAGCAAGGGACTCAGTGGTGAGCCCATTGCTAAACCGTCTTGTTGAACAAAGAATTGATTGTTAAATCGAAAGTAGTTTTGTTCCATGCAGATTTTAGTAAGAGTAAGCAATTCCAGACCTTCACCAGGAGGCAAACGTTTTTCCAATTCATTCCCCAGAATACCCAACGTTTCCTCACACGGAACATTAGTAAATAAACTATCTACATCAAGCGAAACTAATTTGCAACGAGGTGGCAAAGTCACATTTTTTATTTGATTTACTAATTGCAAGCTATTTTTAATTGCATAAGGTGGCCGAAATGAAATCCTTTGTTTAATAATGTAATTTAATGACTTTGCCAACTCGTATGCCGGTGCACCTATATATATACCGTATATGAGACAACTGGACGCATTGGGATATCAGTTTTGTGAATCTTTGGCAAACCGTACAGTGATGGTGCGTGAGGATTCATTGGAATAAGTTTTCTCTTCGCTGATTCGGTACCAAATAAATATTTATTATTGTTTATGGCTAATTTAATCTTAGCCATAAACTTGTTAGTTGGGTCAGAAGGAACCCTTAGAAATTGATCACACCGAATCACGTTATTTACTTTTTCCAAGTAATCGTCACGCTCCATCACCACTATTGTGTTACCCTTATCTGCTTTAGATATAACCAAGCCATTATTATCTATTGTTTGTTTTAATGACCTCAAAGCTACTCTTTCATGGTTAAATGAATAACCGGAAGGAGTACCCTTGATTTCATTGGCTAGTAAACCCTTAACCATGTTATCCTTTTTATTAACTACAGTTGCTATCTCTGATTCAACCGCAAGCATTTCCAAAGCATTCTGATTAATATTAGGAGTAATATTATATTTAAGACCCTTTTCCAAAAGTGACATGTCTTATTTAAATATTATGATTACCATTACCATGTGTCTTCATTGGTTAAATTAATTTAAGGAGTTTGGTGATAGGGTAAAGTAGATACCTACTATAAGATGCTTGGATAGTTATCATCCAAACACCTTAAAGTTTTATTTCAGTATATTACGTATTATTTGAACTTAATTTGTATTTCATATAGGTACACGAAAACCTAAAATTGTTTATTTAGATTTTTTAAGTAAGATTTTTAATAAATGTTACATATTATATTGATTTCATTTTGCTTTTTTGTTTATTTAAACACTACATTTATAATATATTCCTGATATTAATGTAAAAGATAATTAATTAATTTTATAGATATGTGGCAGCCCTAGTACTCTTACAGACCAAAATGCAAATTGTATGGAAAAGGAAAAAAATGTAAGGGGAACATTGCCCAGTCAATTTAGTAGGATATTATTCGCGATATCGTTTAAATGTCTATAGTAAACGCCATCTTTTCCAAAATTCTTTTACTGGATTTTGATGCCACCTGCGCAAAGTTCATATTTGCGTGAAAAATCAAGGTGGGCAATGTTGGCTACAAGTCCAGATAACTTTACCCGGCATGAAAATCAATCATAAATTGAATTAAATGAACAGAAGTAATGTTTTTGACATTCCTACACCTGCACATGTAGCCGTGTAGTCGCAGAGGGCAAAAAAAACTTTACACTTCTATACATATTTTTTACAAGAATTTTTTTTTTTTTTTTATGAAATAAGGGGGCAAACGAGCAAACGGGTCACCTGATGGAAAGCAACTTCCGTCGCCCATGGACACTCGCAGCATAAGAAGAGCTGCAAGTGCGTTGCCGGCCTTTTAAGAGGGAATAGGGTAATGGGGGAGGGTAGGGAAGGGAATAGGGTAGGGGATTGGGCCTCCGGTAAACTCACTCACTCGGCGAAACACAGCGCAAACGCTGTTTCACGCCGGTTTTCTGTGAGCCCGTGGTATTTCTCCGGTCGAGCCGGCCCAATTCGTGCCGAAGCATGGCTCTACCACGTAATTAAAATTATTCGAAAAAAGCTGGCAAAGTTGGCATGTTTCACGGTAACAACTATTGTTTGTCAAGTCAATGAGACGAGTACCTACATAAATATTTCGAATTATAAGTTTTTCCTCTCAAATTCAAAATAAATTAATATTTCCTAACTTTCTGCAGCATATACCATTATTAGAGTGTGAGCCATCTTTACCTTTACCTACGTGAAACCAAAAATAGGTTAGAGGAAAATTATTCAGCGGTAAAGTCAACAATGTAAATGTTTTTGTTAAGTTAATTACATCGATGTTATGAGGTACTTACAATTTCTGTAGTACCTAAATCGCACTTACAGCGATTTACTACTGCCGTGAACATTTACAGAAGGTTTTAATATCCCTAGGTTTTAGATACAAAAAATGCCAAAACGATAGAACGGCTTTCATAGAAAAACCAGTGAAGTCTACCTGGAAAAAGATAAGGGTTAAAAACAGAAACTTGCCAGAAGAGCTGAAGAAGAATATTATTTATATTTTATTTTGATGAGAGTTATGTTCATACATCTTAAAAGGCAAAAGGTATGTAGTCCTAACTGAATTAATTTAATTATTTTTAATAAACTTCCACTTTCTTTATGTATTTATTTAATATTCAAGCATTAAACCTAATTATTGTTTAATATAATATATTCTCTTTATTTATTCAACATACATAATAATATCCAATAGAATAAAAAATATATTTAAACTAGAACAAAGAACCTAAAACTAAAAACCTTAAAAATATAATGTAATGGCTAAAATATATTATTAAAAGGAGTCCCTTTAGGCAAGGTTCCCAAGATACTGGCAGCGTTCCCCGTTTGAATAGCTAGACTAATTCTTTGTCCGAGGTGAACCGAGCCGCCAGCTCTTCGGTCTCCTGTGATGTCGACTAACCTTTTTCCTATTTCCTTAAAAAGCCTTATAGCGCTAGGACCCCATGGATTTATTTTGATTTTTCTATTTTTATTTTATATTTATTTTGATCTTTGATTACCTATTTCAATTTTTTTTTCATGATTACCTATTTCTATTATTTTTTTTCAGATACATAATAATTATACATGCAGGCTCTGATAATTTTGTACCAAATTCATTGCTAATTTTTTTGTGGAAAAAATAAAAATGAGGATTATCATTCAGAAATGAATAAAAATAATTTTACAAAGTGGGTTAGGGAAAGATTAATTCCCAATTTGTCAGAGCCATATTGATGATTGTAATGGATAATGCTCCTTACTATTCTGTTTTACTAAATAAAGCTCCTACAGCAGTGGTTGGTGAAAATCAAAATAATGTTTAACGAAACAGCGAAAAAGCCAAATCTGGTAATGCTTGTTAACACAAGCCCGAGACTATCTACGAGATCGATAAACTGTTAGGTGGTTCCCACCTTACCACTGTGACCTTAACCCTATTGAGTTGATCTGGGGCATAGCAAAACAAAAAATCGCCTCACGCAATGTGGGAGTGTGCGTGTGGTTTGAGGGACCAACCCGAATTTCCCCAAAATAAGTATACCAAGTTTTAGTAGAAGTCTAAAAACAATTGTAGAACAAATCTGGGAATTTGTAAAAAGATAGTTTAAAAGATATAGCCCTCAGAGTGTGGTCCCTCAGTTCACACACCGCTATTTTCCAGATCTCGAAAAGTATGTGGAAAATTATGGTTTTTTCACTACAGAATTTTAGTAGAACTTTTGTAAAAGTTTTTACAAATTTATCAGATACATAGCATTAGAAATAAAAAAGCTACAACCACCGAAGTGTGGTCCCTCAGTTCACACAAAAATGACATACTCATTTCGCGATATATGACTGACTTTTTTAATTATTTTTCTACGTAGAGTTTTAGTAGAAAATTTGTAGAATTCATAGGCAAAATTTCAGAAAAATCTATCGGCGCATTTGGAAGATATATACCATTATGTTGGGTCCCTCAGTTCACACACTTGTGTATAAGAAAAACTCAAATAACTAATAAACGAGAAAACTAACAGAAAGTCTACTATACTTAAGTTTTAGTAGAAGTTTTTTTCTCTTGGATTAGCACATAAAATATTTAATTTCTTGCTTCCTAACTGAGATAATGTTAATTTTTTGATTGTATGAAAATGCAGAGTAGGGTTACCACACAAGAAGCAAAATTCGGACAGTACCTAATATTATTGTGTGTGTTATACCTTATTAAATTTACCTTTTCACTATTATATGGGTTCATAGTACTACAAACAACCTATATACCTACTTATGTACCTATTTGTGGTTTCGCCCTGCCCACCCTTTTCTCTGTCCGTTCTTGCTAACTCCTTATATGTAATTACATAATATATATTATATGAATAAAAAACTGGCCAAGTGCGAGTCAGGCTCGCGCACAAACGGTTCCGTACAAAACGGCAAAAAAAATCACGGTTGTTGTATCGGAGCCCTCGTCCTCGTCTCGTCGTCGTCTCGCCCCCAGCACCAAAGATTATACATACTCAATGTAATATTATGACTGCACCTAATATTTTTGTTATACTAGCTTTTGCCTGCGGCTTCGCCCGCATGGAATAGTGTTCTTGGAGAAAAAACTATGTCAGCGGGACATAGATTAAAAGATGATCGCAATAATTAAAACATTTACTTAGTTTTTAACATTAACAATTATTAAGAATACAATATGATAATATCGCGGTGTTGAGGTGTGTGCGCCCGCGCGCGTCGCCAGAGAGAATAATGCCAGCGCTGCGGCCGCGCCGGAAAACGGGAACGCTCCCCGCGCCCCGCTGTAGTGTTGTGGCAGTGCCGCTAGTGATGTGCGCGGCTCGAACAAACTACTTCGGTGAATAACTCTCTAAGTCTCTACTTACAGCAATATACTTCTGATACAATACTGAAATGTTTTTAGGTTTACCCAATGCAAATAGTTAAAAATTGGACCCTTTCGAGTTTCGCCTCGACACTAGTGGTGGGTCGTCGACGCTTTTTCGATCAACGAAACGAGACCGTTTATCGTATAAGGAGTTAGCAATAACGGACAGAGAAAAGGGCGGGCAGAGCGAAACCACAAATAGGTACATAAGTAGGTATATAGGTTGTTTGTAGTACTATGAACCCATATAATAGTGAAAAGGTAAATTTAATAAGGTATAACACACACAATAATATTAGGTACTGTCCGAATTTTGCTTCTTGTGTGGTAACCCTACTCTGCATTTTCATACAATCAAAAAATTAACATTATCTCAGTTAGGAAGCAAGAAATTAAATATTTTATGTGCTAATCCAAGAGAAAAAAACTTCTACTAAAACTTAAGTATAGTAGACTTTCTGTTAGTTTTCTCGTTTATTAGTTATTTGAGTTTTTCTTATACACAAGTGTGTGAACTGAGGGACCCAACATAATGGTATATATCTTCCAAATGCGCCGATAGATTTTTCTGAAATTTTGCCTATGAATTCTACAAATTTTCTACTAAAACTCTACGTAGAAAAATAATTAAAAAAGTCAGTCATATATCGCGAAATGAGTATGTCATTTTTGTGTGAACTGAGGGACCACACTTCGGTGGTTGTAGCTTTTTTATTTCTAATGCTATGTATCTGATAAATTTGTAAAAACTTTTACAAAAGTTCTACTAAAATTCTGTAGTGAAAAAACCATAATTTTCCACATACTTTTCGAGATCTGGAAAATAGCGGTGTGTGAACTGAGGGACCACACTCTGAGGGCTATATCTTTTAAACTATCTTTTTACAAATTCCCAGATTTGTTCTACAATTGTTTTTAGACTTCTACTAAAACTTGGTATACTTATTTTGGGGAAATTCGGGTTGGTCCCTCAAACCACACGCACACATGTGGGATCAGTTGATATCATGGTAGGTACTACAAAGTACTAACTTTATTTGTGAATTATGTACTTTACTTATGGATTAGTATATTAAAAAAAATATTTGTTTTAAATATGTGTTTTATTTTTCAAGGTGTGTGTTTGAAGAAGATGTATCTGCTGAGGACTGGAGAAAAGCATGCCAGCATGTGATAAAAATAGAAGACGGATATGTTAATAGAGGACACACATTGATCATTATATTATGATGACATAGACAGAATAGTCGTAAACCTCCGAGACGACAGCTGCAGCATTAGTGACAGTGATTCTAATAACAGCAAGACTTTTGGGGAGGGCTCGATCCAGGCTATTGAGGAGGGCTCGAGCTAGACTTTTGGGGAGGGCTCGAGCCAAGCTTTAACTTGGTTTTCTGATATAGAATATTTGGATGAGGGTGTTTTTGACTCTGATTAAATAAACAAAATAAATATACTGCTTTTATTTATTCCTAAAAAAACTATTTTATGAAATCCGCTTAGATGCAATTTGACCTAAGCAACGTAAACAAAGATACAAATGCGAGCTTTAATGCTACTATTTGTTATTATGTTTATGGCTAGTTAAATTTGGACATAATAAAAAATGTACCTATATGCAAACTCATTAAATTAATTAATGGATAAATTTTTTTTCAAAACTGAATTTAATCTAAGTACGTATATTTTATAGTTATATAATATATAGGAAATGAGGTGAGGTGACCATCCGAACGATGCTGGCGCCCCTATTAATTTCACGATTTATTTGCCAAGCTGTAATTTCAATTAAAATCTTCAAATTTTATTATCAACGCACGAAAACAACTACTCTTTAGCAGTTGTTAAAATGGGTTAGTCACTTCATTGAGTTCGTAATTATGAACTGTCATTTTGCTTTAGTGAATACAATATTTATTGATAGTTAAGAACTTTCGATAAAAAATTTATGGCAAAATGCATGCCTCTTCCCTAAAAGTTATCAACTAAGATTTGGTTAAGGCGAAAATATACCTAGATGACGTCACAGATTCGGGCGTGGCCTAACACTTCCCGCCGCGCCACCCGCATACACCCCGCTGCGCTAGCGATCTCCGCGCCGCGACTCAAATTATAAACTGAGGAACGGCCCTTTTATACGACTTTAGGATTGATTTAAATGCAACTTGAAAATATTAATTTATTTCTGGTCTATGAGCAAAGAAAAAACGTAGAATGTATTAACCGCTTCTCCTTCTTCTGTAGAAGCCGGTCGAGGTTATTCCCGAAATCTAGAAATTATTTGGTAGGCAATGCGGCTTCCATTTGATTTCATTTTCCACCTCTACGCCCACCAAAATGCAATACTTAATGCTATTGTCAGAATCACTAAAATATCCGATAGGTGTTTTTTCGCTTTCCTAAAAAAGAAGTTTCATATCGACACTTGAAAGGTAAAAATGCCTAAGCGACAAAAATGCCGAAAATGAGTTTAAATATCAATGAGTTTGTGTTTTTTTTCTGCGTCGATTGGTCTAATCGTCGTCTTCCTACGACTATTTTTTGTCGCTTAGATGTAGATATTCACTAAGCGACAAAAAGAAGCGATTTATAAAAAAAATCACTTGGATATTTTGAAGAATTTTAAAAATCTACTTAGTCTATTTTTCATGTTTTTACTTTTTTTTTGTTTGCACAAAAATATTTTTACTTGTTTAAAAAATTCTTTTCGTGAACACTTTGTACATTTTCTCCATACAAATTATTTGTGAATTGTCCTTACAGTGCATTTAATTTGATACCATTATTTTACGAAAGTGCAACTTGTAGAATTTTACCCATAGTGAAATAAAACAATATTCGCGTAAAGATAGTTTTACATATTTGACACAATAACTATTCGTGCTATGTTTTTATTTATTTTTACTTGAAAACTTTTGTTTTGAAGTATGTCGGTTAGATATTTTTTTTGGTTCCCTATTTTTTGGCATAAAATCATATGTCATAATTGTATTTGGCATAATTTCATTTGACCTAATAGTAGTTTCGCATAGTATTCATTTGGCATAACTTTCGTGGCACTTAGCATAATTTTTTTTCGCATAATTACTAATAGCATAATAATTGTTAGACATACTTAATAAAAGGCATAATTTTTTATACGCATGATATTAATTAAGAATAATATTTTATGCATAATATTAAAAGGCATAAATATATTTACGCATACTTCTTTTTTTTCACATACTAATGAATGGTAAATTCTACTGGGTGTGTGAGTTAAGACAAAATAACAATTATAATTGTAATTTTCAACTGATTACGAAATTAAACTCGGACAAACGACACGAACTGCTATCTAAGAACATGCCGAGCCATAACCACGTGCCCAATACAATTAAAGATAAGGTATTATTGTTGCATTAAATAACATACATAAACATATAATCACGCCTTTTTCCCGTAGGAGTAGGCAGGACCGCCTCTTTCCCGTAGGGGTAGGCAGAGACCACTTCTTTCCACTTGCTACGATCCCTACATACTTCTTTCGCTTCGTCCACTTTCATTCTTACCATCCATTCCTCATCTTACATTCAACGTAGCCAAGCGTCTCTCCATGGTCCGCTTTTCGCCTCCGCGAGAAACGAGACGTGATGGGTGGCGAACCACATCGCCGCATAACCTTTTGTATTAATTATTTTAAACATGTTAGCGGTTTATGGAAATGTTTAAGAATGACGAAAAAGAATGTAATTTTTTCCTGTTCCCAAAATATTATCTTACGTCGCTAAGGTACAATACGAAATCAAAAATATCGCTTGAGTATCAATTAATTCCAATACATATGAATTTATAGACAAGAATAAACAGCTAAATGATCTGAGTGTTTATAAAACTGACAAAATGTAACTAAAAGTATTAAATTTAGTGTGTGGGAACATAAATGAACGCAAACATTGCTAAATATATTTCTATATTTATGCGCCTAATGTTTCGCTAGTTAGTCCTGTCGGTAGTAGAAAATATCAATATACTAGGTTATGGGAGTAAACTTTGCGCACATACTTGGACATAATAATTTAATTACCTTATCCGTGTTTTATTATGTCCTTCCATTTTATGCATATTTGTACCTTGTGACAGAATTACTTGAATTTATTATGACGAAAAAATATGCCTAACGAGTTTATGCCAAAAAGCAATTATACCAAAGTATTATTATGACAAGAAAAATTATGCCTTACGAGTTATGCCTCATTAAATTAGGACAAAAAATATTGGTCTAAATTATATTTATGCCTAATGATGTAGTATGCCAAGAAACCATTAAGTATGCCAAAGTTATAGTATGCGTAACAAAATTATGCCAAGAGAGGTATGCCAAATGAAATTATGACAAATAAAATTATGCGAAAAAGGAGATACCTCTTTTTTCTTTGAAATGTTCAAGAATGACGAAAAAAAAAAGTAATTTTTTCCTGTACCCAAAATATTATCTTACGTCGCTAAGGTACAATACGAAATCGAAAATGTCGCATGAGTATCAATAAATTCCAATACATATGAATTTATAGACAGGAATAAATAGCTAAATGATCTGAGTGTTTATAAAACTGACAAAATGTAACTAAAAGTATTAAATTAATAGTGTGTGGGAACATAAATGAACGCAAATATTGCTAAATATATTTCTATATTTATGCGCCTAATGTTTCGCTAGTTAGTCCTGCCGGTAGTAGTAAATATCAATATACAAGGTTATGGGAGTAAACTTTGCGCACATACTTGGACATAATAAAATAGCTCCTATAGCTGGTCTATTTTCAATTAAACTGGCAACAGTCACTGAAATCGGCGTGGTTTCATTATTATTCCTTTTTTAAGGTTCCGTAGTTCATGTCTCGGAGTCCTTCCGTTCGACCGACCATCCGCCCGTCCGTCTGTCCATCCAAACGGTGGTGCTTGAAATATAAAACTTTGAATGGGTAAGTTTATTTATCACGTCAACACAAAGCTAAAATAAATAAAGATAATTTTTGGGTACACCTACACGAAAAGGGGAGATATAATTAGGTACATAGACATTTTAAGAACATTAAGAGGTTTCTGAGATTATATTTTGATATACGTACATTCCGTTTGCGTGATATTCCACTTTTAAGCGCATTTCTTGTTAAAATACGGCGTCCCCCCTCTAAAAGCCAAACGGCTGGCTCTAAAAATGTGGAAAATTCATGGTGGTAATCCATGTAATAAACTTTGAACGAAAACTATAACGGCCCAAAAAACTTCATAAGTTCAGGAGTTATAGAGACTTAAATTGAATCAGTTTAGATGAAGATATCTGATACAGAGCCTACAGATTGTCCTTGTCCATAAAACATCCTAATCTTATAGAGAAGATTAGTATAATTTTGATGATATTTCTGCTACTGTCAATGCTTTCAGCGCAGTCTATCAAAACAATCACACTGCGCTGAAGGCACTGACAGCAGCAGAAAGAAGAAGGGGCATTTTTGTATGGATCCCGTCCCCACTACTGTAGCACTACAAGACATATATCAAATGAAAGGACTTAAAAAGCGTGTAATTTTTTTGTATGATGAAAAATCTCTAAACCATGGGAGAAAAAAGTTTTAACCCAAAGGTGAAAAAAAGTTAAAAAATCATTATGTATTATTACACCATTTCATAGTGTTGCTAATAAGGAACAATTTTTGGGAAGAAATGGTATACAGCAAGCTTCAGAAAAGTGTTATATTTTGATAAATTGCCTCTGTTTATAATATTTTGATAAATTTTGATAAATGTATGGAATGATAATAAAATGATAAAAATAAGCTCTTTCCTCAATTTTGTCGCACATAATTACATTATGAAAATTGTTTCTTACTTGCGTTACTATTGAAAGGATGTATTTTTTCATAATTTATGGGTTCGAATCCTGTCTAGGAAAACTGAGTTATTAAAAATTTTCATGTTTCAAGAGTTTAAGTTTTTATCAAGTCGGACTCGATATTCCGTAGGGCTAAATTACTATTGCTAATTTTTTTTGACTTCTTTTACAACGCCCAGAAGAATATTTTACCATGGACTATATCTTTTTTTTCTGTACCTAATCGTTTGAAAATTATTTTTGCTATTTAATTATATGTATTTTAATGTAATTGTTTTATCTGAATTATTTGATTTTACATAAACCACTTTTCCAGGCCAGGATTCGAACCCGCAAATTAGGAAAAAAATACATTTTGTATTATTGCGCCATTCAATAGCGTTGCAAGTAAGAAACAATTTCCAGAAGTAATTATGTGCGAAAAAATTGAGGAAAGAGCTTATTTTTAGTATTTTATTACCATTCCATACATTTCATCAAAATATGAGGCAGTTTATCAAAATATAACACTTTTCTAAAGTTTAGTGTATACCATTACTTTCCAAAAATTGTTCCATAGTAGCAACACTATGAAACGGTGCAATAATACAGAATGACTTTTTTAACTTTTTTAACATTTAACCCTCATTAACTTTTTTCTCCCATGGTTTAGAGGATTTTCGTCATACAATAAAATGACACTTTTTTAAGCCCTTTCATTTGATATATTATGTCTTATAGTGCTACAAGGATGGGGACTTTTTGCCCCTTCTTCTTTCATCTAAATAAGTTATGGCTTGTGTTCAAACGCTAAACATGCTAGGACGAGACAACAGCATCAGTCTGTTATGGGTTCTAGGCAACAGCAACATCTCCGGCAACAAAACCGCGGATGAGCTGGGTAGGCTTTGGGCCAATTGTGTCACGGTGTCATGCCCAGAATCGGTATTTGGAATATCTCCCAGCACTACCAAGAGAGAACTCAAGGAATGGAGCCGCAGCTTAAGTATAAAGCAATGGGCTTCAATCCTAGGCCTTGAGTTTTTATATTTCTATACTTTTTATTATTTCAAGATCAAAATTAGCTCGTTTTAGTAACTGCAATTAATTTTTATAAACAAGAAGAAGGAAAATATTGTCAGTTAGGAGCAAAAATTTACAATGTCATTGAATAATAAATTTACTAAGATAACTTTAGCCGTAGAAAATTCTTAATGGAAGCAACATTTATGTAACTTATATTATCTTGTTTTATTTTATAAACTCTTAGGCCATTTAGATGAATACTCCTATATTTTTTTTAAGTATTTGGAATTAGTTATTTCTACCTGTTACTACAGAAAATGTTTCTATAGCTTATCTATTTTTACATGTTGCTGAAAACCTTTAAAATAAAATTTAGGCAATTTTACTTGCTATTAGATAACTTTCGTTGATAGCTTAGATAATTTTGCCTATTTTTCGAACTAGGCCTTTTTTACCTAAGCGACATAAACTGCCTGTAATTTGAAAGCTATATGACTCGTTTTAATATCAAAAATTGCTATAAAAATAAGATACACGTTGTATTTTATTGATATATAGATGTATGTTAAAACCATCTAAATCCGACTATTTTGTGATTTTTAATGATTTTTTTTTCTAAAAATTTTAACTTTTTAAAAAACTTTATAGAAATTTTCTAAAAATTTCTATAAAGTTTACTAAATTTATGCGTCATATGTGTCTTTCTTTAATTATTATTTTTTTAATCATAATTTTTTATCAATTATTATTATTTAAACTGGAAATATCATAATATGTATTATATTATAAAATATGAATTTGCTTTCCTACGCTATCGAATTGGATTTTGTCTGTAATGGTAGTTGTATGTGTGTTAAATAAATAAATAAATAAATGTCGCTTAGGCATTTTTACCTCATATACTATATACCTCAAAGCGTTGATATACTAAATAGACAATTAAAACAGAAATAATATAATATATCTATGGACGCTTCACACCACGTCAATCTGATCCCGTGGTAAGTTCTCGAAGAACTTGTGTTACGGGTACCAGATAACGGAAGTATATTTAATACTTTTATACTATAGGTACACATAATTAAAATTTCTATTATATTATACACATATTTAATACACATCCATGACCCAGGAATACAGAAAACTTTTTGTTCCGTCGGCGGGATTTGAACCCGCGACCCCCGGCTTGAGCAGCGACACGCTCAACCAACTGAGCCACAGAGGTCGTCATAGAAATAGAACTATACACTTTCTGTGAAATTTACAAGTACATATATAATAAAATATTATACTATAATATATACTATAATATATACTATATAATAATAAATTAATATATTATTATAATTTCAAGTAAGAAGTTGAAGGAATAAAAAGTACATTCAACAATCGAACATTTTCATTCTATCACAGGCAGAGTGCTCGCTAAGGTTTTCAAAATTTATTTTTTTACGGCATGTTGTTCCCTATTATTTCAAGAGTAAAATAAACGATTGCGAAATAGCGGCACCGCGGAGAGTGACACAACCTCCTCGTACGAAAGTCAGCGGCTCACTGTCCCGCGCGCCCGCGCACGCACCGCTTACGAATATTTTCACAAAATAATAGTTATTTACGTATTTTTTGAAAACAAAACGGTATTTCGAAAAACCCAACGATGAAATGTTAGATAAATATATTCTTCACATTTTCGTAAAAGAACCATCTTTATAGCCGTAGTAGGTAGTAAGTAGATAGAAAAAGAAATCTGAAAACAGGGCTACTTAATTTTAATTTATTTAATATTAATCTTCGTCGTATTAAAAAAATTAACGATGATATTAAAGATGAAGGATTGAAGTGTGAAATGTATATTTTTTTGAATTTTTTTATTCCCATTTTTCGGAGTAGTTAGGACTCAAACTGAGCGATTTAGGGGCTATTTGCGCCTTAAAAACCGTACCAACTCAGTTGATAACTTGTGCATAGTGAATACAAAAGTGACACTTTCCGTTACTCACTTCTCCGTTTCGTTATTAACTCAGTGATTAACTCACAAAATGTACGATAGCGAATAGGCCCGCAGGTCCATTTGCTATCACTGTCATAAGTGCTGGGCGGTTCCGCCATTCTTTCGTGCACCAGTCTCGTGAACTCTTCGGCGACACTCTGCTTGTTGTCCTACAAATATGTTCCATGTTATAATTGCTTACATTTAGAGTAGTTTGTAATTTTTTTTGTTACTAACAGCTTTTAACTAAACACAAATGAAAGTAAATACAAATAAAAAAAGTATGTCTGTCCGTCAGTCTGTTTGTTCCGGCTAATATCAGAATCAGCTGGACCGAATTTCACGAGCTTTTCACTGGCAGATAGATGATGTTATAAGGAGTAACTTAGGCTATTTTTATTTTAAGGTTTCGTTTCCGTTAGTTCTACGCAAACAAAGTAGCGGGCACCAGCTAGTAAACCATAAAAAGAAAGAACTTTTGACTTACTGGCTGAGGAGTTTGCCTTTCACTTTTCTCTCCGTCATTCCTTTGGCTTTCGCTGCGAGACATCTCTTCAAGAACATTTTTATCTGCGAAAGAAAAAATAATTCATTAAAAAACCACAAAATCTACTGTATTTTTCAGATATGTAATAATAAAATTTTTAAAAATATAAACCGAATCCGAAGGACAGACGTTCTGTCATTGTCAAAACTCACAACTAACATGAAATGTTTGATAGGTAGCAACAGTTATCATTTAGGAATTGTAAAAATAGATTACGACCGATTCTCAGACCAAAACTCAAACTCAAAATTTTTATTTCCATGTAGGTTATAATATAACGCTTATAGAATTGTCCTACATGATGCCTACCACCGGTTCGGAAACTAGCCCGGCGAGAAGAACCGGCGTAAGAAACTCGCACGGGGCCACCTTTTAGCAAAAAGATGGGAAAATGGTTCTTTTCAAAAAATATTTTACAATGTTGTAACTTAATCTATATAACATTAGTCATAAGTACATAGAACATACTTAAGTACATAAAAGCAGCCTTGCATGGGGCCATCTTATTCCCAAGGTGTGCAATCGTTAATGAAATCACTGACTTTATAATAAGCTTTAGCACACAAACGTTCTTTAACAGCTTTTTTAAATTGATTAATGGAAAGATTTTGAACGTTTTCTGGGATTCTATTGTAAAGGCGTATACATTGACCTTTAAAAGATTTACTTACTTTACTAAGTCTGATCACTGGTATTTCTAACTTGTTCCTATTTCTAGTATTCCTACAATGTGTGTCACTTTTCTTTTTAAAATTCGTTAAATTCTTTCTGACATACAACACATTGTCCAAAATGTATTGAGAAGCAACGGTCAGAATACCTATTTCTTTAAATTTTTCTCTCAGAGATTCAAAACATGACATCTTATAAATAGAACGTATAGCTCGCTTCTGTAGCACAAATATTGTATTAATGTCCGCTGCGTTTCCCCAAAGAAGAATGCCATATGACATTATACTATGAAAATAACTAAAATAAACTAGCCGCGCTGTATCCTCATCGGTAATTTCTCTAATTTTTTTGACTGCATATGCTGCAGAACTGAGCTTATCTGCCAGATTTGCAATATGGGGACCCCACTGTAATTTACAATCTAGTGTTATTCCTAGAAATACACTGGTGTCCACTAAGTTCATTTTCTCATCATTTAATAGTATATTGGTTTGTGCCTGCCTAACATTTGGGAGGCTAAATTTTAAACATTTCGTTTTATTTGAATTTAAAAGTAAATTATTAACATTAAACCAATGTACCATTTTTGAGAGAGCACTATTTACCTCGTCATAATTTGACTGTCGTCGCTTTAACTAGATAAGGAAGGTCATTTATATAGATGAGAAAAAGAAACGGGCCTAAAATTGACCCTTGTGGCACACCTAGATCTATTTTGGTCCCAGTAGACCTTGTAGAATTAACTTCTACTCTCTGCGTTCTATTTTTAAGATAAGAATCTAAAAGTTTAAGTGTCGTGTCCCTTATACCATAATGGTATAATTTTTTGACCAACGTAGCATGCTTGACAGAGTCGAAAGCCTTGGATAGATCACAAAAGACACCAAGTGCATCATGCGATCCCTCCCAGGCCCCAAATATGCTGCATAGAAGACTGGTGCCTGCGTCTGTTGTGGACCGACCTTTAGTAAACCCGAATTGGTTACTATGTAATAAATTATTTATAAGTGGGCTAGCAATTGATTTAAGATTATTTTCTCGAAAATTTTACTGAAAGTCGGTAGTATAGATATTGGTCTATAATTTGCTGGGTCAGACTTATTCCCAGCCTTAAAAAGAGGCATCACCTTGCTATGTTTCATTAGGTCAGGGAACACACCATTCTTTATACAATTATTGAAAACTAAGGCTAGATAGGGGGCAATGATGTCAATTATTGATTTTATAACTTTTATAGACATACCCCAGAGAGCGGTAGTATTTTTAATATTGAGTACTTTGAAGGTGTTAATAATATCTCTGGAGTCAATTTCTTTAAAATTAAAATTGACATCACATTCCTTGACATTTTCTCTGAGTATTTTTTCAGCAACTGCAGGTGAAGAATTTAGATTTTTTGTAGTTGAGACCGGAATGTCAGCAAAAAATTTCTCAAAGATTGTCGCAACCTCTAGGTCAGAATTTACCTTCTTATTATTAATACAAAGTTCAAATTTAGAGTTACGACTGCCTTTACCTCTTCCAGTCTCATCTGCAATTATCTTCCAAGTGGTTTTCACTTTATTTTTAGCGTTCATTATTTTTTCTTTTATGTGAAGTGCCTTCGCTGCTTGACATACTTTTTTAAAAATTTTTGAATATTGCTTGACATACAGTTTAAAAGATTCACTCCTATTAAATGTCTTTTCGTTATACAAATCATATAATCTCTGTTTACTTATTATAATTCCTGCAGTTGCCCAGGTTTTAAAATTACTTTTTCTATTATTTAAATTGACTGTTTTAGAAGTAAATACAGAGTTATACTGGGTTCTTATTATTTTAAATAGTTTATGAAACGCTTCATCGGAGCTATTAAACCCATCTAACTGTTGAATATTTGAAAGTAATTTACCTCTAAATTTCTCAATACGTTTTGTATTCACAGGAATATAAACAAGCTTTTCTTGAGGTTTATTTTCACAATTAATATTAAATGAAGCAAATTGTCCACAGTGATCAGAGCTAAGCGCATTAATTATTTCTTTTTTATAAGGAGTAATATTAGTGAAAATATTATCAATACAAGTAGCTGCTGTATCACATATTCTTGTCGGTTCATAAAATAAATTACTCAGGTTATACGATTTTAACAATGATGTGAATCTAACAGTGGTGGAGTTTGAGTCTAATAAATTAATGTTGAAATCACCACATTACAATAATCTTTTTGTTAGATGCACATATTTTTGTCAACACTTCTTCCATGATTTGTTCAAAGGAATCGTATAAACCTGATGGAGGCCTGTATACGCTTACAATAATAAGATGGCTCAACTCAATACAGGCTACCTCAATTATTCGTTCAGTAGAGAGTCTTATAATATCTTTACGTTCTTTAAATTTAATTTTTTTATTAATTAATATTAAAGAACCACCTCTAATGGCATTCTCTCGACTGAACGAACTAGCTACCTGGTGACCACAAAAGTTAAATATTAATTCATGTTTTCTAAACCAATGTTCTGATATACACATAATATCAATGTTATAACATTAACAAACAACTCAATTTTTAATTCTTTACCTACCATTTCTTGCAAATTTTGGTGCACCAGGTTTACATTGAAATTAGATTTTTTGTTAACATTTTTGGTAGGTAAGATAGGTAATTCATTTAAATAATTTATATTATTGATTATCACATTGCTAGAGTGAGCCTCTGTTGTCTTAGAAACTAATTTAAATTATTTGAAACATATTCCAAGCTGCTGACTGTATAGTTGTCAGAATAAAGACTCTGCTCAATAAAAGCAGTGGTCGGTTTAGCCAATTCTTTGGCTTGTCTTAAAACTAAAAAATGAAATAGCCATCTAGCTATGCGTCTAGTAAAAAACTGTTATAAGAAATACTTATCACATGTTAGATTATTAAATCTAAAACTTATAATATTATTAATGTCAACCACATCTATATGTGGTTGAGTGTTACTTAAAACTATACAATTTTGGTTAGTAGCACTACACAGTAGGCTGTTCAACTTAAATCTAATATAATTTTCGTTACTCTCGTGTGTAGAGATGTGATAAACGGCTTAAAATTAAAAGTTAACTTATCCGTTATTAAATATTCAATAGCAGCTTTTTTTAACTGCTTAGTTGATTAGTTGCTTATTTGATTATCTACTTATTGCCACTTATAAATTATAATATTTTTTGCGCTTATGTTACGTTTTTCGATCGCTTAAACTGATTTAAATTAACTTTCCTTCGTACTTTGCAGGCTTAGGACTGTCTGAAATCTGAATAATTATTAATATAATAATATGAACTCATAAAAATGTTTTTACATGTTGATAATATGCATTAATCTTAAATGTTGCTTATCATTAGTAATAGTTGATTTATAGGATAACAAACATCGCCACTTTTTCCACCTCATTTCTTTCAAAGTAGTTCCATAAATTACTGTTCCAATTCACGTCGTTTATTCGTCATTTTACGACAAAAACTTAATAAACTTAATACTAAAACACTACACGAAAAGTTTATATTACGTCCATATGGACCATTATTATATTTATTATTTACATTAAAACTTCACGGTAAGCCACCAAAGCACCACTATTACGATTAAAATACGAATTATTGCGTAACGTAATATAACGTGTTTTCGTCAACCCGCAAAGCGCAACTAACAAAAAGTGAATAAACACGAAAAAGCTTAATAGTTATAAGTACAAAAAATAACCCGTTTAAATAAGTGATGAGCTACATTAAAGAATTTTCACTCTTATTGCGCTGTCATAAGAACTATTTTTCTTTGCTCATACCACACTTATGGCTTTATGACTATAAACGATATGAACGATAATTATAAGTGATAAACGCTTAAATTTTTAAACGACTTTACAACTTATTTATAAAAGCACGCTATTTTAAACGCTTTACGTTATAACGGCCATCTTTACTCGTGTGGCAGTTTTTTTAAATAAGGAAAGGTAAACAATATAAGTTTAGTAACATTTTCTTTGTTACTCAAAATATCAATATAATCTGTCATCTGTTTTTTGTTTATCTTTCCTCTTCTCCCGGCTAATATAACTAAAGTTGTGTTAGGGCAATAAGTAGCATTAACTGCCCGGCTAACTATTTGTTCATAAGATGCCCCGGGCAAACATGTGCTGGTTACTTGTTGTCCCGTACACAAATTATTTAGGTATACACCCATTCCATAGCCTATTTCATCACAGTAAATACTAATTAAGCCAGACTCTGAGATAGGTGTAGGTATCATATTATAATTTTTTGAGGATTCAGTATAAGCCCTCAACTCTGAACAGCTGGCTGAACTATCACTATCATGCCGTGAATGACCTTTATTTTTTTGACACTGACAGTCATTGTTAATTAAGGAGTTTACACGTTCCTCATTATAGTGGCCGATTTTAATTATGTCATCCATGGCAGATATGTGTGCAGTAATTTCTTTTTGTGCTAATTCATATTTTATTTTTATCTGTGTTAGGGAGCTGTGTAATTCTGAAATTTCAGACTGAAGGCTACATACATCCGCCTCATAGTCAAACCTAGTATTTTTCAACTCCTCGCAGCAGCTTAATAATTGCTTTTTTAATAATATTTTATTTTTAGACATATTTTAAGCTGCTTTACAAACTTCTGGTTTTTTTGTAATAAATTTTGTGTTTTTCTAATACATTTCTTAACTTTTACATATTTTTTCAACTTATTTTTACTATTCATAATATGACAGGCCGTTATTGTGTCGTCCTCTGTCAAGTCTATGGTAGTTATGTTATTTTTAGATGAGTCAGTTACACTCCCTAACAGTTCATCGTACAAACTTTGTGTTTCCTCAGATTTTTTACTATTTATTTGACATTCTAGGGACATTATGTACTCTTGAGCATCTTGCAGCTTCTTTTTAATGTAATAAGTGTCTTCTAGAGATTGTTCATATTCCATTCTACAATTGTCAAAGCCGTCCACAACACTTTGTAATTCCCAGTTTTGTTCGCAGATGTTTTCATATTTTTGGTTTAATTTGTTTAGTTCTGATTTTAAATCTGCATTTTTTTGCAAAATTAAAAGCATTTCCTTTTCACTGTCGTCACGTTCAATAAGCAGCTGTTGACATTGCTGCTTAGAGTCCTTTAGTTCCTTAAGAGCAGTTCGCAGCTGCTCTTCCGTCTGGCGGGCTAGATTTAAATGTGTCATCATTTTGCAGATTTATTTATTCCTGATAGCTGAAACCGAATACAAAATGTTTTAATGGGGTGTAATCACAATGCAAGTAATCACCTTCTGCCCAAATCAAGATTTGTCAGCCCCAAATATTGTTTCAGTCGCACAGTAATTACACAGGAATAGATAGAAATTTAAGTAGCAAAATGAAGAAATGAAAAGAAAGTAATATAAATACTGGAAATGAAAGATTAACAACTATAAAATAGACAAAAAAGACAGAATAGACAGATTATAGTAGTGACAGAAATCTGTGTATACTGTACTTATAAATATATTAGTATTAGGTTATGCCCTGTAAAAATAATTAAAAATTAACAATTTTGAGTATGACAGGGTTTAGTATATTATATTGTTATATTAAGTGAATGTTACTCTGTAGGCTAGTGTTTTTTATCATCTACTTAGCTTTAACAACAGTCAAGCCAAGAGAGTTATATAAAATTAAGAATTTGTAATAAGAATGTAGGTAGGTATATATAATGATGGTAAGTAAGTAATAAGTTAAATGTTTCTGCTTAGAGTGAGTATAATTTAAATATTATATTAGTATTTATTAGTAGGCTTGTACAAATTCATCATCTTATTAGCTTCCACTAACGTTAAGCCAAGAGAGAACTTAAACAAAGCCAAAGTGTAAATTATGTTAGTTCTGTTAGTGTCTCACTGGGATGAGCTTTGTATAGTGTTATTTGGATCTTATATTGAGCAGTAGGTGATGTAGTATGTAAATAAACACCATACTCCCCGGGTATATCAGGAACAAAACTTAAATCCACTTTGATTTTACAAAGTTCGTTATATGTCGTTGGCTGTCACTTTACAATTATTAACTTTTAAGTCTGCTTAAAAGTCCACTAGCTAATGAACTATTTTTTTTTTTGAATTTTACACAAATAATACTAGGTTTACAAACTTTATTAACATAAATTATCAATATAAATAATTTTTAACAATTTTAAAATCGGGAGATACAATTTTATGTATTGTTACAAGTGTTGCCACACGAGAAAAAAAGCCTACCGAATATACAAAAAAAAAAATCATAAGAATCGGCCAAGATCAGTAGTTTAGGCGATACGACAAAACAAACATACATAATAATATTTTACTTATTCATATTTTAGGAGTATGTACCTACTAATAAAAAAAAACTTCCTTTATATGGGCGAGTTTGCGTTGGGTGGATATTCTCCCCATACACAGATGATTTTTGCCTTTGAGTATGACAATATTGTTTGCGTAAACGTCTTTATAATAAGCAGTAGACCACATACCCAAAATATCCGTAATTGATTATATATATATATATACCTACTGGATACTGGATTGCATATATATGCCATCCAGTCGTCTACTCCATCGTTTCTCAACCATTTTTATATTGAAACCCACAAAAAAGCCAAAAAGTTACCCCGTCACTATAAAATTATGATAATATCTGTATGTATGTACATAGCGAGCTATTTTTATCAGCTATAAGTGCGTTGTATTAGCCTTCACAGGTTCGAACGTTCGATACAAAATAAACGTTCGAAAAAACGCATCTTGTGTACCTATATGTTGTTTGTATTAATTAATTTTCAACAAACTGCGACCCCCTTTAAAAACAAACGACCCCCCCCCCCCCCCCCCCAAAGGTCGCGACCCACCGATTGAGAAACAATGGTCTAGCTCTAGCCTATTGTAGTCCCGTCTCCTACATTATGGAGTAGGGCCGGTTCTTTTAATATTGTGTAAATCATATTATTTATTTTGAATATGTCACCGTGAAATTGTAAAAACAGATTGTAATATAACTACTGAAATTGTAAAATGTTTATAGACTTCCGACGCGAATATTCTGCCTATATTTTAACACATTATTTTTTGTTAGATTATAAACATATTATAGTAATGAATCTTTCGACATATTTTTAAAATCTCGTTAGTTATTTCACAATCTGTTTTTACAATTTCACGGTGACGAATATATATATACTCACTTGTTTTCGGATCTATGATAGCCATTCTTTTAGGTGGTCGATTAACCGGCGCTTGACGGATGCCTGTGAAAATTTTACAATTACAATACCTTATCCAATATAAAGAATTAAATGAAACGACAACAAAATTTAACCTAAGGGGTTTAAACGGGACAGTAAGAACTTAGACTTAGACAGACGGACAGCCAGATAGACATATCTGTCTGTCCGTCTGTCTGTCACCAGGTTGTATCTCCTTAACCGTGATTGATAGTCGGTTAATATTTTCACACATTATATATTTCTGTTGCCGCTATAATAAATATTAAACACAGAATAAAATAAATATTTAAGGCGAGCTCCCAATTCCCAAACGACAAACGCGTTTTTCTTTGCCGTTTTGTACGGAACCCTACGAGCGCGAGACCGATGCGCACTTGGCCGGTTTTACAATAATATTAAATTTCAACTATCGTAACGATAAAAATATTCTTGCGTCGTCGAATGCTTTACTTGTAAATATTGCGTTTACAACATTCTCTTAATCTGAAGTCTCTACTTATCGTCAAAAAGTTCAT
The DNA here is from genome assembly GCA_905404095.1 of Glaucopsyche alexis. NCBI lineage: Eukaryota > Metazoa > Arthropoda > Insecta > Lepidoptera > Lycaenidae > Glaucopsyche > Glaucopsyche alexis. The sequence goes on from FR990042.1 coordinate 8,240,906, forward strand.
AGAAAGTTGAATCATATACTTTTTTACTAGCTGTTGCCCGCGGCTCCGCCCGCGTATAGTTTTTTCGCGGTCGCGGATATGTGACTGATGCAAAAAATAGATAAAAACAATCCTTGATGCGGATTATAGTATATCATGCTAAAATTTCAGCTCGATCGGTGCAGAACTGTTTGAGATCCCGATAGAAAATTAAGTAGGTATCAACAAATTGCTCGAACTAACATTAACAAAAAATCTATAAGTTATACGACCGCCTTGTTAATGTCTATCTGCAATCGACAATTTTCGTTCAATGGAAGTAACAGACGTTGTATGTAATATTGTTGTTAACTTCGATTCCCTAAAGACATTAGTAACGTAGTTTTACTATATTAGGGCGAGGCCACAACACTACTTTGCAAGTTTGCAACGACGCATCGCCAAAAACAACGTCGCATTGCAAGACAATTTGCAAGAATTGTACGACGTCGTTTGTGCTATGCGTCGTTGGAACGTAGTGTTGTGGCCTCGCCATTAATATAGTAAAACTACGTTACTAATGTCTTTAGGGAATCGAAGTTAACAACAATATTACATACAACGTTTGTTACTTCCATTGAAAGAAAATTGTCGATTGCAGATAGACATTAACAAAGTGGTCGTATTGAACTAAAACTGAAATCTAAACTATTATTATTATTATTGTTTTATTTAATTCTATAATCAGAAATCACATTTAGATATTTTTTTCTAAATAAACCTACCTTTGTAGAACTTTTATGTACGCGATTTATAAATGTGTAGGCGCGTGCCTACATTTACAGGATATGTACAAAAAAGTATCTTGCGGGTATGTCGCTATCTGTGGCGACATGGTTAAACGTCAAACGTCTAACTCGCAGTTCGCGCCGTTTTAAAATAGCAGTACGAACTAGGGCTAGATAAAATACGGATAACTTATTATTTTCCCGTAGTGAATGTGATAATTTAATTGGTTTTATTGTGGAGAAGTGATAAAGTGACGTGATCTATGATAATTCGTTAATTGGAAATAACCTACGGACTTTATATGGATATACGCCTAAATCAGTCCGTGGGATTCGAACTTTACGACCCACGAAAAGCATAAAAATGATGCTATTGCTCGGTTTTTCAATTTTCGGAAATATATTGACATTTTAAGGACATTTTTATCGTGTACTTGTGCTAAATATGGATGAAGGAATACAATTTTTACATGAGCATGTCGAGACATGCTGTGGAAAGAGATGGTACTACTAAACATATGAGATGGAAAGAGATAGATATGGTTTATGAACGGGTTGATTATAATATGACCCCCTGGTTTCTGTGAAACTACAAAACGTGAACAATGTGGGACCAGTGTAACGCAGTGGGACAGTGTTTAAGAGCCAGGACTCCGCACACTTGCGGTATAGCTATAGCGGGCTCCATATTAGTGCTGGTCTACTATGTACGACCTAATGCAATAATCGTTCGTGCGCCGGGACGTGTCGGCGCCAGCAAGACGGCGGCAACACGACGGCGGTAGCATGACGTCGACGTGACGACGGCAACATGACGGTGACGTGACGACGGCCGCGGCAGTGGCACGCTGGAGTCATGAGCGCGGTGGTACTATGTTGAGAACGACGACTCAGTGGCGGCTGCACGTGACGTAAAAGGCTGTAACCCACTTTTTTTATTTCTGATATAATTTTAAAGACAGCAATGCATTAGTTATTCCCCTGCTGTTTCGAGTGTCTGTGGGCGATAAATTGCTTTCCAATAGGCAGTCCGTCTACTCATTTGTTAAATCAAGTTTAGTTTGGTCGCTTGTTCTCCTGTTGTGCTTTTCTATTCTCTGTGTGCAGATATTATGGTGGCTACATCATGAGCGGCGCGGGAGTCGCCTAGTGCCTACTGTGAACCGTCACACATGGTAGTGTAGAAGCACTTCGAAGTGAGTCTTGTGGAGGAGTTGTGTGCGACTCCAGCCCTCTTTTATTACTAATAGAAGCTTTAGGGTGAGTCTAACTGTTCTTTTTACAACTATACTGCAAAATACTCGAGGAGCAAAGTTTGATAAAGCTGTAAGTACCTACTCATAGTGTGAATGACCAGTATGGGCCATATATTTAGTACTGAGTACAGAGCAGTAAAGTCGTACGTTATTTTATTTTATATTGGTTTTAAAAAGTCTAAAACATTTCTTAGATACTGGTGTTTAAGAGAATGTTAGTGTTTAGGAAGAAATATTTGCCCGAGTACATTTTGAATCTGATTAAAGAAAATAATCTATTTGACCGACGCTAGTTGGTGTTAATTGCTTTGCGTGTTATTAATATCGAGTTGAGATATCATAGAGATCGATTACAATTTGCGGTGCATAAAACCTATTTTTACTGTTTATCCAAAAGTCAAAATCGTTTTGAGGCCTTACTTTTGAAGCATTGAAAAATAATACGGCTACGTAGTAACCTCTCTGTGCAACGTGCGCTCCGCGAGTATTATACTTGGTTCTGTGGCTGCACCTCGCCCGCCTGGGCGCCTGGGTCGCGCTAGGCGCGAATCGCGTAAACTTTTACAAAGTCGACATCTCGATTTAGTGTTCTTGTGTAAGGCCTACCGTACCGCCCGTACGGAGGCGATTTCACCCAGTGAACGCGTGACATTGAAGTGACGTCACATATCGGTAACACAGAGGTCCAACGTCCAAAGTCCAAATTTTACATAGGTATGACATAATTGTGACTATGTTTGATTTGATGTCATATGTATGATATGACCATGACCTCATATTGGCTGTGGACTCGAGCGCTATGTGCACGCGCGGTCGATTAGGTGAACTAAAACCTCCTACCTCGCCTAATAGATGGCACTAAGCGCGAAAAATGCAAACTAGCGTTGTTTTGTATTATAATAGATCACATACTATTTTATCAGCCAACACAGGTTTAGGCTAGGCTTAAACTAAATAGCCTAGCTTAGTAACAAGGGCGAAACTCTAGAAACACCACAGGATTTTGCCGCCCCTCTTATTGTGCCGCCCGGGTTTTCAAAAAATCGGATTTTGCATCCCCTAGATAGATTATGAGCAAAGTTAAATCACATTGAAGTAAATTTGAGAAGGTAAGATTAAGGTCATATTTACGTCATATTTATTACGTAAAAGTTTTACGTCAAGAAGTGTGAAATGTGACTCATTCGTGACTTATATATTGCGTAAATCCTGACGTAGCGCAATATCATTTTGACGTCACTTTGACGTAAACGGGTTTACCGGGCAGTTCTTGCGTGTAGATTTAGAGTTGCAGTGGTGGGGATTCGTGGTGGGCCATTTGCCCGTATATTTCAGTAGTAAAAAAAAAATCTAAGAAATTCCCTGTATAAAGGCAATACATTGCAGTGATATAAAGTTAGTTGCGTGTGTGGAGCACACAGAATTCAAAACATGCAGAGTGAGTGTTCGATCACATTTGTATGCAGCACACTGTGTCCGAAACCATGGCGAGATACCGCCCCGCCCGCACTTTTTAATTTTTACTCTTTACACTTACAGAACAGATCGCGTTGTTATATTACGACGGTTAGGTGTTCAATCAAAATTGATTGAAAAAAGGGTTGGTTAAGGCATTTCGTTGGTCTGTGGCAACATATTATGTGTGGATAACCATTCCAATTTGGAATGGTTGTGACGGCCTCACTTTTAAGCGTGTTGACGGCTTCTGGATGATTTCTGTGTACTGTGGTGGAGGAATTAGAAATCTTTATGACTTGTTTTATTACTAAACACACATTATCGTGGTAATTTTTAGAAATGCATAGTAATCCAGATATCTACCGTAAGCAGATAGTAGCAATGACTAAAAAGATTATAATTGAGGTAAATTGCTTTGGTTCAGTACAATATAAAAATAAGAGAATTTTATTAAATTATGCTCGGTGGTTTAGACTCTGGTCACTAAATAGAGAATGTGCATAAGTAGGAATATGACGTGCAGTACTTGTAGCTGGGTAAAAAAAATGTGTATTACACACATAATAAACGCGTTTTCATAAGATTGGTTAAGTATGCTGCGTGGAAGAGGATTATTAGGTACCGTCGTGGTGACTGACGTAACAATGAAATCGCTTACCTGTAATTTGACACCGATACACACTATAAGATGATATTCGAATTACGTTTAGTATGCCTAATGAAAAGCTAAATGCTTTCATACCTAGTTCAATAGTGATTTACGAAACGGGGTTTAGTATGAGTATTGCAGTTCACGGGGACTCCGGCGAGCGGTCTAAATGTAACTAATTCATATTATGTGCTATCCACAATCCACATGGATGCTTGGGCTTCAGTTACATGAGGTTACAACTAATGAGGATAAGCCGTTACTATGAACACTGTGATGTGAGGTGTTCTTGTTGCGCCAAAAAATATAGCTCTATATCGTTGACGAAACACTACTGCTATAGTCATAATAAAGTTTGTTGCTATCTAAGCAATCTAAGATCCGGGTTCTGGTACCTACCGATTAAGTGGTGCAGGCTATCGGGGGCAAAGGTTTTGTTTCCATATAATTTAATGCTCTGTATTTTAAAAATAACACCCCACTTCCCGCATCAAGTTTTCTAATAGCCTACAGATAGCCCAATCTACCTTCTGTAGCTACCAGTTCTATTCTAGTTCGATTCTTTGAAGAGAAGTCCGAGCGCTTCTTTCGCTTCTTTCATTTCGCAAATCGTGTTACTTCGAACATGCATTTGGTTATCAACCGATATTAGTTTGCACGAAGTTCGGGAGAGATCAAAGAATTTACCTACATTGCGGGTAACCTGCTCCGGAGACGAGGCTCGCCTGGTAGTCGCTTTTGCGCTTATTTCGTGTCACAATGCATTGGTGTTAAATGTGGGCTGAGCTCAGCCGTTGGATATGGCTATAATATGGTAATTGAACGTCTGACCTGACAATCCTCGTCGTGTGTTTGGGTATTTGCGCGAAAATGACCATGTAGGCGATGATGGGCGATGTTATTGACATAGAGATGTTGACGTTAACTTATGAGGACGTAGAAGTTGACGCAGAAGTTGATGCTGAAACTGCGGTTGTGTTACATTTTGGTTATTGGTTTTGTGTGGGTGTTGTCTTCCGCTTTTGCGTTGCAATTGGAAGGGGAGCACACCCAATGTGTGAAGTGTGTGGGGTTTGTAGACTGCGGCGCCGCAGCGCAGGAGCGATACAAACCTAGAGGATTTTGTGTGTGGGTGTTGCAAAGGAGAGCAAACCCAACGTGTGAAGTATTGTTGAGTGTTGTTGAGCTCAGGTAATTCAAGGGAGACGGGTGACCGTTGAGTCAGTGGGTTTAATCTTGTGAGATGGCGGAGTCTGTCATTGCGGAGCGATCTACAAATCGATGCAACGAATTTGAATCTGCCATCACAGCAAATTTGCCAATGCTGGTCGACACTTATCACCTGGTCCATGCCTTTGAATCATTTGGCTCTTGTTAGCGCGTGGTGGAGTCCACCACTCGCTGTGTGTGGTGGAGTCACTGGTGACTTTGGTGGCATTTGATGACTTTGTGATTTTTGATAACTTTTAATGACTTTAACTTTCCGCGACCTTTAACTTTCGGTGACCTTAAACTTATAATAACTTTTAGTCTTCTACTTTTGATGACTTTTGTGTTTTTTGATAACTTGATAACTTTTGATGACTTTTGAACCATGGGACTTTTGAGAATTGAGAAGCTGCCGGAAACTACAAACGTTAAGTTTACTCGTCAGGGTGGACGAGCGTAATGATTCGATAAATTGCATTGAGAGGTTTCTTCGCGCAGATACACCTACACTCTACAGCCTACTTATTCGCCCGAGGACGTGCGGTTGTCAGTCCGGCCGTGTAGGCGCGTGCCTACATTTACAGGATATGTACAAAAAAGTATCTTGCGGGTATGTCGCTATCTGTGGCGACATGGTTAAACGTCAAACGTCTAACTCGCAGTTCGCGCCGTTTTAAAATAGCAGTACGAACTAGGGCTAGATAAAATACGGATAACTTATTATTTTCCCGTAGTGAATGTGATAATTTAATTGGTTTTATTGTGGAGAAGTGATAAAGTGACGTGATCTATGATAATTCGTTAATTGGAAATAACCTACGGACTTTATATGGATATACGCCTAAAAATGCATAGTTTACTGTATTTATTTATTAGATTTTATTAGCCTTACTAATAAAAATATTTATACAGTGGATAAGCAATACAATGTTTTGTCTTTGTCTGTCAAGAGACTTTTCCAACCTATTATATAAGGTTTGGTAACTGATACTTCGGGCATATTATCTACTGCTTATGTAAAGACGTTTAGGCAAAAAAATAATTGTCATACTCGAAAAAAATATGTTTTTCTTTATATGGCCGAGTTTGCGTTTTGCGAACCATACATGAGGTGATTTTTTAGTTTGGGTATGACAATTATTTTTCTGCCTAAACGTCTTTACATAAGCAGTGGATCATGTGCCTGAAGTATCTGTTATTGATTTTTGGAGACCATATATAAGACAAGGACAAAACATTGTTTGCTAAATATTTTAAATGACATAGACACCACTTTACAACATTTAAAGCGGGTTCGGGTACAAAATACCACAGGCCACAGGGATAGGGGACCATAATATAAAACGATATTATAAACATGATAGTGATAAATATTAAGTTCCTATTTTATCGAGTGGATTTGAACAGTATTCCGCTAAATTCCAATAGATAGCAATAAAATTTCACAAACGCTTAAGAGGAAGTTGAAATAATTAACGTGTACATTTCACAGTTCGTGCAGTGCTATACATTTAGTTCTAGCTACAAATCCGTATTTACATAAAATATTTACTATTCGAGATAGATTGACGGAAAATGTTTGCAAACTCTTTTGTAGAGGATTCGAAGTCTTCAGAAGAAAGCAGTATTTTTGCAAATATTTGTAAATACGGATGTTCGGATTGCGTGTTTTTTATTTTTTATATTTTAAGCGTACATCAGAATATCGGTTAGGAGTAAGGACTTCATAACCATCACATAAATGACACAGTTACAATACAAATAAAATCCCTCGGTCCAAGCATATCTGGTATGAATCGGATTATTTTTATTTGAAGTTTCCTTTTTTTATACTTGCAGTTTTTGTTACGGACGCGTACCTTAAAAACGATTTTACTGTTTTCTGACATAGGTTTTAAAGCATCGCATTTTATTTTTTTAATTACTTCGTGCGTGATTAATAAAAGCGTGATTATTTTATTTTCTAGCGATATTTTTACTACAGCCCGTTTATTATAAGAAAAGATCTGAAGTAGGTATGAGAAGAAAAATACAGTAAGTAAATATAATTATAAAAGCGGACATAAGTGATTATTATTTCACAAAGTTACTTGTCCACAGATTTTTAACAATTTCATATCATTTCTTATAATAATATTAAATTTTTCAAGCGTGTCTTGTCTGCATTACACTTGTTTTTTTATGGTTAAACATCGACCATACATGTAATTTAAGCTTTGATAAATCATTAAACATAAATGACTCTCAAAATAGCTATAGCAGCTACCTGCATAGCTCAAACAGCATACTGCATATTGGACTCATATACGATTATTTCCTGTCAAATCAATGATTAACCATCAGAAAACAATATGTAGCAACTCCTAGATTACAGTTTTTTGTGGCTATTAGTTTCGTGTGCATTCTATACTTCAAAAGTCCTCTCATTGGTAAATCTTAGGTGTTACCAGTTTAAAATAATCGTTCTTAGTTCTTACCAACACAGATGGCGTTTGTAACTTATAATAATGTATTAGAAAACGATACAAAATACACTACATTTACAAAACTGCTATAAAATGGCGTTATTTTTTTTCATATGCTCTCTATGGCCCACTTGCCACCCATAACAAATATGTATTATAATAATTATGTACACTCAGTGTTAAAAGTTAAAGTTTAAAAGTTATTGAGTGTTTGTTATTATCTATAATTCATAAAAATGTCAGGAGTATCTTCTTAGTTTATACGTACACATACGTTATGAAAAAATAGATTGTTTCAAGATGAGTGGGAAATTGAATTTTTTGTTGTGCCGATCAAAAACAGTGCGGCTTTCTATGTCATGAAAGTAATATACCAAATACATTGAAGTAATATACCACGCCATTTTTCCACCAAACATAAATCGTTTAACGATATTTAATCCTGGGTCATCTGTATGAAATGAGAAATAATTATATGCGGTGGCAATGCGGTGGAAATTACTATTCTTCAATTTTCTAATTAAAAAAATTCTCTTTGCGCTTAGCTTTATTCAGCGATTTTTATATACATAGTTAGAATATAATAATTATAGATAGCAAACAGACGATCGAAATTGATTCGGGGCTTGGGGCGAACCACGACCTAGGTGCGCTCCGAACCAAGTTCGATCGTCTGTTTGTAATCGGGCACGACGGACGTTTTCTCATCATATTGTTACGTGTTAGGGTTCGAAGGATTTGGAGAGAAAGCCTGCTGACTCCTTTTAAAGACTTTATTCACTAGCACACACACTACTAGAGCACTAGGTCCAACATTAAACACTAAGTCCAAACACTAAGCACTAACGGTGTCCTAAGTCGTAGCCAAGTAGTGGCTTTCACTCACGGTATCATCACATCACTAGTATTCACATTGATATCGCCTGTTTCGCTGTTCAACTCGAACTCCCGATCACTATTTTTCATTTGTATCGCCTGTTTCGCTTCGCAGGAAGCTCAAAGTGAATTCGCCTCGTTCCCAACCCTAAGGCGTATTTATACCTGTTTACACGAGTCCCAGACCGTTCCAGAAATGTTCGCGACTCGCGTGAACTGGTTGGATTGTACCGGAATATTCGCACAGTAGCGCCATCTAGTACTGAGTAGACGGTTTCACGTTGTTCCTGTTCACACCAAGTGGTTTCATTGGTTGACGCTAGATGGCGCTAGTCTGTATGTTCGTAACAATATCTATGAAGTTTAACGTACCCAAAGGGCAAAAATGGGGCCATGTTACTAAGACTTCGCTGTCTATCTGCCCGCGCCACCAGGCTGTATTTCAATAACCAATTTAGCTAGAAAACTGATATTTTCATAAGTCACTTAATTCTGATGCCGCTATAACAACATAATATCATATCTAAAAAACAAGATAAAACAAATAATATAAGGAGAAGCCCTTTTTATGACAACAAAACGCGGTGTTAATGGCAATACTTTAAATATTCACAAGATACTAAATTGATTTCTACTCCAATATACAGGATGTCCCAGAAGTCGACGTCGTCCCTTCGAAGGCTGATAGACCAGCTCATGACTCACCAGAATATCGTAATATGACCTTAGTAAAAAATCTTTAGTTTTCGAGATATTGGCACTTTTAATAATTTCTTAAAAATTACACCTCATGTCAGTTTTTAGACTGCCGCAACTACAATTTTCCGTATTGTGGGATACAAATTGGTATTGCGGAATCCTGACCAGTTCTGCTATCGACCACGGTTATAAACAAAGCTAATAGAGTTTGAACTTTGTAGAAAAAAAGAAAACTTTTCCCTAATCGTGATTTCAAAAACTTTTTCTCCTAACTTTCACTATCCATACTGAACAAAAAATATACACACTAACCTGGTTTGTTACTTTAAAAAGTTTCTCATTTTATGTACTTTTTGAAATAGTAAAATAGTTGCTATTAAGCAACGTCAAAAATGTTTTTTGCTATTTTAAGTGCACAGAGAACACATTTTGAATGTTTTTCTTTAGTTAGAATTTTGAACAAAAACACTCGTTACATTGAAATCACCCAGATGTTTACTTAAAAATTGTACGTTGAAGTGTAAGATGCTTACTAAACTTAGAAACTAAACAGAATACAAGGATTTTTTTAAAACTGAAAGGAGAAATGCAAAGAAGGAGAACACATTAATAATATCATTTAACGAGTTAGACTCAGAAGAGAGAGATAGAATAGAGTGAGAGAATAGGTGACGACACGCACATCTTTTGTTTGTTTTATACATGAGTTTGTTTATTAGTTACAAGTACGTTACGCTATTGATGTGCATCGTTTTGTTGTTTTCTTACTTTTAACGGATTTTGCATTGTAATCTGGACTTGAGTACCTTAACCTTTCGCGATACAGATTAGCTGCAGCAGCACCGTTGCCTCTGTATTCCCCGTAAATGTAATGCATGTTAGCATACTGATGTATAGTATACGCCATAATGACTGGTAGTAAGACGCGTATCACAGAAACATAAAAGTCTAGAAGAGAGACATGTCAGTTCTTTACTGTCTCCAAGCACACTTAAGTCCGAGTCACTAGGCAAAAGAAGTCCAAATTACAATGCAAAATTAAAAGTAAGAAAACAACAAAACGATGCACATCAATAGCGTAACGTACTTGTAACTAATAAACAAACTCATGTATAGAACAAATAGAAGACGTGCGTTGCGTCACCTATTCTCTCACTCTAATGAGTCTAACTCGTTAAATAATATTATTAATGTGTTCTCCTTCTTTGCATTTCTCCTTTCAGTTTTAAAAAAAATCCTTGTATTCTGTTTAGTTTCTAAGTTTAGTAAGCATCTTACACTTCAACGTACAATTTTTAAGTAAACATCTGGGTGATTTCAATGTAACGAGTGTTTTTGTTCGAAATTCTAACTAAAGAAAAACATTCAAAATGTGTTCTCTGTGCACTTAAAATAGCAAAAACAATTTTGGCGTAGCTTAATAGCAACTATTTTACTATTTCGAAAACTACATAAAATGAGCAACTTTTTAAAGTAACAACCCAGGTTAGTGTGGTATATTTTTTGTTCAGTATGGATACTGAAAGTTAGGAGAAAAAGTTTTTGAAATCACGATTAGGGAAAAGTTTTCTTTTTTTCTACAAAGTTCAAACTCTATTAGATTTGTTTATAACCGTGATCAATAGCAGAACTGGTCAGGATTCCGCAATACCAATTTGTATCCCACAATACGGGAAATTGTAGTTGCGGCAGCCTAAAAACTGACATGAGGTGTAATTTTTAAGAAATTATTAAAAGTGCCAATATCTCGAAAACTAAAGATTTTTTACTAAGGTCATATTACGATATTCTGGTGAGTCATGAGCTGGTCTATCAGCCTTCGAAGGGACGACGTCGACTTCTGGGACATCCTGTATAATTCAAAATAACAATTAATATAAAAGGGGTTTTCATAAAAAACACAATTTTTGTCTATTTTTTTCCTAAAATGGTACGGAACCATTCGTGCGCAAGTCCACTCATACTTGACAGATTTTTAAGTTACAGATTTCACGCGGGCCGCAGATAAAGGCCCGGCGGGCCGCATGCGGCCCGCGGGCCGCGGGTTGGGGATAGCGGGCCTATCGCGTTCATAATTATTGTGCTACGGATGGCGAAGTGTCTTTCGTCTGTAAGGACTATGGCTGGTACTATATGGTTCGGAATCCGGATGGTCGGAGAAAATTCAGGACACGGAAATGCGCCAATGCAATAGAGCTGAAAATCGAACACGAGTGTCAAGTCAAATGTCAATGTCATATATGACAGCTCGACATTTCGATTTTCAACTCTATTGTATTGGCGCAGATTTCTATTTTCAGTGCTCTTGTCCGTGCCCGCTGAATTCCGGATCGTATTAGTTCCCACCCAAAGAGACCGCAGCGGTGACGTAAGGTAAGCAACACTCCTTCTAAAAATACATCACTGGTGCCACTACTAATGGGGACATCACTGGTGTCCTAGTGAGCGAGGGAAAAGTAGTAAAATCGTTACTCACCAACCGACGTAGGGCCGTTTGGCTTCTCCTCGGCCTCCTCGAGCCCACTTTTGTCAACATCGTGCGTTTTGTCGCGACTCACGCGGCGCTCGCCCCTAACTCTTTGCGGCTGCGGCGCACAGTTCAGTAGAAGAGACGACGACGACTGAGCGACACCGCTCTCATACGCTGCTCCAGTAATTTGTGCATGCGATGTAACAAATGGTTCATTAGTAACGGGCGCCGCACTAGTGGGCTGCGATTGAACTAAAACATTCGTTTCATCTTGAGGCACAAACGGTTTACTCTTTTTCTGTTTACCCGCGCTCTTACTATCTACTAACGGGGGCTGTTCACTACACTTTTGGTGTTGTTTAACATTAGACATTTTAGGTACTACGACAAGATTATCTGATATAGCTGATACTATTGGTGTTTCGATTGGTTCGTTAATTTCAGGTCCCAAATTTTTTGTTTCGTTAGCATTAACTAGATCAGACTTCACTAGGCTATTACTCATTGTGTTAATTGCATTTGTGTGAGATTGGTTCGGGGCGGTCGTTGCAGCAGGCACTTCGTTAGTGTTAGTACAGGTCCATTTGCTATCACTGTCACAAGTGCTGGGCGGTTCCGCCATTCTTTCGTGCACCAGTGTCGTGAACTCTTCGGCGACACTCTGCTTGTTGTCCTACAAATATGTTCCATGTTATAATTGCTTACATTTAGAGTAGTTTGTAATTTTTTTGTTACTAACAGCTTTTAACTAAACGCAAATGAAAGTAAATACAAATAAAAAAAAGTATGTCTGTCCGTCAGTCTGTTTGTTCCGGCTAATATCAGAATCAGCTGGACCGAATTTCACGAGCTTTTTACTGGCAGATAGATGATCTTATAAGGAGTAACTTGGGCTACTTTTATTTTAAGGTTTCGTTTCCGTTAGTTCTACGCAAACAAAGTAGCGGGCACCAGCTAGTAAACCATAAAAAGAAAGAACTTTTGACATACTGGCTGAGGAGTTTGCCTTTCACTTTTCTCTCCGTCATTCCTTTGGCTTTCGCTGAGAGACATCTCTCCAAGAATATTTTGATCTGCGAAAGAAAAAATATTCATTAAAAAACCACACAATCTACTGTATTTTTCAGATATGTAATAATAATTTTTTTTAAACTATAAACCGAACCCGAAGGACAGACGTTCTGTCATTGTCAAAACTCACAACTAACATGAAATGTTTGATAGGTAGCAACAGTTATCATTTAGGAATTGTAAAAAACGATTACGACCGATTCTCAGACCTACCGAATATACAAAAAAAAATCATAAGAATCGGCCAAGATCAGTAGTTTAGGCGATACGATGAAACAAACATACATAATAATATTTTACTTATTCATATTTTAGGAGTATGTACCTACTAATAAAAAAAAACTTCCTTTATATGGGCGAGTTTGCGTTGGGTGGATATTCTCCCCATACACAGATGATTTTTGCCTTTGATTATGACAATATTGTTTGCGTAAACGTCTTTATAATAAGCAGTAGACCACATACCCAAAATATCCGTAATTGATTTTACCAAACCTTATATATATATGCAATCCAGTCGTCTAGTCCATCGTTTCTCAACCATTTTTATATTGAAACCCACAAAAAAGCCAAAAAGTTAAGTAAAAAGTCTTGCGACCCCGTCACTATAAAGTTATGATAATATCTGTATGTATGTACATAGCGAGCTATTTTTATCAGCTATAAGTGCGTTGTATTAGCCTTCACAGGTTCGAACGTTCGATACAAAATAAACGTTCGAAAAACGCATCTTGTGTACCTATATGTTGTTTGTATTAATTAATTTTCAACAAACTGCGACCCCCTTTAAAAACAAACGACCCCCCCCCCCCCCAAAGGTCGCGACCCACCGATTGAGAAACAATGGTCTAGCTCTAGCCTATTGTAGTCCCGTCTCCTACATTATGGAGTAGGGCCGGTTCTTTTAATATTGTGTAAATCATATTATTTATTTTGAATATGTCACCGTGAAATTGTAAAAACAGATTGTAATATAACTACTGAAATTGTAAAATGTTTATAGACTTCCGACGCGAATATTCTGCCTATATTTTAACACATTATTTTTTGTTAGATTATAAACATATTATAGTAATGAATCTTTCGACATATTTTTAAAATCTCGTTAGTTATTTCACAATCTGTTTTTACAATTTTACGGTGACGAATATATATATACTCACTTGTTTTCGGATCTATGATAGCCATTCTTTTAGGTGGTCGATTAACCGGCGCTTGACGGATGCCTGTGAAAATTTTACAATTACAATACCTTATCCAATATAAAGAATTAAATGAAACGACAACAAAATTTAACCTAAGGGGTTTAAACGGGACAGTAAGAACTTAGACTTAGACAGACGGACAGCCAGATAGACATATCTGTCTGTCCGTCTGTCTGTCACCAGGTTGTATCTCCTTAACCGTGATTGATAGTCGGTTAATATTTTCACACATTATATATTTCTGTTGCCGCTATAATAAATATTAAACACAGAATAAAATAAATATTTAAGGCGAGCTCCCAATTCCCAAACGACAAACGCGTTTTTCTTTGCCGTTTTGTACGGAACCCTACGAGCGCGAGACCGATGCGCACTTGGCCGGTTTTACAATAATATTAAATTTAAACTATCGTAAGGATAAAAATATTCTTGCGTCGTCGAATGCTTTACTTGTAAATATTGCGTTTACAACATTCTCTTAATCTGAAGTCTCTACTTATCGTCAAAAAGTTCATAGAAAGTTGAATCATATACTTTTTTACTAGCTGTTGCCCGCGGCTCCGCCCGCGTATAGTTTTTTCGCGGTCGCGGATATGTGACTGATGCAAAAAATAGATAAAAACAATCCTTGATGCGGATTATATATCGTGCTAAAATTTCAGCTCGATCGGTGCAGAACTGTTTGAGATCCCGATATAAAATTAAGTAGGTATCAACAAATTGCTCGAACTAACATTAACAAAAAATCTATAAGTTATACGACCGCCACAGGGCGGGGCCACAACACTACGTTGCAACGACGCATCGCCAAAAACAACGTCGCATTGCAAGACAATTTGCAAGAATTGTACGACGTCGTTTGTGCTATGCGTCGTTGGAACGTAGTGTTGTGGCCTCGCCATAATATAGTAAAACTACGTTACTAATGTCTTTAGGGAATCGAAGTTAACAACAATATTACATACAACGTTTGTTACTTCCATTGAAAGAAAATTGTCGATTGCAGATAGACATTAACAAAGTGGTCGTATTGAACTAAAACTGAAATCTAAACTATTATTATTATTATTGTTTTATTTAATTCTATAATCAGAAATCACATTTAGATATTTTTTTCTAAATAAACCTACCTTTGTAGAACTTTTATGTACGCGATTTATAAATGCATAGTTTACTGTATTTATTTATTAGATTTTATTAGCCTTACTAATAAAAATATTTATACAGTGAATAAGCAATACAATGTTTTGTCTTTGTCTGTCAAGAGACTTTTCCAACGTATTATATAAGGTTTGGTAACTGATACTTCGGGCATGTTATCTACTGCTTATGTAAAGACGTTTAGGCAGAAAAATTATTGTCATACTCGAAAAAAATATGTTTTTCTTTATATGGCCGAGTTTGCGTTTTGCGAACCATACATGAGGTGATTTTTTAGTTTGGGTATGACAATTATTTTTCTGCCTAAACGTCTTTACGTAAGCAGTGGATCATGTGCCTGAAGTATCTGTTATTGATTTTTGGAGACCATATATAAGACAAGGACAAACATTGTTTGCTAAATATTTTAAATGACATAGACACCACTTTACAACATTTAAAGCGGGTTCGGGTACAAAATACCACAGGCCACAGGGATAGGGGACCATAATATAAAACGATATTATAAACATGATAGTGATAAATATTAAGTTCCTATTTTATCGAGTAGATTTGAACAGTATTCCGCTAAATTCCAATAGATAGCAATAAAATTTCACAAACGCTTAAGAGGAAGTTGAAATAATTAACGTGCACATTTCACAGTTCGTGCAGTGCTATACATTTAGTTCTAGCTACAAATCCGTATTTACAATTAAGGCATAAAATATTTACTATTCGAGATAGATTGACGGAAAATGTTTGCAAACTATTTTGTAGAGGATTCGAAGTCTTCAGAAGAAAGCAGTATTTTTGCAAATATTTGTAAATACGGATGTTCGGATTGCGTGTTTTTTATTTTTTATATTTTAAGCGTACATCAGAATATCGGTTAGGAGTAAGGACTTCATAACCATCACATAAATGACACAGTTACAATACAAATAAAATCCCTCGGTCCAAGCATATCTGGTATGAATCGGATTATTTTTATTTGAGGTTTCCTTTTTTTAAACTTGCAATTTTTGTTACGGACGCGTACCTTAAAAACGATTTTACTGTTTTCTGACATAGGTTTTAAAGCATCGCATTTTATTTTTTTAATTACTTCGTGCGTGATTAATAAAAGCGTGATTATTTTATTTTCTAGCGATATTTTTACTACAGCCCGTTTATTATAAGAAAAGATCTGAAGTAGGTATGAGAAGAAAAATACAGTAAGTAAATATAATTATAAAAGCGGACATAAGTGATTATTATTTCACAAAGTTACTTGTCCACAGATTTTTAACAATTTCATATCATTTCTTATAATAATATTAAATTTTTCAAGCGTGTCTTGTCTGCATTACACTTGTTTTTTTATGGTTAAACATCGACCATACATGTAATTTAAGCTTTGATAAATCATTAAACATAAATGACTCTCAAAATAGCTATAGCAGCTACCTGCATAGCTCAAACAGCATACTGCATATTGGACTCATATACGATTATTTCCTGTCAAATCAATGATTAACCATCAGAAAACAATATGTAGCAACTCCTAGATTACAGTTTTTTGTGGCTATTAGTTTCGTGTGCATTCTATACTTCAAAAGTCCTCTCATTGGTAAATCTTAGGTGTTACCAGTTTAAAATAATCGTTCTTAGTTCTTACCAACACAGATGGCGTTTGTAACTTATAATAATGTATTAGAAAACGATACAAAATACACTACATTTACAAAACTGCTATAAAATGGCGTTATTTTTTTTCATATGCTCTCTATGGCCCACTTGCCACCCATAACAAATATGTATTATAATAATTATGTACACTCAGTGTTAAAAGTTAAAGTTTAAAAGTTATTGAGTGTTTGTTATTATCTATAATTCATAAAAATGTCAGGAGTATCTTCTTAGTTTATACGTACACATACGTTATGAAAAAATAGATTGTTTCAAGATGAGTGGGAAATTGAATTTTTTGTTGTGCCGATCAAAAACAGTGCGGCTTTCTATGTCATGAAAGTAATATACCAAATACATTGAAGTAATATACCACGCCATTTTTCCACCAAACATAAATCGTTTAACGATATTTAATCCTGGGTCATCTGTATGAAATGAGAAATAATTATATGCGGTGGCAATGCGGTGGAAATTACTATTCTTCAATTTTCTAATTAAAAAAATTCTCTTTGCGCTTAGCTTTATTCAGCGATTTTTATATACATAGTTAGAATATAATAATTATAGATAGCAAACAGACGATCGAAATTGATTCGGGGCTTGGGGCGAACCACGACCTAGGTGCGCTCCGAACCAAGTTCGATCGTCTGTTTGTAATCGGGCACGACGGACGTTTTCTCATCATATTGTTACGTGTTAGGGTTCGAAGGATTTGGAGAGAAAGCCTGCTGACTCCTTTTAAAGACTTTATTCACTAGCACACACACTACTAGAGCACTAGGTCCAACATTAAACACTAAGTCCAAACACTAAGCACTAACGGTGTCCTAAGTCGTAGCCAAGTAGTGGCTTTCACTCACGGTATCATCACATCACTAGTATTCACATTGATATCGCCTGTTTCGCTGTTCAACTCGAACTCCCGATCACTATTTTTCATTTGTATCGCCTGTTTCGCTTCGCAGGAAGCTCAAAGTGAATTCGCCTCGTTCCCAACCCTAAGGCGTATTTATACCTGTTTACACGAGTCCCAGACCGTTCCAGAAATGTTCGCGACTCGCGTGAACTGGTTGGATTGTACCGGAATATTCGCACAGTAGCGCCATCTAGTACTGAGTAGACGGTTTCACGTTGTTCCTGTTCACACCAAGTGGTTTCATTGGTTGACGCTAGATGGCGCTAGTCTGTATGTTCGTAACAATATCTATGAAGTTTAACGTACCCAAAGGGCAAAAATGGGGCCATGTTACTAAGACTTCGCTGTCTATCTGCCCGCGCCACCAGGCTGTATTTCAATAACCAATTTAGCTAGAAAACTGATATTTTCATAAGTCACTTAATTCTGATGCCGCTATAACAACATAATATCATATCTAAAAAACAAGATAAAACAAATAATATAAGGAGAAGCCCTTTTTATGACAACAAAACGCGGTGTTAATGGCAATACTTTAAATATTCACAAGATACTAAATTGATTTCTACTCCAATATACAGGATGTCCCAGAAGTCGACGTCGTCCCTTCGAAGGCTGATAGGCCAGCTCATGACTCACCAGAATATCGTAATATGACCTTAGTAAAAAATCTTTAGTTTTCGAGATATTGGCACTTTTAATAATTTCTTAAAAATTACACCTCATGTCAGTTTTTAGACTGCCGCAACTACAATTTTCCGTATTGTGGGATACAAATTGGTATTGCGGAATCCTGACCAGTTCTGCTATCGACCACGGTTATAAACAAAGCTAATAGAGTTTGAACTTTGTAGAAAAAAAGAAAACTTTTCCCTAATCGTGATTTCAAAAACTTTTTCTCCTAACTTTCACTATCCATACTGAACAAAAAATATACACACTAACCTGGTTTGTTACTTTAAAAAGTTTCTCATTTTATGTACTTTTTGAAATAGTAAAATAGTTGCTATTAAGCAACGTCAAAAATGTTTTTTGCTATTTTAAGTGCACAGAGAACACATTTTGAATGTTTTTCTTTAGTTAGAATTTTGAACAAAAACACTCGTTACATTGAAATCACCCAGATGTTTACTTAAAAATTGTACGTTGAAGTGTAAGATGCTTACTAAACTTAGAAACTAAACAGAATACAAGGATTTTTTTTAAACTGAAAGGAGAAATGCAAAGAAGGAGAACACATTAATAATATCATTTAACGAGTTAGACTCAGAAGAGAGAGATAGAATAGAGTGAGAGAATAGGTGACGACACGCACATCTTTTGTTTGTTTTATACATGAGTTTGTTTATTAGTTACAAGTACGTTACGCTATTGATGTGCATCGTTTTGTTGTTTTCTTACTTTTAACGGATTTTGCATTGTAATCTGGACTTGAGTACCTTAACCTTTCGCGATACAGATTAGCTGCAGCAGCACCGTTGCCTCTGTATTCCCCGTAAATGTAATGCATGTTAGCATACTGATGTATAGTATACGCCATAATGACTGGTAGTAAGACGCGTATCACAGAAACATAAAAGTCTAGAAGAGAGACATGTCAGTTCTTTACTGTCTCCAAGCACACTTAAGTCCGAGTCACTAGGCAAAAGAAGTCCAAATTACAATGCAAAATTAAAAGTAAGAAAACAACAAAACGATGCACATCAATAGCGTAACGTACTTGTAACTAATAAACAAACTCATGTATAGAACAAATAGAAGACGTGCGTTGCGTCACCTATTCTCTCACTCTAATGAGTCTAACTCGTTAAATAATATTATTAATGTGTTCTCCTTCTTTGCATTTCTCCTTTCAGTTTTAAAAAAAATCCTTGTATTCTGTTTAGTTTCTAAGTTTAGTAAGCATCTTACACTTCAACGTACAATTTTTAAGTAAACATCTGGGTGATTTCAATGTAACGAGTGTTTTTGTTCGAAATTCTAACTAAAGAAAAACATTCAAAATGTGTTCTCTGTGCACTTAAAATAGCAAAAACAATTTTGGCGTAGCTTAATAGCAACTATTTTACTATTTCGAAAACTACATAAAATGAGCAACTTTTTAAAGTAACAACCCAGGTTAGTGTGGTATATTTTTTGTTCAGTATGGATACTGAAAGTTAGGAGAAAAAGTTTTTGAAATCACGATTAGGGAAAAGTTTTCTTTTTTTCTACAAAGTTCAAACTCTATTAGATTTGTTTATAACCGTGATCAATAGCAGAACTGGTCAGGATTCCGCAATACCAATTTGTATCCCACAATACGGGAAATTGTAGTTGCGGCAGCCTAAAAACTGACATGAGGTGTAATTTTTAAGAAATTATTAAAAGTGCCAATATCTCGAAAACTAAAGATTTTTTACTAAGGTCATATTACGATATTCTGGTGAGTCATGAGCTGGTCTATCAGCCTTCGAAGGGACGACGTCGACTTCTGGGACATCCTGTATAATTCAAAATAACAATTAATATAAAAGGGGTTTTCATAAAAAACACAATTTTTGTCTATTTTTTTCCTAAAATGGTACGGAACCATTCGTGCGCAAGTCCACTCATACTTGACAGATTTTTAAGTTACAGATTTCACGCGGGCCGCAGATAAAGGCCCGGCGGGCCGCATGCGGCCCGCGGGCCGCGGGTTGGGGATAGCGGGCCTATCGCGTTCATAATTATTGTGCTACGGATGGCGAAGTGTCTTTCGTCTGTAAGGACTATGGCTGGTACTATATGGTTCGGAATCCGGATGGTCGGAGAAAATTCAGGACACGGAAATGCGCCAATGCAATAGAGCTGAAAATCGAACACGAGTGTCAAGTCAAATGTCAATGTCATATATGACAGCTCGACATTTCGATTTTCAACTCTATTGTATTGGCGCAGATTTCTATTTTCAGTGCTCTTGTCCGTGCCCGCTGAATTCCGGATCGTATTAGTTCCCACCCAAAGAGACCGCAGCGGTGACGTAAGGTAAGCAACACTCCTTCTAAAAATACATCACTGGTGCCACTACTAATGGGGACATCACTGGTGTCCTAGTGAGCGAGGGAAAAGTAGTAAAATCGTTACTCACCAACCGACGTAGGGCCGTTTGGCTTCTCCTCGGCCTCCTCGAGCCCACTTTTGTCAACATCGTGCGTTTTGTCGCGACTCACGCGGCGCTCGCCCCTAACTCTTTGCGGCTGCGGCGCACAGTTCAGTAGAAGAGACGACGACGACTGAGCGACACCGCTCTCATACGCTGCTCCAGTAATTTGTGCATGCGATGTAACAAATGGTTCATTAGTAACGGGCGCCGCACTAGTGGGCTGCGATTGAACTAAAACATTCGTTTCATCTTGAGGCACAAACGGTTTACTCTTTTTCTGTTTACCCGCGCTCTTACTATCTACTAACGGGGGCTGTTCACTACACTTTTGGTGTTGTTTAACATTAGACATTTTAGGTACTACGACAAGATTATCTGATATAGCTGATACTATTGGTGTTTCGATTGGTTCGTTAATTTCAGGTCCCAAATTTTTTGTTTCGTTAGCATTAACTAGATCAGACTTCACTAGGCTATTACTCATTGTGTTAATTGCATTTGTGTGAGATTGGTTCGGGGCGGTCGTTGCAGCAGGCACTTCGTTAGTGTTAGTACAGGTCCATTTGCTATCACTGTCACAAGTGCTGGGCGGTTCCGCCATTCTTTCGTGCACCAGTGTCGTGAACTCTTCGGCGACACTCTGCTTGTTGTCCTACAAATATGTTCCATGTTATAATTGCTTACATTTAGAGTAGTTTGTAATTTTTTTGTTACTAACAGCTTTTAACTAAACGCAAATGAAAGTAAATACAAATAAAAAAAAGTATGTCTGTCCGTCAGTCTGTTTGTTCCGGCTAATATCAGAATCAGCTGGACCGAATTTCACGAGCTTTTTACTGGCAGATAGATGATCTTATAAGGAGTAACTTGGGCTACTTTTATTTTAAGGTTTCGTTTCCGTTAGTTCTACGCAAACAAAGTAGCGGGCACCAGCTAGTAAACCATAAAAAGAAAGAACTTTTGACATACTGGCTGAGGAGTTTGCCTTTCACTTTTCTCTCCGTCATTCCTTTGGCTTTCGCTGAGAGACATCTCTCCAAGAATATTTTGATCTGCGAAAGAAAAAATATTCATTAAAAAACCACACAATCTACTGTATTTTTCAGATATGTAATAATAATTTTTTTTAAACTATAAACCGAACCCGAAGGACAGACGTTCTGTCATTGTCAAAACTCACAACTAACATGAAATGTTTGATAGGTAGCAACAGTTATCATTTAGGAATTGTAAAAAACGATTACGACCGATTCTCAGACCTACCGAATATACAAAAAAAAATCATAAGAATCGGCCAAGATCAGTAGTTTAGGCGATACGATGAAACAAACATACATAATAATATTTTACTTATTCATATTTTAGGAGTATGTACCTACTAATAAAAAAAAACTTCCTTTATATGGGCGAGTTTGCGTTGGGTGGATATTCTCCCCATACACAGATGATTTTTGCCTTTGAGTATGACAATATTGTTTGCGTAAACGTCTTTATAATAAGCAGTAGACCACATACCCAAAATATCCGTAATTGATTTTACCAAACCTTATATATATATGCAATCCAGTCGTCTAGTCCATCGTTTCTCAACCATTTTTATATTGAAACCCACAAAAAAGCCAAAAAGTTAAGTAAAAAGTCTTGCGACCCCGTCACTATAAAGTTATGATAATATCTGTATGTATGTACATAGCGAGCTATTTTTATCAGCTATAAGTGCGTTGTATTAGCCTTCACAGGTTCGAACGTTCGATACAAAATAAACGTTCGAAAAACGCATCTTGTGTACCTATATGTTGTTTGTATTAATTAATTTTCAACAAACTGCGACCCCCTTTAAAAACAAACGACCCCCCCCCCCCCCCAAAGGTCGCGACCCACCGATTGAGAAACAATGGTCTAGCTCTAGCCTATTGTAGTCCCGTCTCCTACATTATGGAGTAGGGCCGGTTCTTTTAATATTGTGTAAATCATATTATTTATTTTGAATATGTCACCGTGAAATTGTAAAAACAGATTGTAATATAACTACTGAAATTGTAAAATGTTTATAGACTTCCGACGCGAATATTCTGCCTATATTTTAACACATTATTTTTTGTTAGATTATAAACATATTATAGTAATGAATCTTTCGACATATTTTTAAAATCTCGTTAGTTATTTCACAATCTGTTTTTACAATTTTACGGTGACGAATATATATATACTCACTTGTTTTCGGATCTATGATAGCCATTCTTTTAGGTGGTCGATTAACCGGCGCTTGACGGATGCCTGTGAAAATTTTACAATTACAATACCTTATCCAATATAAAGAATTAAATGAAACGACAACAAAATTTAACCTAAGGGGTTTAAACGGGACAGTAAGAACTTAGACTTAGACAGACGGACAGCCAGATAGACATATCTGTCTGTCCGTCTGTCTGTCACCAGGTTGTATCTCCTTAACCGTGATTGATAGTCGGTTAATATTTTCACACATTATATATTTCTGTTGCCGCTATAATAAATATTAAACACAGAATAAAATAAATATTTAAGGCGAGCTCCCAATTCCCAAACGACAAACGCGTTTTTCTTTGCCGTTTTGTACGGAACCCTACGAGCGCGAGACCGATGCGCACTTGGCCGGTTTTACAATAATATTAAATTTAAACTATCGTAAGGATAAAAATATTCTTGCGTCGTCGAATGCTTTACTTGTAAATATTGCGTTTACAACATTCTCTTAATCTGAAGTCTCTACTTATCGTCAAAAAGTTCATAGAAAGTTGAATCATATACTTTTTTACTAGCTGTTGCCCGCGGCTCCGCCCGCGTATAGTTTTTTCGCGGTCGCGGATATGTGACTGATGCAAAAAATAGATAAAAACAATCCTTGATGCGGATTATATATCGTGCTAAAATTTCAGCTCGATCGGTGCAGAACTGTTTGAGATCCCGATATAAAATTAAGTAGGTATCAACAAATTGCTCGAACTAACATTAACAAAAAATCTATAAGTTATACGACCGCCACAGGGCGGGGCCACAACACTACGTTGCAACGACGCATCGCCAAAAACAACGTCGCATTGCAAGACAATTTGCAAGAATTGTACGACGTCGTTTGTGCTATGCGTCGTTGGAACGTAGTGTTGTGGCCTCGCCATAATATAGTAAAACTACGTTACTAATGTCTTTAGGGAATCGAAGTTAACAACAATATTACATACAACGTTTGTTACTTCCATTGAAAGAAAATTGTCGATTGCAGATAGACA
Organism: Glaucopsyche alexis; assembly: GCA_905404095.1. NCBI lineage: Eukaryota > Metazoa > Arthropoda > Insecta > Lepidoptera > Lycaenidae > Glaucopsyche > Glaucopsyche alexis. Next base: position 8,265,133 of record FR990042.1, read on the forward strand.
TTAACAAAGTGGTCGTATTGAACTAAAACTGAAATCTAAACTATTATTATTATGATTGTTTTATTTAATTCTATAATCAGAAATCACATTTAGATATTTTTTTCTAAATAAACCTACCTTTGTAGAACTTTTATGTACGCGATTTATAAATGCATAGTTTACTGTATTTATTTATTAGATTTTATTAGCCTTACTAATAAAAATATTTATACAGTGAATAAGCAATACAATGTTTTGTCTTTGTCTGTCAAGAGACTTTTCCAACGTATTATATAAGGTTTGGTAACTGATACTTCGGGCATGTTATCTACTGCTTATGTAAAGACGTTTAGGCAGAAAAATTATTGTCATACTCGAAAAAAATATGTTTTTCTTTATATGGCCGAGTTTGCGTTTTGCGAACCATACATGAGGTGATTTTTTAGTTTGGGTATGACAATTATTTTTCTGCCTAAACGTCTTTACGTAAGCAGTGGATCATGTGCCTGAAGTATCTGTTATTGATTTTTGGAGACCATATATAAGACAAGGACAAACATTGTTTGCTAAATATTTTAAATGACATAGACACCACTTTACAACATTTAAAGCGGGTTCGGGTACAAAATACCACAGGCCACAGGGATAGGGGACCATAATATAAAACGATATTATAAACATGATAGTGATAAATATTAAGTTCCTATTTTATCGAGTAGATTTGAACAGTATTCCGCTAAATTCCAATAGATAGCAATAAAATTTCACAAACGCTTAAGAGGAAGTTGAAATAATTAACGTGCACATTTCACAGTTCGTGCAGTGCTATACATTTAGTTCTAGCTACAAATCCGTATTTACAATTAAGGCATAAAATATTTACTATTCGAGATAGATTGACGGAAAATGTTTGCAAACTATTTTGTAGAGGATTCGAAGTCTTCAGAAGAAAGCAGTATTTTTGCAAATATTTGTAAATACGGATGTTCGGATTGCGTGTTTTTTATTTTTTATATTTTAAGCGTACATCAGAATATCGGTTAGGAGTAAGGACTTCATAACCATCACATAAATGACACAGTTACAATACAAATAAAATCCCTCGGTCCAAGCATATCTGGTATGAATCGGATTATTTTTATTTGAGGTTTCCTTTTTTTAAACTTGCAATTTTTGTTACGGACGCGTACCTTAAAAACGATTTTACTGTTTTCTGACATAGGTTTTAAAGCATCGCATTTTATTTTTTTAATTACTTCGTGCGTGATTAATAAAAGCGTGATTATTTTATTTTCTAGCGATATTTTTACTACAGCCCGTTTATTATAAGAAAAGATCTGAAGTAGGTATGAGAAGAAAAATACAGTAAGTAAATATAATTATAAAAGCGGACATAAGTGATTATTATTTCACAAAGTTACTTGTCCACAGATTTTTAACAATTTCATATCATTTCTTATAATAATATTGAATTTTTCAAGCGTGTCTAGTCTGCATTACACTTGTTTTTTAATGGTTAAACATCGACCATACATGTAATTTAAGCTTTGCCAATCATTAAACATAAATGACTCTCAAAATAGCTATAGCAGCTACCTGCAAAGCTCAAACAGCATACTGCATATTGGACTCATATTGGACAAGTCCATACGATTGACATAACCGTCAAATCCTATACGATTATTTCCAGTCAAATCAATGATTAACCATCGGAAAACAATATGTAGCAACTCCTAGATTACAGTTTTTTGTGGCTATTAGTTTCGTGTGCATTCTATACTTCAAAAGTCCTCTCATTGGTAAATCTTAGGTGTTACCAGATTAAAATAATCGTTCTTAGTTCTTACCAACACAGATGGCGTTTGTAACTTATAATAATGTATTAGAAAACGATACAAAATACACTACATTTACAAAACTGCTATAAAATGGCGCTATTTTTTTTCATATGCTCTCTATGGCCCACTTGCCACCCTGGGTTAATTATCATGCCTTCTCAAACATAAATAAAGAACGAGAGAGATAATATGATATTTAACCCAGATCTGCGCAAGTGGGCCTAAGAAGTTTATAATAAATAATAATACACTATTAATAGTAGATACCAAACTCTTAGTAAATCTACATTCACCAACTCGTGTTGGTAAAATCTAATTATTACTGGTGTTTGGTATAGAAACATCTCTACCTCCCTCGTACTTTTAATGTAACGTAACAAAGTCGTGCAATAAGCCTGAGAATAAATATTTTGTAAAAAAACTAGCGTGTTACATGAATGACATCTAAATGTAATCATTAAAAACAAAAAGGTTTTGTGTTATGTTACATCATAAGCGAACAACTACTTACACCCATATCACTCGACTCAACCTCAATCCACGAAAGTTGTATCATTAGTTCAACAAAATTCACTCGACTTGAGGAATTTCCTTACGCGAATCGAGGAATCAACTGTCAAACTTAAGGTACCTCAGGACGTACCTTGAGGCTCCCTCGAGCGTCTATTTCCGACATTTATATCAATTATTTTTACAAACAGAGTGGAATTATTTGAAGGAATTGCGCAATTATAGAGGGATACTTATTTATTGATAAGCATGGTGGATTTTTTGGATGACCTTTACGAAAATCCGCCACTGCCTTTACGAAAATCCGTATAATTAATTATACAGCGCATACATATTCATCATTCTGTAAAATTTGGATCTAGTTTTAATGGTTACTATTGGTGTTAACATAAAAAAATATTTTTCCATGATTATTTATGATGTCATACCCTCACTCAACCTTACTGGAGGAGCAAACAGCTGAGGTAGAAATTATGTTTAAGAATACCAAACTCGAGGAACTTCTCAAGGATACCTCACATGAGGTAGAGTCGAGGCGGATCTGAGGAAACAACTAATGATAAGGGTGTTAGGGTTCCACAAATCCACACTTCCTGAACGCGACACAAAAGCACGATATTGCTAAAAGTTTGAAATTGCGTTCAGAAAATGTTACGCGATTAGAAAACGTCGCACGTTTCACATGCGTTCAGAAAACGTTCAAGATTTACCAAGTCGGGGCCACAGCACACTATATACATACCGGATATGTTTGGATGAATGTGTGGTTGGGTTGGGTGTGTTATTGGTGTGGCGGGAGTTGCGGGCGCGGTCACTTGTTGCGGGACCAGGCCGCCTAGGTTAGACCTACCGGGATTGGTGCCAACCGTCCCAGCGGACAACTGTTGCCCGTTCTGGTAATAGTCTGTCGGAATAAAAATGCCATTAGTACAGGTTACAAAAACGTTCTTTCAACTGCCACTTCACCATTTACATGAGGAGATCATGACTTAACATTGGATAGCTTTCTTTTTTCCCGATTGGTCGTCTGTGTTTTTCGCCATTCGAAAACGGCTACTCTTGCCCAACAGAGAACTGACTTTCTTCCCCACTGAACGAATGCTCTTTGCCCATTCTAATGTCTCTCAGTGCTATATTCCTCCCCATTTGAGCGACTGTCTTCCCCAATTGACACAAGCGTGTAGCGTAGTAGTTTTCTTTTTTCGATTGTCATATCATTTATGATACCTATATTATGTTCATTTAAATGCGGAAGTAAATAAATATGTTCAGAAAATATTCCTAGCAAATTGTTAAAACTGAACTGAGTCAAACTTAGCTTGGGTGTCCTTGGGATATTTCCTTTGGTCCACACCTTGTGTGTTAATTTGTATCTGTATCATTAAGCGAAATAATACCAAGAAAATTAAGTAAATAGTAATTAGCAACTCAAACAATTGTATAAGGCAGCAAAATTATAAGCCACTTCAAACAATCAGAGAGAATGTTTTTTCTCCGCTTTCCACATATTACGCCAACAAAAATAAATAAAAATAAGTATAGTGAGTATATCATAATAAATTATTATTTATTACATAATATCTACACATTCTGCAGTTTTGAAATATAAGAGTGTCGAACACGGATTGTGAAAGATAAATTGAATTATAGATTATAATTATACAAGATTACAAGACAAGCGAATGAATAAGCAAATAAAGAGCAGAATGTAAAGGCGTTCAGTAAAGGAAAATAAAATGAGCACTTTATATTATAGTTCAAGATGCTTCTCGAGTTGTACTCAAGTGACCTCATCTCTGAAATGCAGATTCAATTTAGCAAATACAAGAACAAATTTCCAATACTACAAAAATGTTGTCAAAGTATTGAACTTGTATTATGTATTTTTGTTTATTTGCCTTGGTTATCACTCACTAGTCCTATATTTTTCTAATTTTTTTAAATAACTGAACTCCAATTCATGAGAATTGGAGTTCTTTACCTGTATTAACTTACACTTTTATTTTACTTTATCTACACTAATATTATAAAGAGGAAAACTTTGTTTGCATGTTTGTTTGTTTGTTTGTAATGAATAGGCTCAAAAAGTACTGGACCGATTTCAAAAATTCTTTCACCATTCGAAAGCTACATTATCCACGAGTAACATAGGCAAAATTTTATTTTGGAAAAAATAGAGTTCCGTAAGATATTTGGGTTTTTCGGACACAAGGCGTAAAAATCAACCAGAAAAGTTACTTATTTTGCGTACGCTGCCTAAACTATAAAAGATAGAACCGTAAAATGTTCTAATTAATTGTAGATCTTATAAATATCTACAAAAAAGTCCGCGACACACTATACCTATCTATGTCGAGTGAGGCACAACAACCTTTTTTTTTTTAGAAATATTGATTTTTTTTTTTGACTACATTTAAACGCGTTTATTTTACTCATGCTATTAATCCTTATCAAAATAAATGATTTCATTACTAAGTACAGTTTATGTAGATAATATTTGGTCTTTGAATGATTAAAATTGGACGTTTGGTTTTGAAGTTACGGCGAAATTAAAATATTACGATTTCTACTGCACGCCCGTTGCGAAGTGGGCGACACCAAGGCGGGGATGCGCGTGCGGGAGGGAGTTTAAATCTATGAGTAAGGTACCCGCAATATTAGTATCAGTATTGTACCCATAGATTATATAGATATATACTATTGTACCCGTGCGAAGCCGGGGCGGGTCGCTAGTTGAATTATAAATGAATCGCCCTGATATCGTAAACTGACTTTTGGACTTTAGACAAATTATTATTTTTAAGAAATTAAGAATATTTTGCAGTTTTAACATATCGGGAAGTTCCGAACTGGATCATAAGTCATAACTGTATTATTGTAGGATTTTATTAGCAAAATCGACCTTCTGTTATTGGCTTCTGCAGTTATCTATAGCTATAAGAGTATCTGATTTATGCACTTCATTTTAAATTAATATTATTGTTACAATAATTGTTATTTATTCCAAGTTGTTTTGTTCAATTATTACTTGAGTATTATGTTATTATATTGAATAAATGTACAAGCTGTTACTTTTGCTGTGATATCATAGTGTTATGAACTACCAAATGATAAAAATTAAAAAACAAAATACTTACACGGCCCGGGACTAGGTGTTGAATGGTAAAACTGAGACGGATGTATTAACGGGAAGTACCTGTGGAAAATTATACATATAGCAACTATATAAAAACTACAAAATACGGCTTGGTCCATGGTACACCAAGTTTGGCAAGTATTTTATATTAATTTAAACATTTTTTATTTTGTAAAGTTTCTATGGATTTTTTTTTTACTTTAAATATTGCTACTCTCTCTAGATATAAGTTTGCTTTTTAATCAGATAACTGCACAATTAACATCGTAAATATATTTACATACATTAAAATATTTTTAGTTAAATTGATAATTCTCTTGTTTATTCTCTAATTATAATTTGAATCAAAGATATATTTTGGATGTGATTAACCCTTTCAGGACCATAAGGAAAGTGGAGGGTATATAAATATGAAAGTTGTACAAAATAGTTAATTATGCACATAATAAACATAATCTTTAATAAAAATCAAAAAAATATTTATAGGTTTTTTGGAAATTGTTGGGAAGCAATTTTCCCTATGGTCCATAACGGTAACATATTAGCCTTACAACAGCTACTTTACGTATTCGATATTTTATCAATATTTGAAGTATTTTTTTATTTAACTTTATTAATGCTGTAGGAAAAGTATTCATTTAAATATAAGTATAATATAAAAACTAGATATTACATAGTACCTAACCAAACAGTGTATTTAATTAGCATAACAAAGAAGACTTTACATAGAACAAAATTCCTCTTAGTCTTGTACTTTGCATAGGGGATTTTACCATTAGCTGCAGTCGATACTGTAGCTATCATTGAGTGAATACGATAATCTATGTCATAACTCTTTTTGCATCACTAACTTCTGCATTACCTACTAAAGAAATGTAGATTTTAGTGTATCTGTTCAAATCGAATATATGTCATAATGTTGGTCATAAATTGTACTTCTATACATATAAGGTTATGTAGACCGAATCTCAAAATGAAACAACCTAAAATCTATAAATTAGAAGTAGAGACTTCCATAGAAAAACTATTTATTTACTTGATAACCGAGCGAATCCGGTGACACCATAGAGCAATTATAATTTGCTTCATGGGTGACCCGCAGACAACTGTAGATGGTGTTGGTGAAGGAGGAACGTGTTCTTGAAATTCACTTTCAATTTCAATACCTTCTTGATCATTACCATGCATCAAAATTACTACGGCTTTTTTGAGTTGCAAATCGTTTTATTCATCACTACTCACTACTACCATCGACCAAGATCAGTAGAATTTCATAATTCTTGAGGTTATATATCTCAAATCCTTTACGGAATATAATATTTCGCTGCAATATCGATAAAATATCCAGCGTAATTTCAATTCAATACAAGAATATAGAAATAATTTCATATAAATTGTGCATACAATAGAGTAATATATGGAGGAATTAGTATCCCTTACCGACCATAGGGAAGCTGATTTCCCTTTTCGTTTATGACGATTTATTTCAATATAAATCATAAATAATTGTTTTGAAGAATATCTTAAATATAAAATTACTTACCAGGGAATAATTTTAGCTCAATAAAAAACAATATAAACGCTTTAACGTCACTAAAAACGTTTATAAAAAATTCTGAAAAGGTGCTAAGCAAACTGTTATTTTCCGATTTCTATAAAAAGTATACTGCAATGCCTACGTTATTTTGACAATAAAAAAATAATAAAGGTAACATTCAACCACTAATAAATGAAAAGTATTTAGGCATTGGCCTTATAACTTTTGATATTTTTCTAATTATTTGTTAGGGAAGCATGTTTCCCCGTGGTCGTCAAAGGGTTAAGACGCTGACAAAAAGTAATATTTTTTCCAACTACTTAAAATTACTTGAAAATGCTTCTTTTTTTCAAAAAAAAAAAAAAAAAAATTCAAGAATATGAACATTTTTGCGGTTGTCAAAAAGGCTTGTTTGTGATATGCTTTCATCAGCCTCTTAATAAAACTATACAATATAATATATACATAATAGACATTAAACTACTAACATTTATCATGCTTCTATTTGAACTACGTCTAATATTGTGAAGAAGACACATAAAGCTAAACTTGAAAGTTATAAGAATATATTAAGGTATTCAAAAAGTACTTTATTATTGTTGAATGTTGATATATTATAATACTCCTCAAATATTATTTATGATGTTATTGTTTAATAGAATATGTATAAAGCCTATTATTATACAATATTATATATTATTTAAGTAATGTAATATAGAATTTATAGATTACTCTGCTCAGTTCTTATTTTAGAAATAATAATTAATCGACTAGTAAAAATGATAAATATAATATGAAATAATAGTTCAGTAGTTTACACATTTGCTTCATTTCATTGAATGATAAGAATAGTACTGAAGAATGAATTAAGCTTTTTAAAAGGTCACTTTAATTATTCAATTTTGTTGCATGTATGCATTTACTAATAGTATAATGCTCTTTTTTTGCATGGTTGGTATGTGCTATGTTTATTACAGACTACAGTAATCAGACGAATGTGAATAACGGCCGAATACTGGAACGATAGTTAAATTAAGTTACGCTCATGTCACATGCTGTCCTTGTCATTTCGGCTAGCAGAGACAGCGACAGCCTGTGAATAGGAGGGCTCCTAATTTTAATTAGCATTTCAGTATTCGACCGTAAGGCGATTAATTGATACTTTGATTTTATTAATCGATTCCACGAGAGGTAATATTACGACTCATAGTGGCATAATGAATTACCCCGGCGTGCTCGGGCGCTGCGGCTGATAGGACTGCTGAATACCCATGTGGGGATGTTGGTACACTAGTGCCGGGTGGGGGATCATCACTGGGCCCGCGGCGGTTGCGCCCGCGCCGCTCAGATACTGCTGCTGTTGTCTGTGTGAATAAAAAGATTATTTAGTTGCGTTGTGGGCAATCGGGCGGATCGCTTGAGGATCGTCGCCCGTAACATGTAGGGTATGGAACCGGGAAATCCCGGTCCCGAAATTCCCGGGAATTCCCGAAATTTTGAATCGCTCTGAGAACCGGGAATCAAAAATTGAGAACCGGGAATTTCGGTACTTTCGGTACCGAACAAATTGTATTAAAATTTACAAGTATTTAAGTAAACTATAATCGCTTATTGTAAATATTAGTTAAAAAATAATTTTTAATCATTTCCGAAAGCGAATTAAAGACAAAAATGAAAAATATTACACGATAAAAGGATAGAATGAGTGGTTCATATGAGATAATAGATTCTGTACATAAAAGTTAACTGTGAGCGGTGCGAGGAAATTAATAACCATAATATTATGCCGTATTTAATATTAATATGTAGTTGTTTAAATTTAATATTAATAGTTGTCATGGGATACTCATCCCAACTTACCTGTCCGGTAGTTGTGGTATAGTATACGGGTATGCGAGGAGCTAGGGAAGCCGGAGGGCTTCCCTAGCTATTACTGTCCTATCCCTTGCCCTCCTGGGCGGTAATATCCTACATTTCCTATTTCCCACACTAACTTACCAGTCTTCCTTTCCACACAACCTATCCTTCCCTTTCCCCATTCCTACCCTCCCCACCAATCCGTGGAAACGCAATGGATAATCATAAAAATAATTCAATTTTCCAAAATGGCGGCGATGTGGTTCACCACCCATCACATCTCGTTTCTTGCGGAGGTGAAAAGCAGACCATGGAGAGCCGCTTCGCTACGTTGAATGTAAGAGGAGGAATGGATGGTAAGAATGAAAGTGAACGAAGCGAAACGAGTATGTAAGGATCGTAGCAAGTGGCAAAAAGTGGTCTCTGCCTACCCCTTTACGGGAAAAAGGCGTGATTTGAAGGATGTATGTAGTATGATAGCACCACATATCAACCGACATAGTAGCCAATACTGGAGCCAATGGTATTGACGATTTAATAAAACATCTTGGGACTTGGCCTACTAGGTCTATGTGGTATCTGTTTTATTTTTGATAAATATATACGTATATATTTGTATACCTACTTATATGCATATTGGTTGCTTTTGGGGTTGGTGAGCAGTTTAGATGGATATTACCTATTGTCCTTTAAATACTCTTTACTGTCCTCGTAAAAATAGTTACGCATTATATTAATTACAAATTTTAATTTCAAATTGGAACATCTGTGGGATTCACTGAACACCCCCTTTGAACTTCTGACACTCGAGTATTTTTTTTTTACCCCTCCCCACCTTTCACGCAAATCGTCAGATTAATATAATATACTTCATATCAGATACTTATTTGCGCATGAACAACACTAATTATAAACTGACGATTTTAGCATATCCATGTCATGGTCTTTTTTACAACTTTGTAACCATGCAGAACGACGACTGCTAAAAGCTGACACACTATTCCTATAATGTGTCAGCTTTTGTCAGTGTGTATTTGGTTATTTAATCTTTTAATTATCTAATCTGCCACTTCTAACAAGTTACCTAAACGTTCGAGCATGTACACTAATAGCATTCTGGGCACCCTAACTATTTGATGTTTTGCAAAAATCTAATAACTCGAAATAACATATTTAAAAACCATCAATAAATGCTAATAAACTAAAATGACCTACGGCTCTTTACTGTCGCCAGTAATATTGTCATGACATGTTGGCTGATGTGTCGAAATGCTATTAAAACCTTATTTAATTTGTAATTGTAACATGAAATGTCATTTTTACATTTTGAATTATTTTTTTTAGACAGTAATTACACTTGTATTTCATGCCTTAACACCAGTCCCGAAATTCCCAAATTTCCCGAGAAATCCCGGTTCCGAAATTGCCCAGTCCCGAAATTCCCGGTTCTCAAAGTCAGACCGGTTCTTCCATTCCCTAGTAACATGTCATGCCTGACTATTTAGTAATAACGCAGACGCACTTTTTTTAACATTCGATGTTTGCTTGGATCTAAAATATTATAATCCCACCAAAAACATTTTCATGTAAAGTGATGCCAAGACGATACCATATAACTCGCACTGTCAAAAAGCTATTAGATCTCATGTAAAACCAAGCTTCAGAATCTACCAAACTTCTAACTCTACACGCATTAACTCTACAAGTCTAACTCCACAAACTCTACACTTTAGTCAAATTATGTGACCTGGCCATTTCGTTACATTCGTTAAGGTGCTAAATGAAAAATTTACAGACTGTTATTCTGTTTTAATATTCTAATAGGAACGAAATGGCCAAGCCACATAATTTGACTAAAGTGTGGAGTTTGTGGAGTTAGGCTTGTAGAGTTTGGGCGTGTAGAGTTAGAAGTTTGGTAGAGTCTGAAGCTTGGTTTTACATGAGATCTAATAGCTTTTTGACAGTGCGAGTTATATGGTATCGTCTTGGCATCACTTTACATGAAAATGTTTTTGGTGGGATTTCACTTCTTTTTGGAAGACAATTTTTAGACCTCTAGAGTAGAAATTTACGTAGGTTAGTCTCTTACAAATGTTCATCCCCTAGTTTAAAGGGTTGGAGGATAAAAGTTTCAAGTTTGTTAATTTTTATGTTGGTTATGTGCTAAAACTAGCTTACATACCAAATTTCAGCTTTCTATGACATCCGGAAGTAGTCTATAATTTTGTTGATCATCAGTGAGTCAGTGACGAAATCAGGAGTTTTTAGATATCAATAAAATCTAAATTATAAGACCTATAAAATCAAAACTTTACATTTTCATTAGTCCGCTACTGGGAACATATCCTGTAAATTTTGTATATCTGGTATAATCTAAACCTAAGTTATGAGGATCCAAAAATCGACGAAGCGCTTCGAGAAAAGGTAGTCTGGTAGTGCCCTTGCTCACTACCGTGCCCACTACCGTGCTCCCAGATCCCCAATCAAACTTCTAGGAAACTTTGCCAAAATCTTTCAATAGGGTAGTTGCCACCATGAAAAGTCTTCATAAATTTTTGTTTTGCATGATTGATAGATGTTTAAAATATCAAGAAAATAATTCAAAACACATAAATATATAGGATTAATTAATATTTTCTAAAAAGCAAATTCGTGAAATTTCACACAGAAATCACGTGATATCGAACACCAATCAGAGAGGCGTGACGTCACGCCCTGACAAACTTTGCTGTCAGTCTGTAGTCTTTGTAGGAATAACATTGTGGAGTGTTTTTATTTGGATATTTTCCGTTCGTAATTGAGTTTGTTTTTAATAAAAAGGTTTAAGCATTATTATAGAAGATGGAAGAGGGATTTTCAAAAGCAAGTAGCAACAATTTGCCCAAAGTTGACGCTGTGATGCTCGGAATGTTTTTCGCATCGAATACTGATTTCTGCTCCGCAGAATTTCGAAACGTTAAAACTTCTTTGTAAGTATCTTTATTAAAAGAACTAAATTCGCAGATTAATAAAAGTTATTGTTTGTGTTATTTTCGTATCTACTAAGCATAAGTTTTTTTTAGGTTATTTATATTATCTTAATCATAAACAAAACTTCAAATCAAATTATGGTTTCAGATCATCGCGGGCCTCCTATGGCGATGAAGCTATAAGTTACGTTCAGCTGAAGCGTAATGGAAAGTTTTGCACCGTCAAATGCAAGATATGCCCCGAGCATAAAGTTCGCGCTAAATTATATGCAGTGACTTTAGTTATTGATGAAGAAAAAGATGTTATTTGTTCCGTGGAGTGTCACGATTGTGTTGCTGCCCAAGGTGGATGTAAACACTCAATTGCTTTCCTTATGTGGGTTCATCGGAGGAGTGAGGAACCATCGTGCACCTCTATAGAATGTTACTGGAAAAAATCCAAACTTTCAATGGTTGGTACGAGTTTAAAATTTATTACAGCCCAGGATTTATCTAAAGGAGATCCAGTTTTGCCACCAAATCCAGCTGTGTTGACAAAATTTTTGGAAGAAGCCAAGAAAAGAAAACTATACAACTGCGAGCTATTAAAATATTCATCTAGCTCATGTTTAAAAGACACCACTGCTGTATCTCTGCACCAACTAGTTTTACAATATCATGACGAAAATTGTGAAACATTTTTGGAGAACTTACAAATAACAGATGCTTTGATACAGAAAGTAGAGGAAGAAACCAGGGAGCAGTACAAGAACAACCTTTGGTTTGAGCTGAGATATGGGAGAATTACAGCTTCACGAGCCTTTGAAGTTAGTCGATGTAAGACTAATGACGGATCACTAATAGCTGTTATAATGGGTGGTAAAATTCCAGACACCAAGGCGATAAAAAGAGGTAGGCTGTTAGAGGACTCCGTTCGAAAAGCAGTCGAATTGAAGCTTGGTTTAAAAATAAATCAATGCGGGCTTATGCTAAGCAAAAAGTACCCAATGATTGCTGGTTCCCCTGATGGAATCTGTGAGAGAGGGATCATAGAAATAAAGTGTCCATTAAGTGCTAGAACTTATGAAAATTATGTTAAAGATAACAAACCTCATATAAAATATTACACACAAATGCAAATCCAAATGTTTTTATCTGGAAAGAACAACTGTTTCTTCTGTGTAGCAGATCCTGAGTATAGTGACAACAATAAAAATGTTAAAATTATAAACGTAAAATATGAAGAGGACTTTGTTACTGAATTAATAGAAACCAAATTGTTACCTTATTGGAAAAAACATGTGTATCCCTTAATTTATCAGTGTTGTACCAAAAAAAGCATTTCATTGTAAGCAAAATATTTAATTATTTTTAATTAATTTACTACTAAACTATTTAGTTGGTGCAGAGATACAGCAGTGGTTTCTTTTAAACATGAGCTAGATTAATATTTTAATAGCTCGCAGTTGTATAGTTTTCTTTTCTTGGCTTCTTCCAAAAATTTTGTCAACACAGCTGGATTTGGTGGCAAAACTGGATCTCCTTTAGATAAATCCTGGGCTGTAATAAATTTTAAACTAGTACCAACCATTGAAAGTTTGGCTTTTTTCCAGTAACATTCTATAGAGGTGCACGATGGTTCCTCACTCCTCCGATGAACCCACATAAGGAAAGCAATTGAGTGTTTACACCCACCTTGGGCAGCAACACAATAGTGACACTCCATGGAACATAACATCTTTTTCTTCATCAATAACTAAAGTCACTGCATATAATTTAGCGTGAACTTTATGCTCGGGGCATATATTAATTTATCAGTGTTGTACCAAAAAAAGCATTTCTTTGTAAGCAAAATATTTATTTATTTTTATTTAATTCACTAAATGAATTGGTGGTTTTTAAAAAACCACCGATTCATTTAATGAATTGCTTTATTTTGTACACTTTGTGTGCAGGACGATTGTACTGCAGTACTATAGCATAGTTCCACATATATATCAGTTTTGTATAGATTCATTGTTTGTATACCTTCATACGGTTTTATATTGTTTTACATTGTATAGTTTATTCGTTTTCAAGTGGCACTGTAATCGTTTTAAGCTTATCTGAATAAATAAAGAGATAGGTGATATGTACACTATACAAGTAGTTGGGTCTTATTCATGAGGTTCCAGTTCCAGGTTTGAATCCTGGGCACAATCTGTGATTTTCAATTAGGTACTGTTTATTAATCAACATTAGATAACAGTGAAGGAAAACCTACGACTGGATATTTAAGGTCTTTTGTTTTTTATAACGTAAATAAAACAAAATATGATATAATCTTGAAGTTTTATTGTTATATAAGAGAATCCTGCAAGTTAATTAAACCACAAGCAATGATAATAATGTTATCAAACACCTTTACAAAGTTTATATTGACACATGCATGAGGTTTTAGCATTGAAAATTCACGCAAACGCCTTATAACCCTTTCTACATGGATTCTTAAACTAGCTATTTGTTTGGTTTCTTTTGCTTCTTTTTTAGTCATTTTAATGCCTGTTTGTACAGATATGGGTCGTACTAATTGAACACCTGATTTCTCTAAATATTTTTGGACATGTTTAAAGCCTCTATCAGCCATGACACACATACCTCTCTCCAAATTTTTAATAAAATCACAAGATTCTACTATACAGGTATCTGTTGCCCTTCCACCAAACCCAGGTGAAATGTAGTTAACTAATCCATTTGGAGTACAAGAAATTAGGTACTTAAGTGTATTTGATTTTTTATAGTCAGACCAGGTAAGTGCTTGATTAACAGCATTTGATGGCTTTTGGATCTCTATCTCAAGGCAATCTATGATGCAACTAACCTCATAATATTTATGTCTGAAAGACATAGGTAAAGTTTTTGTAATCTGTTGAGGATCTAGATTAACAATAAAAGGGCACATTACACTGGCTATTTTAGGTATAGTTTTTAAAAATACTTTGCTGGCATTAGCTGGAGTCATACAAAAATCATCAGCCAACTCTTTGAATTTATTGTCTAATCTGATTTTTTTTAAACATAATAATATGATGTGTTTCTTTACTTTTATTTCACTCTCGATTATCTCGACTATATAATAACAACTTTTGGGAATACCAATATAAAACCTAGGATTACTCTCAATCTTTTTGATTGTGTTTTGCAATGTTGCAATGGCATCAAGTTTATTTGCATCTTCCAGGAACTCGCTGCAGTCAGAAGTAGTTAATGTTTGAGAAGAAAGATTTGATGTCAAAGATGGTGTATAATCACTGTCCGAGTTTTCTTGTAATATCTTCCTGGAAGTTTCCCCAGCATCTGTTCTTATATTTAGCCTTGATTTAACATAATTATCAACTTTGAAAGGGGATGTAGAAACATGTATCGCTGTTGGTTTTATTGGGGATGCTGCTTTATTAACTAAACATGTTTTGACTTGAACAGCTTTGCTGCGGTATTTGTGTGTGATTAATGCTTGGACCGATTTATTTGCTGTTTTACAAGTGTCTTCTATAATGGGGAATTCTGAAAACAATAAAAAGTAATTATGGTTACAGGTGAAATATAAAAAATCTAATGTGTAGGTAATGTCAGATTTTAAAAAATAAATTATGGTAGGCACCTGCACTGATATCGGAGGAAATACCTTGAACTGCAACCGGTTTAATACTTTCTTGAGAGCTACAGCTAGGTGTATTCAGGCATTCTTCAATTGTCATCATTTTTTGTTTCTTTACGATGTATGGCCGTTCTTTTGGCATACTTGTTCGTTTTACCCTGTCTGGTTGACAATCGAATTTACTAGGAAGGCATCCTGGTTTTGTGCGTATTTGCGCTACATATCCCATGATATGATACTCCATATAATTCTCCATATCGTTCGGTAACTGTAGAAAACACAAAAACCCTATTAGTACACATAACCATTAAACAAAATGAATTTGTTTGTTATTAAAATGAAGCTTATAAAATCCATTGTAATTGACTTAAAAGTTGAACTTGTATTATTAACTCAACAATAAACTACTTTTACTTAAATTATAGAACTTACATCAAAGTGGTCTTCACAAAAATATAATTTATGACTGGTGTATGTAGTGCGGTCCCGTCTTGCAAGTTGTAGCCACTTTTTCCGTATATTTTGGTCTTGTGGTACGGAAATAAATAGTTTATTAGGTGTTGTGATTGTTGTATTTTCACATAATGGCACAGCACAGCACTTATAAAACTTTGAAGTCATCATTTTCGTAATGTTTCCTACTGACGGATAGTTTTGTGAACAAAGTTTCTGTTGTTTGTCAGGGCGTGACGTCATACAAGACGCTATGACAGTTCGTAGTGTTTTGGCGCGAAAATTAAATGGGTTTAATAAAAATGTAAAATAAACCATGTAAGCATTTGAATTTTACTGAAATATTCATATTTATAGTTTATTTGACTACGAGACATGTTTTAAACATGTTTCTGAAAAATTGGCAACTAGCCTATTATATTCGATACAATACATTACATAGCGTTTTATTAGATTTCA
The DNA here is from genome assembly GCA_905404095.1 of Glaucopsyche alexis. Classification (NCBI taxonomy): domain Eukaryota; kingdom Metazoa; phylum Arthropoda; class Insecta; order Lepidoptera; family Lycaenidae; genus Glaucopsyche; species Glaucopsyche alexis. The sequence continues at coordinate 8,281,487 of FR990042.1, forward strand.
TATTTTATACAGTGTGTGGTAGGATCCTTTTTATGTTTGTTTGTAGGTCAAAAATTTTTTTTTTATAATTTTATTCAACGTAAGATAATAACCAAAACTTATTCAATTGCAGGGTTGCGACCATTTTTATGGTATCGAGTCCGCATCGGATATGGTCGCTTCGTAAGAAATTAACGGCTGGGCCGGATAACGATTTATTTGAGTGCTGCCAATTAGGAGGTTTCCCCCAAAATTAAGGAAAAACATTCTATAGGGGTTTCCTAAGGATAGATTTTTAGAATTATTTTTACAAGAATTATTTTCTTGTTTATAAAAACACTATGTTGTACCCATTTAGTGACCCTTTACAAATTTCATTGATGAGGACAAAATAATAGTAAGTCGTAATTTTTTATAACACATAAAATAGTTGTCAATTATGAAAACCACTTTAAGAATGGGTACTAATAAACAAGCTAGTTAAGTTTGAGGAGACATTTTTTTGAGAGTTGGTACAAGCTCAATAGCTTTGGAGGTCATCCTATGACCACTTTGAAGACCCATTACACGAAAATGGTTGACTGCGTAAAAAAGTCATGTAAGTATATAATCTTGCCTTTATTTAAAAACACCTATTCGATGGGGTCAAATGAAAAAAATATTTTTCATCTCCACTTCACCTCTATGGATAGCCCTGAAGTATGAAATTATTATTTTATGATGCCAAAACCGAGATCTATACACATTATATAACTATACCAAATTTCATTCCATTTATATTCGTATTGAATCTATAAGGGCGGACGGACAGAGCGGAACTATAAGGGTTCCTTGAGTATTGCGGAAACCTAAAAATAAGAAAAGGGCACACTTTTAAATTTGTTAAGGCTGTTGACAGTGTGAATGTATTATCAATATTATTACAATTTATTATTATAGACAAGATCTAGTAAAATGTTATTCTATTATGTATACAATATACATACTATTGAGTAAAACCATTATTGCTAGGAAACTTAAAGAAAAAATAACCTAACCAAGAGCATGTCAGGACATGTCTAAGGAGGGTTCCGTAACTATAAACGCGTAATATGCTTTTTTTTTAATTACTCCAAAAGTTACTGTCCGATTTGGTTCAAAATAGTTTTCCTAAAGAGTTTTTAGCGTGATCTATGAGCATGGAAATTTTCAAGTTTCTATCTCCTATAGTTTAAAAATGCTAGGGGGGGGGACCAACTTACAAAGTACTTTGGAGGCCGATTACTCGAAAATGGTCAACTTTATAAAAAAGTAACATATGAAACCTTGCCTTTATTTTAAAAGACCTATTCTACGATACCCCACACGATGGGGTAGAGTGAAAAAATATTTTTCATCCCCACTTCACATGTATGGAGAGCCACCCCTAAAATATAAAATTATTATTTTTTTATGATCCCGAAACCGTGATCTATACACAATCTATAACTGAACCAAATTTCATCAATTTATATTCATAATTACAGGAGCTAGAGGCGCGGACAGACAGACAGACAGACAGACAGACGGACAGAGCGAAACTATAAGGGTTCCTTAAGTATTACGGAACCCTAAAAAAGGTACTTAATGATTGTGTATATTTAACGTCTAATACTCTTAACAATTTGATTGAAAAATTATTTTTTTCTGTTTTTAGTATTTGCAACAGAAATATATTATGTAAGAAAAAATTAACTGCCTATCAAGGTTCATGAGATACAGGCTGGTGACAGACAGACAGCGGAGTCTTAGTAATAGAGTCCTGTAGTAATAGAAGGCTCCAAACCTATCTAGTTCGGGTACACCTTCTACTTCGGATATGGAACCCCCAAAAAAACAAAAAAAAAACTTAAATAAGATCTCACTCGTCACAAACTTTCTATTAGTAAAAAAAATAAGGAAATAAGTTTTTGACAGTTTCTTATAGATATAATAACTATAGGAAAATTTTATTGATTTTTTCCTTGTAAACTTTAGAAACGTTGCACTTATTTTACCGTGTCGCTTAGAAGCGCTTTGTAGTTATTTTAATAAACTACATAATAATATGTACAATAATGTCAGATAAATAACATTTATTTGTAAATTCAATTTAACAACAATAATAAACTCTTTTTGCACAACAGCAATATATAAATATTAGGTCCTTACATATGAAATTGGCGTTTTGTTATACTGGCCACTTTGATCTCTCCAATAATCTCACTTGAATTCCAATTTCAAAATACCGCTATTTATTCATGTATTTGTGTTTCGAAAACCGTAATTCATTTGTATTTTTTTCTTCTGCTTTTTTCTTTCTGTCACTCTGCTTTATACAAAATGGAAAATTTGAAAAGTTCCACCGTGGCACCATTGCTGCAGAAGCGGCTCGAAAGAGTAATATGTATGGCGGTGGTGTCGCAAAAGAAAACAACGTGCGTTTTTGGTTCCAACGTTTTCGTTCTGGAAATTTCGACCTGCAAAACAAGCCACGTGGACGGCCGGAGACTGACAAAGTTGATAATGAAGAATTGAAGTCTGCGGTGTTTTAATCCACTTGCAGCAAATTGGGAAGGTGAAAAAGCTTGAAGGTGGGTACCTCATGAATTGAGTACGGCAAACCGACAAACGCGCGTCTACTGCTGCGTTACATTACCCAACCGGCACAATAACGAAGGGATTTTAAATCTAATCATTATGATCTATGATGAAAAGTGGATCCTGTACGATAATCGGAAATGATCATCGCAATGGCTGAACCCTGGCGAACCAGCCATAGCCTGCCCCAAGCGAAAATTGACTCAAAAAAAAGTTACTTGTGAGCGTTAGGTGGACTAGTGGACTGTGCCTGTGTCGTTCACTACAGCTTTCTTAAATCTGGCCAAACGACTACGGCGGATGTCTACAAATCATGATGGAAAATCTAGCTGCTAAACAACCGAGGTTGGTCATTCGCTCTAGGCCACTGCTGTTTAAGGACAACGCTAGACCACACACTGCACAACAGACGGCTACCAAATTAGAGGAGCTTTCAATTTGAATGTCTAAGACATCCACCGTACTCCCCAGACCTTGCTCCAACAGATTACATTATTTTTTCGAAATTTGGATAACTTCTTGCAAGGGAAAAAATTCAACTCCGATAGGGCAGTCCAAAGTACCTTCAAAGATGTCTGAATGGTTTTTTAGTAATCAATGAACTACCTATGAGATGGCAAAAGTGTATAGATAGCAATAATATATATGTACTTTGAATAAATAAATATATTATGTTTAAAAAATATTGACTTTCTGTTCCTCCTTTAAAACTTCAAAACGCCAATTTCATATGTAATGACCTAATATGAAAGGAACACATCTAGAAATAGGCAGACTAAGTCACATTTTTCTCTACAAGACATCCAGCTTAGAGGAAAATTTGCAAAAAAAGATAGGGGAAAATTGTTGCAACACGTTTACTACACACACACTAATCGTAAAAGTCTAACCAAACAACATATAAAAATATGCTGAAAATTATCTTACATAAGGTCGATCATTTGTTGTTCAGACCTAGGGGTAAATACAACCACTGGTAAAAAAAAACTCTTGCGGGTTTCGAATGCAATCTATGTTGAGTTGGCAAAATAGTTCGCTTGGTTACTCATAGATGGCGTTGAAACGCTTACAAGAATCTGCCTTGCGTTCGTAGCTACCCCGGCCTTATATTATGTTAGAAATTTCAAATTTATAAATAAAATACGGCCAATTCATCAACAGGGTCCAATATACAGAGAGATGTTTAAGCATTTGTAGAAATTTTGAGTAGCCAATACTTACTTCGCAACGGTAACTAAGTTTCAATAATTGATTGCTAATTTAATTTATTACACCTGTTACCTAAAATTTTCTACAAAATACATTTAAATTAGCTAATTTACAATATTATTGTTAATCTCATTTCGCAGAACTTGTATGATATCTATAAAAAATAATTAAGATTATGCTAATAGTTTGTGATTATTTTTTTAGCTTTTGATATATAATTATATAAGTGTCAGATTAATTATTTTTACTATGATACAAATTTTACTATGCAACTTTACCACAGATCATGAATAATAAGAGAAAATGTACTTCCAAAGTATAATTTTAAGTAAACTTGACATTAACTTTATACTGATTTTTTTATTTAGATTACTTACTTAGATTGGATTTATGAACATACTTACATATAAACAAATGTTTATTTAATTACATTTTCATAATATATACATTATCAGTCAAATGTTAACATTAAACAAGTGAAGTCCCTAGACTTAGAATTTTTGGCTGTTTTTATTATTATTGATCAAAGCATGTGTGGAACGTAGGGTTTAGTTGTGAAAACATATTGTATGTGTACACAATTAAACATATAAACTTTGTTACTTCTAAAGACATATTTATAATTTATATATTTAGCAGTTTATACAACTTAACACTTAATTGTGACTAATTGTGTAGAAATAAGATATAATATCGAGTATACTTATGACTGTGGCTATATCTTTTCTCCCACATTGAATCATACTGGCTGGCTTTCATATTTTTTCTTAATTAAATTAATCCTGGCCACTTAAATTTTGCTCAATAAAACAATACAGACAGCTTACACCTACTTTGGAGCACTCAAAATTTGTACAAACAATTCGAATCTCGTGTTTTTTTTAAATTTTGTGTGGCCGCGATAGTTACCTCGGATGGGAGGCGGGCCTAGTCCCGTGTTGTGGGGCCCGATACTGATAGTTAGCCAGTTGAGGCCGGCCTAGTTGCTGGTTCGGCGTCGAAATGTATGTTGGGCCAGCCTGAAAAATGAAAAAAAAAAAAATTAGGTGATACATATTTAAATTTAGAATATCTGGAAAAAAGTGGCATAATATTATGTCGTTGACATCATCACCGAACGGCGACCACTAACATACCCACGGTTATTGAAAAGTTCTATTGGCTCAGTTAAAAATAAGTCACAATGTAATTAATTCAATTGCAAGACAATCTATATAACTATAAAGTATACAAGTTTAAGTAAAAAATATATTTTCAGTCAAGAGATTTTCTTAAAAGTATGTTCCATTTAACTGTTTCGCGTTGTTTGAAACACTGAAGCCAAAATAATCTGTTACAAAAGTTATCCCCATTGTATGAAATCACCAACTCGGTAATATTTTTTCTTTGTTCAAGCCTGAGTAATAAAATAAAATTTTTAATACTTATTGTTTACTTTTATTTTCAGAGACTTTTCAGGCTATTTTCGACCTGCTTACAATAATATTCTATTTCATAATTTAACCGAAAATATTTCTGACGATCCGTTTTCGATCTGTTTACAATGCGATTCAAATGAGAATAGGATAGAATTAGCGCTTCTATTCTTATTTGAAACGCATTGTACATGCATTAATATTCTATTTCATATCAATATACATTTTAATTTATTAGGTTATAAATAAGAGACATATTTTGCGCAATTGGAACCAAAACAAGTAACCCCAAATTAACATCATACACATTAAACAAAAAATATTTCTGATAAATTTTGAAATTTCTAGAAGTAACTGGATATGCTTACCAATACTAAATTATTAATACTAGGTAGGTAATAATCAAATATCAACAAAATCATAATTGAAAATATTTTCACGTGTACAAATCAACATAACCAATCAAAATGTAGAACATTGTAAACGCCAAAAGTAAAACGTACCCACCGTAATATATCGTATGTTGATGTTGTGAAAAGTTTTAATAATCCACTCAGGAAATTTATTTAAAAAACTTAATTTTTTAATTTTTAATTCACAAAAATCTTTGTCGTCCTTTTTATCAATAACCATTTTTCTAGTTTATAATACCTTAGTGGTAAATAGTATGTATACGTAAAACTAAAAATGGTTTATACGAGTAATATTATTTAGACAAAAAGTAAAACTACCCACATTTTATAGTATACTGTCCGTCTAGACTCCAGCCTACAAATCCAGCACCAATGGCCGTCATTAGTGTCAATCATTTATAATTTTTGCCTACGAGTCCGCTTCAAGACCGCGGCGTTGGATTTGCAGGTTGGATGGTCAGATTTAATATTTTCCTTTTTTTTGATGATGTCCTTGTATGTAAGGAACACATACCTACTTATCGTACAGAATGTACATGGACAGCCTCAACGAATTATTCGTTTTAAACTTTAGAAAATCACAAATGATCGATTTTTAACTAATGAGAGTGGAAGCAAATAATTATCAAAATAGAATATTACGTGGATAGTGCTTTGTGACAGATATGTACGTGATAGACAAACATTTGTTTTGTTTGTAGAAATACTCGACACTAATTGATATCCAGTCCTTTACTTTTTATCTTGTTTTATATATATAAGAGAAAAATATTTTTACTTCGATGTACTATTTTTTACTTTGTAACATTGTAATTTAACAATGAAAAAGCTTTAGACACTTTTAGAAAAAGTAAATACACTTAGGTATTCATGCAAGTTCCATCGTTCCAACACTAACCGTTTGGACGGTAAGCCGAAGACGGACGGACATGACGAAATGGGTTCCGAAACGTAAACTACGTAACCCTAAACAGGATAAAAAAAGAAGATTTTTCCGTCAAAGTACGAGTTTTGAGACTTTTTAAGACTGGTTAAGTGAGTGGTTAAGTTAATGACTAGGTATGTACAATCCGCCATTTTTAAAATCTCGGATTAGCAGCCATCGACCAAAGTGCATCAAAGAACGAACATTTTAATACAAACCAAAATAGTAAAATCGAGGTCAAAGAAAGATCGAAAATTCAATACATTTGGTTGACTTTAAAATCTCTTTTTGATCAAATTCATATTAATTGATCGATCGATCGATCGGCAACGAAATCGAGATTTTTTCAAAATGGCGTACATTTGTCAGGATCCATAGAAAACTTGCTTTTGTGCTTCGGAATGGAAAAAAGTGAAACATAATTACGTAAATAATACGATAATTACAATCCTCACCGCATTTGTCGAGGGCCGTTTAAATATTTGATTGGGCTATGGCAAACTGCATATATTACTAAGCGGAATTTAATCACATCATAACCAAGAATCGATATAAATGCAATAAAAAGCCAAAACGTGTCACAATTTAAACGCCTGATTGTTCATGGTACAAGACGATAAGACGTCGCAAACATTGATTTGTGCAGCCAATAGTAGGTAGCATTGTAACTTATTTTCCCAATTTTAGCGCAAAATCTCGTTTTTAATTTAAGAAACATACAATCAAATCACAACAAATCGACGGATATAAAATAAAAATGCAGTGTCAAGTGATTTTATTACAGTCAAGTTTTTCAAGATGGAAATTATGTAATGAAACTCAACTTTTGCGATCAAAACGATCACTGTCATCTGTCATGGGATACCAAATGGTGGGATACACGTAAAAGTGAACCGACCCTAAGGCTGGGACTATATGCACCGGAATCCGGAGGGCCATAGAGAATTCTGATCATTGAAAATAGAATCTTGTACTATTACAATAGAGTTGAAAATCAAACACATGAGTGTCGAGTTAAACGTCAATGTCATATATGACAGCTCGACACCTAACACATCTATTTTGAACTCTATTGTATTAGCGCCGAGTTCTATTTTCAATGCTCAGAATTCTCTACGGCCTTCCGGATTCCGGTGCATATAGTCCCAGCCTTAGCTGAGTTTCCGTCACTCATTCTGACATTGGCGAATCACTACGGAGCCAAATATAAAAAGAAGAATAAGAAAGTGAACCGTTGCCAAACACTTGTAAATTTGGCGCGTGAATAGTACCTACATGTATACCTAACACAAGAAATAGTATAAATTACTCTACAGGTTTTTAATAAAAGTTACATTTTTGCACGAGAGTTTTTGTTTTTTTACATTTTTGCACCTGATATGTTTGACCACAACAGCTCACAGCTCAAAGGGAAAGTGACATGCAAGTTGCAACGCCTTTGAGTGACGAAACAAAAAGTAGATTTCGATAATCGATATTCTATAAGCTCGTGTTTCAAGCCGAGTACAATAGCGAATACCCGAAACCTAATAATTAATAGTAACACCGGGCCATATACATTTTGGAAAAAGAGCAAAGGCTCTACTGTATTTCTCTAGTACTTTCTTTTTTTGTCTAGATACAGCGTTATGCGAAAAATATTTGAACATCACTAATCTTTCCTATTACTGGCGTCATTTCGTCCCGCCATCGTCATTGCTGACGCGACTTGTTTCGTGGTCATGGACGTCAAACAGCACGTATTTTCCGTCCTTCATCGCTGCTATATTAAGGCGACTTCTCGCGAATCTTAGCCCAGCCTAGCACATTTCACCGCGATAAGCGCAAGAATCGAGGTCTCCAAACGCGATACAGTGTAGTGGTTGGAGTGATGTCACGTGTGTTGTCTGGGTAAAAAAAGGATCTCACCATGGTGGTCTCAATAGTTGGGATGACAGTTGTAGTCGCTTATGATCAACTTCCCATATCCGTATTCCGTGCTGCAGCAGTGGAATGTCCGCACTAGCGGTCGGTAAAAACTTAACAATATGGTGGTCATATACCTTGACAGTTGACATGGTTAGTGGGGGTGGCACGGCGGTACAATGGGTTTGGTCACCTACATAAATGTTGAAGTAGTGGAGTATTAAGCTGAACGCGCACCTATACGCGCCGCAGGACACGCAAACGTCGAAGTCATCGAATTGACTCGATCCGGAGGTATCGATTCCTGCGGCGCGGATAAGTGCGCGGCGTTGCATACGATTTCATACAAAGGTTTATAAAATTCGATGACTTCGGCGCGTGCGGCTCCTGCGACGCGTATAGGTGCGCATTCTCCTTCAGTGTTTGAACTAACCATGGTTGTCTTAGACATGTCCGGTTGTGGAGCCGGTGGAGCGGACGGCTGCGGCGCCGCCTGTCCCCGAAGACCTTGCGCCGTGTTCTGCCCCCCCGTCGCGTTTGGTATGTAGTTGCCGCCGCTGGCTCCAGACGGATGATAGCATTCCGGTCCTGAAACACATGGATGCGGTTTAAGGATCTATTAGTTCTAAGTAATGATGTTTAAAGGACGAAAAATTCAAAACACCCAACGGCTAAGCCGTAACAACCACTTGCTGACGATGAACCTTAGGGTTAGCCCGTGAAAAACATTCGTATAATAAGTTTATTGGACCTCCCCACGATATAAAAATGAAATCGCAGCCTTTTACAGTGCAACACTGACCTCTATATTGTCAAATGTAGAACTTGAGTGCCTCTATGGGGCACTTAAAGCAACGACTTTTTTAGCCTCGATATGCCCCGTCTATATGTCTATGCGGAGCATAAAAGAGAGCGCAACTTAAAATGCCGCTGGTATTTAATTAGTTTAGTTACTATTTTTTCGAGGTCAATGTAATGTTTACATTTTATAAGAACAATTTATAAACAATTATTACTTCGAATGGCCAGCTATTGTCAGTTACTACTCAATAATGAAAACAAAACTATCAATCATGTTTGCATTCTAGACAACGCTAAATTAATCTAGTAGGTACTTTCCGAAGAACATGTTCTAAGAATAATGCAGTTATGAAATTTATGATTTTTAACTAATAAAGTAACTTAGTTAACTTACTGTGTGGAGTAGACGCCCGTGGATAACTGATAAATAAATGCTAAGGAAATTCTCGTATCATATATTGGCGCGTGCAAATAAGAATAACAAAATATTATCATCAATATAAATAAACTCAAATTGCGCTTCGAATCTACTATAATAATACAATGAGTAGCAATAACGTACACACGTTTGTTAAGAGTGTTAACATAAGACTTACTGGTTTGCGTTAATAGCCGATAGTGGTGTGAAGGCTGCATACAATTCGAACTTGAATATCTAGGGTTCTGTTCATGTTTCGGGGCAGACGGGTTCTGCGGGGGTACGAACTGCACCGATATACTGTTCAGAGTCTGTACGTTTGGCTGACTGTGGTTGTGATTGGAGTGGTGGCCCAAACTCTGGTGTCCATTTCCATGCTGCATGCCCAATGGTGGTATGTTATGGCCATCTACACCCTGGCCACCGTGGACACAATTGATTACCATACGACACCGACTTTACGTTGTATTCCCTTTAATTTTTTTCTATTTAACAACAATCTTATTAATTGTGTTAATCCTGGCGAACGCGAAATCGCCCGATCGGCGTTTACCGCACTGAGTATGCTGTTTCACTACATGTGACGGGCTTAGAAATGGGGGAGAGAGACGACGGTATTGTTCGCGCTCGTCGTTTCAGTAGGGCGTTTACAATAGAGCAGCAAACCACCCTTGTCTCTACTCAGTGCAAAAAGCACGTCTGGCTGACAAATAATTACGACTTCAAACACAGGAGCCATTGGCGCGTGCCGTGCACGTAAGCGTGTTTATATCCATCCTGATGCTGATTAAAAGAGGATTTAATATATGAATGAAGATTATTTCATGTAAATCCGTAGATATTATAATTATCAAAAGTATTTTTCTTTATTTTTTTACGTACATATTATTTTACTTTTATTACTTATTAAATATTAATTACCTACGTTTGATCAACAAATAATAATACACACATTGTATAGACATACATATAAGATTAGCTACCCTAATGAAATTATTACGGAATCGTAATTTAAAATACTTCATTTACTGGAGAATTACCCTAGCAATTCTTTTAATGTAAATTGTAGAGTTCATAAAAGCAACCTATTTTTTGTTTAGCTGCAGTCGGGTAAAATGCTATGTACATGCAGCGCCATCTTTTAACAACATACAGGGAATACGCCGTATCGACTGCGCATGCGTGGGTCTATGATCACTATGTCTATGGACATAAGTATCAAAATGCATTCTCCTGCTACAGTACGTTTAGTTATTTCACCTTTGACAATACCTTTATGCCGACAACATAAGTATCACTTTCATAGAATCTCTGAGGTAAAAGCACTGAACGTACTGTAATATAGGATGTATATACATATTATATAGGTGTATATAATATATGTATAATAAAGGATGTTTATACTTTCAACTACAAGCAAGAGTTTTGTTACATCAGCCATTACATGCCACTAAAATCCGTCGAGGCAATGCAATTTGCAAAAAAAAAACGAGATTTATCTGTGAAACTTTTGTGTTTGTACTAATACTACTCTAAAAATGCTTTCTGCAGCTTAGATTTTCAGTTCCATTTTTAAAGGTTCTGTACGTATAAAAAAAAAAATCCGTATAATGGTAAAAACGGGACCCTATTACTGAGACTTCACTGTCTGTTCATCTGTCTGTCACCAGGCTCCTTTACAGTGACAGCTAGACAGTGAAACTTTCACAGGTGAATTTCTGTTGCCGCTATGATAATACTTAAAACAGAATCAAATAAAATATTTAAGAAGGGATGCTATACAATATTTTTTTTTGCCGTTTTGTATGGAACACTTTGTGCCCGAGTACGACTCGCACTTGGCGGATTCGATTGTTTTTAAAAATATGTTTGACATTACATGTTTACTATAGGATATACAAGTAAAAAGTCACACAGTTAATGTTATTTAAAAATATAAATCTTAAATTAATGTGATAAAACCTACTTACTTGTAAAATTAAATATACATTTCTATTAAAATAAAAGTATATTTTATTCAGTCAGACTTAATAATAGTAAATTTTAACTATACTTGATATGTATTGAGGAAGGTTTGGGATTATCAATCTGGTTTATAGTAAAAGTGATCCATTTCATATGAAAGCCTTATTTTATTGTATTAATAATTATTTTATTGTATTATTTATGTATACTATTTGCATATGTGTTACATTATAAACATAATGAATTATTAAAAAAAAAATGACGGATTGCACTCCGGGAGTGCCGGCGGAAGTAAAAACTTGAATATTAACGTTGTGCATTTTTGATATTTTGGAATGCTTAGGGAATAATTTTGCACGAATTGCTATAATTTATACGAATTGCTAATAATTATAATTAATCAGTATAAAAGACCTATCATTTATTTGGAAAAATACAAAATTCATTTATTGCGCGGAGGGGGGTTTCGTGGGGGGGGGGGGGGATTGGAGGTAAAGCTCAGTGTAAGAGTTCAATGTGATGGGATGGTTGGGGTCAAAGTCTAAATGCCAAGGTCAAATGTTAAGGTCAAAGGTCGTCTTGGGAAGGTTGGGGGTCAAAAGTCAATACGAACTAAAATAGTTTCATGCTAGCGTAAACCAAGACAGCAAACAATTGCAAGTTGAATCTTACGCATTTTCGATCGGGACACGCGCGAGTTTAGGGGTCGTCCATTAATCACGTGACGCCTAAAAAGGGAGGGGGGGGGGGGGGTCCGAAAAAAATATCACCAGGTATCATAAGGGGAGTACGGGGTTTAAGGAGACATCACGTGTATTAATTTTCGAATCTAGTCTATGCATATCGAAATTCTTGTCGGTTGTAGATTCGTAATGTTGTTTAAATACTTACAAGACAAATTACTCGTATAGTTTTTAATGAAGAATGTTCACTAATTTTGAATTTTAGCTTAATGTATTCTCTGTCAAAAATAAAAAATACATGTGAAGGAATTATTTTGATAGGTCAATTAATTTCCAAGTTATAGAATTTAAAGTGAGCTCACGACCGCTGGGCCACGCTCCTGCCGCGTGACGTCATATTGTAACACTCACTTAGTCCGTTCGAGCTCTTCCGTACCGCTGTCTTACGTTTCCCTAAAAATCATTGGATATGTCCAATCCTAATTCTTGGAAATCCTGTGTTGCGCCAAAATGTACAAGTACTACTATCAAGACGCCGGAAAAGTTGTTTTTCCTAGTTCCAACGGACTTAAAAATACGAAAATGGTTACCTAAATGCCAGGAGGTTAGATCCCATTAGTGAAAAAATAATGGTTTATTGTTGTGAAGATCATTTTGACGTAAGTATAGTATACTTTTATGTAGACATAAGTATATTATTATAATTTTTTGTAATTTTCATTTACTTGTTAGACATACATAGAATCAGGTCAAAGGTGCAACACCTTTGGTATCAGAAACTTTATTTCGTTGTGTTTATATACTTATAGGTACTTACACTTAGTTTAACTACTTGTAATAATATTTATTCTGTGGTTTAACTGACTTCGAAGAGGACATTATTATTATTAATAAATAATATTATCTTGGAATCGATAGAGCTGTTTTGTGTTACCCATGGGCGTAGCCAGGGGGGTGGTTTAGGGGGTTCAAACCCCCCCCCGAAATGGGCCGGCTGGTATATATAATACAGAGATCTGACAAATATACAGAGGCGTATTTAGAAATTTTGCGTCCGAGGCCAATTAACATATTTTGCCGCCCCATTAACCCTATCTGAAAGATGATTTTTGAAGTTATTTTAGAAAAATAATCAACAGCCTAAATCAGAACTGAGGTGTTTGTAAAATGATACACGTACAGCTAGCGCAACCGTTTATTGTGGACTAACTATCCGACACTGCACGCACACATGCGTCGCATACGCGGCACACATACACTACAATCCTCCACCCTTATTCTATAATTAACACTAAAAATAACCCAAAATAAATAAACTGAATTGTGTAGTTACATATTAATTACACCAGATATTTTGTAGAAGTACAGTTTAGGTAACATTATCTATGACATAATATTTAAGACTTAATTCTAATTAAATTTAATACACTGAACCATACAAGACAGTACCTTAATGCTAGTAAATTATAAATTATATTTAGGTGGATTATTTAGCCTACATCGGCGCATGGGACGGGACTGGGTCGGCTCAAGAGTAGGTAGACGCGGCGATTCAATTACTTCCGGTGTACTTGGATCCTCACAGTCTTTGAACAGCTCCTGCGACTCATCTTTATCCTCCACCGTGACTAACTCTGATGCATGCCTATCTAACCGGCTCGGGCTGGGCTCTCCATCGTCCCCCTCTACTTCCCCCTTACTACGGGGAGGACTCGACGGACTAATGAGTGAACTACGTTTCCTTTGTTTAAGCTGATCGATATGTTTGTGTGACTCCCTACCTATCGCATCGACTACCCTATAGTCTGTAGCACCTATCTTTTCTGCCACTTTTCCCTGCACCCACCTATCACCTCCCCTGTACTGGCGAAGCCAAATCTCTTCCCCGGGACGCAGGTCACGTGCCCCGCTAGCACTACATGTCTGCTGTTGCTTTTGTTGGGCATTCCTAACCTTAGTGCCCCTGTCTGGTCTCAACAGATCCAGCTTGGTTCGTAGCTTCCGGCCGCACATTAATAACGCCGGCGTTTCGCCCGTTGTGCAGTGTTCAGTGTTACGATAATGCAATAGAAAATTGTTCAAAAACAATGTTACGTCCAATTTTTCTCTAAATGCCTTTTTAATTACTCTTTTTACCGTTCTAACTGCATTTTCTGCAGCTCCGTTTGAAGCCGGATGATATGGTGCAGAAAATAAATGTTCTACTCCATTTGATTTTAAAAATTGAGAAAACTCACAACTTGTGAAAGGCGGGCCGTTGTCAGAAACTACTTGTTTCGGTAAACCAAAACGCGAAAAGACTTCACTTAACCTGTTTATAGTGTGGGCCGCCGCCGTACTCGGTACCTCACTTACTTCTATCCACTTGGTCCTGGCATCTACCATAACCAAGAAAATTCTACCGGTAATCGGTCCCAGAAAATCAAGATGAACACGAGCCCATGGTTTATCGGGCCAAGGCCATGGACATGGTACGTGTCGCGGTGGCGCGTCCGCCTCGGCTGAGCAAGTCGTGCATGTACGGCACATTGTCTCGATCGCTTCGTCGATGCCAGGCCACCACACGTAACTACGAGCGAACGATTTGGTCTTTACGATGCCCATGTGCGATTCGTGTAACTCGGTTAATACTTTTGACCTACAGGTCCCCGGCACTACTACTCTATGACCCCACATAACGCACCCCAATTCTTCATATAATTCATTTTTCCGATTGTAAAATGGTTTCAGCGAAGTTATGATTTCATCAGACGGCCATTCGTCTCTAAGGTAAGATAAGACCCGGCCCAGCAAGGGATCCCGTATAGTTTGTTTCCTAATTTCCTGATAATCCATTAACATCGCATTCTGGGCAAAATGTAAGAAAGTTTGTTCCGGTATCTTAGTACATTGTTTATGTGACGAGCGCGCCGGCAAACGCGATAAGCCGTCCGCACCATTATCTTTTGAACCTACAAATTCAATATCGTATGTGTACGCTGACAACTTAATGGCCCATCGTTGTAATCGACTCGCCGCCATCGATGGAATTCCCTGTTTGGGTCCTAAAATGGCCACCAGCGGTTTATGATCGGTTCTCAACGTGAATTTCCTACCGTAAAGATATTGATGTAATTTTTCCATGCTAAAAACAATCGCTAGCGCCTCCCGTTCAATCTGTGAATAATTTCTTTCAGCAGAGGTGAGCGCGCGCGATACATAGATAACCGGTCGCTCGCGTAGGCTTATACCGCCCCCCGCACCCGCGCCCTTCCCTTCTTCCAGCTGTGTTAGTACTCCTCCGAGACCCCGCGCGCTAGCATCACACGTTAGAAACAATGGCTTTTCCGGATCGTAATGAGCTAAGACATCTACACTCGTTAAAATCGATTTAACCTTTTTACACGCTAACTCGCATTCGTAATCCCATTTCTAAATAATACCTTTTTTGAGTAAATTATACAAAGGCGCTAAAATGGTGCTTAAGTTACACACAAATTTGGCGTAAAAGTTAATTGTTCCTAAAAATGACCTTAACTCAGTGACATTACGCGGGGAGGGGATGTTTACTATTCCTTCTACTTTCTGTGGGTCTGCCTTGATTCCCTCTGCGGAGATAATATACCCCAAATACTTAACTTTATTTGTCATAAAGAAACACTTATTTTTTTTTAATTTAATCCCGTTGTTATGTAATCTATCGAATAGTTTTTCTAAAGTTTCTAAATGACTTGTCATCGTTGTTGTACCTATTATAATGTCGTCCAAAAATACCTGTACGTTAGGAATGTCATTAAGGAGGTTCGACATTATCCTCTGGAAAATACCTGGACTCGACGATAGTCCATAAACCAATCTCTTATACTTAAATAGACCCTTATGAGTGTTAATTACTGTTAAATTATCCGGATCATCTAGCTCAATTTGATTGTACGCTTGGGACAGATCAATCTTTGACAAAACCTTGGCGCCATTAAGTTTAACTAACAAATCGTCGATGCGGGGTAAAGGGTACCTATCGATCAGCAAAACAGGATTTAACGTCACCTTATAGTCCGCGCAGATACGAAGTCCCCCATCAGCCTTACGCACCGGTACTAGTGGAGTGGCCCAGTCCGCGCTGTCAACCGGCTCGATGACGCCAGTGCGCAGCATTGCATCCAGCTCGTCATCGACGCGATTCCGTAGCGCGTACGGTACGGGTCGAGCGCGGCAAAACACCGGAGTTGCTCCTTCGCGCACCCGCAGCCGCGCCGCCCCTCCCTTGAACCGTCCCAGTCCCTCCGTGAACAATTCTTTATACCTGGAAAGCAACGACATTAATTTTTGATTAACATAATTTTTATTTTCTGTCTCAACCACATTTCTAAATAACGTAGGTATTTTAATTTTTAATTCGGAAAGCCATTGCCTTCCTAACAAAGATGTAGTACCGCCTTCGATAACAAAAAGTTCCAAAGATTTAGATTCCCTTCCATAGCTTACAGACGGTTTAATAACTCCTAGCGGCCTAACCTTAGCACCATTATAAAATTTGAATACTAAATTCGATTCTTCTAACACTCTAGTATTAAAATACTTATCATACATTTTTTTACTTATACAGGACACTAATGAACCGGTATCTACCTCCATAGGTATGCTAATTCCATCAATTTTAATTGATAAGCTTACCGGCTTATAACCATTTAGACAGAGTTGATACAGATCTTCCTCAATCTCCAACTCTTCATCCTCGGGCGGTGACTCGTCGCCCGACAGGTCTGAGATGCGCCCCATGCCGGCCGAGTCTCTGGCCTCCACGTGCGCCAGCAGGCGGCCGCCGCCATTGCCCGCGCGCCGCGCTTGCGCTCCGCCCCCTCGCTCCGGGCATACCTTACGCAGGTGACCTCGTTGTCTACATTTGCCGCAGATGTACCGATTGTATTGACAATCCTCAGCCCGATGATCAGAACTGCCACAGGCGGCGCAAGGATCCAACTTGTTTCCGCCACCGCTGCCGCTGGAGTTTGGTCCCCGTGACTTCTGAGAGCGCGCGCCGCCTCGGGACGCGGAGCCGCGCCCGCGTCGCATAATCCCGGCATGATGTAAATCCGGACCACCAACACGGTTGCTGGTCGATGCGGTCTCGGCGCGCTCCACAGCTGCCGCGTCTCGTTCCGCCGCCTCCATGGCACATGCGATTTTAACGGCCTTGACATATTCTAGGTTTTCCTCCGTGAAAACACGTTGCCTGATTGTCTCGCTGCTGAGTCCACACACTAGCTGATCACGAAGATTTTCTTCTAATACCGTCTTAAATTCACAGTACCTCGCTAATTTTTTTAACTCCGAAATATATTGAGGTATGCTCTCGCCCGATTCTTGCCTCCTTTGTCTAAAACGATATCGTTCCGCCATAAACGAAGGTTTGGGTTGTAAATGGTCTTTCATCAATTGTGTAACTATAGCATACGTTTTATCACTGGGTTTCGCGGGGCTCGTTAAATTACTTAGCAATTCATAAGCTTCATCGCCCATCGCCGCGATTAATGTGGGTAGCCATAGCTCTTCTTTAATTTCGTTCACTTTGAAATACATTTCCGCTCGTTCCACATACAATGTCCAATTCCCGGAACGCACACTAAATTCTAACAACTTCCCAATCGTCATGTTGACCGAAAATTGTGGTAAAAGTTTAATTATGCACGCTGATGCAATCCTCGTTAGCCACTGAGGTGTTTGTAAAATGATACACGTACAGCTAGCGCAACCGTTTATTGTGGACTAACTATCCGACACTGCACGCACACATGCGTCGCATACGCGGCACACATACACTACAAGAACTTTGATACTAACCCCCTCCCCCCCCCCCCCCCGTAGTCGTTTTATTTTCTTGAACCCTCCCCGAAACTAAAACCTGGCTACGCCTGTGGTGTTACCGATTGATTTTTGGGTTCCGTACCCAATGGGTAAAAACCCTATTACTAACTTCAGTCAGTCAGCAACTTTGTTATAAATTTGATTAATATTTTAACCGACTTCCAAAAAAGGAGGCGGTTATACGTTCGGCTGTATATTATATTTTTTTGTATGTTCAACGATTACTCCGCCGTCTGTAGACCGATTTTCAAAAAAAATTAAGTGATGTATAGGGTATAATCCAAAATTGGTCCTTTTGACATCAAAGTGGTGACCTGATGATGGGATCCATGAGGAATCGAGGGAACTCCTCGAAATTTATATGGACACATATGGTGATTTTGACTTTTTCTGAAGTAGTAGTATACCCTGGGTCCAAAAGCACTGAACAGAACTCCTCAGTTTTTAAAGATACGCGTTTGGAAATTTCGGCATTGTTTAAAGAACTACAAGCATATTATGCCACTTATGTAACTTACAGTAATCATCATCATCATCTTATTTATAATACCTAATGGAAGCTTGGCGCGTTTTCAATTATACATTCGATCGTTTATTTTAAACGTTCTTAAGATGTATCCTACTAATATTATAAATGTGAAAGTTTTTGAGGATGCACGGATGGATGTTTGTTACCCCTTCACCCAAAAACTACTGAAGGGATTTTGATGAAATTTGGTTGTTTGGTAGTTTAGGCTCTGGAATAAAACATAGCTAGTACTTTTTATCCCGAAAAAATACAGTGTTTCCGAGAGACACTATATTTACGCGGGCAGAGCCGCGGGCAACAGCTAGTTAAGAATAAATTAACAAATACCACTAAAAAGGGTATAATTATTATTTATGAACAAAAAATTAAACCGACTTCCAAAGTAAAAATATACAAAAAAGTATGCAATAAAACTTATTCTCTAAAGTCTAAATAATTCTCCTTTTAAATTCGGCTAAAATTTAAACTATTTCTCTACTCAATCTTTTTAATTTTGAAGTCTGTACCAGCAAATATGAACGTGAGTTCTATAAAATATTGTAGGATATTGTTTGAGATATTGTTTACGTGAAGAAATAATAGTAAACACTGCGCGGGACCTATACACTGCTATAGCGAGGCGGAGACGGCACGGAGCGTTAAAAAATGACGTCATCGGCTGTTCAGTGACTTCTAGCGGGGCAACAAATTTACGCGAACTTTGAATGATTGTAAAAATTTAAACTACTAGGTATTTTTAAATAAAACAAAAACTAGTGTATTTGTATATATAAAAGCTTTACAGTAACGAATTTTCAAGTGATTTTACATACCTATGAACATACCTCATTGCTTAAATTATTCGATTAAATTGTTTTTAAGTTAAAGTTTTTCTTCAAACATTACCTGCTTACCTACTATGTACAAAAAATACACGTGATCTTAGGTGGGGGGAGGGGAGGGGAGGTATAAAACCTCACCACGTATCACCAAGGAGAGGGGAGGGGTCTAAAAAGTTGCTAAAAACATCACGTGATTAATGGACAGCCCCTTAACAGTTTTTATCCATCCCAAGAAAATGTTTTTTATGTTTTATTTATTTAGGCATGGACGAAATATACATAGACCTACAGATCCCATACATTAAAACGTACGACATTTTTTAATTTTCTTGTTGACCGTTAGATGACGTTGAGTGTATCAAATTACAAAATTAGCCATATTTATTTAAAAATAAAAACGCCATCTCTAGGACTATGTTTGAAGTACGTCATAAGTTATCTTATATTTAAAAAAAACGTCAATAGATGGCGCTAAACAAGTTATGGTTGAGCCGCTAATAAAGACTTACCTACCTATATACAAAATTTCTATAATTTTCTTTATTTTGTAATTTCTCTACGTGCGCGTGTGAAGATGAATTAATATTGCCATGCATATAAAATAGATACCCAACATTCTGGAATTATATTCAAATAAGTTTTGTTTATTAGTGTTTATATAAAGTGTACAATTATTTGACAAGATATTATTTTGGTTGTGTTAAGGTGGGATTCCACCAGTGTGCTGCACTGTGCGACACTGTAATGCACATTGTGCGAGACAAAAGTTTATTCTGGTCGACTCACTAAAGCAAACAATAACAAATTGTGCGCGAACATTCAAGAATGTTCGCAAACATCTGTATACTTTTGTGCGTGCACACATGCAGGCAGTGGACTCGCGTCGACGCGTACAAACCTGTTGTTCGCGAACTCAGTCTTGCTTCCGCTACTGGAGTAAAAACATTTATTTGTGCGAGTACACATGCTGCAGCACAAAGCACTACGTCCTGCCCGTCCATATTAACTACTGAACTGTCTTCGCCAGAAACTCTGCTCAGTGAACATGCTCGCGCACAAGTGTGCTGAACTGTACGCTTACAAAAGTTACGCACAGCCTTACCAGTGGAGACGGAAGCTAAATGCGATACCAGCTTAGTGCCTGCACTGCTGGAGTTTAGCACAAAATGTTTGTAAGCAAATGTGCTGCACACTATTTTGGTGGAATCCTACCTTAATAACCAGTATTTATTTACGGCGTTTTATTAATTTGAAACACCTCTATCTTTATACCTTAACCTAAGCAACAATCTTGTTAATCGATTTTTGAACTTGGAATTAAAGTTTATAACGTCTTAATTTCATTTAAATAAAAAAGTCTCAGAACATTGTAGGTTTCAAATAAAGTTAATTGTTAAACTTTTGGTTAAACTATTAAAACAGAAAGTGGCAACACTATGATCTGCCGGTCCGCCGTCCCTACTCCGTGTTTCGGAGTTCGGATTGTTGTGAATTTAGAGGTGGGCGCCGACCTAAAATTTGCCGGCGGCGGCGCGCTGGGGGAAATTGGTCGGCGTGGCGGCGCCGCGCCGCGGCGTAGCTGTTTTTGTAAAAAAAAACGCAATTTTTAGAAGCGAAAAGTTTTATTCGTTTGTTTTTACAATGAAGAATAGGTATACAAAATTGCTTAAAACGATTCTCCCAGTAATGCTTGTATCTATACAAATACACTAGTTTTTGTTTCATTGAAAAAGACCGAGTATTAGCGGATTATATTATAGACATTTCAAATTCTCGTAAATTTCGCGGCCCGTAGCAGGCGCTTGTGGAGAGTGTGACGTCACGGCACACTGCTGGCCGAGTTACCTAGTACAAATAATGCTTGCGCTCAACTATTATTGCAGTGTTTTATATTGTTTCTCCGTAGATAAGGTAATATTAAGTTTAATATGTGTCTATTAGTATTTAGTAGTGTAATATTAGTGTATATAATATTGTAATTTATGTGCAGTAAGTACAACGGACGATTTGAATTAGAAACGGTACCAGCCTGAACAACACCATAATAAAACAATATTTAAAAATGATAAATTAGTTCTATTTTAAATTAAAATAGAACTCATTTTCAAGTTGGCTGGTACCGACTTCAAAATTATGAAGATTGGGTAGAGAAATAAATTAGATGTTCAGTCAAATTTAAAAGGGCAACTATTTGAAAAAATAAGTTTTATTTCATGCTTTTTTGTGCATTTTTACTTTGGAAGTCGGTTTAATTTTTTGTTTAAAATATTTTTTTCCCTTTCTATTGATATTTGTAAAATTATTAAAACATTATAAGATAGTTTAAAATAAACGATCGAATGTATAATATTGAATACGCGCCATTAGCTTTCATTGGATATTGTAAATAAGATGATGATGATGATGAAGATTACTGTAAGGGGCCATCCACATATTACGTCACGCAAAATTTCGACTTTTTGAACCCCTACCCCCCCCCCCCCATGTCACGCTTTTTAGTATCCCTGTACCTGTATTTAACATGTACGCGAATTTTTGGATACTCGGCGGCGGCGGCGCCACATGCATGGCGGCGCGGCGGCGCCCACCTCAAGTTGTGATTGCGTTCCTCGTTGTGTTGTTGTATTTTTCTCAATTGCTTTTAGATTTCTTTTAAATACGATATTACGCTGCCTACCGGAACTGATAATCTGCCTACTACCTTTGACCTACCTACCTATTTTGCCTCCTGGACTCCGATAAATCGCCTTATTGTTGACCTGTGCTTGTATTATGGACTTTGTGTGCCTACGATTCGGACTATTTGTTTAAAAATTCGGAAAGCTTTTTCCATAAACAACTTGGAGAAAATGTATACCAATTGCGTATATCACAATTGTGGCAATAAAAGCAATGAAATTGCTATGTTTCGGTTTCCTGTAAATGATCCAGACAGCTTGATATTCTGGATACGAAACTAAAACTAAAAATCGAAAAGTATGAAGTGGGCGGGTACCCTTAGGCTGGGAGTTGGACTATATTTTATGCTCCAGAATCCGAAACACCGGATTAAAATTCAGAGAATTAATTAATTAAAAATAGAACTCTGTGCTAATACAATAGAGTTGAAAATCGAACACATCAGTGTCGAGTCAAATGTCAGTGTCATTAGTCATATAATATGACACACGAAATCCTTTTTCAACTCTTTTGTTACACAGACTACCAGCAGGCTTAGCATGCACATTGGATGTGCATGCATGCTAAGAGTGGCGCTAGTGTAGCGAAACGTTTCACGTCGTCTCTGTGATTTAAATTGATTTAAAATATAATTTTAAGATATTTTATTAATTGTGTTGCACGAATCAGTAGTTAATTAAACAATAACGCAGTGGAAATGTTATCTACAAAAACTATGAAGTGTTAATCAAATTTCAGTGTTTATAAATAGAAACTTGACAAATAATCAATAAAGTACCTAACTTAAAACAGTGAGTGAATCTTTAACATATATCAATATCAAAAGCTATTCATAAATAGTATTTTCCACTAAACAACTATTAAGTGCATAAAAGTGATATTATCAAAAGTTTTTTATAACAAAGACAGTGAACAAAGAACAATTTAAAACTTGTGGCCAACCAATCAGCGCGCAGTCAATGTAACGGTTGCTTTCGTCATATCGCACCTTTAGAATTGAAGTGGCTTAATCCAAAATTCTTGATTTTTGGTAAACGCCTAAAATGTAATTGGAGAATAGGCCATTTTTTGGTTTTTTGACTATAATAGTAAGTGTGAGCCTTATGTAGTTACAGTTTTTGTTATTTGCCGTAGGTGAATAGTTGTTTTAGTGATTTGTTATTAAAAATATGAGTTTAATTATTTAGAACCTCTGTTAATTAATAATTTAAAAAAAGGTGTCACTTTATTTCCAAAATATTTAAAATTTAATTGACTTATTTAGCTTTGTGTCTATTTTTTACTAAAGCATTCAAAAATAAAACGTAACTATTTAAAAAATAGGCTATTTATTTCAAATGTAAAATTTATTTTTGGTGACTAATTTTGGAATATGCTAGTTTATTAATGGTTGACATTTTAAATTAAAGGTAAATTAGAATAGAGAAAACTGAAAAAATATTTTATTTTATGCGTAATAAAGCTTAACTTATACCTAATTTGTATGTATTAGGTTCCTTATATTTTTATGTATTTACCGTGTACATAAAAATATAAGATACTTAAGTTACCGTGGCGTCTTCCTATCAAAATAATGTTTATTATACAGGAAAAGGAAATGATATTTAAATAAGCAATAATTAAATAAGCCTTTCAATATCAGAGGTCAATATTAATTATTATCGATGGGAAATTTCATCATCATCAGCCTACGGACATATGGATAGCCCACTACTTAACGTATAGGGGATCGAAGACCGGACATATTTTAAAAAACCGGGTTTTTCGGTCCCAGCCATCTTCAAAACCGGGTACCCGGGTTTTTTCGGGTATTTCGGGTTTTTTTGTTGATTTTGTAGAATTTTGTTAGGAATGTCCTAAAATTAACTTTTATCAGCTGCTTTCTGTTGTAACAACGTAATACTGGTAAAATGTGATCCCACCATAAACATTTTCATGTAAAGTAATTAATAATTTCACAAACTTTACACCTTAGTCAAAATACGTTGCCTGACGAAATGGCCAAGCCACATAATTTGACTAAAGTGTAGAGTTTGTAAAGTTAGGCTTGTAGAGTTAAGGCGTGTAGAAACAGAAGTGCCTTGCCGGCCTTTTAGGAGGGAATACGCTGCCTTCTTGAAGGTGTGCAGGTCGTAATGGTCCGGAAATACTGTTGGCGACAGTTGGTGATGAGGATGATAAATATTTTGTCCCTTCGAACGATAGCGAAAAGTTGCAGCAGGTATAAGTCCGAACAACTCCTCGGAGCACTCCCCGTAATATAACATATGATGCAGAGCGATGCTCATTTCTACGTAGCTCTAAGGAGTAAAGCCTGTTTGAAATACTATGGAAGTCGACAATTCGAGCGGCCCTTCGTTGGATACGATCCAGAGGGAGAATCTGGTACTTTGGCGCTCCTGCCCAGAGATGAGAACAATATTCTATGTGGGGCCGAACCTGCGCCTTATAGAGTTGTAGGCGTTGGACCGGACTGAAATACTGCTTTGACCTGTTCAGAACACCAACCTTCTTGGAGGCTAACTTGGCCTTGCCCTCCAGATGATATCGGAACTAGACCTCGCTCGATATGCTAACACCAAGTATTCCGATGTTGGAGGAGACAGTTATGGGTATGCTTTCAAAATGAGGACATACGACCATCGGTAACTTATTAGCGATGAACGCGCAAACTTGTGTCAGAGGTGTTGAATTGGACTAAGTTAAGTCTACCCCATTCAGAGATCTTCTCCAATGAATTCTTAATTTGAGAGACAAGTTCGTTTCGACTCTCAATGACGTTTTGCCGAGAGATGTTCGGGCGACCTGTATATAAGGCATCACCCGTACTGTCGTCATCACATAATATTATCATTGATATGCATTATGCAGTATGAACAGGGCAGGCGATAGCACACCAATGCTGTCTACCAAGATGCCAGGACTGTGCCATAAGAGCAGGTGAGCCGAAAAAGATGCGTTAAGACCGGTGCCAACTCTGGAGCACACATTTTTAACACAATGGGACGGATTCCGTTAGGCCCACTCGATTTTTGGGTATCATGGGAACGGAGAGCAATTCGCACTGAGCGCTGATGGAACCGAATAATAAATTATACCAAGTTATGAAGGTCCAAAAAATCGACGAATCGCTTCGAGAAAAGGTAATCTGGTCCCTTGCGCTTCGCTCACTCGTCCTGGCGGGGCGAAGGCACTACCGTGTCCTCAAATGTACTACATACAACATGAAAACATTATAACTATTGTTCTAAAATTCTACATTGACAATCACAAGCCACTATAACGTTCGGTTTGTGACTGTAACTGTTATAAACTGTTGTAAAATTTCATAATGAAAAAAAGCTCGAAAAAACCGAAAACCGGTTTTCAATATTTTGAAAACCGGGTTTTGTTGTAGGCCCAAAAACCCGGGAAAACCCGGGTTTTCGGTTTCGGGTAAAACCGGTCTCGATGCCCTATTAACGTAGTCCTCCACTAATGAGTGCCAACCATCCCGATCTCGGACAACCCTCATCCATCTGCTGCCAGCCAACTTTAAATCGGTCCATTGTGCCGCAGGTCTTCCTACACTACGTTTGCCTAAGCGTGGTCTCCACTCTAACACTTGTCTGCGCCATCAACCGTATGTCCGTCTGCAAACATGACCGGCTCACTTCCAGTTCAGCGTTCTAATTCTATGAGCAATGTCAGTGACTTTAATTCTCTGTCGAATCACATCGTAGCAAGTTTTATTATCCACCAGAGATACCCTCAACATTGCACTTTCCATCACAGGCTGAACAACCTTGAACTTGTCAATTAGCAGAGTTCGCTGCCATGTTTCTTTACCGGTAGAACGCATCGATTAAAACCCTGGACCTTTAGTGAAGAACATTCGCTAATTTCGACAGCGAATTTCGAAATTAAAAATCTATCGGATTTGACATAAGTAATCGTTGTGACTTGTTGCTTGCGATGCCTTATGTCAAATTATCATTTTGTTTCCGAACTTCGCCGTGGAAATTATAGAATGCATCTTGACTATAAAGGTGATTGTGATTGTGGTATCGACGATTAAAAGTTTGCCCAAGATTCTTGCTTCTTAACTTCAAGACTAGTACCATGTACGATGACAGATCCTGGGAGAACATGTTCAATACTTAGAAAAACCAAAATTATTTGCATAATTTTGGTTTTGTTAAGGTTCATTCCGAAACCCACCCGTCTTGAACAATCGCTTAGGCTGTTCAGCATCTCTTCCAGGTCCTGCAGATATGTCTGGCATAAAGATTATTTCATCCGCAAATTGCAAGTGTGAGATGTACTGGCCGTTTATGTTCAGTCTTAGGCCCCGGCCATTCCAATCAAACGACTTGAAAACATCCTCCGACGCGTTAGTAAAAGTTTTGGAGAGATAACATCTACCTATTTCACTCCTTGAAGAAGTTGGATCAGAGATCACTTGAACAGACATCTTAACATCTCAAAATATTATCGGCAGTCAACGAGGCATTTCTGCATGAATTCTAGCACAGAGCAGAACTTCAATTCTCGTATTAAAAGTAGACTTTCATTTTACTTTGATTGGATTGAAAGTGAAGCGACATGTTACCATGAACGGATTTTATGACGTTTCGACCAATCAGAGCGCGTTTCACGTTGGTTTAACGTTTATAAAATACCCGTTTGAGAGCTTTAGCGTATCGGGACTTTATTGTTATTGTATTAATGCAGGTTTAATTTAGCAGAATTGTCGATCAGCGGGTCCAAAAAGGGCCACTTTAGGTGAACATTAGATGAATCATATGCAATTTATATTATGTGCGCCATTTTACGTATTTCTATTGAAAACTGTCAAAATATATGAAACATTATATGAAACACCTAAAATGGCCCTTTTAGACCCCCAGGTCTCGACGATATCGAAGGCTTTCTCATAGTCCATAAACGCTAGGCAGAGAGGCTGATTATATGTCTGCTCCACTTGCTGAAAATCGTTCAACTTCTGGGACCTTCAGACCCTCTGATAACCCTCAATAAAATAGATAATACACGTGGCTCAGGAGCGGAATTGGACAGTAGTTTCAAGTCGCGTGTTATCACCTATTTTAAAAAATAAAACCACCATGCTCCTTCTGCATGCTTCCAGGGTAGTGCCAGTGTGGATGACGGAATTAAAGAGCTCAGTCAAGACAGGTGATCCTCCTGGTGCAGCCCTGTGGTTATTTCGTCATCTCCTGGTGGTTTATTATTATGAATCTGCCTAAGAGCTATTCTAATCTCACTCATGTCAATATCAGTAATCTCATCAGTAAGGTGGCACATAAATCTGGCTCGTGAATTATCTGCAAGATGGGTTTGGGGTGAGCTCGTGTTTTAGGTGTATGGGGAATCCATTTCGACTTCATCGAGAATCTCCGATTTCGTGGTGACAATAGTGTCTTGCAAGTTGCGGCTGAATTTTGTCAAAATATGACAACGTGAGTCATAGAGTTTAGCAAATACCGTCGAGCCCTTAATTCATACTATAGCTTGCTTGATGACCCAAAAATGCCCAATACTTTTAATATTTATAGAAAAAACCAAGCCTTAAATATCTTTTATACGTTTAGGTTTTGCTAAAATCATCTTTTCTCGTATTGTATTTTCATTCCAGTTATATTTATATAGTGGCAAAATTTGGTCCTGTCTTTTCATTACTACCTCAAACTTTCA
The DNA here is from genome assembly GCA_905404095.1 of Glaucopsyche alexis. NCBI lineage: Eukaryota > Metazoa > Arthropoda > Insecta > Lepidoptera > Lycaenidae > Glaucopsyche > Glaucopsyche alexis. The sequence goes on from FR990042.1 coordinate 8,309,365, forward strand.
TTGAAATAAAAATAAAAAGACTCAATCACAATTGAACTCGCCAATTTACATCATTTTGTAGAAAATAATAGACATAATTCCGTATACGTCATTGTAGTCACAAAAACGGTTTATAAAGTAAAGACATAACACATAATCAGACTCAAGTATTTATGAAATGTTTAGAAATGAAATGACACTAATACAAATATGGCGTCAAATATTATTATCATTTAGATTTAAAACGCCCGAAACCTAAAAGAGGCTGTACAAAAATAAAATAACACACAAATTACTTACCTTACGTTTACAATTAAAACGACGAATTACAGTTTACGTCATTTACGGAGTAACCGCGTAGCACCCAACTTTTAGCATTATCGACTCAATACTAAAAGGGGCTCTTCAAAAGTGAAAGAACGCGTGATAAGCGGTCGATATGAAAGAGACACAACTGTACGTTTATCCTTTTCTAGCTTGAAAGTGGCTGTTTATTTCTATTAGACCGATAGATAATATGTTTCTAAGTCGTTTTATGTATAAAAGTCGATTTCTTAAATTTTTGAGTTACGCCACTTTAATTCTAAAGGTGCGATATATTAATTCTACGAAGAAACTATTCCATAAATTTACTTCCCGCGTCATACTACTGATAGCTCAGGTGGAACACAGCTGTTACTCGCTTTTTGAACTCTACATTGCTCGTGACTGTCCTAGGATCGAATCCAGCACCCGAACATTTTTCTACTGTTTATAAATTTGCAAGTTTAACGAAACTCAAAAAAGAGGTCGCTACTGGCAATTGGCATGGAGAATATTACATTCCGACGCAAATTACAAAAAGCAAAGTCAGTTTGTGATCTTCATAATTTAACTGCAAGCACCAATTTATCGTACACGACAGAATACATGGATACATCAATTAAAAGTTTACCGACACACAGTATAGATCTTGACACAACCTTATTACATGATCTAAAAAACCAAATTCAAGAACTAAAAAATGAACTAGACATAGCCAACGAGGAAATATGTAAATTACATTCCGAAATTACCATTTTAAATAGAAACACTCAGGACAAAGATAAAAAAATCGAACTCCTTATGAAGATTATTGGTGATCAGAAGATACATACACCAACGCCATCTAAATTAACTAAATCAAAAACCCCTAGAAGAATATTGCCAAAAATATCAGCTCTAAACTTTTCAACTCCTCTACAGCAAGTTACACCAAATCTACATACGAAAAACAACATAGACAACAACTCAATCAATAGAAAAAAAGATTCAAGTCAACCTATTATAGATGTCGCTACCAGTCCTAAACAAAAGTTACACCGCCAGAAAAATTGTCTACCACAAAAAAATTGCAATAATGTACCATCTCAAGATAAACATACAATTTTTATACTGGGGGACGAACAAGTTCGTGGCCTTTCAGTAGAACTGATCAATGCGAGACCTAACCAATGGATTGACACATACAGAGTCACATCCATGATTAAATCAGGAGCCTCAAGTGACCACATTCTAAGCTGTTGTGACACTATTTGTAAAAATATAAAGAAAGACGATATTTTAATATTAGGACTAGGATCCAATGACAAAAATGCTTTTCATTTATATGCAATGTTATGCAATATTCTATTTAAATTTCAAGGCAATAAAATATTTCTGATCAATGTAAAAAGAAACAACTTTATAGATATAAGATTAATGAATTACCAAATTAAATGATTGACTGAATATTATAAAAATTGCACGTTTATTGACATATATAATTATGAGTATTTCTACTTAAGTAAAACAAAAAATATTAATCAAAAATATATGAATGCTTTGGTATTTAAATTAAATATAGAAATAAACTCAATTGACTACACTAAAACTTACATTAATAATAAGCATTATTTAACATACAAAATGACAAAAAATTTAAATTTAAAAGATAATGTACCAAAATGTAACCAAAATATAAATTCCCAAAAAAGAGGAACCATTCCATTTTATTTTAAAAAAATTGAAAATATAGATAAAAAACTTTTTCGATAGCAATAAACAAAGAATTGTCACGATTTTACATCAAAATATCGCTGGCATACTAAACAAAAAAGATTTATTTGAAGTGTGCCTGGATGGTCTAGGTGTAAATTTTAAGTCAGTGGATATTATTTGCCTAACGGAGACATTTATCAAACATGGATGTGAGTCTAACTTAAAAATACACAACTATAAATTAGCTGCAAATTTTTCTCGCCATAGTCAGAGACGAGGAGGGACCTGTATATTAGTACACAAAAATATTCAATTTACTAAAGTCAGTCTCAGTATCACACCATTAATATATAGTTTTGAATACTGTGCGATCAACATTACAACTTTCAACATAGTAGTAATATCTATTTATAGAACGCCAAACTCAAATGTCAACATATTTTTAAATAAGCTCAAAAATCTTTTAATCCAGTTGAATAGGAAAAAAATAAAAAAAATTATACTCTGCGGAGACTGGAACATTGATTTGTTGAAAGACACTCCAACGACAAGGGACCTACTTGCTCTACTTTATAATTATAATTTTAAAAGTCATATTTCAAGTCCAACACGTAATAATGCATGCATTGACCATATTTGTAGTAACATAATGGACGCAACAGTGAAATCAAACATTCACTACTTGGGCCTTTCCGACCACGAAACAGCACAAAGCATCTCATTTAAGTGCAATATTTCGTTAAACAATATAAATAATCATTATAATTACTCGATTGAAAGAAAAAGAGACTATAACAAACAAAATATTAAAAAATTTATAGAATGCATTAACTCCCTAACATTTCACGATGTAATAAATGAACAAGACGCCAACAAAGCTTTTTCAATTTTTTATGAAATTTTTTGCCTATTTTATTACCTCTGTTTTCCAATCATTACTATTAAAAGGTCTGCTAAACGTAAAAATCAATGGTTAACAAAAGGGCTTAAAAAGTCCTGTATTAAGAAGAGAATTTACTATTTACACTACCGGCAGGGGATAACTACTAAGCACATAAGCAAACCAAAATACAAATTATATTCTAAAATTTTAAATAAATGCATCTTACAATCAAAAAAAATATGTAATATCAAATACATACTAACGGCAAAAAATCTAGCTAAGGCAACTTGGGATGTGATAAAAAATTATAATAATTGTGCTGATAATGAACTGTCTGACATAACTCAAATACAAAGTTTAGAAAATAATAATTTATTGACTGATCCTGAAGACATAGCCGAAACATTTAATTCCTTTTACATTGACATGACTAATAATAATATTAATAATAATATTCCAATGATGACTGACAAATCTAAAAGTGATATTAAAAATTCTAAATTATTCAATAGTACTTTTTCAAACAATAAAACAATATTTCTTACACCAATCACCGAAGCACAAACTTGCAAAATCATCAGTGAACTAAAAAGTACTAATTCTACTGGATTTGATGATATTAAAACTCAAATAATAAAAGAGTGTAAAACTAAAATTTGCAAACCATTATCTCACATTATTAACTTAACTATGACTCAAGGTACTTCTTCTTTAAAATGGCCTCCCTTATAGGATTAGCCAGTATCAGTATAATTCAGGAAAAAAAGTAGCAGGTGGCGAAAACTTTGCGCAAAAGTAGGGCTTTGTGAATGTACAAGGGAAGAAACAGTTTAAATTACGTAATATTGTAAATTTACTATATCTTCTTGATAGTTGAAACCTGAAACAACAAGACAAATACAAAATGTTAGTTTGTTAGTAAAGACGCACAAATCTACAATTTGATATTATTATGATTAATAAAATTACATAGAACATCTACAAAAGGAGAATGAACTAAGGACAAAAGGGATTGGAAATCGGAAGGACGAGGGATATCAGTGGGAAGTGCATCGTATAGTGAGGATAGACGATTTGGACAGCTGAAAAAAATATGCTCAAGAGTGCCTTCATCGAGTCCACACTCACATAAAGACGAATCCCTGACCCTAATTTTATGAAGAAAGACTGGAGTGCAGGAGTGGCCCAAACGCAGGCGGCAGACTGTAGATGTGACGAATTTTCTTGCTTTCCTGTATTTAAAGAACCATGGTTTCACTAGCACTTGATTCTGCAGAGAAAAGTAAAATTTGCCCTTGACATTTCCTGATATAACCCAACTAGCATTCCAGTCGGAAATTAAATGCTCCTTAGCCAATGGGATCAGGTCACTACTGTAAAGTTTAAATTGGCCAGGGCCACCTGTGTAAGTGGCTTGTTTTGCGTAAAAGTCTGCACTCTCATTTCCTGGGATACCACTGTGGCCTGGTATCCAGACCAATTCTACATAAGTGTTTTGGGAAAGGCATTTCAGGAGTAGATCTCTAATTTTGATGATATAAGGGAGTTTAAATTTAGCACGGAAAGGGTTAGCAAGTATAGCCTGGAGGCAGCTACGTGAGTCAGAAAAAATTACCGAATTGTTTAGACGATGAGAAAGGATGAATGCCAAAGCCTCTAATATAGCAATTGCTTCCCCAGTAAACACTGATGACTGAGAGGGCAATTTACAGTTTAATACCACATTGACTCTTGGTATCCAAACCGCTGAACCCACATACCCTTCATGTGTTAATTTTGAGGCATCTGTGTAAATATGATACCAGTCCCTATATTTAGTATTAACTATTTCTAAAAACTGTTGATTAGCGGACACAGAACTTTTTACAATACCACAATCTAAGGAAATATTCGGAATTTTAATAAGAGCCTCATAAGGCACCTCATATATAGGGAGCACCTTACTCTGATATACTGGACAGGGCAAGGTATTAAACTTGATAAAACTTTGAACTAAACAGGGGGGGTTTTTATGGGACCAATAGGATGAGGAATGGACAAGTTGGGAGAGGGTATGTAACTTCGGGATAAGAGGGTGATGAACAAATTGGAGAGCCTTAAAAAGAAATCTATCTGAAAGATACTGGCGTCGCAAACTTAAGGGGGGCTCAGCACACTCTACTTGAAGGGCATTGTTAGCAGTAGATTTCATGGCTCCTATTACCAAACGCAGGCACTTAGATTGAATTTTGTCCAATTCATAAAGAGCGGATTTGTGGCATGGCTCAAGAACAATAGAACCGTAATCCAAGTGACTCCGGATTAGGGCATTGTATATTAATTTTTGCGTGTAAGGGTGAGAGCCCCACCAAACTCCCGAGAGACACCGAATAATATTAATGTTTCTTTCGCATTTTTTTATAATATAGTTAATGTGATGAGTACCTGTCATTTTGGAATCTAAGTAAACTCCAAGAAATTTAACTCTATCCGAAACTGGAAAGATCTGGTTATCCAAGGATATACATATGTCCGGCACAATCCTACGCCTGGAAAAAATAACAGTGTTACTCTTCTCCACAGAAATACTCAATCCATGAACGTCGAACCACTCACAAAGGTAATGTAGAGCTGAATTGAGGCGAGCAGAGGCATCTGAAAGCTCCTTGCAGGAGGCATAAAGGGCTATGTCGTCCGCATATTGAATAATGTTGCAAAAAGAGGTAACGGATAAGTCTAGATTGTAGGTGTAAATGCTATAAAGGAGAGGACTAAGGACCCAGCCTTGAGGGAGACCTTTCCAAACCAATCTAGAACAAGGATTTGAATTTTGATGGGAAATAAGGATAGAACGACCGGAAAGGGAATTGCACACATAGTTTACTATCTTCACAGGGATACTCAGCTGAAGCATGGTCTGCCTGAGAACCGGAAGCAGTACGTTATCATATGCGGACGACACATCCAGGAATACCCCTACCAGACTTTCCTGTTTCGAGAAGGCAATTCGAATGTCGGAGACTAATGTACTCAGGCTATCCATAGTACTAAAGCCCTTACGAAACCCGAACTGACTTCCCGAAAGGATGCCTCTACTCTCCAAGAACCAATCCAGTCTATTTTTAATTAAATGCTCTAGTATTTTTGAAAGAGTGGAAGAAAGTGCAATTGGGCGGTAGCTGGATGGGTTATTTTCGGGCTTACCCGGCTTCAAAATAGGAAGTATAATTTGACACCTCCACTCCTCCGGAGGAGTTTCGGCCTCAAATATAGAGTTAAGGAAGTTGAGTATAACTTTTTGGGTATAGGTACTGCTTTTAACAATAAAAGAATAGGGAATCCCGTCAGCTCCAGGAGCAGAGTCCTTAAGAGAGTCGATCACTAATTTAAACTCCTCAAAAGAAAATGGGGACTCAAATTCATTAGTAGGCAATACCGGAGAAGAAGAAAAAACATAACATTCCTCAAATGAAGGAACCCAAGGAGGAGCAAGCTTTTGGGCGAATTCGTAGATCCAAGGAGAAGGGTCATTCGTTAAAGGGTTAGAGTTTGGAGAGAAGGAACCACGGAACTTTTTTAAATTATTCCAAACAAGAGATGGATAAGAAAGGGGAGACAAACCCTCACAAAATCTATGCCAACCCAGACGCTTCTTGTGAGAAAGAAGTCTTTTAGTTTCTGCTGCTATCCTCTTGTAGTTGTTATAATTCTCCATAGTCATATTAGCTGAAAATGTCCTCTCTGCCTCCTTACGTCTTTTGCATGCCGTGGTACACTCAGCGTCCCACCATGGTGGAGAGGAGATTCGAATACAACTGGAGCCTCGAGTAGGTATAGCATCAGACGCGCCCTCAAGAAGCGCCTGCGTTAGACGTGGATATAGCATATGGACATTATGGGAATTGACATGTGGAATAGGGGCAACTAGTTCATCAGTCAGATCTGCAAATAGTGGCCAGTCTGCATCAGAAAGTTTGAATTTAAGTGTTGGGGGGTTTTTGACTATATTTGGAACAGGGGAGAGATGCCAGGTAAGAATTATGGGAAAATGATCACTGCCACAGGAATTAGAGGTAATAGACCACGAAATTTGTGAGGAAAGAGAAGGAGAACAGATAGATAAATCCACTGCTGTTCTTGGGTTCTGAGGTGGGATTACTCGTCGAGTAGGGGCTCCATTATTCAGTATAACCAAATTCAAATCATCCAGGGTTTCAAGAAAAAGATTGGAGAGTGAGTCACAGTTATGTGAGCCCCAGGCTTGATGTTGGAGATTGAAGTCTCCTAAAAGGATCATTGGAGGGGGGATAAGGTTGATAATAGAGAAAAGTTCAGAAAGGACAGAGGAGGTGGGATCAGGAAGGTATATAGACAGGAAGGAAATATTGAAAATTCGGACAGCGACAACGTTAAAATTGCTATGTGGAGGAAGAGGGATAGAATTAAAATAAATAGATGTAGAAACTAAAATAGCTGCTCCAGCTCTGCCATCACTTCTGTCATCCCGGAGGCAGGAGAAGCCAGGAACTCTAAATTGAGACCCTGGCCTCAACCAAGACTCCTGGATGGCAAAAATGAGGGGGTTACATTTTTGAGTTAAAAATAAAATATCGCTTACTTTATTACGAACGCTACGACAATTCCATTGTATCATGGTCCTGAGATCCATTATTATTTTGTGAAGCATTTGTAAGGTTTATCAGCTTAGTTAAGTTTTCACGGAGTGTGTCAGAAATACCCATTCCAGTGTCACTGAAACGGGATAATAAATTAATTAAAAGGGAGGATAGAAGTTCTGGGAAATTATCATTCATCGACAGAGAGTTATTTGGGAAAGCGGCACCATTAGGAGTCGCAGAAATAGGATTTTGGATAATGGATTGATGGGCATGATGGTCATAACCAGGTTGGGGAGTGGGTATTGTACGACGAGGGGTAATAACAGTTTTTCTATAGGAGGTGGTAGAAGGAGGAGGGGTGTATTGGCGGGATCGTAGGGGAATTGCTGCAGGAGTGGCTACAATGTCGGTGAATGATCTACGAACACTAGGGAACCTAGCTGACGCTTCCGCATAAGATATATTTTGTTCAGACATAACAACCTTAATTTCTTTTTGCCTTATAAATTCAGGGCATTTTGGGTTGTTGGCCATATGGGCACCAGAGCAGGAGAGACAAGTGGGCACTTCAATGTTACAAGTGTCACCCTCATGTGGTTGTGAACACTTGTAGCACCTAGGGTCCGACCTACAAATTGACTTGACATGTCCAAACCTACAGCACCGGTTGCATTGAATAGTAGGGAGTTTGTATAATTCCACAGGAAGAGAAGTATAGAATAGGTAGATATGGGGAGGAAGCCTTTGTCCTTTAAAAGTTACAACGACAGTCTGGGTGGGTATCCATGTCATACAGCCATTGGAGTCTGTGGTCTTACGGCACATACGACGTGCCTTAATAACTTCACCGTAGCCAGTGGGTACAATGACATTAAGGGCAAACTCTTCCATCTCAATATCTAGGGCAACATTCCTCACAATACCCATCCGCGATACATTAAATGATGGGACGGAAACCGTAAAACCTGCATTCGCCAGAATTGGTGAATCCAAAAATGAATTGGCGTCGTCTGCATTTTTTAATTCAACCGACACACGGTTTCTGCCTATCCGTTTCACTCCACCGAGCGAAACAGTTGTGAAATTGTTTTGGAAAAGATAACGGCCGAATTCCATTGGGCGGATCTGACTATTAGTGGAATCTGTTTTAGACACGTGAACTATAAAGGGAGAGGAATCAGATGGGGAATATTTACGTTTATTATAGAAATCGGGATTAACATAGGTGAATTTGTCATTTAAAGAAGCCGTACTGTTTTCGCTATTGTTTTGGGTAGGATGGGTGCGTTTGGGACGCTTACTCGGTAATATGTTCTCCATATCCAATTCAGGGGCAGTATTGAGACCAGTAGGCGGGGTAACACAAACATAACCTCTCGTGCCGCCGGGATCGGGCGGATCATCATCCATGTTAAAAAGCTATTCTATACTACTTACGTGGATAACAACAAACACAAACAGCACAATAACACGTAGGTACACAAACAAGAAGATAAAATTACGGAAGGATACAAAACTCCTATCAGAAAACTTGAAAAATAGCCGAACAATTAAAGTTCTCTATAGTTAAGCCCGTATTTAAGAAGGGAGACAGAACCATACTCAATAACTATAGACCGATTACTTTGATACCCATAATTGCTAAGATTTTTGAAAAAGTAATGTTCGACAAAATTTATTGTTTCCTTGACAAATGTAAAATATTAAAAGCAGAACAATTTGGTTTCAAAAAGAAAACATCTACCATTCATGCTTGTTTTTCCCTAATTAAAACAATAACAGAATGTCACAACTCTAAAATTCCTATTGTAGCATTATTTTTAGACATGACAAAGGCATTTGACTTCGTATCGCATGAAATTTTGTTAAATAAACTGTGTGCCTTAGGCATAAGAGGGGTAGCACTCAGATGGATAAAAAGCTATCTATCTGATAGACATCAATGCGTAGAAATAACAACAAATAGAAACAGAATAAGAACAATTTGTAAATCGACCTATAAAAAAAATATCGTAGGTGTCCCGCAAGGCACCCTCTTGGGGCCTTTATTATTCTTGTGCTATATAAATGATTTACCGGACGCAATTGAACACGAAACTATCTTATTTGCCGATGACACCACTATTCTTGTCAAGGGAACTAACATAAATGACACAAAAACCGAATTAAATAATACATTAAGCTGTGCAACGAATTGGTTAAAACAAAATAACTTACAAATGAATTTAACTAAAACAAAAATAGTTCACTTCCAAACACGTAAAAAAAATACAAACTGTTTATTAAAGGTTGATTATGATAACGTTGAAATACAAGAGTCCGTATCTACAGAATTCTTAGGGTTAACTGTTGACTATCTATGTACATGGAAGGAACACGTGGACAAGATCTGCGTGAAACTGGAAAAGTATATGTTTGTATTAAATAACTTAAAAAATACAGTATCTATCCCGGCAGCCCTAATGGCATATCATGGGTATGTTGCTTCTGTGTTACGATATGGTCTTGTCATATGGGGCAACTCCACAGATATGCCTAGAGTCTTCAAAATACAAAAGAAATGTATTAGGTGTCTATCGAGCGCAAACTATTTTGAAACATGTAAACCTCTATTCAAAAATCTTAAAATACTACCATTGCCTTGTCAATATATTTTTGAAATGTGTGTTTTTGTATATAAAAATATAGATCGCTTCTTCACTAAAAAGTGTAGCTTAGCTATTAAAAGCAGCAGAGATGAACATAAGCTTGTTATTCCTTACCAAAGAATTAACATCTGCAGCAGAAATGCATACTGTATGGCAGTTCGCATCTATAACAAACTACCTAACTATTTTAAAGGACTAACAACACAAAGATATAAAAGTGAACTAAACACCTGGCTCCTCAACAAAATGTATTATTCAATTAATGAATTTTTCGACGACAAAAATACTGAATTTTAAACATAATGTAATTTTTCCATTCATAATAATCATTGTACTTACATACAACCATTGTATATTGTAATGTGACATTGTAATGATTCTGTTTTGAAATTTGACATTATATAAACCATATTATTTTGCTGACTTAAATGTAATTTGTATCCATTGTTTGTAATGTATTAATCTTTGAATTGTTATCATTATGTATTGACATTTGTTACTAATTTTTATTGTATTGACAATTTTTTAATAATATGTAATCACTTGAAATTCATAACTAATTGAAATAACTAACATTTACTTATTTGCACACTATGCATGTAGTAGAATATGCGGAATTGAAAAATGCTAACACCATAATGTACCATATTCCTAGCAAATAAATGATTTGATTGATTGATTGATTGATTCAGCCTGCAAGAAAGACAAAATGAGAGATTGAAGAAACGTTAATACCATTCGGAATTCAGAATAGGTATTATTGTAAGGCAGCAAGGTTGATGCTTCGTCGTTATGAGAAAAAATATTTCTTTTCTTCCCGAGCATTTCCGCAATTCGCAAATTTCCCGAGCTTTTGACAGCTAAAGTAGAAACTTTTTTTAATTTAACGTCAAATACTCTATACTAATATAATAAAGAGGAAAAGTTTGTTTGTATGTTTGTTTGTTTGCATTGAATAGGCTCCGAAACTACTGGACCGCTTTTGATGAAATTTGGTGTAAATATAGATTAGACCACGGGGAAGGACATAGGCAACTTTTTATTGCGGCAAAATGTACGGTTACCGCGGGATTTCCTTTTGCGCGTACGAAGTCGCGTGCAACATCTAGTCTTACAATAATGTCAACTACTCCACATCATGGCGCTCCTAGACAATTAGTTTCAGTCTTTATATATAGGTAGAATATTTCTTCTTTAAATTTATTTCTTCGGCTCGCGTCGCCGCGTCATGCTAAGCCTGCTAGTACGAGGAAAAACTTTGGAAAAATTTGAAACGCTCTTATGCCAAAGCATAGAGCGTGCGGACGGATACGGTGTATCATTTTCAACCTTATACCTTAGCAATAAGGTTCAAAATAAAGTTCACCTGATCTGTCCGCGACTGCAAAATGACTTGTCAACCGTAATTTCAAACATTTTTGATTTTCATTGCGGTTACTTATCGTTTAATTCAATATTCTAATTAAGTTACACTTTGATTTCGTGTAGTTTTCTATTAAATAGGTAGGTATTTTAAGCAAAATAAGATTTCTTGGTATTTTAAAGAGTTGTATTATTTTTTATGATAGGTAGGTAGGTACATATTTAGTTTTGTTTTTATAATAATTAACATTGTCTTTTTATCCAACCGCGATAACCCATATTCACGCGAACGAAGTCGCGGGCAACACCTAGCTACAATAATTATTATGATCAATATCTACATTATACAACATTGTATTGTACCTGTTTATATAAGTAGGTACCTACTTTTATGAGACATTCGATGCTTTTGCGCGCCATCTAGTGATCACATTTGGTACCCTAATACTACGCCATCTACCATAATTGTCTAAAAACAAGCTGCTGAGGTTAATTTTTTAGGATTTAGAGACAATTATCAAATATCAGCCTTTGAACTTTAAAATCACACTGGAAAGAGACTGAAAAATATTTTTTCTTGTTTAATACAGAACATAATTGATTTACTTTGCTAATCTGTGCAATTTATTGATTTTCGTGCTACAAACTAACGCCATCTAGACCTAAGCAGTATCCGGACCTTTTTATTGTGTACGTTTTAATGTATGGGATCTGTCAGTCTATGTATATTTCGTCCATGATTTAGGTAATCATTCGAAAAAAATCCGAAATTTTTATATAAAATCTATCAGTCTCGAATCTTCATATAAAAGAGCCGGCTTTTTCCGCTCATCATAGCTTGGCTCTGATAACGCTTCTGTTAAAAATAAAGACATAGCCTAAAATTTCATGATTTAATAAACAGTTGTCTATACTTTATACTTTACTAATATTATAAATGCGAAAGTGTATCTGTCTGTCTGTTACCTCTTCACGCTTTAACCGCTGAACCGATTTTTATGAAATTTGGTATAGACATACTTTGGGTCCCGGGAAAGGACATACCTAGGATATTTTTTATCCAGAAAAATCGCGGGATAATGTAAGTTGCGGGCGAAGCTGCGCGCAAAAGCTAGTATTCTATAAATACGAAAGTTATTTAATGCTTCATATTATACTCAGTAATGAAGTAAAATCGTTTCTGTACTTTGTCAATTACTTTTTTTGTGAAAAATAATAGAGTAAACACAAACAAAAACTTAAATTTTTCTGACATGACTGACACCATTAATGCCGGCAGAAGTGTTGCTATTGCTATTTATGAATTAGAACTTATTAGTAGGGAATTTTTACCTCAACTCCAATGCCATATAGGTACATTTAGGCAGTAGAAATACAGTAACAAACGCCAAAAATTACATAACATTTTAAAAACCAATTTTGTATTGATATAAGTATATCATAAAAAGTCCTTTGATATATATCGGATATATATCGGATATATATCATGATATATATATCTACATTAATATTATAAAGAGGAAAACTTTGTTTGTATGTTTGTTTGTTTGTTTGTTTGTAATGAATAGGCTCAAAAAGTACTGGACCGATTTCAAAAATTCTTTCACCATTCGAAAGCTACATTATCCACGAGTAACATAGGCTAAATTTTATTTTGGAAAAAAATAGGGATCCGTAAGATATTTGGGTTTTTCGGACACAAGGTGTAAAAAATCAACCAGAAAAGTTACTTATTTTGCGTACGCTGCCTAAACTATCAAAGATAGAACCATAGAATGTTCTAATTAATTGTAGGTCTTATAAATATCTACAAAAAAGTCCGCGACACACTATACCTATCTATGTCGAGTGAGGCACAACAACCATTTTTTTATTTAGAAATCTTGAATTTTTTTTTGGACTACATTTAAACGCGTTTATTTTACTCATGCTATTAATCCTTATCAAAATAAATTATTTCATCACTAAGTACAGTTTACGTAGATAATATTTGGCCTTTGAATGATTAAAAAAGGACGTTTGGTTTTGAAGTTATGGCGAAATTTAAATATTACGATTTCTGCCGCACGGCCCGTTGCGAAGTGGGCGACATTCTATAGTATTAGTATCAGTATTGTACCCGTGCGAAGCCGGGCCGGGTCGCTAGTCATGATATATATCCATTGATATATATCCTCGAACCCTGATTGAATATTTGAGTAAATTTTCCTAGGAAAAGGTATGATTAGTCAATGTTCTTTTAAACTGATAGTACAGGCAAATTAGAATGTTTTTCTAAAACATGAAGTATTAAACCATTGCTTAGCAAACACAATATTAATGTGTTTTCAATGACTTTAAACTAATTATATTTGTAATCAACTAATTTTAAACAATCCAATAATTTAATGTAAATAAAAGATATCTAAAGTATGTTATTAAGTTATGTAAAATCTTGCTTTAAATGGAAGTTACTGAATTTCGACATTTAACACATTCGCTCAGAGCTTAATTAATTTCGCATGTTTGAATAATATACAAAAGCAAAAGATAAGAAAAGGCTTTACAAAAGCAAAATAAAATAATAAACAGATGAATCAGTTACTTCTCATAGTTACGAAAAGAAGAAATGTTGAGTGATACAAAATAATATCCTGTATATTAACTTGTTGTGATATACTCACTTCACTTAAATATTGACATCGAACACTTCAAATTACAGTTGTATGGATTGCAAGAAATATTAATTTATTTACAAAAAAATCATGTATCATCTTCATATTCTTCTATAGATTACAATAAGAAGCCTACGAAATACCTTATCACTTCACACTATTTTGATTAGGTACCTACTTGCTGAAAGGTAATTGGCATTGATGCAATGCAAAAGACACATGGCACTATACTTTTGTCATCTTAGTCTATTGTTAGTGAAATACAAATATATGCAAAACACAGGGATTCATTCGCAAATGCGCTTTTGTACACCAAAGTCGATTATATTACGTAAATTTAAGTAAAATAAAAGGTATAATTAATATGAAAGTAAAAAGGATACGGTCCCGGCCCTCGTTGACTCGGTGCCAGGGGCACCTGATTGCCGTTGCCACTCATATTCTCGGCAGCATAGGTCTCGCAACACGTACACCCTTCGAGGTGGCACGTTATATAGCCCTAACCGATTGTAGGACACATCCGGCAATACGTACAGTTAAACTGATGTCAGGTTGACAAGTAGCACAAAATTAATTTGAACCCGAAAACAACGTTTCTAATAAAAACATTGTTCACCACATACGAAGTCACAATATATAACCGCCGTAGAAATGTAGATCATCACTAGACAGGTCACAGGCCACTATAGAGTCACTAAACAAACGACAGTACAAAATGGCGGATGTTACTGTTTACTGTAACTTTCTAAAGGAGTTTTGGTGGGAATCCCCAAAAAAAACCACTCATTTTGTAGTTGTATCTAGAGATGGCCGTTATAACGTAAAGCGTTTAAAAAAGCGTGCTTTTATAAATAAGTTGTAAAGTCGTTTAAAAATTTAAGCGTTTATCACTTATACTTATCGTTCATATCGTTTATAGTCATAAAGCCATAAGTGTGGTATGAGCAAAGAAAAATAGTTCTTATGACAGCGCAATAAGAGTGAAAATTCTTTAATGTAGCTCATCACTTATTTAAACGGGTTATTTTTTGTACTTATAACTATTAAGCTTTTTCGTGTTTATTCACTTTTTGTTAGTTGCGCTTTGCGGGTTGACGAAAACACGTTATATTACGTTACGCAATAATTCGTATTTTAATCGTAATAGTGGTGCTTTGGTGGCTTACCGTGAAGTTTTAATGTAAATAATAAATATAATAATGGTCCATATGGA
This sequence comes from Glaucopsyche alexis, assembly GCA_905404095.1. Classification (NCBI taxonomy): domain Eukaryota; kingdom Metazoa; phylum Arthropoda; class Insecta; order Lepidoptera; family Lycaenidae; genus Glaucopsyche; species Glaucopsyche alexis. Next base: position 8,324,700 of record FR990042.1, read on the forward strand.
CGTAATATAAACTTTTCGTGTAGTGTTTTAGTATTAAGTTTATTAAGTTTTTGTCGTAAGATGACGAATAAACGACGTGAATTCGAACAGTAATTTATGGAACTACTTTGAAAGAAATGAGGTGGAAAAAGTGGCGATGTTTGTTATCCTATAAATCAACTATTACTAATGATAAGCAACATTTAAGATTAATGCATATTATCAACATGTAAAAACATTTTTATTTTTTATTTTTTATTTATTTTTATTTTTTATTTTATTTGGAAAACTTACAGCATATAAGATATAACAATAAGAACACATATTAAAAAGCGAAATGCCAATAACAAGTTTCCACTAGTGTAAAACAAATTAAAGTTAATATAAGCACATGCTAAGCTAAGCTTTATGAGTTCATATTATTATATTAATAATTATTCAGATTTCAGACAGTCCTAAGCCTGCAAAGTACGAAGGAAAGTTAATTTAAATCAGTTTAAGCGATCGAAAAACGTAACATAAGCGCAAAAAATATTATAACTTATAAGTGGCAATAAATAGATAAGCAAATAAGCAACTAAGCAACTAAGCAGTTAAAAAAAGTTGCTTTTGAATATTTAATAACGGATAAGTTAACTTTTAATTTTAAGCCGTTTATCACATCTCTAGTTGTATCACTTGCCCACACGTATGCGCGTCAACAATTATTATAATATAATCAGGTATAATAGATAATATTCTACCATTATTAAATTTATTACACAGTATTAAAAACCGAAATAACACAAATTTTGAAAGAAATACAAATACACAACTTCACTGATTGACATACCCGGCAAAACTCCATCAGCTTGGTTGTCAATAATTTTGTTCGATTTTAATTTTTATGTAAAAGTAATTTAAAAATTCTATTACGGGCAAGGAATTTGTAAGTATTATATACAACAGGAAAGAGTACTTCAAACTTTTTTTTCTTTTAATTCAATAAAAAATGATCTTTACTACTCAGACTTAAAGCTTATCACGTGCGTGTTAGATATGGAGATATACTATAGAGGTATAGATAAATATCGGTGAAGTATTTGTACTTAAGTCTGATTTGGTTTCATAAGTTCCGTTAAATATTTGGCAACACCAATATTAATACTGTTCGAATTTTAAAGATATGTTAAATATTAGGTAAACCTTAGTTAGTTAAAGAGTCGTTGATGTAATGATTAATATTATTGTAAAATAATTAAGTGTGAAGACTAAATGTATATAAAATATGGTCTGTGACAACTGTAGCAACCCCGAGGCCTATAAAAAGGCGAGACACAGTGTGACCGTTTACGGTAGATTGACTACTGCAACAGTAGATTTTCGTTGTAAAATTGGTAGTGCAGTAGATTTTCAGTATTTTTTAAAAAAGTGGCGGATTTTAGTAGAATATCCTGGCAATATTTTAAACTTTAGCAAATATTTTTCTCACAACACGGCAACATCGGAAATGTAAACAAATTTACCTCTAAAGGCGTGACTCCTGTTCGAAACATTACACAGAAAACACGAAACATTGGGGCGTGGCTATACACATTTGTCTAGGAATAGACAATGTTTTTGTTTTCGGAGACGGACGGAAAACATTCCCGCGCGGGTAGAGAGGGGAAGAAATGTTTCATTTCTTACCTAGTGTTCACATCGTTCACATGACAGCTAGGTACAGGTTTTTTAGGGTTATAGTTTTGCTTGTTGTGTTTTTTGTGTTTGTTTTTGTGATCGCTCATAATATATGGCTGACTTAATTAAAAAACACCAATTTTGTCAGTTTTCAATAGAAATGCGTAAAATGGCGCACATATTTATGAGTTAAAAAAATACTTTTATGAAACACCTAAAGTGGCCTTTTCAGAACCCCTCTTTTCTCCTAGATTCTACACCTACAATCATTAAAACTGCGAGCGCTAATACGTCTTCCTCGTCGGAACTTAGATCGTGTCTGGACAAAATGTTTTGTTTCGATCAAAAACATTTTCTGTAGCTGGAGACAGCTTGTGTATGAAAACAAATGTTTTTGTTTCATGTTTTCTGTGTAATGTTTCGAACAGGAGTCACGCCTTTACAGCTGTCAGTGATTCGTTTCAGTGGTTTCAGTAGATCTATGATTCGTTTATCTCGGTTGGCACCACTGCGCATCACGTCGAACGGAGGCATAGAGTGTTTATTAACGGGGAATCCCCAGCTCTCCTACGTACGACTAAAATGTTCACATTATTAAAGGGAATTTACCCCATTATGTTATTATTCTTTCATTGTCTTGAAAGTTATTGCCAAGTAAACAACATGAAGCGTAAATTTGAGCAAAATTATCGGGCTGAGTGGGAACAGAATCCGTTATTTTCGTCGTGGTTGTGTAAAGATAAAAACAGCAACAATCATGCTTATTGCAAGGCTTGCGGTATTAAAATTTTAAGCAGATTGGCGTCAATTAAAGACCACAGTGCAAGTACTAAACATGAAAACAATATGAAGCATTACAGTGGCCGATCGAAGGTATGTGTATAACAAAATTTCTAATGTACAGTCAACAGCACATCAGGCTATACAAAACTGTATTTTTTTTGCGTGCCAGCATTTACCAACTGATATACTTACCGGATCAAAGCTGAACGCGCCCCTATACGCGCCGCAGGAGCCGCACTTGGCCGCACGCGCCGAAGTCATAAAATTGTATAAATCTTTCTATGAAATCGTATGCAACGCCGCGCACCTATCCGCGCCGCCGGAATCGATTCCTGCGGCGCGTATAGGTGCGCGGTGTTGCATACGACTTCATACAAAGATTTATAAAATTCGATGACTTCAGCGCGTGCGGCTCCTGCGGCGGGTATAGGTGCACGTTCAGCTGAATTGTGTGGTTTCGTGTCGTGTTTAAATAATATTATTTTAATACCTACCTATATTTTTTTTATTTTTACTTACAGATCGATACATATTTTAAGAAAGATTCTATCTCGGATGAAACACACAAAGCTGAGCTCATGATTTGTGCTGCATTAGCCGAGCACAACATATCGTTCAGAGTCATGGACCACCTAACCGAAGTCTTCAAAAGAGCATTTCATGACTCTGAAATAGCAAAAGGATTCAGATGCAAACGTACTAAAACAGCTCATATTTTATATAATGTCATAGCACCAACATTTGAATCAAATTTGCATAATGATATTTTAGCATATAAATCTTCATCAGGTAAACCCATATTTTCTATCATAATTGATGAAACTACGGATATAAATACCGAGAAAATTCTGGCTATAGCAATAATGTATTATTCGACGAAAAATATGTCTGCAACGACTAAATTCTTACTTGCAGTTTGTTTGGAAGGGGAAACTTCACAAGATGTTTTTAATGCTTTGTCCAATGGGTTAAAAAAGATAAACTTGGATATTGCTGATGTACTTGGATTTGCCGCCGATACAACAAATGTAATCTTTGGTACTAACCGTAGTGTGGTATCAAAAATAGAAGTTGTTAAGTAATCCTCATTGCGTTTTTGTCAAGTGTGTCTGTCACTCAGTTGCCTTAGCAGTAAGCTATGCATGTAAATAACTGCCTCGAAATATAGACCAGGTTGTTAAAGATGTTTACAATTATTTCAGTCAGAGTAGTAAAAGACAACGAGAGTTTATAGAATTTCAAGATTTTGTCGGATCTTATAATCACAATATATTGCGTCATTACGAGATAAGATGGCTTTCTTTACATGCTTGTGTTAGCCGTATTATTGAACAGTGGGACGCATTAAAATTATATTTTCATGATCAATATTTATTAGATCGTAACCTAAATGCCGAATTTTTGCAAACGAATTTTGATGATAATGCACAGTGTATTTTTTGTCCAAAAAATTGGCCATGCCGTTTTTATTACTTAATTTTATAGCATTTGTGATTATAAATGCAGGACGAGAACACCCGACTGCCCATTTCATATAGAAGAATGCAAATTAGTACTTGAAAAATTTTTCTATGGTTTCCAGAAAAAACATAGAAACAGTTATAGTTCAAAAGTTTGATATTCTTTTAAGATTTTATTAATTGGTCTAAATAGTGTCTTAAAAGCCCTACGATAGCGAAAAACATCCAGGCTTTATTTGTTCAAGATAACGTATTTATGACTGATTTTGTAAATTTATGTTTTAATTTTTTTAACGCCATGCCGTTTCATATTTGGATTTGAAACTAAGACTGAAATATTCTTTTTATTGATACTTATAACCCAAAAAAAAAATGGGATCCAAATGAGGCGGGGCATCGGAGTTATTCAATTTTATATTATTTTGGATAGGGTTGTCACCGCATAGTTGAATATTTGAAGTAGGTTTTTATATGCTCGTTTTTCTAATGAAGTTCGTAACTTCAACAAAACAATTAATAGTAATAGTCTTTTTTACTTACTAGCTGCTGCCCGCGACTCCGCCCGCGTGGAAATTCATTATGTTATCCATAGTTTACATTTTCTTCGCGTTATACCTTTGCTCCCTTTTGCTTCACTGCTGTTGCACTCTTATATTGAAGTCAGTGAGATACTGAGAAGCTCAAGGTCACTATTTGGTTTGAACCTTTCTGTTTTTGGTTATTTATGTTTATTATACTGCATATTATATGATGTACCTCCGCCGTGTTCCATATTTGTAAGAAGTATCGATCTAAATATTTAAGTGTTCAGATTTATTTCAGCATAAAAAATCTAACATGCCTTGAATATACATAAATAATATAAATAAGTAAAAAATATATTGTCTTGTTCGCATGTACTAGTCGAAACACTGTGTGTTTGGTAGAGTAATATTTCAGGAATTTCAAGTGAAAACAAAGTTTTATTCAATTACCTAGCAGTTGCGCGCGGCTTCGCTCGCGTGACATTCAATTTCTCTGCACCTTCTTAATTTGATCGTTTTGGTATCAGAAACAGACACTTATTTTTTTAGGCATGTATTTACTTGCGACAAAACAATTAAATTTTGGATGTGAAAATACCGAATATTGAATACTAAATTACCAAGTTGGCGAAAGAATGTAAGGAACAAAAAAATTACAAATCTGGTGACTAAATAATACCACTGAATTTTGGCGACAATTTGAGAGTGCACATTTAATTTAAAAATAGGCACATATATTTTCCCTGATGTAGGTAACTCAAAAAACATACAAGCAGCAAAACGAGGATACATAAAAAAAACATAAAGGAGCATACAAAATATCCAATTTTTAATTTTTCTCGGTTTTAGGGGGATGTAGATATTGTGTAGATTAATTTTGAAATTTAAAAATGGCTGATATTTATTTTTCGTAAAATTGATATGGGTGTCGTTTATAAGGTTTTTGGGAGTGCTGGATTACGAAAATGACATTCGTTTTGGAATTCCAATATGGCGGACATACTTAATTTTATAAAAATAATATGGGTGTCCTTTTATTGGTTTCTGGGGGTGCTGATAACAAAAAAGTCATCCATTTTAAATTTCCTTAGTAACCCCGCAACCTCATATTTTCTTTATGATGAATTTTCCAACATTTCTATAGCTTTATACATTCCTAATATCTCAATGTGCAGCATTTACATTTTTTTTTTATAAAATTGATTCTATCTCGGAAACGGTGCATCCTATTGAAAAAATAATGAAAATTTCGCCCCCCTAGAAACTTCGCAACATCATATTTCCCTCGTGATGGGAGAAAAATAAATTCGAAAATCCGGAATTTTCCAACATTTCTATATAGATTTATACATCTCTCGTATCTCAATGTACAGCATTTACGTTTTTTTATAAAATTGATTCTATCTCGGAAACGGCGCATCCTATTGAAAAAATAATGAAAATTTCGTCCCCCTTAGAAACCCCACAACATCATATTTTCCTCATGATGGAAGAAAAAAAATTTCGAAAATCCGGAATTTTCCAACATTTCTATAGATTTATACATCTCTCATATCTCAAATGTACAGCATTTACATTTTTTTTATAAAATTGATTCTATCTCGGAAACGGTGCATCCTATTGAAAAAATAATAAAAATTTCGTCCCCCTTAGGAATCCCGCAACATCATATTTCCCTCATGATGGGACAAAAAAAATTTCGAAAATCCGGAATTTTCCAACATTTCTTTATAGATTTATACATCTCTCGTATCTCAATGTACAGCATTTACGTTTTTTTATAAAATTGATTCTATCTCGGAAACGGTGCATCCTATTGAAAAAACAATGAAAATTTCGTCCCCCTTAGGAACCTCGCAACATATTTCCCTCATCATGGGAGAAAAAAAATTTCGAAAATCCGGAATTTTCCAACATTTCTATATATATTTATACATCTCTCGTATCTCAATGTACAGCATTTACGTTTTTTTTATAAAATTGATTCTATCTCGGAAACGGTGCATCCTATTGAAAAAATAATGAAAATTTCGTCCCCTTAGAAATTCCGTAACATCATATTTTCTTTATGATGGGAGAAAAAAAATTCGAAAATCCTGAATTTTCCAACATTTCTATAGATTTATACATCCCTCGTATCTCAGTACAGCATTGCCATTTTTTTCTATAATCGCTTCTATCTCAGAAACGGTGCATCCTACTGGAAAAATAATGAAAATTTCCTCCCCCTAATAAACCTGGAAATTGCATATTTTCTTCATGAATAGCAGAAAAATTCATGAATCCTGAATTTTGAAAAATTTCCATACATAGCTGGTACCTTGAACTACATAACATACTGTAATAATAATCATCAATCCTAATCAGCATCCCCAAGATCTTTTAATTTAGTATTTATATTCATTTTACGAAGATTGAATATTCTGCATTTTGGAAAATGAAATTGGAAGACAATTTTGTAATCGGAACCTTATTAATTTTAATAACAAAAATGTACGCCATTGTGGAATTACAAAACAGATTTTATTTTCATATTATTCTGCACCCCCAGACACCTAGAAAATGACACTCATGCAAAGGAAAAACATACTCCAACAGTATCCAAAAATAGGATTTTCCGTAGATTGCAAATTGGATTTTTAGCAGCCATTAATTTATCGACCAAATCTGGTTTTATAGCTGCTTATATGGTATAATAAGAGGGCGCCACCGGTCCACGGGTGATAACATCTCTGAGTGTTTAAAGTGTTTAAAAATATAAAAAAGTGTTTAAAATTATAAAAAACAAGTGACCTGAGTCTATAATAAAGTGATAATCAACATAAATTGTGGACACTGACTAAATCAATGGACTAACTTAAAAAAATAAGTGTAAAATTATCCAAGTGAAATAACGGTTAAATTTCAACTATTGCAACTTTTTTCGAAAAATAACCACTGTGGAAGTACTCTTATGGAAGTGAAAGTGCAAAAGTGCTAAAACACGTCAATAACAGTGCAAATTTCGCAAATCACCAAAAATTATAACGATGAATTTGCAAAATTGACTGCGAACATAGCGACATCTAGTAGAAATTGTCGGAACTAAAACAACAGCTATTGAACCAGCTGATATCGATAACCTGTGTCATACGAATCGTGCAGATTCCGCTATAATTCTAAAAGAGGGCACTAGCAGTACCAAAACAAAACAATTACCATGGAAGAAGTCATGAAAGCACTACAAAAAATTCAAAATGAACTAGACTCGCAGAAAAATACAATTCTGAAAAGCGGAGAAAAAGTAACTGAAACTGTAACACAAAATATAAACAGTATATTGGAAGAAAAATTTCAAATTTGGAACGAAAAATACGAGGACCTTAAGGAAAAGCTGGAAAATCAAGAAAAGCGAATAGATTTCCTAGAAAAACAGACTCGAAAAAACAATATCGTATTTTTTGGCCTTGAGGAAACCGAAAAATCGTACCAAATGCTGGAAAACGTTATAACCAACTTTGTAAAGAAATATTTTTGTCTTGACCTGGACAACACAAATATTCAAGAAGTTAAGAGGATTGGCAAAAAAGGAGATAAACCGCGTCCAGTAATTGCTACATTTACCACACTTGGCATAAAAATAAAAATAATGAAACAAAAAAGAGACGCACTAAGGGGAACCACCTACTACATAATGGAGGACTACCCGAAGAAAATACTAGAAAAAAGGAAAGAGCTACAACTGCAGGCCAGAGCTGAGATAGAGAAGGGAAATCTAGCATATATTAAATATGATAAACTTATCATACAAGATAAAAACAAACCAGCGGGCAGAAGCAAGAGAGTCCTTACTCTCTCACCTGAATCGGGAGTTACAGACGTCGAGCTACAAACACAGGCCACTAAGAAAAATAAACACCAGGCGCAATCAGGAAGGACTGCTAACCTGTCTGAAGGAATTGGAAAACAAAGCATGCTTAACTTCTTAGTGAATAAAAATCAAAACAACTTACCCAGCTATTCACAGTATAACAAAACAGATAATAATATGATTTAGCAACTACCGCCCCCCTCTTCCACAACCAACATAGGAAACTTATCTATAAATAACAAACATCTTCCAAGCCGGTTGGTCACCGAGGAAGATTATGACCAAAACCCTCCAAACAATCACCTCCCACCTGTTTGTGATACGGGAAAAGGAAACCTATACATCTGCTCTTTAAACGTCAGAACTCTGAAACATGACAGCCGTATTACAGAGCTACTCTATGCTATTAAAAACTTGAAATGGGATATTATAGGATTATGTGAGACAAGGAGAACAAACGAATGCTTAGAGGAATATCCAGAATTTATACTTTGCCATACTTCTACTCATAACAGTAAAAATGGTGTAGGCTTTATGATAAATAAAAAGATTAAAAATAAAGTAGTTAGTTTTAGAGCCTTCTCTGATAGAGTAGCCACACTAGAGATTGAAACCTCACAGAAAATCACCTGGTCTCTTATACAGATTTATGCACCTACTGAGAAATACAAGGAGGAGGACATGAATATATTCTATCATACAGTAGAGCAAGCTCTGAACTCAAGTGATTCTAAGTACAGTATCGTAATGGGAGACTTTAATGCGCAGATTGGTAAAGCAAAACTAGGTGAAAATAGAATACTGGGCAAATATTCATATGGACGACGAAGCCCACATGGTCAAAAATTGGTAGAGTTCGCACTAGAAAAAAACTTAAAATGTATAAATAGTATGTACAAGCAGAAAATACATAAAAAATGGACTTGGCAATCACCCAATGGTAGAGATCTAAACGAAATTGATTATATATTCACAAACAACCCGAGCCAAATAAAAGGTTTTCATACTATTAAGCAAATTAATTTTAACACCGACCACCGTATGATAAGATGCATATTAAACATACAAAACGCAAAAAGAAAAAGGCGTTTTGCTCAAAGGGTAGAATACTCGAGAAATTTACCATTGATAACGGGAGAAAGTGCATTGCAGTGGGAAACCAATTTTGTAGAAGCTCTTAACAAGTCACCAGAAATTCAATCACAGTACAATAATTTTGAAGAAAAACTTAGATTACTGCAACTACAATTACCTAAAAATAATAAGAAAGGTTACGAACTGGATGACGAAACGAAAAAATTAATGGACCAGAGAAAGCAACTTTACAAACAAAAGAGAACTAGAGAAAATAAACAAAAAATCACCGAATTAAGTAAATCAATAAACCGACAGATAACGAAAACTAAAAAAGATTTCAGGAAAACAATTATTGAGAAATATGTAGAGAAAACAGGTGCCGTCAAAAAAGCATTCAAGGAGCTAAGAAATAAATCGGAATGGACTACAAACTTAAAAAGTAAGAATGGGATCATGCTCTCCAAACGACCAGACATACTAAACGAAGCTTCAAACTTTTATAAGGAACTCTACGCACATGAAGGTATACCAAATAATATAGAAAACTATGTAGATATGTCAGACTTAAAGAAAGCACCAAAGGTACTGCAATCAGAAATAGAGTATGCAATATCTACCCAAAAGAGCGACAAGACGCCAGGACAAGACAACGTCACAAATGAACTCCTAAAATCTCTAATGCCATCATTAATAAAACCTCTGCAAATCCTATTTGATAATATAATAGAGAAGGAAATAACACCTGAACAATGGTCGAAATCTACAATAGTATTGTTACACAAAAAAGGTGATAGAGAAAACCTAGGAAATTACCGGCCTATAAGTCTGACCTCAAATATATATAAAGTCTTTGCAAAGGTAATACTAAACAGAATATCTGGAACACTCGACGAGCAGCAGCCCCCAGAACAAGCAGGGTTTCGGAAAAATTACTCTACTATAGATAACATACATGTGATCACACAAATAATAGAGAAAGCAAATGAATACAATCAGAGGGTATATATATGTTTTATAGATTTTACAAAAGCATTTGACTCTCTATTTCACAATGCTATTTGGGAAGCTCTATTACAGCAGGGTGTAAGCAAAAAATACGTTAAAATAATTAAGAACATATACTCAAAATCTTTGGCAAAGATTAGATTAGAAAAAGAGGGCCAAGAATTTCGCCTTTTAAAAGGAGTTAGACAAGGCGACCCCCTGTCGCCAAAAATGTTCTCGGCTGTAATGGAATATATTTTCCGGAAACTAGATTGGGAGAGAATTGGTATAAAAATAAACGGAGAGTTCCTAAACAACTTGAGGTTTGCGGATGACATAGCGCTCTTCGCAGATAATGCAACCGATTTGGAATTTATGATAAATAACTTATCAAATGAGAGCAAAAAGGTTGGGTTGTCTCTAAATGCCTCAAAGACAAAGATTCTATCAAATGGCGAGGTCATAGATATAGTAGTGGACGATAACAAGATAGAGTACGTAAACGAATATGTCTACTTAGGACACTTAATATCGTTTGAAAATTGCACTGGAAATGAAGTAAACAGAAGGATTGCGCTAGCATGGCAAAAATATTGGGGATTAAAGGAAATTATGAAAAACAGGGAAATGAATACTGAAATAAAAAAAAAAGATTTATGAAGTAGTGATCCTGCCAAGTATAACCTATGCCAGTCAAACTTGGGCTCTGAAAAAGAAAGAGGAAGAAAAACTCGCAATCTGTCAAAGGAAAATGGAAAGGAGTATGTTGAATATAAAATTAAGAGACAAAATGAGTAACAAAAAAATTAGAGAGAATACAAAAATTCAGGACATTATAGAAAGAATTCGGCTTTTAAAATGGAACTGGGCTGGACATGTTTGCAGAATGGAGAATACTAGATGGATAAAAAAGGTAGTGGAATGGTTACCTAGAGAGAAAACAAGAAGTAGAGGGCGAAAAAGAATGAGATGGAGAGACATATTTACACAAAGAGTTGGAGCAGAATGGACGAGAGCAGCTAGGGAGAGAAAAAAATGGAAGTTATTGGGGGAGGCCTACGCCAAAGAGGCGACTATTACCTAAAAATAATAATTATATATAATTCTAATTAAATAAATAATAAATGAATTAAATTAATAATAATAATATAATATTAAATGTACTTACTAAAAAAAATATATAATTTAAATGTAAATATTTTATCTTTTAATATAAATAATAATATTTAGTTAAGAATACACATGTCTCAAAGTTAAAATATGAAGGTAAAAAATAAATAAAATAATTATATTGTAATAATAATAAAAATAATGTAAATAGTACCTACATACATATATTAAAAAGGGATATTTAACTATTGATTTATATAAAAAAATATTTTTATTAAGTTTTGATTTGTATGTAAATTTGGGTATAGAATAAAGGCTATTTTTATTTTTTTTTATTTATTTTATTTTATATGGTATAATGGTCACCAACTCGGAAATTAAGTCACCAACTTATAAATGTCGGTGCTAATTTGGATTAAATTTCGCCTCTTTTTATCTGCCGACTTTTGAATTTTTTGTCACCTGAGTGATTTCGCCAGTTTAGTAATTTAGTCGCCAACATATTAATTTGCTGCCAAATTCAGTAATAGAGTATGCTCACGTGCAGCCGCCAACTTATTTTTTGTTCGCTCGATTAATTATATCCCTTTTTTTTAATACTAAAGATTTATTTTAAATTCAATGTAAGTCTGATAATTTTTAATATTTTGTATACAAATTATTATCCGGCGTTGTAAATACCTAATATTTTTACAACAAATATGCTGATAATTCGGTCTGCCAGTGAAAGTCACGGTTAAAAATACATGCAACCATTTCAAAATTTAGTCAAAAGCAAAACAAACAGACGGACGGGCATTCTATTTAAAATCCAATGAAAGGTAATATGTGGTGCAGGGAAGGGGTTCGTTAGGTTACAGCTAAAACCAGGTAATAAAATCCGAAACCGGACCCGGTCTGCACCGGCTACCTATTAAACAATAGATTTCCGGTTATAATTAAACCTATATGAGACCATTTTATACCGGAAATATATAAAAGATTTTAAATGTGTCACCATGTGTACATTAGAAAAGTATTAATTTGTTAAAAAAATTCCAAGTCAGTATTGTAGGATTGACATGTCAAATTAATATGAAAACTGCAATAAAAAGTAATCGTTTTTTTGTTTCTGCTCAAAAATATTTCACGGCATTAATAAAATATTTTCTCGATTTATCGAGTCACTTTAGTGACTCAATGCAGTTTCTCTAACCTTCTGTTTAAGTATTAGCCAGGAATAAAAAAAAAAACAAAGTTCAAATGAATAAAAAAATTTGGTATAGAAATATTGACAACCCTAAAAGCATAGTTACCATAGAAAACTTTAGAAGCCTCTAACTTCAGTGCCCTTTATTATTTGGACCTAATTTTTTTTACACAAATTCTAGTACATTTAAGTAACAATTCTGTATAAAAATAAAATCCAAATATTTAGAAATACGTTCATAAAAAATTAAAGAAAAAAAAACATAAATCGTAAATAAATCTTTAAAAACTTATTTAAGAAATATGTAAATCAGGTTAAATTGTGTGTTTTTTGATTATTGTCGATCAGAATAATCAAGAAGACAATTAAGTAAATATTTAAAAAGTTATGGCAATTTTTAATTTTATTGATAAATAAATAAAAAGTGTTTTTTTATTGTTCATAATAAGATATTAACGCATGTTAATACTAATAAATTATTTACATAACATTTCTGTATGAGATTTCCAAAAAAAAAGGCATGGCCAATTTTTTGGACAAAAAATACACAGTGTAATGTAACTAAGTTATATTTTTTTTCTGGATTATGTGTTACCAATAATAAATAATTTTAATACGATATTCCAGTCGGCATATTGCGCCGCTTATCGGTTGTATAGGGATATGGTCGACATGTACAAGTCTTTACTTAGCTGTTATATGAAATCTGGTTATATTACCTCAACAACAATAGAAATCATTGACCCTAGAAGTGAGATTAATTTTCTTGAGCTTAATCAAATATATCTAGGAGTCAAGGTGACAAAATTAATTTCACATATGGGCAGGGATCTCACTCAAAAAATTCAAGACTTTATAAAAAGGTGTAGATCATTTTTAATCGAATTGTGTCTGCAGCTTAAAAAAAGACTGCCTTTGGATCAACCAATGTTTCAACATTTAAAGTTTTTGGATCCTCAAATTGCAGTATATGAACAATTCACAAGTTTATTTCCTTCGACAGAACGTTTTCCTAATTTGATTACCAATATTAATGATCAACAAATAATTGACGACGAGTATCGTCAGTTAAAATTCGATAAAAGCGTTCAAAATTTGTTAGCATCATCTAGTCAATCAACTGTTTCGGTTGACACTGACAAGTTTTGGTCAAATGTACATAGGTTGACAGACATCAACAACAAATTAAAATATGACAATCTTTGTAGATTTGCAAAAGCGATGATGTGTTTGCCGGTATCAAACGCCTCTTGTGAGCGTATATTAACAGAGCAGCGCAATAGGTTTTTAAATACTCATGTATCATCACTTTTACATGTAAAACAAGGTTTAACTGAAAACGGCGGTAATTGCATGAATTTCCAACAAGAAAATAATATGGTTAAATTAATAAAAAAATCGAACGATGACAACGATGACTAATTAATTAACATGGAGAATAGAGGTAAGGAGAACCACCTCGTATTAAAAAGGGAGCAAAATAAGGTGGCGCTATAGTAGCATGTGGAGAATTTAAAAAAGTGCTCCACAAAATGGCCACAAATTATTAGAGTAACTAACCAATAACTAAATTTCAAATAACTTCACTCCATCTCTTATTGCTAACTTCATATCATACTCTCTTCTGACTCTAGCGCCAGTATGGCCAGTTTTGTAACTATTATTTGGTTACTTTTGTCGGACATTTTTTAGCTTTTCTGCTTGAAAGAGATGGTCCTCCTTACTTTTATTCTCCATGTTAATTAAGTACCTACATACGTGTATATCTATTATTTTATTAATAAAACCTGATAATATTAAATTTGTGTTTCATTTCTGTCTCATCAAATTTATCAATAGTGAATATGTCACCGTAAAATTGTAAAAACCGTTAGATTGTAATATAACTAGGTAGTGAAATTGTAAAATGTTTATAGACTTCCGACGCGGTTGTTGCCTATAATTTAACACATTATTTTTCATTAAATTATAAATATATAGTTATGAATATTTTGAAATATTTTTACAATCTTGTTAGTTATTTTAAAATCTAACGGTTTTTACAATTTTACGGTGAAAAATATAAGCCACAAACTACGTCAGTACAATTTCAGTAGGTTTTTCCAAAACGTTGGTAGATTTCAGTAGAAAAGTAAGTTACATCTAGTAAATTCTAGTAGATTAGTGCTTTTTGAAAACGGTCACACTGGGCCGAGACAGGCTCAGTCGGTCTCTTACACGGGAAGCTGAAATAACAGGTGATGTTACCTACTTATTGTTTGTCATTTAAATATTGTGTTTAATATTATTTGATATTTTATGGCTGTAGCCTTTGGTATTATATTGTTTCCTAATAATTATTATAATTGTTAAAAGTTAGTATTGTTCACGATTGTTTTGTCTAGTTGATGTACCTATGGTTTATTTCTAGCTGTTAGGATATTATATTACTTTTGAATCTCAATTATTATTCTGTACTTACTAAGTGATAAATTATAGTTTGTGTAACTTTAGAATAAGTGTTTTGCTAATAGAAAATGTCTTATAAAATAACATAGCTACCCACATGTTTTTGTTATTTCCGAATTAATAAATAATGTTGATTTATCTTGGTTTTGTATTTTGAACTGTTATGAATATCCTCATAGAAAATGGTATATTTATATCTACCTACCTTTAATTTCTGAGCTAGGTTGAGATAAATGTATTTGCTTTAATAATTACATATTCAAATTGAAATATCAGTAAATGAAATAGTAACATATTAATATCACTTATAGCTATAGATTAGGGTTTACCCTAATCTGACATCAGAAGTTGGATTACGAACAACCCACTAATACAGTTTTGTCAGTTTCAGAATGGTCGTGTGATCGCGTTGCAGCGTCGTGTCTTCGCGTTGCAAGGTCTGAAGGTCTGTCCAAGACAGATTTGCAACCTCACAAAAGTGGCGCAGTCTTCCGCGGTGCTCCAAGCTATCTGAGGTACTACCCCAGAGCATCATAATTCTGGTCAGAATTGGCCGAACGGTTATTAAGGTGATGTGAGTGTAGAATAAATATTTAGTGTTTATACAGGTATTACAATACGATTGATAATGTCGGTATATAAGGTTATATGTATTTTTTTTACAACCAATGGAGTGATTGGTTAACTTAATATTGATGGGTATTTTAAAATTATACAGAATAAATATTAGTCTAACAAAAGAAGGTTTGACGAACAATAATGTAATAATTGTTTTAATTATCAAAAGAAATTGATAACGTATTGATATTGGTGTTTAATATAATATTTTTGAGATAAGGCATAACGATACGATTTAAAGACGTTGTTCGATAATAGTTTAATTTGAATAGTACCTTATTTATACATTTTTACATATAATTACCGAAAAGATTGAGACCATTGTTTATATGTCATCTTCAGTCTGTAATTTTTTTAAATGTAAACCAAGACCATAGGCGTAATGACAAACTGAGCCCTAAATTTAAAGGACCTTATACAATTACGTCATTGCTTCCAAATGATCGTTATGCTTTAAGAGGTCAAGGTAGGCTTCGAAATATAATCACGGCTAAAGAAAAACTAAGATATTGGCCAGGTGAATTAAATGTTTAAAAATTAAGATTATAATAATTGATCGTAAATATTGTATATGATTGTAAATGTTATATATATTTTTTGATACTATGAATATGTAACTTTCGAAGGACTTAATATTATTAAAAGTTGATTTAAAGTGAAAATATTAAAAAGCACATTTTTACTTATTTAGAAAACGAAATATGATGGAGTTTGAAAATAAAAACAAGTATTGTATTGGAATGAAAAGTAGTAGGTATGTATGACCATGGGCAAAAATATAAAAGTCGCCAAATAGACCCGAAAAAAAAACAAAAGTTGGGTGTGGTCGATACATGAATAATATAAAAGTCGCCAAATAGACCCGAAAAAAAAAATAAAAGTTGGGTGTGGTCGATACATGAATAATATAAAAGTCGCCAAATAGACCCGAAAAAAAAACAAAAGTTGGGTGTGGTCGATACATGAATATGTGAAGAAAAGTAAAAGTACTTATATAATTATAAAAGTAAAATATATATATATATATATATATATATATATATATATATATATATATATATATATATATATATATATATATATATATATATATATATATATAATATTATGTATATTGTTTATGTCATAATAATAATTTCTTATGGAAATTCTTGGTTAAGTCCTTCGAGAGCGAAGTCTTTGTCAGTATGGCCGTGTTAGATATGGAGATATACTATAGAGGTATAGATAAATATCGGTGAAGTATTTGTACTTAAGTCTGATTTGGTTTCATAAGTTCCGTTAAATATTTGGCAACACCAATATTAATACTGTTCGAATTTTAAAGATATGTTAAATATTAGGTAAACCTTAGTTAGTTAAAGAGTCGTTGATGTAATGATTAATATTATTGTAAAATAATTAAGTGTGAAGACTAAATGTATATAAAATATGGTCTGTGACAACTGTAGTAACCCCGAGGCCCAGTGTTGCCAACCCTACTGTTTTAACAGTAGATTTACTGTTTTCGGCCTGACATCCCTGTTTTCTGTTTAAGTTCGTATTTCTACTGTTTTTAAAATAATAATTAATTCCAAATGGAAATAAGTCATAACCAACAGTTCAAACCGGAACAATCTTTTAGAGAAAGCAATAAAAATAGTTCTCGTATGCGTCGGTCACGCGCCTTTTTACAATTGTGAATTGTCATCAATAGCGGGCCTCTTGCAGGCTGTAGCATAGGGGATCCGCCCTTTACTGAGGCAATCCTTTTGACTTACAGTAAAACAGGATAGCTACATTTGTAGTATAATATTATGTGGAACAAGAATAGCTGTGCTTTACTTGTATTACTAATATTCCCAGAAATTTCTTATTTAAATTCAATTTGTGGTAAATCTAACAGTAGTTGTATAACTATTTATCAATTCTCCGAATGTTATGTCGGACAGTAGATTTAATGTCTTGAAATTACTATTTTACTGTTTTCTGCTGTTTTTTCAAGTACCATTTACTGCTATTTGCTTTCCTGAGGTTGGCAACACTGCCGAGGCCTATAAAAAGGCGAGACAGGCCCA
This sequence comes from Glaucopsyche alexis, assembly GCA_905404095.1. Taxonomy (NCBI): domain Eukaryota; kingdom Metazoa; phylum Arthropoda; class Insecta; order Lepidoptera; family Lycaenidae; genus Glaucopsyche; species Glaucopsyche alexis. Next base: position 8,342,438 of record FR990042.1, read on the forward strand.
GTCGGTCTCTTACACGGGAAGCTGAAATAACAGGTGATGTTACCTACTTATTGTTTGTCATTTAAATATTGTGTTTAATATTATTTGATATTTTATGGCTGTAGCCTTTGGTATTATATTGTTTCCTAATAATTATTATAATTGTTAAAAGTTAGTATTGTTCACGATTGTTTTGTCTAGTTGATGTACCTATGGTTTATTTCTAGCTGTTATGATATTATATTACTTTTGAATCTCAATTATTATTCTGTACTTACTAAGTGATAGTGTAACTTTAGAATAAGTGTTTTGCTAATAGAAAATGTCTTATAAAATAACATAGCTACCCACATGTTTTTGTTATTTCCGAATTAATAAATAATGTTGATTTATCTTGGTTTTGTATTTTGAACTGTTATGAATATCCTCATAGAAAATGGTATATTTATATCTACCTACCTTTAATTTCTGAGCTAGGTTGAGATAAATGTATTTGCTTTAATAATTACATATTCAAATTGAAATATCAGTAAATGAAATAGTAACATATTAATATCACTTATAGCTATAGATTAGGGTTTACCCTAATCTGACATACGCAATAAAAAAACCGGTCCCGGTGAGATAGCTATAAGTTATCCCTGTGTCTCGTTCTAACAAGTAACCTAGTGTAGCCAGTTTATATATTTCCTTAAATTTCAGGTTTGGTAGATTTTATGTGCGATATAGTGTATAAGCAAGAAATACTAATAAAATCGGTTAAATATTATGTTATTCATAATCTGAGAGAGAAATGTAAAATAAAAATCACTAGTTATTTAGAACCTACCTACTAACCGATAATTAGAACTTTCTTATTTATTTTTTGATTATTTGCATTTTAGTGGAGTAAAATGGAAGAAATGAAAATAGAATAGTTGCAACACAAAACGCCGTGTATTTCCCTTGGAACATTCTAGATGTTCGGGTGACAATATGATTTAATAGGGAATATAGGACATTTATATTATTTTACCTACCTTCATGATATTGTGAAGAGGAAACCATTGTATGTTTGTATGTTAATGATAATTTCTGAAACCTAACAGATTTGAAAAATTCTTTCACTGGTAGAAAAATTCTTAATCCCTGACAGTCTTATTAATAAAAATTGCTTATTCTTCTCTTACTCCAAAGTTACACCGGGAGTAGTTAATTCTAGATTAGCCACGGAATAGCTACGTGTTAATAACGGTATTAATAAATACGAAGTAGGTTCGGAGTAACAATACAATTCTTACTCTGAGATTAAGGTGTATGTTATGGCAATACACATGAAAAGAATGACCAAAATGAACTAAAATGAATGAAATGTCGATTAAAAAGACACTGACAGTTAGCTAAATTTTGAAAATTGACACTTTTATTTGACAATCATAACTATCACAAGCGAACATATGTCAATTCTGTATTTCTCTTGTTGAAATCAAAATAATGGTTTTAGAATTTGTGCTATTTTATATAAAATGTTATATTTATATAAAAAGGGTTATTGCGAGGTTTATACAATTTCACATGCGTTATTAACGGTCATATTTCTTCAATTCTTTCTATCATTCTCAAATCGTCAATGAAATAATCTCTATTCATTTTAATTCATAATAATTACAAAATCAGACACAAGTAAGTACTTGAACGAACATCAAACAAATATGAAAATATATTTAGGTTATGTTTAGTTTCTTAATAGAATTTGGAAATACAATACAAATCTATGCTTACTCAAGCGTTAAACCATGTGGCTCCGCGGAGTAACTTTTACTCCGGGAGTAAATTTTGATTAGTTAACTCCGTCCTTACTCTTAGTTTATTAATACCATTATTGCCTAATCTATGCGTAAGTTTTGGAGTAAAGTTGTTCTGACGCTAATCATAGTTTATTAATAAGGGTGTGAGTGCTTATTATGTGTGCATAGTTACGTGAGAACCTCGCGGGCGGGGCGACATCAGACAGACAGAGTTATAATATTAGTAGGTAGGTTTATCCGTATAGGATGACTTATAATATAATAATAATATTTATGGACACTTCACACCACATCAATCTTGTCCCGTGGTAAGTTCTCGAAGAACTTGTGTTTAATTTTATAAGCTTTTATTTAGTTTCACCTGTCCCGTTGTCGGTCTGTAATGGATTCTTGCAAGTTAAATTTGATCCACTTTCCGGTTTCCGATTGAGTTGAAATTTTGCACGAATATGTAAACCGCATGACAATGCAATATTATGATGACGTGGAGCTGATCTGATGATGGAGCTGGAAGGTGGCCACAGGAATTCCGAAATAAAACCACATAATCCCATCGAATTTGGGCTCGTTTAGTTCGTCTTGACAAGTACTTTGATACTATATGGCAGTGTTTTTCAACCTTTTTCATGACGCGACCCCCTTTGTATGAAAAAATATTTCGCGACCCCCCGACCCTTCGCTTTTTTATCATGTATGTATGTATATGTTACAGATTCGGATATAAGTGCATAATATAGTACGTCAAACACATTATTTTACAATTACATACATCGATGATATCGATGATCGATTTATGAGTACTTATATACATACATACATATAAACACGCCTTTTTCCCGTAAAGGGGTAGGCAGAGACCACTTTTTGCCACTTGCTACGATCCTTACATACTCGTTTCGCTTCGTTCACTTTCATTCTTACCATCCATTCCTCCTCTTACATTCAACGTAGCGAAGCGGCTCTCCATGGTCCGCTTTTCACCTCCGCGAGAAACGAGACGTGATGGGTGGTGAACCACATCGCCGCCATTTTGGATAATTAAATTATTTTTATGATTATCCATTGCGTTTCCACAGATTGTTGGAGAGGGTAGGAATAGGGATAGGGAAGGATAGGTGGTGTGGAAAGGAAGATTGGTAAGTTAGAATGGGAAATAGGAAATGTAGGATATTACCGTCCAGGAGGGCAAAGGATAGGACAGTAATAGCTAGGGAAGCCGGGGTCGCGTACCCGTATACTATACCACAACTACCGGACAGGTAAGTTGGGATGAGTATCCCATGACATTATATGAGTACTTATATCCTTTTGTTAAAATACTCTTACTTAATAAATCAATCTTTTAAATCTTTATTGTTTTTTTACTAAAGTTCTCACGACCTCCGGCGACCCCCCTACAGAAGCTTCGCGACCCCCCAGGGGGTCGCGACCCACAGGTTGAAAAACACTGCTATATGGTAACCGGTCTGGTGATGGAGCTGGAAGGTGGCCATAGGAACTCTGTAATTAAACGACGCAACCCCATCGAGTTTGGGCTCGTTTAATTCATGTTGACGAGTACTTTGATACTATATGGTAACCAGGATCTGATGATGGAGCTGGAAGGTGGCCATAGGAACTCCGTAATTAAACGATGCAACCCCATCGAGTTTCGGCTCGTTTAATTCGTCTTGACGAGTACTTTGATACTATATGGTAACCAGGGAGCTAGAATATGGCCATAGGAACTCTGTAATTAAACGACGATGAGGTTCCATCGGGTTTGGGCTCGTATGATTCGTCTTGACGAGTATCTTGGTTGGCGTGAATATGCAATCAAATGAATTGGGGCTTGGGCTTGCTGTGAATAACTCGAAAATCCAACATGACGGAACATCCAAGATGGCCGCCAAATCATTTTTAATGCACTCCTACAATATGGGTATCAAATGAAAGGGCTTGCTGAGAATAACTTGAAAATCCAACATGATGGAACGTCCAAGATGGCCGGCGAGTTATTTTTAATGCACTCCTACAATATGGGTATCAAATGAAAGGGATTGCTGAGAAAAACTCGAAAATCCAACATGAGGGAACGTCCAAGATGGCCGACAGTCAATTTTAATGTAATCCTACAATATGGGTATCAAATGAAAGGGCTTGCTGTGAATAACTCAAAAATCCAACATGGCGGAACATCCAAGATGGCCGTCAAGTCATTTTTAATGCACTCCTACAATATGGGTATCGAATGAAAGGGCTTGCTGAGAAAAACTCGAAAATCCAACATGACGGAACGTCCAAGATGGCCGACAGTCAATTTTAATGTAATCCTATAATATGGGTATCAAATGAAAGGGCTTGCTGAGAATAACTCGAAAATCCAACATGATGGAACATCCAAGATGGCCGACAAGTTATTTTTAATGCACTCCTATAATATGGGTATCAAATGAAAGGGATTGCTGAGAAAATCCCAAAAATCCATCATGAAGGAACATCCAAGATGGCCGACAGTCAATTTGAATGCAATCCTACAATATGGGTATCAAATGAAAGGGCTTGCTGAGAATAACTCGAAAATCCAACATGGCAGAACACCCAAGATGGCCGACAAGTTATTTTAATGCACTCGTACAATATGGGTATCAAATGAAAGGGATTGCTGAGAAAAACCCAAAAATCCATCATGACGGAACATCCAAGATGGCCGACAGTCAATTTGAATGCAATCCTACAATATGGGTATCAAATGAAAGGGCTTGCTGAGAATAACTCGAAAATCCAACATGGCAGAACACCCAAGATGGCCGACAAGTTATTTTAATGCACTCGTACAATATGGGTATCAAATGAAAGTATGGTGTGTTGGGGTTTTTTGAGGTCCTTACTGAGTAGAGTAAAATCTCTAGGAGGTCTCCTTATTGAAGAGCTTGACTGTACTAAATTAACCGGCAAACGACCTTGCAACAATGATGCGTTAAATGAGATGAACAGACTGAGAAACCTATCTAGCGATAACTAAAACGTAAAAAATTAATTAAAAGTAAAAAAAAAACTTTTTTAAAAAACAAGCTTTTATTTGAATGCGCTAAAAAGAATAAAATATTTTTCCTTTAAAACTTTTACTATCAACTTATAACGTAATTACACAATTTATAATATGATATAAAAGCTTATCGAGAATCAAACAAATCAAAGAAGTAAATCAAGTAACTTGATCTGATAGATTTATGAGACAATTTATTTAATTCTCGACAAGCTTTTATCTACACTAATATTATAAAGAGGAAAACTTTGTTTGTATGTTTGTTTGTTTGTAATCAATAGGCTCAAAAAGTACTGGACCGATTTCAAAAATTCTTTCACCATTCGAAAGCTACATTATCCACGAGTAATATAGGCTAAATTTTATTTTGGAAAAAAATAGGGTTCCGTAAGATATTTGGGTTTTTCGGACACAAGGTGTAAAAAATCAACCAGAAAAGTTACTTATTTTGCGTACGCTGCCTAAACTATAAAAGATAGAACCATAAAATGTTCTAATTAATTGTAGATCTTATAAATATCTACAAAAAAGTCCGCGACACACTATACCTATCTATGTCGAGTGAGGCACAACAACCATTTTTTTATTTAGAAATCTTGAATTTTTTTTGGACTACATTTAAACGCGTTTATTTTACTCATGTTATTAATCCTTATCAAAATAAATTATTTCATCACTAAGTACAGTTTATGTAGATAATATTTGGTCTTTGAATGATTAAAATTGGACGTTTGGTTTTGAAGTTATGGCGAAATTAAAATATTACGATTTCTGCTGCACGGCCCGTTGCGAAGTGGGCGTCACCAAGGCGGGGTGCGCGTGCGGGTTAATGTTTAGTTTAGTTTAGTTTAGTTAAATAGTTTAGTTATTTTATAATTTAGTTATTTTAGTTAAATAGTTTAGTTATTTAAGTGTCTGTTTGTAACTTCAAATTAACAGCTTTTTACATAATGAATCTGAAAGTATATTCGGTACTTACAATAAAATACATTTTTTTTTAATTTTTGTCTGTCCGTCTGTCTGTCAGTCGGTCTGTCTGTCTGTTTGTTCCGACTAATCTCTGAAACGGCTGGACCGATTTTCACGGGACTTTCACTAGCAGATAGCTGATGTTATAGGGTCTAACATAGGCTACTTTTATTTTAGGGTTCCGTTTAAAAAAATAGGATTCCGCTTTCGTTAGTCATAAATAAAGTCGCGGGTAAATTTCAGCGATATCCCAAAGTATTGTTCCACGCGGACGAAGTCGCGGGCAAAAGCTAGTAACATATAAATTGTGTAATTACGTTAAAAGTTGATAGTAAAAGTTTTAAAAGAAAAAATGGCGGGATTCGAACCAGCGACCGGCTTGATCACCAACATGCTCAACCACTAAGCCAGAGGTTGTGAAACTTTTAATTAGTGAAAAATATACTTTGCCACGTGGTAGTGCTCATGATTACAAACTTTCCCAAAGGAACTTTTTTATTTAATCCACCTCAACTTAACATTAGGTAGCGAATTAAATAATAATAAAAAACAACGGGTTGCACTCTGGGAGTGCCGGTAGAAGTGAAAAATTTCAAAAGTGGGGCCATTTAACTGGAGACACTTTTTTCTTCATAGTGTTTTCACCGTATGTCAAATTTAAAAATGGCCTCAAAAATCTCAAAAATGGGGTCATTTAACTGGAGACACTTCTTTTCTCTATCGTGTTTTCACCATACGTCAAATTTCAAAACGGCCCCAAAAATCTCAAAAGTGGGGCCATTATACTGGAGACACTTCCGTTCTCCATGGTGTTTTCACCATACGTCAAATTTTAAAATGGCTCCAAAAATCTCAAAAGTGGGGCCATTTAACTGGAGACACTTCTTTTCTCTATACTGATTTCACCGTACGTCAACTTTCAAAATGGCCCCAAAAATCTCAAAAGTCGAGCCATTTAACTCGAGACAATTTTCGTGGGGGGACAATTGGAGGTAAAGGCCAATGTAAGGGTAAATGTGATGGGGATGATTAGCGGTCAAGGTCAAGGCCAAAGGTCAATAGTTGGGGTCAAAAGTAAATACGAACTAAAAATATAGTTTCATGCTCGCGTAAACCAAGACAGCAAACAATTGCAAGTTTCATCTTATGACTTTTCAATCAGATTCACGTGTCCTGCTCGAGTTTAACAGTTTTTACCCATCCCAAGAAAAGTGCACAGTGCCGCTTAAGGAATTTTTACTTATAACAAATGCTCTAAAAAGTTTATTTGGGTAAGATGTTTGTTATCATGAGCATTATCACGTGGTAAAGTGTTTTACACTAATTAAAAGTAACTCTATAATATACGTTTCAGCAACTTGTATTATCATTTATGACATATTATTATTTTTAAACAAAAAATTAAACCGACTTCCAAAGTAAAAATACACAAAAAAGTATGAAATAAAACTTATTTTCTAAATAATTCCCCTTTTAAATTTGGCTATTTCTCTACTTAATCTTCTTAATTTTGAAGTCGATACCAGCCCAAACGATATTCGACAATATTTTATAGAACTCACGTTCATATTTGCCGGTACCGTGGTGGTGGCTTAAAGTTCATATTAAGAAGATTAAGTAGAGAAATAGCCAAATTTAAAAGGGAAATTATTTAGAAAATAAGTTTTATTTCATACTTTTTTGTGTATTTTTACTTTGGAAGTCGGTTTGATTTTTTGTTTAAAAATAATAATTTCACCCGTTTTAGTTGTATATTTTGTTAAGTTGTTATTAATACGTCTTAAGAACGTCTAAAATAAACGATCGAATGTATAATTGAATACGCGCCAAGCTTCCATTAGGTATTGTTGTTAAGGTGATGATGATGATTACTGTAAGTTACAAAGTGGCATATGCTTGCAGTTCTTTAAACAATGCTGAAATTTCCAAACGTGTATCTTTAAAGACTGAGGAGTTCTGTTCTATACTTTTGGATCCAGGGTATACCTTGGAGCAAAATATTACTTTTTGATAACATGTGCTTGGACTTCTTTAGAAAAAGTTGAAATCACCATATGTTTCCAAACTTCAACTAATTTGTCCCCAAATTAAAAATATTGTTGTCACCCTTGTTAAAAAAGAGACGGAGTGGTTTGTATTGTATCTCCCTCTTGGCACAGATTTGATGCCGAGAGCTCTTTCCAGTTGTATATAATACTTACAAATTCCTTGATTACGGGTCATACCAAGGGTCATACTCACGTTTCTAGCCTAGCGGATTTATAAGGGATTTATAGGCACATTTTTAAAATGATTGACACTATTGACACTAATGAGTAATGACGGTACATTAGCACCGATGCTGGATTTGCTGGATGCGCCGTGCGTATCGTGTCCGTACGTGACCATAGAGTTTTGATTATATTCTTGCTCATTAATATGGCGCTCTAAACTCCGATTTTTAATTCAAGATCAAAAAAGCAAGGAATTTGTAAGTATTATATACAACTGGAAAGAGCTCTCGGCATCAAATCTGTGCCGAAAGGGAGATACAATACAAACCGCTCCGTCTCTTTTTAACAAGGGTGACAACAATATTTTTAATTTGGGGACAAATTAGTTGAAGTTTGGAAACATATGGTGATTTCAACTTTTTCTAAAGAAGTCCAAGCATATGCTACCAAAAAGTAATATTTTGCTCGAAGGTATACCCTGGATCCAAAAGTATCGAACAGAACTCCTGACTCATTATAGATACAGGTTTGGGGATTTTGGCATTGTTTAAAGAACTGCAAGCATATTATGCTACCATGTCAATTAGAGTAATCATCATCATCACCACCACCATCACATCATACATCATCACATCATGATGATATAAAAGGTACTTCTCATAGTATTTTACACTAACACGGAGATCTTTGAACATTAGTTTGCCGTTTATGGACCTATTTGCAAAATTCTTTTGTTATTGTAAAGGGTTTAATTCGAAATTGGTCCTTTAGTCACTAAAGTGGAAACCTGATGATGCGATTCATGACGAATTGAGGGAACTCCTCGAAATTTATATCGATACATTTAGTGATTTTGACTTTTACTGAAGTAATACAAGCATATGCTACCAAAAAATAAGATTTTGTACCAATGTGTATCCTGGATACAAAAGCACTGAACAGAACTCCTCAGTCCTTAAAGATATGCTTTTGTAAATTTCGGCATTGTTTAAAGAACTGCAAGCATATGCCACTTTGTAACTTACAGTAATCATCATCATCATCTTAATAACGATACCTAATGGAATCTTTCGATTCGATCTTAAGACGTAAATAACTGAACAAAATATATCCAAGGAATTTGTAAGTAAACAACTGGAATGAGCTCTCGATATCAAATCTGTGCCGAGAGGGAGATACAATACAAATAAATAAATAAATAAAATAAAATGTTTTTATTTCGGTCAACAGGCCATAAGTGTTAGTAAACATTTTTACTTAGAAGCTATGTTAGTATATTGAAACTTGGTTTTTAAAATCTAGTTGTATGAGTGACACCAATATCACGTACAATATAAGTATTATACGTGATATTGGTATCCTTGGTGAGGTGGATGCGAGTCCAGTGCTGCATGGTAGCACTGTCCACGTCCAGCCTTCCCGCTACTGTCTTCAGGAGACTGTTGGCGCTGCCACGCACCCGCTGTATCAGAGATGCTACACATTTCCTAATGATAGCTAAGAAGCTATCAACTTCAGCTGAAGCTAGCTTCCCTGAAGCACTACAGTGACGAGGCAGCCCCAGCAATGCCCTGAAGGCATTATTATATTGGGTTTGCAGGGCCCTGTAAGTTGTTTGAGTGTAATTCACCCAGAGGCTGCACGTGTACAGAGAGTGACAATACGCTTCGAAAAGTATTATCTTCACTGCTCTGGAACAACGTGCAAACCTACGGGATAGCATATTAGCTCTAACACACAGAGCCCTTCGCTTCCATTCCATGTCCTAGTCATCTTTGAGCGTTTCACCGACCGTTTAAAACGTTTTACTTGCGCAACCGTAGCACCATTTAGCATCACAGGAGGAACCTTATAGCTCTTGTTACCAGCTTTAAAAACCAGCAACTCACTTTTGGTAGTGTTATACCTCAAAAACCGCTCCGTCTCTTTCTAACAAGGGTGATAACAATATTTTAAAATTTGGGAATAAATTAGTCGAAATTTGCTAATCATTTACAACATGAGTCCCCATTTTAAGTCATAAATGATAATACAAGTTGCTGAAAGGTATATTATAGGGTGCTTTTAATAAGTGTAAAACACTTTACCGCGTGATAATGCTCATGATAACAAATAACTTACCCAAATAAACTCTATTCCTTTAACGGCGCTGTGCACTTTTCTTGGGATGGGTAAAAACTGTTAAACTCGAGCAGGACACGTGACCCTGATCGAAAAGTCATAAGATGCAACTTACAGTTATTGTTTGCTGTCTTGGTTTACGCGAGCATGAAACTATTTTAGTTCGTATTGACTTTTGACCCCAACCATTGACCTTTGGCCTTGACCTTGACCCCCAATCATTCCCATCACATTTACCCTTACATTGACCTTTACCTCCAATTGTCCCCCCCCACGAAAAGTGTCTCCAGTTAAATGGCTCGACTTTTGAGATTTTTGAGGCCATTTTGAAATTTGACATACAGTGAAATCACGATAGAGAAAAGAAGTGTCTCCAGTTAAATGGCCCCACTTTTGAGATTTATGAGGCCATTTTGAAATTTGACGTACAGTGAAATCACGATAGAGAAAAGAAGTGTCTCCAGTTAAATGGCCCCACTTTTGAGATTTATGGGGCCATTTTGAAAATTGACGTACATTGAAAACACGATTTATAAAAGAAGTGTCTCCAGTTAAATGGCCCCACTTTTGAGAATTTTGGGGCCATTTTGAAATTTGACGTATAGTGAAAACACTTTGGTGAAAAAAGTGTCTAGTTAAATGACTTTTGAGATTTTTCACTTCTACCGGCACTCCTGGAGTGCAACCCGTTGTTTTTTTTTTATTATTTAATTCGCTACCCAATGTTAAGTTGAGGTGGTTTAAATAAAAAAGTTATTCTAAAAAAGTTCCTTTGGGAAAGTTTGTAATCATGAGCACTACCACGTGGTAAAGTATATTTTACACTAATTAAAAGTTTCACGACCTCTTTGGCTTGGTGGTTGAGCATGCTGGTGATCAAACTGGTCGCTGGTTCGAATCCCGCCGTGGGAACAAAAAGTTTTACCATGTTCCGTGTCATGGATGTGTAATTTATTTATTATAATTAAATATGTGAATTATTCACATATTTAATTATAATAAATAAATTAAATTAAATTGTTTTTTACTTTTTAGTTATCGCTAGATAGATTTCTCAGTCTGTTCATCTCATTTAACGCATCATTGTTGCAAGGTTGTTTGCCGGTTAATTTAGTACAGTCAAGCTCTTCAATAAGGAGACCTTCTATAGATTTTACTCTACTCAGTAAGGACCTCAAAACACCCCAACACACCATACCTTCATTTGATACCCATATTATAGGATTACATTAAAATTGACTGTCGGCCATCTTGGGTGTTCCGCCATGTTGGATTTTCGAGTTATTCTCAGTAAGCCCTTTCATTTGATACCCATATTGTAGGAATGCATTAAAAATGACTTGTCGGCCATCTTGGATGTTCCGTCATGTTGGATTTTCGAGTTATTCTCAGCAAGCCCTTTCATTTGATACCCATATTGTAGGAGTGCATTAAAATAACTTGTCGGCCATCTTGGATGTTCCATCATGTTGGAGTTTCGAGTTATTCTCAGCAAGCCCTTTCATTTGATACCCATATTGTAGGAATGAATTAAAAATTACTTGGCGGCCATCTTGGATGTTCCGTCATGCTGGATTTTCGAGTTATTCTCAGCAAGCCCTTTACATTGCATATTCACGCCAACCGAGATACTCGTCAAGACGAATCATACGAGCACAAACTCGATGGGATTGCGTCGTTTAATTACAGAGTTCCTATGGCCACCTTTAAGCTCCACCATCAGACCCTGGTTACCATAAAGTGTCAAAGTACTTGTCAAGACGAACTAAACGAGCCCAAAATCGATGGGATTATGTGGTTTTATTTCGGAATTCCTGTGGCCACCTTCCAGCTCCATCATCAGATCAGCTCCACGTCATCATAATATTGCATTGTCATGCGGTTTACATATTCGCGCAAAATTTCAACTCAATCGGAAACCGGAAAGTGGATAAAATTTAACTTGCAAGAATCCATTACAGACCGACAACGGGACAGGTGAAATTAAATTTTTATTTTATAAGCTTTTGCTTATGAAATTAAACACAAGTTCTTCGAGAACTTACCACGGGATAAGATTGATGTGGTGTGAAGTGTCCATAAATATTATTATTATATTATAAGTCATCCTATACAGATAAACCTACCTACTAATATTATAACTCTGTCTGTCTGATGTCGCCCGCCCTCCCGCGAGGTTCTCACGTAACTATGCGCACATAATAAGCACTCAGGGATTAAGAATTTTTCTACCAGTGAAAAAATTTTTCAAATCTGTTAGGTTTCAGAAATTATCAATAACATACAAACATACAATGGTTTCCTCTTCACAATATCATGAAGGAAGGTAAAATAATATAAATGTCCTATATTCCCTATTAAATCATATTGTCACCCGAACATCTAGAATGTTCCAAGGAAAATACACGGCGTTTTGTGTTGCAACTATTCTATTTTCATTTCTTCCTTTTACTCTACCAAAATGCAAATAATCAAAAAATAAATAACAAATTTCTAATTATCGGTTAGTAGGTAGGTTCTAAATAACTAGTGATTTTTATTTTACATTTCTCTCTCAGATTATGAATAACATAATATTTAACCGAGTTTATTAGTATTTCTTTCTTATACACTATATCGCACATAAAATCTACCAAACCTGAAATTTAAGGAAAGATATAAACTGGCTACACTAGGTTACTTATTAGAACGAGACACAGGGATAACTTATAGCTATCTCACCGCGACCGGTTTTTTTATTGCGCACGTGATAAGCTTTAAGTCTGAGTAGTAAAGATCATTTTTGATTGAATTAAAAGAAAATAAAGTTTGAAGTACTCTTTCCTGTTGTATATAATACTTACAAAATTCCTTGCAAAAAAGCTACTACAGATACGTCACTGTCAAAGTGACTTATGTCATTGTCAAGTGAATATTTCAGGTTTCGCCAACCTTTTTGCAATATGTTACTTTATTTATTATTGGCATTACTGGTCAACATAATGATAAAACAAGGTTTTTGTCAAATTATCCTTATTGATACAAGCTTTTATATTAATATTAATGGTTTTTACTAGAACCCAGATGACACTCTAATACATCTTAGTCTAAAGAGGACGTCTTTTATGTTTGAATAGCATTCGTCCCTCTTGCACTTACATAGTTTACAGTATAGGACAAATGCTGCTGTAAAACATAATATAAGACATCATTTTATTTTAAGGGAAAGAGATTCGGAAAGGTTAAAATAAAATCACTTTTCATACGTATTTTTTATTCATCTTCACTATCTTCACCATCACTGATCTCTGAACAACTACGGTCGGAGTCGGATCCTGGGACATTTATGATTAACTTCTGTATGGTATTAGTAATTAACCCGTCTAATTTGCACATTTCGTCTTTATATTAAGTATGTTACTTTAGCCTGTAAATTATTGCACCAAATGTTATGAATACCTGAAGCGATACCAGTAAAATACCAGGTATACTACCAAAAATTACCGATGTTTAAGATTTTATTAGGGCGTTTTGTATTTATGTAAAATAAAATAACTCAGGTTACTTATTTAAATCATCTGATTAAAATTACTAATAATTAAAATTATCTAAGCCTTGTTTTTTAGAAAAAAGGAATATACTCTTGCACAAATATTTTATTGCAGTGGCAATATTGTAGTAGCTTTTTTGATCTTGAATTAAAAATCGGAGTTTATATAATTATAAGCATCTTATTCATCATCCAGCCCACAAATCCAGCGCCAGTAGGTACGTTACTGGTATTGGCCGTCATTAGTGTACTATTATAATTATATTTTTTTGCATATACGGCGCTGAGAACGTGCGACAAAATTTGGCCAGCATTACTTACGGGTATCAGAATACCATGATTGTGCTGTTCTGCTTCACAAGACTCCTTTAACTTGAGTTTAATTTCTTGGGCAGCACTTTTTTTTGTTAAATTGTTAATTGTTATTGACAGGCATCGTAAAAAACAATTTAACAAAAGTTCCAATAATTGCCGCGGGACTTCTTTTGTGAAAAGCACCCTACAAGTAAGCTTCAAGGCCGTGATCACGAAGTATGGAACTTCGTGGCCGTGAATCGTGATATTGGGCTATACGCTGACCATCCAGCCTTGATCCAGCCTGCAAGCCCAAGGTTGCGGATTTGTAGGCTTAAACTATAAATGATTGACACTATTGACACTAATGACGGTACATTAGTACCGGTGCTGGATTTGCTGGATGCGCCGTGCGTATGGCCCTTTACAGGCATGTAGGCAAAAAGGACATTGGCGAATCCTGCCCAATTTTCCATCAAAAGAAATCCAGCCTGCAAATCCAAGCCTGCGAACTCGTAGGCAAAAATTATAATTATTTATAATTTTTGCCTAGGACTCGTAGGCTACGAGGCCTTGGACTTGCAGGCTGGACCGTGAGTAAGGCGCTTCATTATCGCTCGGTCGGAGATCTCCCTTTGGGGCTTGCCACCATTTTCATTGGTGACCCTCGACAGAACACACCTTCTTCTGGACATCATTATCATCATTCCCCACCCCTCCGCATCACGCCAGCCAGCTTCAGCCTCATCGGGTCCCTCGACCACCAGCCGCAACGCAATCGCGGTATCGTCGGCTTCAACGGGCATTCTCACTACAACGATCTCTTACGTTAGAACGTACCTAGCATCCGCCCCGCACGGTAGCACTCCGACTCACTGGAGGCCGTGCAGCAGCAGCCCAGTTCTGACTCACTGAGACTCTCTGGCACTGGCGATTTAAGCAGAATACTCAAGATTTCGACCTCTGCTCTTCAGGGGAGTGATGTGGCGGATCAAATACCGCCACGATCCTGAATCGCGCTAACGAAGTTTTCACAGTTCGGCGCTTTAAATATGTCACCGTAAAATTGTAAAAACCGTAGATTGTCACCGTAAAATTTTAATATTACTAGAGATATAATAAAATTTCGACAGATTGTCACTTAAACGGAAATTGCCCCGCGCCGCCATATTTGTTTGCTTTTTCATAATAATAATAATAAAATTCAACACTTTCCTCAAGTTTGCTGTATACCATTACTTTCCAGAAATTGTTCCTTAATAGTAACACTATCGAATCGTGCAATAATACAGGTCACTCTTTTTCAAAAATTTCGACGATTTAAAAAAAAAAGAGCAGCTAAAACCATTATATGATGTATGCCAAAAAATCATGAATAATTGGTACTCAAGGAATTTGTAAGTATTATATACAAATACTTACAAATTCCTTGGAGTTCTGTCATACGTAGTAGTCACAAATGTGCCATCTTTTTTGGCGGCATAATCATTAGTCTCGCTGGGCGGTAGAGCGCCCAGCGAGACCAATGATCTATCTATGTTTAGTGGAAATAAGAAGCATTATTTAGTTATTTTGGCAAGATTATCTGGGTAATAATACAATTTCACTAAAAATATCAATTATTATTCCTGAACAATGTATGATATGTATCACAACAACATTATTTACTTTCATAAGACATAATATTCTACAAAGTTGTGCAGTCCCCTTCAAATGTTGGATTAGCGGTGCCCTTCAGTTCGCGCATTTTAGCTACTTCTGTGTCACTTTTTCTCTGCAAAAAGATAAAAATAATAAACAGTTTTGTAATATTAATTATTAAAAGGAGTGCTGAAAAGTTACGATTGCACATTTCAAAATACGCACGACACATTTGGCAGTTGTAGAATTTTCCAATTTGTTTAAAATCATATCCAACTTGAACACCAAGCTTCGTAGCATTTGACATCTTATTTTACCCGACTACGGCAAAGCCAAAAGGAAGGGTAATTATTTTATTATGTAGGTATGTTTGTTCCACCGTAGTGCCTAAACTACTGGTCCGATTTTAATAAATGAGGTGTCAATATATAAAGGTATAAATACATATATGTCACCGTAAGATTGTAAAAAACCGTTAGATTGTAAAATAACTAACGAGATTGTAAAAATATGTCGAAATAATTATTTAAAACTATATATTTGCAATCCAACGAAAATTATTGTGTTAAATATTCGCGTCGGAAGTCTATCAACATTTTACAATTTCACTAGTTTTATTACAATCTAACGGTTTTTACAATTTTACGGTGACACTACACTATATTATCACAGCCTATGGAACTTACCTACAGTCGTCCAACGGACACGTCTAGACAGAGCAATCGTGCGGGGCGTGCGGGGTGAGAGAGGGGCGCTAGCGAGCCCAAGCTGCCATACACTCGCTTGGGACACGTCAGCCGGGGTTGACGCTTTTTAATTTGATTGTTTTAAGTGGTATGCGACAGTGTTTCGTTTGAGTTGTATGTAGGTACTTATTTGCAATGGTCATTTATATGAACAGCTATAGAAGATTAATTTTAATACAAAACCATGCGCCTGTTTCCCGTCAGAGTTTTTAATAAAATTGTATCTACGTATGAGAATTTACTAACTATATGTCTACCAGAATCTGATGGCATTTTAAAAAAAATAAAAAAATGTGATTTTCATATGGCAATGTCAAGTATGACCCGTCAAAACAAAGTACGTGATCTGTCAACCGCTGCTAAAATTTTGTGATTATGTTCTTGGAATTGGTTGTTTTTGTGAAAATATCCAAAAAGGCGAGAGAATCTCAAGCGAGAAATATTGTTTTCTATGTCTATAGTAAAATACAGAAAGAAGAAGGTGTAAATCGAACTCAATCTTATAATTTAAAGCTTGTGGTAGAGTTGACCGGTAAGTTAGAGTGAGTTGTTTTGATACTTTTAGTTTTTTTTTTATATTTTCTTAGGTAATTATTGTGACTTCTTTTAATGTGTTTCCAGTACTACTATAAGGTGAATCGTAGCTGATGGCACATCGAATGGTTTGTTTTCCATGCTTTGTAAAAGGAAGAGAGGAGAGAAAAAAGAAAATCAACATAAGACGGTTTCGATTTATAGTTGATTAGGAATAAAGTAAACGAGTTCTATACAGTTCGGAAGGAAATTACAACATTAAATAAACTGTTGCCAATTTTATTGTATGTTATTCGTAATAAATAAGTATATAAAGTAATTCACGATTGATTTATTTTTCATGAAATATCATTATCATTAAATATTATAAAACAAGTCCCTTTTTTGTCTGTCCCTATGTATGCTTAAATCTTTAAAATTACGCAACGGATTTTGATGCCGTTTTTTTTTTTGCCAGATAGAGTGATTTGACGGGAAAGTTTTTAGGTATATAACATGCATAACATAGTAGAGGTACACAAATAATTTTAGAGGTTTCTAAAGTCCTAAAAAATCACATATTTTGCGCTTACATTGAAAATGCTGGCTGAACACTACGAGATAGATCAAAATTATGTACTACAGTTTTATTCATCTTAAAAAAGCCTACAAAAAAGTCCGCGATGTCATATGTCTATCTCTTAGGGATAACCCACAATAACCATTTTTTATCCTTTACTTTGATTTAAATTGAATAGCTTATTTACAAAGCGATTTTAAGCAATACAGTATTAATCCTTATCCAAGTACTTTAAATACATTGTGCATTTAAGATAGATCAATACTGCCTTTTATAGCATGTAATTTAAATGAATATTTTCGAAGATATTACAGATTTAAAATGCAGGGATATAGTGTTGCTGCGCGGCGCGGGCGCTCGCGTTTCTACATCGCGCTATCAATAACCTAACCAAGAGCATGTCAGGACATGTCTAAGGAGGGTTCCGTAACTATAAACGCGTAATATGCTTTTTTTTTAATTACTCCAAAAGTTACTGTCCGATTTGGTTCAAAATAATTTTCCTAAAGAGTTTTTAGCATGATCTATCAGCATGGAAATTTTCAAGTTTCTATCTTCTATAGTTTAAAAATGCTAGGGGGGGGACCAACTTACAAACTACTTTGGAGGCCGATTACTCGAAAATGGTGAACTTTGTAAAAAAGTAACGTATGAAACCTTGCCTTTATTTTAAAAGACCTATTCTACGATACCCCACAAGATGGGGTAGAGTGAAAAAAAAATTTCATCCCCACTTCACATGTATGGAGAGCCACCCCTAATATATAAAATTATTATTTTTTTATGATCCCGAAACCGTGATCTATACACAATCTATAACTGCACCAAATTTCATTAATTTATATTCATAATTACAGGAGCTAGAGGCGCGGACAGACAGACAGACAGACAGACAGACAGACAGACAGACAGACGGACAGAGCGAAACTATAAGGGTTCCTTAAGTATTACGGAACCCTAAAAACGCGGAACGTATAAGTACAGTATAAAGAGGTTCACGAATATTTTGAACTGCAGCACAGAATACATTATAGTAACTGCAGTTCTTAATTCTTATGGAATATCCAAAGGTGGTTTGTCAGTTTTGTTGGAATGTCAAATAACTTTACTTACTACATAGTACATAGTAATAAAACAAGTCGCTTTATCTGTCTGTCCCTATGCATGTAAGTATAGTATATTGTATGCTTAGATCTTTAAATCTACGCAACGGATTTTGATGCGAGTTTTTAAAATAATAGTCTTTAAGTATTTAGTCTTTAAGATATAAGATTATAGTAAAATTTATATTTAAGTGCGATAAATATAATATTATGTAAGTATATTATCAAGTGGTCGCGCATGTCGTGTCGAGGTGATAGGGTCTCATTTTTAACAATTTGCATTGGGCAAACCTAAAAACATTTTCAATATTGTATCAGAACTATATTGCTGTAAAGTAGGTAGAGAATTATTCGCCGAAGTATTTTTTTCTCCAAGAACACTATTCCACGCGGGTGAAGCCGCGGGCAAAAGCTAGTTTTCTATATTATACACCGAACATTCTTCATACAGTCTTATTATAATTCATGTTCAATAATACTAAAGACATAATTAAAAATTAACCAGTATCAAGATCGTTTAATCCAATTTCCCCAGTATTGCACACTACAAAATTTTATTTCCCTATTTGCCATGAGATTCTGGTACACCTATAGTAACTACATCGTCAAAGTCAACAATCGCAATCTAAAAACTAGTAAATCCAAATGTCGAAAATACCTTTCAGTTTCGCATTTGTAGCTTTTGCAGGGTTCGTAAATATCCGATATCTATACAAATAAATAAAATTGAAGTGTCTGTTTGTGACTTCCAATTAACAGCTTTTCACTTAATGCATCTTAAAGTATATTCAGTACTTATTATAAAATACAAATTTTTAGAATTTTTGTCTGTCCGTC
This sequence comes from Glaucopsyche alexis, assembly GCA_905404095.1. NCBI lineage: Eukaryota > Metazoa > Arthropoda > Insecta > Lepidoptera > Lycaenidae > Glaucopsyche > Glaucopsyche alexis. The sequence continues at coordinate 8,361,778 of FR990042.1, forward strand.
AGTCTGTCTGTCTGTCTGTCTGTTTGTTGATTTTCACTAGCAGATAGCTGATGTTATAAGGTCTAACATAGGCTACTTTTATTTTAAGGTTCCGTATAAAAAATAGGGTACGGTTCCGTTAGTTACGGGCAAGTAAGTTATGCAAACGAAGTTGCGGGCATCAGCTAGTTTATAATAAATATCAAAATATCAGATATCTTTGATATATATCCGATATTTTTGATTTTTTGATATTTTTGATATTTTCAAAATTACATACAAATTTCATACTCTGATATGTTTTTTCGTAATAGTTGAATCGAAATAATTTGTATCTCCGATAATTTGAAGATAGGGAAGTAAAATTAAACTCATTTATTTATTATTGATATTCAAAGTTTTCAAATAAATTAAAAATAGAGAGTTTTACCTTACAATAAAACTTACCTATTATTTTTCCTGAGATATCCGGAATCCATCTTGAGTCAAGCACCCGTCTTTCTGTCGATTTCCGGCTACTTACCTCCCTCCATTTACGGCAGATGGCGCTAGTGTCGTAGGTTTGAGACGGTTGCGCGCCTAACTGACTTTCTTCATTATGGAGCTCGAGATTAGGGCATCGAGACCGGTTTTACCCGAAACCGAAAACCCGGGTTTTCCCGGGTTTTCGGGCCTACAACAAAACCCGGTTTTCAAAATATTGAAAACCGGTTTTCGGTTTTTTCGAGCTTTTTTTCATTATGAAATTCTACAACAGTTTATAACAGTTACAGTCACAAACCGAACGTTATAGTCGCTTGTGATTGTCAATGTAGAATTTTAGAACAATAGTTATAATGTTTTAATGTTGTATGTAGTTCATTTGGGGGCACGGTAGTGCCCCCGCCCCGCCAGGACGAGTGAGCGAAGCGCAAGGGACCAGACTACCTTTTCTCGAAGCGATTCGTCGATTTTTTGGACCTTCATAACTTGGTAAGTATAATTTATTATTCGGTTCCATGAGCGCTCAGTGCGAATTGCTCTCCGTTTCCATGATACCCAAAAATCGAGTGCGCCTAACGGAATCCGTCCCATTGTGTTAAAAATGTGTGCTCCAGAGTTGGCACCGGTCTTAACGCATCTTTTTCGGCTCACCTGCTCTTATGGCACAGTCCTGGCATCTTGGTAGACAACTTTGGTGTGCTATCGCCTGCCCTGTTCATACTGCATAATGCATATCAATGATAATATTATGTGATGACGACAGTACGGGTGATGCCTTATATACAGGTCGCCCGAACATCTCTCGGCAAAACGTCATTGAGAGTCGAAACGAACTTGTCTCTCAAATTAAGAATTCATTGGAGAAGATCTCTGAATGGAGTAGACTTAACTTAGTCCAATTCAACACCTCTAAGACACAAGTTTGCGCGTTAATAAGTTACCGATGTTCGTATGTCCTCGTTTTGAAAGCATACCCATAACTGTCTCCTCCAACATCGGAATACTTGGTGTTAGCATATCGAGCGAGGTCTAGTTCCGATATCATCTGGAGGGCAAGGCCAAGTTAGCCTCCAAGAAGGTTGGTGTTCTGAACAGGTCAAAGCAGTATTTCAGTCCGGTCCAACGCCTACAACTCTATAAGGCGCAGGTTCGGCCTCACATAGAATATTGTTCTCATCTCTGGGCAGGAGCGCCAAAGTACCAGCTTCTCCCTCTGGATCGTATCCAACGAAGGGCCGCTCGAATTGTCGACTGCCATAGTATTTCAAACAGGCTTTACTCCTTAGAGCTACGTAGAGATGAGCATCGCTCTGCATCATATATCGGTTATATTACGGGGAGTGTTCTGAGGAATTGTTCGGACTTATACCTGCTGCAACTTTTCGCTATCGTTCGAAGGGACAAAATATTTATCATCCTCATCACCAACCGTCGCCAACATTATTTCCGGACCATTACGACCTACATACCTTCAAGAAGGCAGCGTATTCCCTCCTAAAAGGCCGGCAAGGCACTTCTGTTTCTACACGCCTTAACTCTACAAGCCTAATTTTACAAACTCTACACTTTAGTCAAATTATGTGGCTTGGCCATTTCGTCAGGCAACGTATTTTGACTAAGGTGTAAAGTTTGTGAAATTATTCATTACTTTACATGAAAATGTTTATGGTGGGATCACATTTTACCAGTATTACGTTGTTACAACAGAAAGCAGCTGATAAAAGTTAATTTTAGGACATTCCTAACAAAATTCTACAAAATCAACAAAAAACCCGAAATACCCGAAAAAACCCGGGTACCCGGTTTTGAAGATGGCTGGGACCGAAAAACCCGGTTTTTTAAAATATGACCGGTCTTCGATCCCCTACTCGAGATGCACCAGGTAGGGATTACCTGGATTCCGGATATCTCAGGAAAAATAATAGGTAAGTTTTATTGTAAGGTAAAACTCTCTATTATTTGTTCCGTCTTCGATATCCGGAATCCATCTTGAGTGATGTGTTTGTTATCTCCTGGTACACATACTGCAAATTTAAAGAATTTGAAAATGATGCCATAATGTGTTATTTGAATACATCATTTAATATTAATTAGACTTAATCACATCAATTCAAAAATTTTACTTAGTTCCAAAACAATTAAAAATAAGAAAGAAAAAGCCTTTCTCGCATTGATCAATATTGGATTACATCAATCCACCCGAGATCAGCCAGGCCTCCAAGTTGATTGATTCTACTGCAGGAGGGCGCTTGCCTGTGACCGTGTCGATCAGTACATTGCGTAGATTCGGGATTGAGTGTGGTGTCTGTAACGCTCGACGTTGTAAGTCACTTCGCCAAAAAAAAAAACTTTGTTCCACTTGGGTACTATGAGAATGTATCGACCGATTGCCGTGTTCAAGTGAGCTAATACTTGCGGAATTAGGTTTGGTGGTGGAAACAGCCACGCTAGATCAAACCTCCACTGGCGACTCAAGGCATTGTAGAACTGTGCTCGGCGGTCCCGTAGATCTAGTGTCGCATAGCTCGGGACTACGTGGGCTGTCGCGGACGCAAAGAGATCGATTTGTGGCATCCCCCACATATGAAAGAGCATCGAAGTCGCTGCTTCTGTCAAATGCCATTCTGGGCATTTCTTCCCTCGAGACAGCGCGTCTACGTCTCCGTTAAATTTTCCCGGGAAGTACTGTGCTGTCAAAGATACATTTAACTCGTCCAATAGCGAAAGAAGTTGTTGTGTCAGTTGCAGTAACTTTTTGGATTTCGTACCACCTTCCTTATTAGTGTAGGCAACTACAGTGCGATTGTCCGTCTGTAATAATACTTGTGCATTCTGTAGTTGATGGCTCTCTTGGGCTACCGCTGCGTGAACGGCATACAGCTCTTTCAGGTTTACGTGCCAATCTTTTTGATCCTGCTTCCACCTTCCTGCCATCTTCTTTTCTCCAAGCTGCGCACCCCAACCGATGTTGGACGCGTCGGTCGTTAGGAAGTGAGTTATCGGGTTCGAGTGTATCGGTAATGTCCCATCTGCTTCCTTTATCCACCAAACCATCTCCTGTAGCGCAGGGTCAGGTATAGGAGATTTTCGGTATGGATGTTTGGTGGACAGACGTCGACTGTAATATTGCAGTGTTCGACAGTGTAGACGACCTCGGCGAACGACGAATGTGGCGAAGTTGAGTCTTCCCATTAGGGACTGGGCCTGTCTGAGAGACCAACTGCCAACCGAAATTTGGTGCTGAAGTGCCCTGCGTAGCGTTAGGCACTTGGGCTCCGACAAGGACCACGTATTGTGAGTGGTGTCCCAAGTGGCGCCCAGAAATTCTAGGCGTTGCGTCGGAGCCAGCACACTTTTCTCCCAGTTCATCATCCAACCGAGTAGCTTCATCGTGGCGATGGTAAAAGCTACTTGCTCGGTCAAATGGTCGACGGACTGATGGGCTAGGAGGAAGTCGTCCAGATAGACCACACACCTGATGCCGTGAGACCTGAGGTATTCGGCGACCCAATTGGTTAAGGTAGCAAACGTTCGTGGTGCTAACGCCAGACCAAAGGGTAGGCAGGTCATTTGGAGCAGTGTGCCTTCGTAGCTCATCCTCAGGAACCGACGGTGCTTCTCGGCAATGCTCAGATGAAAGTACGCTTGGCTTAGGTCTAGCTTCGCCATCCAGTCTCCTTTCTGCAAGAAACTCGGTACTCTAAAGTGGCTGAAAAGTTGAAAGGGCTTTATTTCCAGAAACTGGTTGAGCGTCTTCAGATTGAAAATCGGCCGAAAGCTGTTGTCCAGTTTAGGCACTAGAAAGAAGGTCGACACATAGCTGGGAGTGACCTCGGCCCTCTCTTAGATTCCTTGTTTCAGCATGCTCTGAATTTGTTGTGACATATCGAAGCTCTTTTTGGTCTCGTATGCTTTCAAAACCGTCTTTCCCGGATAAATTAAAGGTGGTTTTCGAATGAACGGTATTAAAACCCCTTTCAAAAGTTGACAAATGTGATCCGGTGCTCCTAACCTTTCCGAAACACGCTGATATTTCACGAGACAGCCTCCTCGAAATTTCGGCCAGTCATTAGTGATATCGGTTACTTGGTGAACTTGCTTTTGTTTGCGGTTTAATTCTGCTATCGCGCTTGTTTTTATAGTTTGATGCATATACAGCTCGTTTATTAGATGGTTGTTCCGATTTTCGATTGTTTGGTTTTGATTTGTTGTACGATCGAAAAAAAACGTGTCGGACTGTTTATGATTAGCAAAGCTAGTAGCAGAATAATGAACAGGTGCAGCGAGTCCCGTGTAACGGTTATGTGTGGATGGACCTGCCATGGGAGCGAGCTTATCGGCCCCTCCAATTTTTTGGAGGTACGAGGATAAAATGTCTTTATCGAATAAAAATTCTCCATCTGGAGGAATTTTTTGTAACGCACTGCTGTGATATTCTTCAGGTATTTGTCTCAACACTGCTTCTCTACGCGCGTTAATATAATCGGCCCGTCGGCCGCATACAATTTGTAAAATATCGTCCGAAACTTTTGTGTAACCGGAATCCTTATTAAACAATAGGGTATTTTCCAAGCTTTTGAAAAGTATGTTAAATTGTTCCTAATACCAAAATACACTAGTAGTTTGAACCATTATTTGTGAATTTCTTTCTTTTCCTTGCAAATTAGCCTAAAAGTTTAAATTAATATTATAAGCGCGAAAACGCTATAATGAGTTGTCATGACGTCACATTCTTGTAACATTGTAACTGTCAAGTGTCAAGTGTCAAATTACACTGAAAATACAAAATCCCAGAATACCTACTATTTACGTTTATAAATAAATGTTTTAAGCCTATTAAAAATGCCTTATAAATGGTGCGTAGTGCCAAAATGCACTAATACGTCTATTAAAACACAGGGGAAAAACTTTGTGACCATACCAAAGAACACTGAAATGCGGAAAAAGTGGCTATTACTCGCTGACGCATTACGTTAATGATTCTGATGCTGGCTATTCTTTACGGAAATCGGGAGGCCATTAATAAAAGAAGCAGAAGTAAGAATATGACGTCACATTCCAATCTCGTGCGTTTTTAGTCACGTGGTCAAACGTAAAAATTCATAATTTTATTTTTGATATTTTATAATAATCATACATATTTTTGTGTAACAAGTTGGTTAAATTGGTTTAAATTAATGTTTAGCGATAAAATATCAACAATCTGATGTATATTTTCATCATAGGATATTACCCTATTGTTCAATTTTATCAAACAAAGATGTAGGAGTTAAATTTTTTTTTTTTTTTTCACTATCCGTGGCCCAATTTATCAACGACTGTAAATTACTACGCAACTCGTCCTTTTGCTTTAAAATAGCATTTGAAATCGAAGCAAAACTACGTTCGGTTAAATAGAGGCGCAATGACCTTTCGTCCGTAGCCGATGGGGCGAAACGCCTAAGTTCGTCGTTAACGTTCATCTCGATAAAGCCCGGAACAGTAGCATATTTCTTTTGAGCGTCCGAAAAACGAATACAATTCCAGTCACTACTCTTAAATTTTTGTAAATCAAAAATGTTCTTATAATGTTCGTCATTCGATTTTGGAAACAAAGGATCTTTCACTGTAGTGGATAGATCAGACAAATTTAACACTTGCGCAGGCTTTTGCGGCGGCTGCAACTCGAGAGTATTGTTCGAAACCTTGGCGGGAATGTTTATCGAACTACCGCCCATTACGTTTATGTCCGACGCATGCAATCGCGTATCACTATAACTACACGCAATTAAGTTAGTCAGAATTCAGATACGAAACTTGTTGCGATAAATGTTTAAATTGTTCATTGCTCACATGGCGGGAACGTTTACTTACGGCGCGGAAACGTTTGTTTCCGCGTGGGTCCGAATCGACCCTATGCTCCAAAGACGACGATGACGATGAATTGTCCGTAGATTCTCTCGAACGGGAAGACTTCCTCTTACACGGAGTGGAATCCTTTGACTCGCTCATGATTTCGTCTTCCAGTGGAAGGAGATGCTACATTTATCGCGAAGTAAAATTACGAACACGTGTTCGGCAAAGAAAATCTTTAATCGCGAAAATTTATTGTTAACTGTTAAATACTAAATATGACTTCACACTTTTTATTATTTAACATTTCTTTCAAATTAAATTATATTAAACTGTAGCAATTAGCAAAATTTACGTAACAAAAAAAAAAAATTTTTTGCCGATATTCACGACAAGAAAAACGACGCCATAATGAAGAAAGTCAGTTAGGCGCGCAACCGTCTCAAACCTACGACACTAGCGCCATTTGCCGTACGTGGAGGGAGGTAAGTAGCCGGAAATCGACAGAAAGACGGGTGCTTGACTCAAGATGGATTCCGGATATCGAAGACGGAACAAATAATCAACGATAGATACTTTTGAGTATCAATTTAAGTCTTAAATCCATAAAATGACTTTTGTTTATAACCAGAAGAAAAAAAAAAGTGTATTAATTTTATCAGTCGAATTAATTTGACACACGGTATACTTAAATGGTATAACAAAAGTATAATAACAAACAAGGAATTTTCTTCCGAAAAACAGGGGGTCACGTGGGTGTCATAAGCCTAATGATTAGTTAATGTCGTGTCAAATAGCAAGTTTTTGATGACCTAGGCTTGTGAAACTCTCGGAAAATAAGACCTGTGTGACTATGACTTGATGTAAGATTTTTTACATTTAAAACATTATTTTACATTTTTAAATATAAATATCAATTTTAATATATATCAAGCATAAATATCAATTGATATAATATATCATGATATATATCCGATATATATCAATTTATATATATCATGCGAACCCTGAGCTTTTGTATACGCATTTGTATTTTTTATAATAAAACTCTTCATTAATACTTCTATATATATTTTTTTGTTTTATTCCTAGTACTCTACATACACATACTACGAATACACAAAATGTAGAACAGATTATAATAAAACACATTATTGTGACAACCCTGCAGCAATGACGAATACCTACACAAAAGCGGCATTTTGCGCGACTTCAAACGCGTTGGACCACTGTATCTCTTTATTACATTGTGATATTATATAGCCCGGGTAATATGGGCTAAGTATATAATTAACGTAGTCGGGTTATAGATTTTTATAAAAATGTAGTTAGGTAGGTAGGTAGGTATATAATAATATAATTAATGTCTATAAAGTTAGAGAAATACAAAATTAGATATGGGGCTTTTATGTGATTAAATTAGCCAATTTCAACAGTATGTTACCTGTGTGACTGATATACCTACTGTTATAATATACATATTGGTACCTATTAAATAAAGGACCAAACCTGAGATCGATGAACTTGATTTGTCAGCCTATTTATTCCCGCGAAATGATTCTCAATGTCATGTAGTTTTTTTCCTTCCGTTTCGGGTAGTATAAAGTAAAATACTGCTGAACCTGAAATACTAAAATATAAAAAGAACGAACTGTTTTAGTATTTAGTAGGCCACCAACTTACATTAATAATAATATATAAATAATTAGATTTTATCATATTTTATCATAGGCGCATTATCGTTTCTATCTTAATAGTTTTTCCCTTGTAGGTATTCCGTGCATGGGCGTAGCCAGGGGGGGGGGTTAGGGGGTTCAAACCCCCCCCGAAATGGGCCGGCTGGTCCATGTGGATGACCCATATGCAGAGGCGTAATTTTAAATTTTGCGCCCCATGCCCATCAACATATTTTACCGCTCTATTAACCCTATCTGAAAGATGATTTTTTAATTAGAAAAAAAAAATCAACAGCCTAAAACAGAACTTTAATACTAACTTGCTCTATATGTATGTGTTTATGCTAAATGCGTTCAAACTGAGAAAGCGAGCGAATGTTTTTTAATCTTTAACCTGTTAAAATCTTTTTATACTATAAGCCCTGAAAGAATGTTGTACTTTAGAAAAAAACAATAAAATCAATAGCCTAAAACAGGGATCGCGAAACTATGGAACTCGAGCGTATAGCATGCGACACAATATTTTGGGCACGTCACTGATCACAAAATTTTGTAATTATGTACTACGAAAAAAGTGCGAAATAGGTATTATATGACAAACCTAACAATAAGATAATTTTCATCTATTTTGCAATATCAAAAATTACACTAATTTTACTTTAATTTAAGTTACAAAATGATTATATTTTCACAGTCTTTTAGGGTTTAAAATTTGCAAGATTTAACCTAGTAAATAGGAAAAAAATTTTGCTCGCTCGCTTCGCTCGCTCGCGTTAACATAAATAACATATTATATTATTTAGGAGCGATATTCTGTTTTAGCCGGTTCATTTTATAATATTTTTCCGAAGTTCACCGTTATTCAGTGTTTAAGTTTAACAATTGAATAAATTTTAACCTATAAAATGGGAAAAAAATTTTGCTTGCTCGCTTCGCTCACTCGTGTTTGGCTTACAGAACATATTACTATAAAATTTAGTACCGACGTTCAGTTTTAGGCTTTGATATTTGTATTTTTCGAATTACACAATATTTCAGAGTAAACCCTGAAAGACTGTGCTTTAAAGCTTAAACAGGTAAGAACGAAAAATGGGCGCCCATTATTCTAATGTTTATTATAAAATGATCCTATTTCCACAGTCTTTTAGGGTTTAAAGTTTAAACAGATTTAACCTCTTAAATAGGAAAAAAATTCTCGCTCGCTTCGCTCGCTCGCGGTTAACATAAAGGATAATATTATTTATTACCGATGTTCTGTCTTAGCCGGTTGATTTTATGGTATTTTTCCGAAGTTCACCGTTATTCAGTGGTTATATTTTAGTTTAACGTTTGAACAGATTTCAATGTTTGAACCTGTAAAATAGAAACAAAAATTTGCTCGCTCGCTTCGCTCGCTCGTCTTTTGACTTAAAGAACGTATTATAAAATTTTGTATCGACGCTTAGTTTTAGACTATAGATATTTGTATTTTTTCGAATTACACAGTCTTTCAGGGTTTAAAGCTTAAACAGGTAAAAACGAAAAAAAAAAATCTAAAAAAATCTAAAGGGCCGTCTTTAACCTATTAAGGTTAAAGACGGCCCTGGTAATTATGGTACTTGTAGTCGTTTTATTTTCTTGAACCCCCCCCGAAACAAAACCTGGCTACGCCCATGATTCCGTGTGTTGTGTGATAAAAATAGTAAACGTATTCTATTCTATATTCTATTCTGTCCTATTCTATTCTATCTAGAGACATGATAATATTGTTATTTAAGAACACGATACGTTATGAAATGTATATTTGTATTTGACTGAAAAATCTTGAAGATGGAACGTAGAATATAAAGCACATTATAAAGGAAACCTTAGCAAGGACGCCTTTGTTGTTACATTGGCGACATGAAATCTGAGAACTTATTATGTCTTACATTAAGTAAAAACAACAATTGTTTTGACTACTGAAATGGTTTTCGCCAACGTTATATTACTACAAAAATTAAAACAGCCGATGCCCGATATTGATCGGAATTCGGAAAGGTGACCGTTTATGAACACGTTTAGATCATTTTTAGATCTTTATTTTTTGGATAAAGACTCTTTTAATTTAATGAGAGATAGAATATGAGCAACGAAATAGAACTTACCAAACGAAACCGTAGAATCCATATGTGCCCCATATTGAGAGAGTGTCAACCATACTTATATACATTTTATTTGTTAAAAAGCCAAATATGTAGCCAATAGCACTCGCCAGACCTGCACCACCTGCCCTTGTTTTTGCACTAAAAACCTGTAGAATTGAAAATAAATAAATTATAACACAATTGTAGAAAATCTTCGTAGAAATGGACCAAACCTTTAATTTCATCCTTACGAAAAAAATGCTTACCTCTCCAATTAAAATCCAGGGTAGTAGTCTAATTCCAGAATGAGTTACCAGCGCCAATAGCATAAGTAGAGTTGTAGGCATCCAAGAGTATGGGTTTTTCTGGAAAAATATTTAATTATCATTAATATATTAAAGGTATTGTACAGTCATGACCAAAGTCCAGAGTCCAGACGATAACAATATGGGATAATTAATCTTGCGAACAAAAAATAAATTTTGAGATAAGTATTAGGTAATTGTTGTTTCTGTGGGAGTTGGGAACTTACAAAAGAAAAAAAATATAAATAAATATAACATAATATGTCTGCTGGAATATTCAGTGAACAACAGTTTGGTTCACTGAATATTCCATTCTTTAGTCACCAGATTTGGAATTTTTTGTTCCTTACATTATTTCGCCTACTTGGTGATTGAATATTATTGAAAACTATTTAATAGGTTAGTACTTACCTATAACCTATTCAATAGTCGTTTTTTTTTTCAAACCCAAAATTTGATTCTTTTGTCGCAAGTTTAAATACATGCCTAACAATATCCCATACTCATAAATATTAGCCTAAGCTAAATAAAACGAATCAAAATAATATGCAAAAACTCGCTCGAAAAAGAATAAAAAATTTGTCACTATTTTTTCTGTCCTGGGAACTAACTAGGAAGTTATGATTTATAAATGTTGATTCAAATAAATATTTTATGGTTTTATGTTATTCATTATGCCCAAAGAAGTTATGATTTATTACCAAAACAGTTTGAACAGTTGTATTTAGGGTTGTGCTTGCGTTGACGACCAATGGCACTTCGGTTGGTTGCAACACGTAATGCTGAAATAAAATACACAGATTTAAGTTTTGCAGTAAAAATATAACAAATAACATTCTTTGATGTTTTATAATTTTTGCCTACAAGTCCGTTTCAAGGCCGCAGCCTTGGATATGCAGGCTGGATGATAAGTATTGAATAATAAAAATCCTATCCAATTTAAATTGTCAATTAACAAATGTCGTGAGACGAAAAACACAGACATATGTACACGTATCTCAAATACCATACTGTAAAAATCTTCACGAAACTAAATTAAAATATGAACTTGGATTTGCTTGTTATAGTAATGTAAATGCTATTTATGGTCCTGTGAACTATGAATCATATTATATTCCTCTTTTAAAAAACTTTCGCTCTAATTTATGTCGGTATCTACTTAGAGAAATTCTCCACCTACCATCTTACTAATAAAAATATTTATCCAGTAGATAACCAATACAATGTTTTGCCCTTGTCTTATGCGTTGGAAAAGTCGCTCGACAGACAAGGACTAAACATTGTATTGCTTATCTACTGGATAAATATTTTTATTAGTAAGGGGGTTAGAGTATAAATCTAACTCTTTGGAGCAGGGCCGAGCCGACCCCCGGCAGCGCCTGTGTGCGAAACCCATGAAGCGCCTCTTATTTTTAAGAATCTTCATGTTTTAACGTACTTACTTTTTTTATTATTTATTTATTTGTTATGTTAACCGCGAGCGAGCGAAGCGAGCGAGAAATTTTTTTTCCTATTTAATAGGTTAAATCTGTTCAAACTTTAAACCCTAAAATACTGTGGAAATACTATCATTTTATAATATACATTAGAATAATAGGCGCCCATTTTTTTTCGTTTTTACCTGTTTATGCTTTGAAGCACAGTCTTTCAGGGTTTCCCCTTAAATACTGAATAACGGTGAACTTCGGAAAAATATCATAAAATGAACCGGCTAAAACAGTTCATCGCTATACTAAATAATATAATATGTTCTTTATGTTAAACGCGAGCGAGCGAAGCGAGCGAGCAAAATTTTTTTTGCCATTCTATAGGCTAAAATCTATTCAATCGTTAAACTTAAACACTGAATAACGGTGAGCTTCGGAAAAATATCATAAAATTAACCGGCTAAAATAGAACATCGCTACCAAATAATATATTATGTTCTTTACGTTAAACGCGATTTTTTTTTCCTATTAATAGGTTAAATCTGCTCCAATTTTAAACCCTAAAAGACTGTGAAAATAGGATCATTTTGCAATTTAAACTAAAGTAAAATTAGTGTAATTTCTGATGTTGTAAAATAGATGACAAATAACTTATTGTTAGGTTTGTCATATAATACTTATTTCTTGCCTTTTTTCGTAGTACATAATTACAAAATTTTGTGATCAGTGACGTGCCCAAAATGTTGTGTCACATGCTATACGTTCGAGGATTCGATGGCACGCGTGCCATAGGTTCGCCGTTTCTGTTTTAGGCTATTGATTTTATTGTTTTTTTCTAAAGTACAATATTCTTTCAGGGCTTAAAGTATAATAAGATTTTAACAGGTTTAAGCGTAAAAAACATTCGGTCGCTTTCTCAGTTTGAACGCATTTAATATAAACACGTACATATAGAACAAGTTAGTATTTAAACTTCTGTTTTAGGCTGTTGATTTTTTTTTATATAAAATAACTTTAAAAAATCATCTTTTAGATAGGGTTAATGGGGCGACAAAATATGTTAATTGGCCTGCGGCTCAAAATTTCTAAATACGCCTCTGTATATGGGTCATCCACATGGACCAGCCGGCCCATTTCGGGGGGAGTTTGAAACTTTCGACATATTTTTACAATCTAGTTAGTTATTTTACAATGAATAAAATATGATTGATCAAATGTTTTGACTCTCTCCTTCGTTAAAATTCGTTAATATCTGATTCAGTTAAATTATAGTACAAGAAATGCGCCTACTTTACCATGTCTCTGCATCACCCTAAGGTTGGCTGGTAGAGAATGCCACAAGGCATTAAGCCCGCCTTTGTACATTACGTGCATAAAGTGTTATAAATAAATAAAAATAAATAAACCGGGGAAACCCGGCGATCCCAATATTCCCAACGCCCGCGCGCCTGTGCCACCGCGCTTGCGTCGCAACCCGATTCGGGTCGCGTTCATGAACACACTCAAAAATACTCACGGCGCAGCGCCGCTGACGGTTCTTTTAATTCGCTGAGTAATTAATGTAAAGTAAATGTATTATATTGTTTTGTTATTTACAAGGCATATGTTGCGCCTATTGTACCTACTTATGAATACTCCACTACAAACAATATATTGTTGTTATGTAAGTGTTAAAGTGTAACATAATAATTTCGGTGGCGGCCCGCGGCGCCCCCATCGTCTTGGCGCCTGTGTGCGCCGCACACATCGCACACAGGGGCGGCACGGCCCTGCTTTGGAGTATACTAATAGTGCAAAGGTTGCTCTAGAGTTATATATCATGCACAATAAATTTACATAAACAGAATTTATTATTAATAGTCGCTAGTCATACCGAAGACAATATAGAAGAGTTAAAATAAACACTGATTATCATACTTTTCAAGACTAATAAAATTACCATACTATTAACGGTATGTCATCAAAATATTAACGGCGCGGTCTCATAAATAAATTCGATTTGCTGACTGTTTCACTTGATGCGCTAAATAATTTGACATCAAAGAAATTAAAGTCTTAAACCAAATAAGTCAAGAGGTTGGTCTAAACAACCGAGGTTGGTCACCTCTTTAGGCCACTGCTGCTTCAGGACGATAGACTACACATTGCACAACAGATGGCTACCAAATTAGATGAGTTTCAATTGGAATGTCTAAGACATCCACCGTACTCCCCGGACCTTGCTCCAACAGATTACAATTTTTTCGAAATTTGGATAACTTCTTGCAAAGTGGAAAAATCAACTCCGATGGGGCAGGCCAAAGCGCCTTTAAAGAATCTAATTTATGTCCGGGTGGTTTTTTTTGGTAAAAGAATCAATGAACTACCTATGAGATGGTAAAAGTGGATAGATAGTAATGGTATATTATACTTAGGTTAAATAAATATATTATAATGTTTCAAAATCGACTTTATGTTCCTCCTTTACAAAACGCTAATATCATAATATTATGTAGTTAGTCTAATATAATATAAGACAGTCAATTGAATAGGGAATATGCATAAAATATAAAAATAGCTTAAAATATAATAATATGATACTAGACAGAAAAATAAAGAAAATGGCGAGAAAATTTTCAATATCTGTTGATAAATGAGCAAGATATGAGCGGTCAAAGTTTGTAATCTATCTCTTTCTAGCAAAACGAAATTTAGTATGAACTTTCTATGAAAGTCGTGTTATGTGACGTCACGATACACGTCGGATCTCTCTGTCTAATAGACCACTTTAAACGTTCATATCTTCGTTATTTCTAATGATATCAAAAAACTGATTTTACCGTACGGTTTACCAAACAAGATAGATCTATATAAATAAATAAAAAAAATACGTGCATATTCCCTATTGGAAAGAACACTGTAACCATATTCGCGAAAAAATGAATACATTGTCGTATGCTATGTACTGTATATGGTTCAAAAAATTATTGGCATAGAAACTTGTTGCGATCTGGAGTATTATTATGTGGCAACTTTAATGAAAAAGACTCTATATTTGAAGTTCAAAAAATGTATATTAAGAGCTATATGTAAAACAAATATGACGGACAGTTGTAAGTCATATTTTAAAAAACTCCAACTTCTGACATATACATTTTAGAAAGCATATACATTTTAGAAAGCTTATCATGTATAAAGTCTAATTTACAGGAACATGAGTCTTTTAAAAGCCTCAGAAACCGGTATAAGCTGTGTTACCCCAGTAGCAAAACTGCCTTACTTAATATGAGTTATCTAGGCATGGCGATTCGTCTACACAATAAACTACCAAAAAGTATTCTAGATATAAATTATTTTTAAAAATACTACCTACCTAGAATTATTTAAAAATCTGCTCGGAAAAGCTTATTAAGTAGGAGTATGTATTTAACACCTTCGCTGCGAAACCAAAGCTGTAGTTTTTTCATATGGTGTGTTATAAGGTCAATATGCCCGATACGTAAACTCTCTAGTTATGCGTTATAAGGCTCATAAACCCAGTGAGGTATTGATGAAATAATAACCTGTTATCTTCGTGAAAACGCCGAAATTGGTATACTTGCCTATAACTATGCATAGTAGAAGAGTTCAGTATCATAGTACTGGCCCCGCCCCGGATACCAATAATATACTGCGAAGATATATGTAAAAATAAATTAGAGGTCTATTGACCTGGTACCGCACTGAAGCATTGGTTAAATCAGAGCCTTTGTAGTGATGGGAAACAAATTATCGATACACTGTATAAATTTACTTTTCTTTATATTTATTTTATATTGATATGGGCATCATAAAACATTTAAGACAATAACTTTTCTTACATTCTCCGCCATTACTTGGTTCAGGTTGTTGAGTATCATAAAAGTTTTTTCGCTAGAATTTCCAGTTGAATCGTATTTTAGTAACGATAACTCCAACATTTTTCAAATAGTTAATAGAATCAGGCGTTACTTTGCGGAAATCCATACAATACGATATATAATAAAATAAAATATAATAAAAAATCATACAATTAATATTATGATTTAAAGCAATTTTCCGCCAAATAATACCCACAACCTGCAAGCAAATGTGTGAGTGAGTGGGAGGAGGGAGGTGCTTTACGCACGCTTATGCATGCACTCACACATTTGCTTGCAGGTTGTGGGTATGATTTGGCGGAAAATTGCTTTAAATCAATATAATATTAATTAATTGTATGCCAACATTTTTCGACATCGCCTATTTGCTTTAGGCAAAATTATTATTTTGACTGTAAATGTGGATAAGTACTATCTATGACATGTAATTATGAGCACTAAAAAACGTAAATGCACTATCGTAACGCACGTTTGTCGCCGCTAATTGACATCACAGCACTAGTCGAAAGTAAATAAAACAATAATCTAAATCAGTGCGAAAAGGGGTAGAATGACCTTGTCTTCTATGATAGGCTTTTAGACCCGATTCCCGCAAGGAATCGAAATTATAATCAATCAGTGCGATATCGGGCCGAAAGACCTCATACAATTTTTTCTGTCTGAATCAGTCTCCCATGATGACGTAAAATGAAACCTATATTTGTCTTTGTCATACAAATAGAAATACTCAAATTACAGCCTCCGCACCAGAGTGAGTGCAGCGTATTGAGACCCCGCACGGAGGGAGAGCACATGCATCGGGTGTATAAACCTTATATCGCAGCGAACGTGTTAACCGATGACGCAATTATTATTCAATGATGTACGGATTATTATTATCTATTTAGGTATGTTGAATTTTTTTATGTTTAATTATTACTGCCTATTTCTTTAATTGTCATTGGCATGTGTGATTTATATTATTAATGATTAATTAACATTAATGTTTCTTTTTAGGGTTCCGTAGCCAAATGGCAAAAAACGGAACCCTTATAGATTCGTCGTCTGTCTGTCTGTCCGTCCGTATGTATGTCACAGCCACTTTTTTCCGTAACTATAAGTACTATACTGTTGAAACTTGGTAAGTAGATGTATTCTGTGAACCGCACTAAGATTTTCACACAAAAATAGAAAAAAAAAACAAATTGGGATTATACTTAGAACTGAAACTCAATTTTTTTTGCATCAAACCCATACGTGTGGATAGGTCTTTAAAAATGATAGTGAGGTTTCTAATATCATATTTTTCTAAACTGAACAGTTTGCGTGAGAGACATTTCCAAAGTGGTAAAATGTGTCCCCCCCTGTAACTTCTAAGATAACATACATACATATAATCACGCCTTTTTCCCGTAAAGGGGTAGGCAGAGACCACTTTTTGCCACTTGCTACGATCCTTACATACTCGTTTCGCTTCGCTCACTTTGATTCTTACCATCCATTCCTCCTCTTACATTCACGTAGCGAAGCGGCTCTCCATGGTCCGCTTTTCACCTCCGCGAGAAACGAGACGTGATGGGTGGTGAACCACATCGACACCATTTTGGATAATTAAATTATTTTTTTAAGATTATCCATTGCGTTCCCACGGATTGGCGGAAAGGGTAGGAATAGGGAAAGCGAAGGATAGGTGGTGTGGAAAGGAAGATTGGTAAGTTAGAGTGGGAAATAGGAAATGTAGGATATTACCGCCCAGGAGGGCAAGGGATAGGACAGTAATAGCTAGGGAAGCCGGGGTCGCAAACCCGTACCTATACTATACCACAACTACCGGACAGGTAAGTTGGGATGAGTATCCCATTACATATAAGATAAGAACATG
Organism: Glaucopsyche alexis; assembly: GCA_905404095.1. NCBI lineage: Eukaryota > Metazoa > Arthropoda > Insecta > Lepidoptera > Lycaenidae > Glaucopsyche > Glaucopsyche alexis. The sequence continues at coordinate 8,379,324 of FR990042.1, forward strand.
ATAAAACTAAAAAATATATATAGTATACATTACCATGCATTCCACCGATACCTTTCACCGAAAATTGGTTTCAACGAGATCTAGTAAGTTGGTTTTTTAATACGTCATAAATAGTACATATTTTTATTTTTTAATAATTTTAAACTTACTACCCCTACTATTATGACTCGATTGTCGTGATGGGTCACTCATGGGTGAACTTTTACTTACATACCTACAGGTTTGTAGGGAACCCCCGGTGCGCGAGTCCGACTCGCACTTGGCCGGTTTTTAATAATTATAATTGTGATATGGACAATATACAAAATGTGATGTAACTAATTTTATGTACATACTTAATTTTTAATAATACGTTCTTTATGACTGGTAGGTACAAATATTGTCTCATCAAACGTAAAATAGACTAATAAATATTTTTATGTAACTTTTTGCATGTCCCAAGTGACCTATGTGCTGCAATTTAACACAAATGTAAGACCTTTATCCTTTATCTAAAACACAAAATATGCAAAATAAATGAATTGAATTATTTATAACCTTAGTGATTTTTACAAGTTCTTCTTATTCTCTCTAATGCTCATGGTAAGAGCACTTACCGTTCTAATATATCCATCATAGCCAGCGACGAGAAGACAGCATATGCCTGCACATGTCGTTGAGAAGAATGTCAGAGGTCTTTTCCCTGTGTAGTGAACCAGCACCACGCATGTGCCGCAGCCCAAGATTTGTAGGATACCTAGGATAAGCGTCGCGTAGTACTTATCAATAGGCGCTTCTAGCATCTGAAATATCGACACTGCATATGTCTGCAGTATCGAGATACAGGTATAAAGATTGAGTAGCGAAGAGACAATAAAAACTGAGTGGCGTGTGAGTTATGAGTTATGACATCATGATTCTATGCATATATGCTGCTGTTGCTTTGTAGATTGTGATTATACAGTACTATAATTTTCAAATAATTATAAAATATTTATAAAGTTCGCAGTTCTATCGTGGTTAATTTTATTAATTAGTCAATGATGTAGACTGTACATTTATATGTCACCGTAAAATTGTAAAAACCGTTAGATTATAAAATATCTAACGAGGTTGTAAAAATATGTCGAAAGATTCATTACTATATGTTTATAATCTAACGAAAAATAATGTTAAATTATAGGCAGAATATTCGCGTCGGAAGTCTATGAACATTTTACAATTTCACTAGTTTTTTACAATCTAAAGGTTTTTACAATTTTACGGTGACATATACATATTGAATACTAAATTACCAAGTTGGCAAAATAATGTAAACAAAAAATTCCAAATCTGGTGACTAAATAATAACACTTGAATATTCCAAACCAGCAGACAGATATTATTTTAGCGAACAAATACCCATCTTGGCGACAATTTGTGAGTACACATTTATTTTAAGAATAGGCACATAAAATGTGTAGATATTGTGTAGATTCATTTTGAGATTAAAAAATAGCAAACATTTATTCCTCTGTAAAATTGATATTATGGGTGTTGTCTTAGAGGTTTTTAGGGGTGCTGAATACGAAAATAATACCTATATGGATTTTGAATTTTAAAGATAGCGGATATTTATTTCTAACAAAATGCATCTAGGTGTCCTTTTCTAGATTTAAGGGGATGTTAATTCCAAAAATATAAAATTATTTTCAAATTTCAAAATGTCGGATATATTTTTATTTCTGTAAAATTATTCTATACCGAAAGTCCTACTGTAAAAAATTTGCTCTCCCTTATTATTCTTGCAATCACAATATATTTTCTTCATGATGAGAGAAAAATAAATTTGAAAATCCTGAATTTCGAAAAATTTCTATAGGTACCTTACATAGCTGGTACTTCGAACTACATAACACACTGTAATAATAATCATCAATCCTAATCAGCAACCTCAAGAACTTTTAAATTAGTATTCATGTTAATTTTACGAAGCTTGAAAATTCTACATTTTGGAAAATGAAAGTGGAAGACAATTTTGTAATCAGCACCCCCAGAAACCTGGAAAAGGACATCCAATTTTTATTTAAAAAAATGTACACCATTTTGGAATTTAAAAACGGATTTTATTTTCATATTGTTCTGCACCCCCAAAAACCTTGAAAACTACACTAATGTCAAAGAAAAACATACTCCAACAGTATCCAAAAATGGGATTTTCCGTAGCCTTCAAATTGAATTTTTAGCGGTCGTTAATTTATCAACTAAATCTGGTTTTATAGCCGCTTAATGGTATAATGGTCACCAACTCGGAAATTAAATCACCAACTTATAAATTTCGGTGCTAATTTGGATTAAATTTCGCCACTTTTTATCTGCCCATTTTTGTATTTTTGTCACCTGAGTGAATTCGCCAGTTTAGTAATTTAGTCGTCAACATATTAATTCGCTGCCAAATTCAGCAATACAGTATGCTCACGTGCAATTGCCAACTAATTTTTTGTTCGCCCGATTAATTATTATATCCCTTTAGTTTTAAGTGAAAATTGATCGCAAACCATTATAATAATACATAGGTATAATTATGCACATCGCAATGTCACATGGTCATAAAAGTAACAATAAAGCTGCGCGTCCACTGCATCGGAATCGGAGCGGACGGAGCGGACGGAGCGTCGGCATTTACAAAATGCTGATGGGGTGCGTCCACTGCATCCGGATTCAGCATCGGCAATTTAGTTATTTTTAGTCCGTCAGCCTGAACGTGCATTTGCATTATGGAGGATAGTGACGAGATATATTGTTGTAATCTCAGACCGAATAGGTTTATTAGAAGATGAAAATAATTTTTTTGGGTACATTCATATGACTCGAAAAAAGTTTTTTGAACTTCACTATATTCCACAATTTTTATTTATTATTTGCCCAATTTCATCCCAAATATCGTCTCTCCTCAGTTGGTTATGATAATGTTGATGTTTTAGATTGTAAAGTTCATCATATTTTTCCACTAAAGTAATTAAAATATCGTCATTCATCGTGAATAAGTATTTATGTATAGCCGTCGCGTCGTCGCAAACACGTCAGAACTTGAAACGTTCGGAATCCGAATGACGGGTTCACTGCCGATGACGTCATCGGCATAAATACCGGTCGCAGGCGCAGAAATGCCGATCCAGTGGACGCAGTACCATAGAAATCCATACAAAGCAACAAATCCGTACGCTCCGTACGCTCCGATTCCGATGCAGTGGACGCGCAGCTTAAACCTATATTATTTTCGCTATGCACATATATATATTACATATATAATAAAAAGAGGTCACTAGCTATGCTATAGCATATAGTATTTCATTCTTCATCATAATTCAACGAACCTATTTTAAGTTATTTGACAATATTATGCATTACGTAATAATAACAAATTTATACTGTAATAATAGGCTACTTGTCTCATATTTAATTTCACACATTGAAATAATATTTCCTTTAGTACTTGGCTTAGGAAAACGTATTCTAGTGATATCATATTGTATAAAGTTGATTTAAAAATATTTTGATGTTTTTGTTTTTTAATTTCAACTGATGAAAACACTTCGAAGCAACTTCTGGAAAGGATGTGATGACACAAACACAGTAAACACATACAACCCGTCGGAAATATCTGCGAACCTGGCTTAGTGATGTCATGCAAATTGATATGAATATTTCACTAAACAGAGAAACAATAATGCGATTATTAAAACGATAATAGATAGGTAATACACAGTACGTCGGTAATTGCGTTGGCAACGTTACTGTATAGGCACGAAAACGGGGCGAAATCCGGTAAAGCGCGAGGGAAGCGCATTCCAGCGAGGTTCGCAGATATTTCCGACGGGTTGTACGTAGTAGTGAACGGAATGTGTTTCTGTAAATTAACATCTTATAAAGTCATTATTTATGTATATTGTATCCATTAATTCCATGCTATATTGAATTAGCTCAAAATGGTTTTCCTGTATTATTTTCCATGTTTTTTCAAATTTCTTAACTTTTTATTTATTTAAATGTCAAATGGAACGTCACACCGCCATTTTACTATATTTTGTTAATTAGATTACAATTTATACCTAGTATTAGTATGACATCACAGCACAGTTAATCTATCGACCAACATGGTGAATAGTGTTTTCGGCGGTTTTTAAAAAGTGTATTTTCGAAGTAAATATTTTTTGTACGTTTTTAGGTTTCAAAATAATGTTATATTATGTTTTTTTGTATAATGATTGTGAAGCGTTTAAGACACAAAAACAAGGTCAAGTAGCCTATTACATTTACATGCACATAATATACTTATTTATTATATACAAGAGAGCCTTTTAATATACCTGCAATGTGGTCATCCCACTAAAATGGCCGACAAAAAATGCGTACGAGACAAGAAAATATGGCACCAAAAAGCTTCTCTCCATATACATCGACATCTTCTCGCAGATTGTGTCTTCTGTGTCATCCTCAACTGAAATAAATTTAGTTTTTTTTATTTACTTATAACAATATTTTTTATTCATTATTTTGTAAATTTGGCTAAAATTTTAACTATTTCTCTTAATTTAGATAACATTGTTAATAATACCTTTACCTAAGATATTATTAACAATGTTATCTAAATTATTTATAAACAAAATATTAAACCAACTTCCAAAGTAATAACCGCTTCCTTTTTTGGTAGTTGGCTAAAAATGCACAAAAAGTATAAAATAAAACATACTTGGGGAATTATTTAGAAAGCAAGTTTTATTTTAGACTTCAAAAATAAGAAGATTGAGTAAATAGTTAAAATTTTAGTCCAATTTAAAAGGGGAATTATTAAGAAAATAAGTTTTATTTCATACTTTTTTTGTGCATTTTTATTTTGGAAGACGGTTTAAAATATTGTTTCCCTTTTTACCCGACTACGGCGAAGCCAAAAGGAAGGGTAATGATTTTGGCAGTCTATGTATGTAATATGTACCTATGTATGTTTGTTCCGTAGTAGCATCTAAACTACTAGTGCGATTTTAATAAATGAGGTGTCAATGGATTCGTTATGATTCCACGGGTAACATTAAGGGTAACATACGCTATAATATTTTTTTTTTTTTTTCAAAATTTAGCATTTGTAAATTGATCCTCAGATTCCAAAACCTGAAAAAAATTAAACCGAGAAAATCATCACGTGTTTTGTATCAAAAGAAAGGTATTGCCAAGCACACCACAAATATGTATATGTTACCGTAAAACTGTAAAAACCGTTAGGTTGTAATAAAACTAGTGAAATTGTAAAATGTTGATAGACTTCCGACACGAATATACTGCCTATAATTTAACACATTATAATTCGTTAGATATTTTTAATTTCAAGTGTTTTGATTAGGAACTTATTCCAAAAAATATGTTCGATTGGGAAAGGGACCGTCCATTAATCACGTGATGTTTTTAACAACTTTTTAGACCCCTCCCCTTCCCCTGGTGATACGTGGTGAGGTTTTATACTACCCCCCCTCCCCCACCTAAGATCACGTGTAATTTTTTTTACATAGTAAGCAGGTCATGTTTGAAGAAAAACTTTAACTTAAAAAACAATTTAATCGAATAATTTAAGCAATTAAAACTATACGAGTCATTTGTTTTGTAAGTATTTAAGCAACGCTACGAATCTACAACCAAAAATAATTTCGGTATGCATAGACTAGATTCGAAAATTAATACACGTGATGTCTCCTTTAGGCATCACGTGATTAATGGACGACCCTAAACGGAAAAATACGAAATAAAAAAATAAGTTAAAAAAAACTATAACCCACTATGTATAAAAGAAGGCGTCTAAAAAGGACGAAACAAGAAAATAATTCAGATAGAAATCCAGAAATTCATAGGTACAAAATGGTCAAGGAAGAGCCGCACCCACTAATGGCATCTAAGCTTCAGTTTACATAAGATGCCTTGCGTCTAGGTATGAGGTGACCCTATGGCCTAGAGAAGTTTCTATAAATATACCTACCCCAAGATAGATATAGACGGCTACGATTTGACATCGACTGTTCCGAACCTTATAAACTAGGTGCGATCATAGCTCTACCTTGACCATTTATTACCTATGGATTTCTGGATTTCTATCTGATATATCTATTTTCTTGTTTCGGTCTTTTTAGACCCCTTCTTTTTTACGTAGTCGAGTTATAGTTTTTTTAACTAATTTTTTTAGTGATAGGTATTTGTTAAATTATTATTACTACATTTTAATAACATTTAAAGAAACGATCGAATGTATACCTAATTGATACGCGCCAAGCTTCCATTAGGTATTGTTATTAAGACGATGATGATGATTACTGTAAGTAACATAATGGCATATATGCCATGCAGCCTGTCTATTCTGTAAGAACATTTTCAAATCTCGACAGCTGAATCCGCGGTGAGTGTCAAATTTTTATATGATATTTGACACTCACCGCGGATTCAGCTGTCGAGATTTGGTCGAGATATACCTAATAGGTTGGGGAAAAAGTCTTTTCGCATTATAGTATGTATGAACTTGTCATAAAATATCTTGGGCTATACCAAATGTATCTGGCTGATTTTGGTATCATTAAAAAGTTTTAATTTTACAGAAGACAATTCCAAATTCAAATTAGGTAAATTTGAGATTTTCATTTGTTTTTCTTATTGTTAAAATGAGTGATTCTTATGAAGAATTTCGATACATTTTAAAATTTTATTACAAAAAAGGTAAAAATGCAACACAAGCCGCGAAAAAAATTTGTGATGTTTATGGACCTAATGCAGTATCTGTGAGAGTAGCGCAAATTTGGTTTAAGCGTTTTCAATCCGGAAATTTTGATATCAAAGATGCACGTCGCTCTGGTCGCCCTGTTACGGACAAAACTGTTGCCATTTTTGAAAAAGTGGAGCAAGATCGGCACATTAGTAGTTACGATGTAGCTGAAGAACTGGGGATTGACCACAAAACGGTTTTGGCGCATTTGAAAAAAGGTGGGTACACAAAAAAGCTCAATATTTGGGTGCCTCATGAGCTCACTGAAAGAAACCTAATGAACCGTGTACTCATTTGTGATTCTTTATTACGACGTAATGAAACCGAACCATTTTTGAAGAAGCTGATAACTGGTGATGAAAAGTGGATCACGTACGACAAGAACGTGCGAAAAAGATCGTGGTCAAAGGCCGGTCAGGCTTCACAGACTGTGGCGAAACCCGGGTTAACTCGCAACAAGGTGATGCTGTGTGTGTGGTGGGATTGGAAGGGCATTATTCATTATGAGCTGTTACCGCCAGGCAGAACCATCAATTCTGAACTGTACTGCGAACAACTGATGAGATTAAAGCAAGAAGTTGAGAGAAAGCGGCCGGAATTAATCAACAGAAGGGGTGTGGTTTTTCACCATGATAACGCTAGACCTCACACATCTTTAGCCACTCAGAAAAAATTACGGGAGTTTGGCTGGGAGGTGTTAATGCATCCGCCGTATAGTCCTGACCTTGCACCTTCAGATTTCCACCTGTTTCGGTCGCTGCAGAATTCCTTATGCAGTGTCAGGTTGACATCACAAGAGGACTGCCAAAACCACTTGTTACAGTTTTTTCATCAGAAGCCCCAAAAATTTTATAGCAATGGGATCATGTACCTACCAACAAGATGGCAAAAAGTTATCGAACAAAATGGCACCTATATACTTTAGTCACTTGTAAATAAACTTTATAAAAAAACCTTTTGAATTTTTATATAAAATGCGAAGAAACTTTTTCCCCAACCTAATATATGAAAATGTTCTTAGAGAATAACACTGCAGTTCTATAACCAATGTCGAAATTTCCAAACGCGTATCCTTTTGGATTCAGGGTTGTGTATACCTTGGTGACGCATAATCTTACTTTTTGGTAGCCATATGCTACTTGGGTTACTTCAGAAATATTATATACAGCCGAACGTATAACCGCCTCCTTTTTTGGAAGTCGGTTAAAAGTTAACATCACGCAGTGGATTTCTAAGGCCAGATTATTAAATTAAATAAATTAAATTAAATAAATAAGTAATATTAAGCAATTTGAGTAAATTACCTTTCTTTTTCTTGAATAACGCTTGTATGTCCTTTAGCTCATGTTCAACAGCATTAGGTCCAGTCCAACCACGAAGCCATTGTAAGCTCTAAAACATTACATTAATTTCTTATTAGTGGATTTATTTTATGTTATTACAACTTAGTAATTTATTTTCACAAAATGCATATAAACCTATGCTTCGTCTTAGCATCGACACTACCGTGCGCCTAAAAATGTGCTAGTATTAAAACGAATGTATTGTGTTTTAAACGTTGCACCTGGCAAACGACAAAAACACAGTCACCCTTATTAATAAAAATATTTACACCATGGATAAGCAAATCCAAATCGCTCTCTTTGTCTATCAAGTGACTGTTCTAAAGTATCTGACAGAGACAGCCATGTTGGATTAGCTAATCCGTGGTGTAAATAATTTTATTAATAAGACTGACTAGGTTTTAGGTTTTTAATATTCTCTTATTTTATTAAAAATTATATGTATATTTCTCTTATAAGAGGTCAAACCTATGAAATTGCCGTTCTGCAGTACTGGCCATTTCAAATAAAAATAATTTTTGTTGGGCTAAGAATTCTAATTTCAAATTAATTTAATTTTAAAAACATGGAATTTTTCCAAAAGTAGTGATTTGTTTATTGATTAGTGTTACATTTTCATCGCATTTCAATCTTTTTCGTCATCATGGATACGTTAAATATTCGACTAATTATGGAATATGAGTACCGTCGTGGCAGCAACGCGGCATAAGCGGCACGCAACATCAACGACGTTTACGGAGTTAAACTACAAAGTACAAACCAACGCACCAATTGTTATTGGTTTGCTCGCTTCCGTTCTGGAAATTTCGACCTGAAAATTGCACCTCGCGGTCGTCCAAAGACTTTGGTCAACAATGACGAATTAAAGGCGATTGTGGATGCTGATGATACACAATCTACGGCGAATTAGCAGCAGCTTTCGACGTTAGCGTCAAAACAATATTGGTCCATTTGCGTCAAATTGGCAAGGTAAAAAAGCTTGACAAATGGGTGCCCCACGAACTCAATGATCGCCAGCGCGAAGTACGCGTCGAGAGTCGAGACGTGCCTTGCACTGCTCAATAGACACACAAATGAAGGAATTTTGAACCGCATTGTTACCTGCGATGAAAAATGGATTCTGTTTGATAACTGCAAGCGCTCAGCAAGTTGGTTGGATGCTGGTTCAGCACCTAAACAATGCCCTAAACGAAAACTTACCCCTAGAAAAGTAATGGTCACTGTTTGGTTGTCTAGCGCCGGTGTGATTCATCACAGCTTCTTACCAAACGGGGTGAGCATTACTGCAGATGTGTACTGTGAAGAACTGAACACAATGATGGAGAAACTGGCACATCTCCAACCAGCATTGGTCAATCGCTCGTCTTCGCTGCTCCTGCACGACAACGCGCGAACTCATACTGCACAGCAGACGGTCTCCAAGTTGCAAGAACTGGGGTTGGAAGCTCTCCATCATCCGCCCTACAGCCTACTCACCAGACCCTGCGCCTACAGACTACTACTTTTTCCAGAATTTGGATAACTTCTTGTCGGGAAAAAAATTCAATACCAAGAGGCAGTACAATAATTAAATGCCTTTGAAGAATTTGTTACCTCCCGTCCAGCTGATTTCTTTAAGAAGCATCAATAAACTGCCTCTGCGTTGGCAAAGATGTATTGATTGCATGGGTGATTACTTCGATTAATACAAATAAAAAATACATAAAAAAATCGTTTAAATTTTTTCATACAAAACGGCAATTTCACGAGGTAAAGACCTAATATAATTTTTTCTTACCTTCCTTGCATCATCATGGCGTTTTCGAGAAACCAGCCAGTGCGGGGATTCTGGCACGAAGAACAACGCAACTACTGCCAGTACCTTAAATGAGAATTGAGAACATGTTTTATATTTTAAATTGTATCACTTGGCTCTTATTTGCACTGGTAGGACATAAATCAAAATACCTACCTAATAAATCTACAATGCAAATCGTAAGGTAAGTAGACCTAGGTAGTAGGTTGGTACATGCCAGTGCCTATTTAAATTCAAATAAGTTACAAGACTGTGTTATAGTTTGGAGTTTCAATACTATAATTATTTGTATAGGACATATGTATTAGGTACCGTAATTTACATTCGTTATAACGATGCAGGTGTTATGGAATGGTACCTATTTACTAGTTATTTGTACCTACTTTAATAACTGTTATGCAAATCGATATGCCTTTCGGTTACACACACGTAGTCGGTAGTTGTTCCTAGGTCACTATCACAGGTAGAGATGTGATAAACGGCTTAAAATTTAAAGTTAACTTATCCGTTATTAAATATTCAAAAGCAACTTTTTTTAACTGCTTAGTTGCTTATTAGCTTATATACTTATTGCCACTTATAAGTAATAATGTTTTTTGCGCTTATGTTACGTTTTTCGATCGCTTAAACTGATTTAAATTAACTTTCCTTCGTACTTTGCAGGCTTAGGACTGTCTGAAATCTGAATAATTATTAATATAATAATATGAACTCATAAAAATGTTTTTACATGTTGATAATATGCATTAATCTTAAATGTTGCTTATCATTAGTAATAGTTGATTTATAGGATAACAAACATCGCCACTTTTTCCACCTCATTTCTTTCAAAGTAGTTCCATAAATTACTGTTTCAATTCACGTCGTTTATTCGTCATCTTACGACAAAAACTTAACAAACTTAATACTAAAACACTATACGAAAAGTTTATATTAATACGTCCATATGGACCATTATTATATTTATTATTTACATTAAAAGTTCACGGTAAGCCACCAAAACACCACTATTACGATTAAAATACGAATTATTGCGTAACGTAATATAACGTGTTTTCGTCGACCCGCAAAGCGCAACTAACAAAAAGTGAATAAACACGAAAAAGCTTAATAGTTATAAGTACAAAAAATAATCCGTTTAAATAAGTGATGAGCTACATTAAAGAATTTTCACTCTTATTGCGCTGTCATAAGAACTATTTTTCTTTGCTCATACCACACTTATGGCTTTATGACTATAAACGATATAAACGATAAGTATAAGTGATAAACGCTTAAATTTTTAAACGACTTTACAACATATTTATAAAAGCACGCTTTTTTAAACGCTTTACGTTTAAACGGCCATCTCTAATCACAGGACATGCTCTTAGTAGACATGTTAGGTTTTTGTGTAATAAATAAAGTCCGATTTTGAAAAGCTATCTTAAAAACGCAGCGCCGCGTATCATCGCGCACGGGCGTAGCCAGGTTTTAGTTTCGGGGAGGGTTCAAGAAAATAAAACGACTAGGGGGGGGGGGGGGGTAGTAATCAAAGTTCTGATTTAGGCTTTTGATTATTTTTCTAAAATAACTTCAAAAATCATCTTTCGGATAGGGTTCATGGGGCGGCAAAATATGTTAATTGGCCTCGGGCGCAAAATTTCTAAATACGCCTCTGTATATTGGTCAGATCTCTGTATTATATATACTTGCCGGCCCATTTCGGGGGGGGGGGGGGGGTTGAACCCCCTAAACCACCCCCCTGGCTACGCCCATGTCATCGCGTATCGTCGCAGTGTAAATTGGCCTTTTTATTGGTAGTTAAATAAAGTTCGCAAATGTTTATTGTCATGCCAACTGTACAATTAGGTACCTACTTTTGCCTTATTCTTCTCACTGAACTGGTAATAGTAACGTATTTAGTAGCTGCAGCCTGCAGTACAAGTGGCAAAGTATTTTGTTTCTTACCGTAAATATAATGTTGACCAACGCCACCGTCCTCCAGTAGAACATCAGACCGAAGAGGAACTGTGTAAAGACGCCTATTATGATGCACATTGAGCTGGTCGCGGACAGCATACCACGAAGATGGGGCTGGGTGATTTCTGCCACATAGGTCAGGACCTAAAATGTTACAGGAATTTGGTGGTAATATTTTATTCAATCAATCAATTATTTATTTCAATAAATATTATTATATCATATACATACTAGCTGTTGCCCGCGATTTCGTCCGCGTCAACTGATGGCGCAATAATGCATTAATTTCGACTTCATTTAATTACCATAAAAAAGGTTATAGTGAGTCAATTTTAAAAGATAGACGTATCACAGCGTAATAAAGAGAGGTAAGTTCCATAGGCTGTGGACGTATATTGTTTAGATCATTTAAAAAGGAATAATAATTATTTCATACATATTTTTTGGGTAACTTGAACCGTTTACGCAGCGCACGCAACGGAAGCCCGCAAATATGAATACAGAGAAACCCGTTGTTCTTCTTAATTTTGAAGTCGGTACCAGCAAATATGAACGTGAGTTCAAAAAAATATTGTAGGATATCGTTTGGGCTTGTAGCGACTCAAAATTAAGAAGATTGAGTAGAGAAATAGCCAAATTTATAAGGGGAATTATTTAGAAAATAAGTTTTATTTCATATTTTTTGTGTATTTTTACTTTGGAAGCCGGTTTAATTTTTTGTTTAAAAATAATAATAACTATTTCTCTACTAAATCTTCTTAATTTTGAAGTCGGTACCAGCAAATATGAACGTGAGCTCTATAAAATATTGTAGGATATTGTTTGGGCTGGTAGCGACTTCAAATTTAAGAAGATACACACAAATTTAGAAAAGTACTAAAAAAAACCATTGATCTAAACAAAAAGCACTGCTGATGGCAGATGGGTAAAAAATCGGTATAATTCGAATAGGGAGGTCGCTAGCTAGTTTTCGATGTACTTACCTATGGCACTAGTCTTGCTTAATCAAGTCAAACTTTTATTTTTCTTATGTACTTAATTTGAAATAATATAAGCATATAAATATATTATGTACCTAATAAGTACTAGATACTTATTAGGTACATATTAGAACTTATCCAAAATGATAGGAAAGAAACCAAACTTACTTTTTAAACTACTTACAAGAATAGTTTAACAAAAAAAAACCATCCGTAAATTTTTCACCTTAAGTCTCAGCGAATGTAGCGAAATGGCCAAGCCCATATTTTGACGAGAAGGTGTAGTTTGTGTAGTGACTAGTGAGGCTTGTAGAGTTAAGGCGTGTAGAGTTAGATGTTTGTTAGAGTCAGAAGCTTGGTTTTACATGAGATCTGATGGCTTTTTGATAATGCGAGTCATATGGTTAGTGGTAACGTCTTGGCATCACTTTACAATTTACATGAAAATATTTTGGTGGGATATTATTATGTTTAGTTTTTAGCCACAACTAACATGTAAATTAAGTTAGATTTTTGATTGCTGGTCACGTACAATTCAACGTGTTATATTTATTGAATCGACCAGTTCAATATGTAACTTTTATTATGACTTATGAGTTAAGTTTGAAAGTCTTTCAAAGACACATTTTATTAAACACCCCACTTTTTAAGATTAATTATTCGATATTAATATTTAGCTCTTTTTTACCTCACAAAAAATGTTCTCAAACTTTGTGTATCTTATCCAGGCCAAGTTTGGTAAAACTGTAACAAGTTTGGTGTAACTTACTTACTGGTGCTTCAAGAAGTCCACCGGCCAAGCCCGTCAAACAGAGGCCAGCGTATAGATGGCTGGTAGAAGACGAGTAGTAGAATACAATCCAGGCTATGAAGAAAGGCACATTAACTATTTGCATGGCCCTTCGACGTCCAAGAGGCGAAGTGAGGAGACCAGATAATGCGCATCCAATGGGCACCACGATTAGATTTATTGAACCTGCAACAAATATACAGTTCATTAATTTCACAGGGTTTTATGTGATAATCTAAATGTGATCAACGTTACGTGAATGAATATTTTCCCTAGCATTTTAAAAATAATAGGTTGGGGAAAAAGTCTTTTCGCATTATAGTATGTATGAACTTGTCATAAAATATCTTGGGCTATACCAATTGTATCTGGCTGAATTTGGTATCATTAAAAAGTTTTAATTTTACAGAAGACAATTCCACATTCAAATTAGGTAAATTTGAGATTTTCATTTGTTTTTCTTATTGTTAAAATGAGTGACTCTTATGAAGAATTTCGATACATTTTAAAATTTTATTACAAAAAAGGTAAAAATGCAACACAAGCCGCGAAAAAAATTTGTGATGTTTATGGACCTAATGCAGTATCTGTGAGAGTAGCGCAAATTTGGTTTAAGCGTTTTCAATCCGGAAATTTTGATATCAAAGATGCACGTCGCTCTGGTCGCCCTGTTACGGACAAAACTGTTGCCATTTTTGAAAAAGTGGAGCAAGATCGGCATATTAGTAGTTACGATGTAGCTGAAGAACTGGGGATTGACCACAAAACGGTTTTGGCGCATTTGAAAAAAGCTGGGTACACAAAAAAGCTCGATATTTGGGTGCCTCATGAGCTCACTGAAAGAAACCTAATGAACCGTGTACCTACTCATTTGTGATTCTTTATTACGACGTAATGAAACCGAACCATTTTTGAAGAAGCTGATAACTGGTGATGAAAAGTGGATCACGTACGACAAGAACGTGCGAAAAAGATCGTGGTCAAAGGCCGGTCAGGCTTCACAGACTGTGGCGAAACCCGGGTTAACTCGCAACAAGGTGATGCTGTGTGTGTGGTGGGATTGGAAGGGCATTATTCATTATGAGCTGTTACCGCCAGGCAGGACCATCAATTCTGAACTGTACTGCGAACAACTGATGAGATTAAAGCAAGAAGTTGAGAGAAAGCGGCCGGAATTAATCAACAGAAGGGGTGTGGTTTTTCACCATGATAACGCTAGACCTCACATATCTTTAGCCACTCAGAAAAAATTACGGGAGTTTGGCTGGGAGGTGTTAATGCATCCGCCGTATAGTCCTGACCTTGCACCTTCAGATTTCCACCTGTTTCGGTCGCTGCAGAATTCCTTAGGCAGTGTCAGGTTGACATCACAAGAGGACTGCTAAAACCACTTGTCGCAGTTTTTTCATCAGAAGCCCCAAAAATTTTATAGCAATGGGATCATGTACCTACCAACATAATGGCAAAAAGTTATCGAACAAAATGGCACCTATATACTTTAGTCACTTGTAAATAAACTTTATAAAAAAACCTTTTGAATTTTTATATAAAATGCGAAGAAACTTTTTCCCCAACCTAATATGAGGGGTAGAAACTTGTAACTTTCCATGCCGATAACTTCTCTTGAGGAAAATTTTTAACGAAGTCGGACAATAGCTTTTGACGCAATTCTAAAAGATTTAAGTATTGCACGTTCAACCGCGTTAAAATAACTTAGTTATAATATTAAGTTATTTTAAATTGGCCATTAATTTTACACAATGTCTGTTCACAGTGGAGTTTTGGGAAGATATTGATTTTACTTTTAGGACTTGTTCTAAAACAAATAACACGTCATATTGAGTACTGCCTTTTAATTGGTCCGCTATTCTATTAATTTCATTGTAAAATAAACAGACAAAGAAGATACTTTCCAGCTCACAAATTCAGAATCGATTATAATTATCAATAGGTTCCCGACTTTATAAACATCAGAGAAACATAATTAACCCATTTAAAATGTATATATACAGTGGCTATCAACAATTTATTTTTAACAATTAATAGCGTTACATGTACTTGAACTGTATATTATAATTTTAAAATGATAAATTTTTATCTTAATGAACTTATTTATTATTTTATACCTTACATTGGGAGCATATATTTTTACATTGAAGGCCAAGTTTACGAAGTGGTTGCTATTGTAAAGCCGACCAAATTATTGCTGTTAGCCTAAAGACGGTCGCGGTAGTACGCATAGATAATGCATTGGTCTCGCTGGGCGCTCTACCGCCAGCGAGACCAATCATTTATCTATCGAGAGCGAGATCTATCACGTATCTCAATTGCATTGGAATATGAACTGTGAAGTGTAAACACTGAATACCTGGTTGTTTTAAAGTTTAAACTAATCGAAAATAAGTACCATGCAGATATTTTCTCACACTGGTGACGACGTGATTAAATGTAGATTGTAGAGTGGGAATAATGAGGAGGTTTTTAGATATCCGAGCGGTCAGGCCGAAAACTGGTTTTAGATGTTGTATAAAAGTTTTGGTAAAATAAATGACTGATACTTCGGGCATATGATCTAATCCATATGTAATGCATAGGCAGAAAAATTATTGTGAAAAAATTTTTCGAGTAGGTACCTACTTGAATTTTTTTTTTCTTTATATGCGCGAGTTTGCGTTTTGCGGAGAGTCACCCAAACATAAGATGATTTTTTAGTTTGACTATGACAAGTGATGACAATTATCTGCCTAAACGCAAAGATTTCAACTCAAGATAGGCTACCACGTACATTTAGCAGAAAAAAATTTCATACAAGACAAAGTTACGCCATCTTGGTTTTCACCATAACTCAAATGTCAGCCATCTTGTTTTCACCATACTTCGAATTTCAAAATGGCCCCAAAATTTAAAAATTGGGGCCAATTTACTGGAGACAACCTAAACGTCTTTACATAAGGGGCCATCCACATATTACGTCAGGTACAATTTTTACTTTTTGAACCCCCACCCCCCCATGTTACGCTTTTTAGTATCCTTGTACCTGTATTTAACATGTAATGTCACACTTAGTATGACTGATATGAGTAGATATGTACCGATATACCAATTAGACCCGCGAATAAGGAAATTTTTACCCGCGAATACAGGAATTGGTCGCATTTTTTTAAACCGCGGATAGTGAAAACTCGAATAATGGTAGCGCGAATAAGGAGCTTTTACTGTATTAGTTAATTAATGTAATTGGGATCACCCGTTGTAATTAGCTTTAAATAAATAATAAATGACTTTTTATACAACTATTTTAGAGTAATATGTCTCCAAAGTGGTCTATATTATCTTAAATAGAAGAGATAGAAACTTGTAAGTTTCCATACAGATAATGCTCATTGCATACACTTACAAAAATTTATGACTAATGAGATCTCTTGTAGCATGACCTTCATAGGAGAGGAGAGGAAAGAGAGTGTATGGCGTCTCGTCTTAGCAACATTTTACATCAAAATGTTTTGATGGAATTTCGTTTAATTTAGTCACAAAAGAAAACAAACATGTGAAGCTAATCAAACTAAAGAAGTTTACCGTGAGATGTGTATCTTGAAAGGCTACCTTATATCTTGACCTAGACTGTATCATCTTACTATTTCTATCATTGAATATAATATGTGTAATATAAAGTCAAGGTATCTGTAACTATTAAAATATAATATATAAAATGAGGAAAATAAATACAGATAAAGTAGTAAGTTTAAGGTTACAATGTCAACATTATTAATATCTTTTAACATTTAAAAGGGGAATATAAAAAAAATATATATTTTAAATCCAATGTAAAATGTAAAAAATAAATTTATTTCTGAAGCTGATAGGTTACACAGGCGTGTTTTACGCCATGACATTAGCCATATAATCAAGGCCGCATTAATATCTAATAACCTAATATTTAAATAATCAATGTTCTATACTTTCTCTTTCAACCGTGTGAAAGCACCGTGCCGTATCAAGGTAGGCGTTAATCTATACAGATAAATAAAATTGAACTGTCTGTTTGTAATTTCAAATTAACAGCTTTTCACTTAATGCACATGAAAGTATATTCGGTACTTACAATAAAAAAACATTTTTTTAAATTTTTGTCTGTCCGTCTGTCTGTCGGTCTGTTTGTCTGTTTGTTCCGGCTAATCTCCGAAACGGCTGGACCAATTTTCACGGGACTTTCACTGGCAGATAGCTGATGTAATAAGGTCTAACATAGGCTATTTTTATTTTAGGGTTCCGTTTAAAAAAGAGGGTTCCGTTTCCGTTCTACGCAAACGAAGTTGCAGGCATCAGCTAGTTTATGAATAAATCTATAGGCACTTAAATGAAAATTGCCAATAGTTTTAACTACCTATTTTATTTAAGGTAAAAATGTGAATGGAAGTATTGTGACCACGTGACCTGCTAGTACAAACTAGGGGGTCACACGATTCCAAAAAAAAAAAAACAAACTAAAACTAGTGTGTTACAAAATAAGAGCAAAGGACTATACAAAAACTGCTTTTTAGGGTTCCGTAATACATAAGGAATCCTTATAGTTTCGCTCTGTCCGTCCGTCTGTCTGTCTTTCTGTCCGCGCTTCTAGCTTCTGTAATTATGAATATAAATGAATGGAATTCGGTTATAGTTATAGATTGTGTATTTATCGCGGTTTTTTCATCACGAAATAATAATAATAATTTTATATTTTAGGGGTGGCTGTCCATACATTTGAAGTGGGAATGAAAAATTATTTTTTCATTCTACCCCATCGTGTGGGGTAACGTTGAATAGGTATTTTAAAATAAAGGTAGGGTTTCATATATGTCTTTTTTTAAATCAACCATTTTCGACTAATCGGCCTCCAAAGTGGTTAATATAAGTTAGGCCCCCCCTTGGCATTTCTAAACTATAGGAGATAGAAACTTGTAAGTTTCCATGCTGATATATCATGCTAAAAACTCTTTAGAAAAAATATTTTGAGCAAAATCCGACTATAATTTTTGAAGTAATTCGAAGAAAACCTATTTATTTCACGTTGATAGTTACGGAAGCCTCCTTAGACATGTCCTGACTCCTGATATGCTCTTGGTTAGGTTATTCTTCTTTATTCTTATCTGAAGGCAACCTTTAACGATTTTACTTCTGTTTCTTCTAAGATCAAACTTCAAATCATTAACCGTAATTCGTAGATCAATAATAAGGGACCAAAATGGTCATACCCCCAAAAGCACAGTGTAAAAAAAATATACAATTAGAAACTTACTTATCCATGATATTTCGGAGTTTTGTAAATGAAGTTTCTCTCCTTCAATAGGATCCTTAACTGCCGGGATCACTATAGTAGGAAAACCCAGGGTCATTCCATAACCTGCAAAAAATAATGAAAGTATGAGAAGTGGTAAACGAAGAAAATAGAAATATAGGCATAGATGTATTATATTAAAAAGAGGTAGATATAGTATTGCGCGTAAAAACTGAAGACTCAAATTGGTCCCCTGCAGGCCAATTTGAGTATTCAGTTTTCCATGCGGACATGTTAAAAAATCGGACCTGCGCCTCATCCTCGTCAGTCGTGTCGGTTATCCATTCCACTGGATTACGAGAGTAAAGGAAGAGAGAGTGCTCTTGTGTAATACGCACACACTTGAGCACTATAAAATTACTCCTGCGTAACTGGCCTGGTTTCAATGAAACCGGCCACCGTCACCGAGATCGGTGTGGGGAGTTACTCGTATTATTAATTATATTTAAAATATGTAATTTTTCATTATAGTAACCAAGATTCGAAAAATCCGGATTTTCATTTATAAAGTCCGGATTTTATTTAACGCCGAAAAGTCCGGATATTTCGAAGTATCCGGAAGTATCTAGGTTTTATGAAATTGGTAGCGCTACACTGTGTATTTTTTGTCCAAAAAATTGGCCATGCCTTTTTTTTTGGAAATCTCATACAGAAATGTTATGTAAATAATTTATTAGTATTAACATGCGTTAATATCTTATTATGAACAATAAAAAAACACTTTTTATTTATTTATCAATAAAATTAAAAATTGCCATAACTTTTTAAATATTTACTTAATTGTCTTCTTGATTATTCTGATCGACAATAATCAAAAAACACACAATTTAACCTGATTTACATATTTCTTAAATAAGTTTTTAAAGATTTATTTACGATTTATGTTTTTTTTTCTTTAATTTTTTATGAACGTATTTCTAAATATTTGGATTTTATTTTTATACAGAATTGTTACTTAAATGTACTAGAATTTGTGTAAAAAAAATTAGGTCCAAATAATAAAGGGCACTGAAGTTAGAGGCTTCTAAAGTTTTCTATGGTAACTATGCTTTTAGGGTTGTCAATATTTCTATACCAAATTTTTTTATTCATTTGAACTTTGTTTTTTTTTTTATTCCTGGCTAATACTTAAACAGAAGGTTAGAGAAACTGCATTGAGTCACTAAAGTGACTCGATAAATCGAGAAAATATTTTATTAATGCCGTGAAATATTTTTGAGCAGAAACAAAAAAACGATTACTTTTTATTGCAGTTTTCATATTAATTTGACATGTCAATCCTACAATACTGACTTGGAATTTTTTTAACAAATTAATACTTTTCTAATGTACACATGGTGACACATTTAAAATCTTTTATATATTTCCGGTATAAAATGGTCTCATATAGGTTTAATTATAACCGGAAATCTATTGTTTAATAGGTAGCCGGTGCAGACCGGGTCCGGTTTCGGATTTTATTACCTGGTTTTAGCTGTAACCTAACGAACCCCTTCCCTGCACCACATATTACCTTTCATTGGATTTTAAATAGAATGCCCGTCCGTCTGTTTGTTTTGCTTTTGACTAAATTTTGAAATGGTTGCATGTATTTTTAACCGTGACTTTCACTGGCAGACCGAATTATCAGCATATTTGTTGTAAAAATATTAGGTATTTACAACGCCGGATAATAATTTGTATACAAAATATTAAAAATTATCAGACTTACATTGAATTTAAAATAAATCTTTAGTATTAAAAAAAAGGGATATAATTAATCGAGCGAACAAAAAATAAGTTGGCGGCTGCACGTGAGCATACTCTATTACTGAATTTGGCAGCAAATTAATATGTTGGCGACTAAATTACTAAACTGGCGAAATCACTCAGGTGACAAAAAATTCAAAAGTCGGCAGATAAAAAGAGGCGAAATTTAATCCAAATTAGCACCGACATTTATAAGTTGGTGACTTAATTTCCGAGTTGGTGACCATTATACCATATAAAATAAAATAAATAAAAAAAAATAAAAATAGCCTTTATTCTATACCCAAATTTACATACAAATCAAAACTTAATAAAAATATTTTTTTATATAAATCAATAGTTAAATATCCCTTTTTAATATATGTATGTAGGTACTATTTACATTATTTTTATTATTATTACAATATAATTATTTTATTTATTTTTTACCTTCATATTTTAACTTTGAGACATGTGTATTCTTAACTAAATATTATTATTTATATTAAAAGATAAAATATTTACATTTAAATTATATATTTTTTTTAGTAAGTACATTTAATATTATATTATTATTATTAATTTAATTCATTTATTATTTATTTAATTAGAATTATATATAATTATTATTTTTAGGTAATAGTCGCCTCTTTGGCGTAGGCCTCCCCCAATAACTTCCATTTTTTTCTCTCCCTAGCTGCTCTCGTCCATTCTGCTCCAACTCTTTGTGTAAATATGTCTCTCCATCTCATTCTTTTTCGCCCTCTACTTCTTGTTTTCTCTCTAGGTAACCATTCCACTACCTTTTTTATCCATCTAGTATTCTCCATTCTGCAAACATGTCCAGCCCAGTTCCATTTTAAAAGCCGAATTCTTTCTATAATGTCCTGAATTTTTGTATTCTCTCTAATTTTTTTGTTACTCATTTTGTCTCTTAATTTTATATTCAACATACTCCTTTCCATTTTCCTTTGACAGATTGCGAGTTTTTCTTCCTCTTTCTTTTTCAGAGCCCAAGTTTGACTGGCATAGGTTATACTTGGCAGGATCACTACTTCATAAATCTTTTTTTTTTATTTCAGTATTCATTTCCCTGTTTTTCATAATTTCCTTTAATCCCCAATATTTTTGCCATGCTAGCGCAATCCTTCTGTTTACTTCATTTCCAGTGCAATTTTCAAACGATATTAAGTGTCCTAAGTAGACATATTCGTTTACGTACTCTATCTTGTTATCGTCCACTACTATATCTATGACCTCGCCATTTGATAGAATCTTTGTCTTTGAGGCATTTAGAGACAACCCAACCTTTTTGCTCTCATTTGATAAGTTATTTATCATAAATTCCAAATCGGTTGCATTATCTGCGAAGAGCGCTATGTCATCCGCAAACCTCAAGTTGTTTAGGAACTCTCCGTTTATTTTTATACCAATTCTCTCCCAATCTAGTTTCCGGAAAATATATTCCATTACAGCCGAGAACATTTTTGGCGACAGGGGGTCGCCTTGTCTAACTCCTTTTAAAAGGCGAAATTCTTGGCCCTCTTTTTCTAATCTAATCTTTGCCAAAGATTTTGAGTATATGTTCTTAATTATTTTAACGTATTTTTTGCTTACACCCTGCTGTAATAGAGCTTCCCAAATAGCATTGTGAAATAGAGAGTCAAATGCTTTTGTAAAATCTATAAAACATATATATACCCTCTGATTGTATTCATTTGCTTTCTCTATTATTTGTGTGATCACATGTATGTTATCTATAGTAGAGTAATTTTTCCGAAACCCTGCTTGTTCTGGGGGCTGCTGCTCGTCGAGTGTTCCAGATATTCTGTTTAGTATTACCTTTGCAAAGACTTTATATATATTTGAGGTCAGACTTATAGGCCGGTAATTTCCTAGGTTTTCTCTATCACCTTTTTTGTGTAACAATACTATTGTAGATTTCGACCATTGTTCAGGTGTTATTTCCTTCTCTATTATATTATCAAATAGGATTTGCAGAGGTTTTATTAATGATGGCATTAGAGATTTTAGGAGTTCATTTGTGACGTTGTCTTGTCCTGGCGTCTTGTCGCTCTTTTGGGTAGATATTGCATACTCTATTTCTGATTGCAGTACCTTTGGTGCTTTCTTTAAGTCTGACATATCTACATAGTTTTCTATATTATTTGGTATACCTTCATGTGCGTAGAGTTCCTTATAAAAGTTTGAAGCTTCGTTTAGTATGTCTGGTCGTTTGGAGAGCATGATCCCATTCTTACTTTTTAAGTTTGTAGTCCATTCCGATTTATTTCTTAGCTCCTTGAATGCTTTTTTGACGGCACCTGTTTTCTCTACATATTTCTCAATAATTGTTTTCCTGAAATCTTTTTTAGTTTTCGTTATCTGTCGGTTTATTGATTTACTTAATTCGGTGATTTTTTGTTTATTTTCTCTAGTTCTCTTTTGTTTGTAAAGTTGCTTTCTCTGGTCCATTAATTTTTTCGTTTCGTCATCCAGTTCGTAACCTTTCTTATTATTTTTAGGTAATTGTAGTTGCAGTAATCTAAGTTTTTCTTCAAAATTATTGTACTGTGATTGAATTTCTGGTGACTTGTTAAGAGCTTCTACAAAATTGGTTTCCCACTGCAATGCACTTTCTCCCGTTATCAATGGTAAATTTCTCGAGTATTCTACCCTTTGAGCAAAACGCCTTTTTCTTTTTGCGTTTTGTATGTTTAATATGCATCTTATCATACGGTGGTCGGTGTTAAAATTAATTTGCTTAATAGTATGAAAACCTTTTATTTGGCTCGGGTTGTTTGTGAATATATAATCAATTTCGTTTAGATCTCTACCATTGGGTGATTGCCAAGTCCATTTTTTATGTATTTTCTGCTTGTACATACTATTTATACATTTTAAGTTTTTTTCTAGTGCGAACTCTACCAATTTTTGACCATGTGGGCTTCGTCGTCCATATGAATATTTGCCCAGTATTCTATTTTCACCTAGTTTTGCTTTACCAATCTGCGCATTAAAGTCTCCCATTACGATACTGTACTTAGAATCACTTGAGTTCAGAGCTTGCTCTACTGTATGATAGAATATATTCATGTCCTCCTCCTTGTATTTCTCAGTAGGTGCATAAATCTGTATAAGAGACCAGGTGATTTTCTGTGAGGTTTCAATCTCTAGTGTGGCTACTCTATCAGAGAAGGCTCTAAAACTAACTACTTTATTTTTAATCTTTTTATTTATCATAAAGCCTACACCATTTTTACTGTTATGAGTAGAAGTATGGCAAAGTATAAATTCTGGATATTCCTCTAAGCATTCGTTTGTTCTCCTTGTCTCACATAATCCTATAATATCCCATTTCAAGTTTTTAATAGCATAGAGTAGCTCTGTAATACGGCTGTCATGTTTCAGAGTTCTGACGTTTAAAGAGCAGATGTATAGGTTTCCTTTTCCCGTATCACAAACAGGTGGGAGGTGATTGTTTGGAGGGTTTTGGTCATAATCTTCCTCGGTGACCAACCGGCTTGGAAGATGTTTGTTATTTATAGATAAGTTTCCTATGTTGGTTGTGGAAGAGGGGGGCGGTAGTTGCTAAATCATATTATTATCTGTTTTGTTATACTGTGAATAGCTGGGTAAGTTGTTTTGATTTTTATTCACTAAGAAGTTAAGCATGCTTTGTTTTCCAATTCCTTCAGACAGGTTAGCAGTCCTTCCTGATTGCGCCTGGTGTTTATTTTTCTTAGTGGCCTGTGTTTGTAGCTCGACGTCTGTAACTCCCGATTCAGGTGAGAGAGTAAGGACTCTCTTGCTTCTGCCCGCTGGTTTGTTTTTATCTTGTATGATAAGTTTATCATATTTAATATATGCTAGATTTCCCTTCTCTATCTCAGCTCTGGCCTGCAGTTGTAGCTCTTTCCTTTTTTCTAGTATTTTCTTCGGGTAGTCCTCCATTATGTAGTAGGTGGTTCCCCTTAGTGCGTCTCTTTTTTGTTTCATTATTTTTATTTTTATGCCAAGTGTGGTAAATGTAGCAATTACTGGACGCGGTTTATCTCCTTTTTTGCCAATCCTCTTAACTTCTTGAATATTTGTGTTGTCCAGGTCAAGACAAAAATATTTCTTTACAAAGTTGGTTATAACGTTTTCCAGCATTTGGTACGATTTTTCGGTTTCCTCAAGGCCAAAAAATACGATATTGTTTTTTCGAGTCTGTTTTTCTAGGAAATCTATTCGCTTTTCTTGATTTTCCAGCTTTTCCTTAAGGTCCTCGTATTTTTCGTTCCAAATTTGAAATTTTTCTTCCAATATACTGTTTATATTTTGTGTTACAGTTTCAGTTACTTTTTCTCCGCTTTTCAGAATTGTATTTTTCTGCGAGTCTAGTTCATTTTGAATTTTTTGTAGTGCTTTCATGACTTCTTCCATGGTAATTGTTTTGTTTTGGTACTGCTAGTGCCCTCTTTTAGAATTATAGCGGAATCTGCACGATTCGTATGACACAGGTTATCGATATCAGCTGGTTCAATAGCTGTTGTTTTAGTTCCGACAATTTCTACTAGATGTCGCTATGTTCGCAGTCAATTTTGCAAATTCATCGTTATAATTTTTGGTGATTTGCGAAATTTGCACTGTTATTGACGTGTTTTAGCACTTTTGCACTTTCACTTCCATAAGAGTACTTCCACAGTGGTTATTTTTCGAAAAAAGTTGCAATAGTTGAAATTTAACCGTTATTTCACTTGGATAATTTTACACTTATTTTTTTAAGTTAGTCCATTGATTTAGTCAGTGTCCACAATTTATGTTGATTATCACTTTATTATAGACTCAGGTCACTTGTTTTTTATAATTTTAAACACTTTTTTATATTTTTAAACACTTTAAACACTCAGAGATGTTATCACCCGTGGACCGGTGGCGCCCTCTTATTATACCATATAAGCAGCTATAAAACCAGATTTGGTCGATAAATTAATGGCTGCTAAAAATCCAATTTGCAATCTACGGAAAATCCTATTTTTGGATACTGTTGGAGTATGTTTTTCCTTTGCATGAGTGTCATTTTCTAGGTGTCTGGGGGTGCAGAATAATATGAAAATAAAATCTGTTTTGTAATTCCACAATGGCGTACATTTTTGTTATTAAAATTAATAAGGTTCCGATTACAAAATTGTCTTCCAATTTCATTTTCCAAAATGCAGAATATTCAATCTTCGTAAAATGAATATAAATACTAAATTAAAAGATCTTGGGGATGCTGATTAGGATTGATGATTATTATTACAGTATGTTATGTAGTTCAAGGTACCAGCTATGTATGGAAATTTTTCAAAATTCAGGATTCATGAATTTTTCTGCTATTCATGAAGAAAATATGCAATTTCCAGGTTTATTAGGGGGAGGAAATTTTCATTATTTTTCCAGTAGGATGCACCGTTTCTGAGATAGAAGCGATTATAGAAAAAAATGGCAATGCTGTACTGAGATACGAGGGATGTATAAATCTATAGAAATGTTGGAAAATTCAGGATTTTCGAATTTTTTTTCTCCCATCATAAAGAAAATATGATGTTACGGAATTTCTAAGGGGACGAAATTTTCATTATTTTTTCAATAGGATGCACCGTTTCCGAGATAGAATCAATTTTATAAAAAAAACGTAAATGCTGTACATTGAGATACGAGAGATGTATAAATATATATAGAAATGTTGGAAAATTCCGGATTTTCGAAATTTTTTTTCTCCCATGATGAGGGAAATATGTTGCGAGGTTCCTAAGGGGGACGAAATTTTCATTGTTTTTTCAATAGGATGCACCGTTTCCGAGATAGAATCAATTTTATAAAAAAACGTAAATGCTGTACATTGAGATACGAGAGATGTATAAATCTATAAAGAAATGTTGGAAAATTCCGGATTTTCGAAATTTTTTTTGTCCCATCATGAGGGAAATATGATGTTGCGGGATTCCTAAGGGGGACGAAATTTTTATTATTTTTTCAATAGGATGCACCGTTTCCGAGATAGAATCAATTTTATAAAAAAAATGTAAATGCTGTACATTTGAGATATGAGAGATGTATAAATCTATAGAAATGTTGGAAAATTCCGGATTTTCGAAATTTTTTTTCTTCCATCATGAGGAAAATATGATGTTGTGGGGTTTCTAAGGGGGACGAAATTTTCATTATTTTTTCAATAGGATGCGCCGTTTCCGAGATAGAATCAATTTTATAAAAAAACGTAAATGCTGTACATTGAGATACGAGAGATGTATAAATCTATATAGAAATGTTGGAAAATTCCGGATTTTCGAATTTATTTTTCTCCCATCACGAGGGAAATATGATGTTGCGAAGTTTCTAGGGGGGCGAAATTTTCATTATTTTTTCAATAGGATGCACCGTTTCCGAGATAGAATCAATTTTATAAAAAAAAAATGTAAATGCTGCACATTGAGATATTAGGAATGTATAAAGCTATAGAAATGTTGGAAAATTCATCATAAAGAAAATATGAGGTTGCGGGGTTACTAAGGAAATTTAAAATGGATGACTTTTTTGTTATCAGCACCCCCAGAAACCAATAAAAGGACACCCATATTATTTTTATAAAATTAAGTATGTCCGCCATATTGGAATTCCAAAACGAATGTCATTTTCGTAATCCAGCACTCCCAAAAACCTTATAAACGACACCCATATCAATTTTACGAAAAATAAATATCAGCCATTTTTAAATTTCAAAATTAATCTACACAATATCTACATCCCCCTAAAACCGAGAAAAATTAAAAATTGGATATTTTGTATGCTCCTTTATGTTTTTTTTATGTATCCTCGTTTTGCTGCTTGTATGTTTTTTGAGTTACCTACATCAGGGAAAATATATGTGCCTATTTTTAAATTAAATGTGCACTCTCAAATTGTCGCCAAAATTCAGTGGTATTATTTAGTCACCAGATTTGTAATTTTTTTGTTCCTTACATTCTTTCGCCAACTTGGTAATTTAGTATTCAATATTCGGTATTTTCACATCCAAAATTTAATTGTTTTGTCGCAAGTAAATACATGCCTAAAAAAATAAGTGTCTGTTTCTGATACCAAAACGATCAAATTAAGAAGGTGCAGAGAAATTGAATGTCACGCGAGCGAAGCCGCGCGCAACTGCTAGGTAATTGAATAAAACTTTGTTTTCACTTGAAATTCCTGAAATATTACTCTACCAAACACACAGTGTTTCGACTAGTACATGCGAACAAGACAATATATTTTTTACTTATTTATATTATTTATGTATATTCAAGGCATGTTAGATTTTTTATGCTGAAATAAATCTGAACACTTAAATATTTAGATCGATACTTCTTACAAATATGGAACACGGCGGAGGTACATCATATAATATGCAGTATAATAAACATAAATAACCAAAAACAGAAAGGTTCAAACCAAATAGTGACCTTGAGCTTCTCAGTATCTCACTGACTTCAATATAAGAGTGCAACAGCAGTGAAGCAAAAGGGAGCAAAGGTATAACGCGAAGAAAATGTAAACTATGGATAACATAATGAATTTCCACGCGGGCGGAGTCGCGGGCAGCAGCTAGTAAGTAAAAAAGACTATTACTATTAATTGTTTTGTTGAAGTTACGAACTTCATTAGAAAAACGAGCATATAAAAACCTACTTCAAATATTCAACTATGCGGTGACAACCCTATCCAAAATAATATAAAATTGAATAACTCCGATGCCCCGCCTCATTTGGATCCCATTTTTTTTTTGGGTTATAAGTATCAATAAAAAGAATATTTCAGTCTTAGTTTCAAATCCAAATATGAAACGGCATGGCGTTAAAAAAATTAAAACATAAATTTACAAAATCAGTCATAAATACGTTATCTTGAACAAATAAAGCCTGGATGTTTTTCGCTATCGTAGGGCTTTTAAGACACTATTTAGACCAATTAATAAAATCTTAAAAGAATATCAAACTTTTGAACTATAACTGTTTCTATGTTTTTTCTGGAAACCATAGAAAAATTTTTCAAGTACTAATTTGCATTCTTCTATATGAAATGGGCAGTCGGGTGTTCTCGTCCTGCATTTATAATCACAAATGCTATAAAATTAAGTAATAAAAACGGCATGGCCAATTTTTTGGACAAAAAATACACTGTGCGCTAGCGGCACTAACGCACCCCTATTTTTGGTAGCACTCACTCATCACTGCATCTTACTACTATTATAAAAGTGAATGTTTGTGAGGGTCGTTGGATGAATGGATGGATGGATGTATGGACGTCTGTTACTTATTCACGCAAGAACGAATTTCGAAAAAAATTGGGATGGTAGTATTTCAAGCTCTGAATTTAAAAACATTGGATAAGTACAATACTTTTTATTCCAAAAAAGTACCGGAGCATATAATAATCATTATAGTAATTTTTAGAGTGCATAAGTATTGCATAGTGCGTAAGGCATGCTTTTTTTATCGAGATCTGATGATGATGATGAACTTCCGTCGATCATCTTTACGAGTATCTACATGTCATATAATATTAGATATCAATAATATAGGAATGAGTTATAATTAATCGTAATCTAATCTTAATTTATACCTACGTTAATCGTTAATTTGAGTTCATTATTACTTATTGTTTACATAAGCTATAAATAATAAACTAAACAGTTTCTTATCGATATTATTAATTTATTATTAGAAGAGAAATTTTCCTTCGCAGGCTTAATTTTCCGCGAAAAGGGGTTATCGGTCTAAAATAATTGACAAATAAACACGTAAAGATAAATAATCTCCACAGGAAATTTGCTTTTCGAAGTGCTGCCACAATGTTATTCAAATTGTATAACACATCTTTGTGCGTTTCAATTAAGAATAGGAACGTCAATGACCTTTTTCTGTCAAATCTCACTTGAAAAGTGTAGTTTGCATTAAAACTTATTTGCCTATCTTCTCAGACCAAATAAAAAGTAGGTTTTTTATTTGATCTGAGCCTATCTTTATGTCACCGTAAAATTTTAAATGCCGTTAGATTGTAATATAACTAGTAAAATTTTAAAATGTTGTCACCCACAAAGTGCTATCTGGTGGCAGAAGTGATTTCGAAAACTGTCAATAAGAATTTTAGACACTTTTTCTGCCACCAGGCGGCGCTTCGTAAAAGTCGGGTCCTAGTTGTGTCAAACAGCTGTCAGATGTCACGAAATTAAACACTCTCATTGCAACAGAATGCCTAAAATGTAAACGGTGAAATAATTAATGAAATATAAGTGATGAACTTAAAAACTATTGTCGCTCCAGAAATGGTGATCGCTGGACAGCTATGCCCAAAATATAAAACTGTAAAAATTGTCAAAACTAAAGTAGCTGACTGGGTTGAGCGCCTATGTATTAATAGTACTCTAAATCTTACTAATATTATAAATGTGAAAGTTTGTGAGGATGTATGGATGGATGTTTGTTCCTCTTTCATGTAAAAACTACCGAACGGATTTCGATGAAATTTGGCATGGTAGTAGTTTAGGCTTTGGTTTAAAACATAGGCTACTTTTTATCCTGAAAAAGTACAGTATTCCCGCGAGATACCCGATACTATATTTACGCGGGCGGAGCCGCGGGAAACAGCTAGTTAATAATAATTATGAATTATATTGTTTACTTACTTAATAACAATAAATTTTTCACGCTGACTGCAATGATTTGCGGGAAAGCAGTTCTGAAATCCTTTTTGTATGCATATTGGTATGCCGTGTACTCGCTTTCAGGAACCACCACATCTTTGATCGGCTGCACCATCTGAAATAATTATTAAATTTTTAAATAATTGCCGATAAATTTCTTTTGTAAATTTAAAGAAATAATACTAGACAACTGAAGACAACAGCTAAATTAAAGACTTGGCAGGGTACTACCGTGGCCCCAGATTCCAAGTTTTTTTTTACATTATCTATTTTTATGGTTCCGTACCAAACGGTAAAAACGCGGGGCCCGGGAGTGGGGCCCTATTACTGAGACCCCACTGTCCATCCGTCCGTCCGTCTGTCAGTCTGTCGTTGCCAATTTCGCTATAACAACAATAGGTACTAAAAAAGTAAAAACATTACAAAAAACATATATTTATATACCGTACAAAAAACCTGATTTTTCCGCTGATTTTGACTCGATATTAATACAAGTGCTCGATATTAGTACCTACTACTAATAGTTGTACAGATAATGGTACGGAACTCTTCGTGTGCGAGTCCGACTCGCTTCTGGCCGGTTTTTTTAATGAAAGACTACAAACAATTAGCTTATCTTTGTACGGTAGGCTTCTTGCCCCTACCAACTAATATTTATTTAAAATTATTGAATTTCACTTATGAGCTGATTCTCCACCTCAGTTCTCCACAAAGGTTCGGACTCCAGATTTATCACTCATCTATACTAATATTATAAAGCTGAAGCTAATATTATATTATAAACTACTGGTTCGAATTGTTTTTTTTTTTTTGTGTTGGATAGTCCAGTTATAAAGGAAGGCTTTAACATCACGCTGCGACCAATAGGAGCGAAGAATATCAGTGGAAAATGTGGAAAAAACGGGGAAAATGATTCATCTTTGAGGGCTTCCGTTGTTTATCTGAACGCGCTGATCTCAGGAACTTCTAGATTGAATTGAATAATTATTTTTGTGTTGGATAATCTATTTGTCGAGGAAGGCTTTAAGCTATATAACATTATGCTGCGATCAATAGGAAGCGAAAATAGCAAAGCATCAGTGAAAAATGTTGCAAAAACGGGAAAAATTATTCAAATATTTTTGTGTGTTCAAGTGGATTCGAGAATGGTTTAGATTTGCAGTTGGACCCGGTAGGTGGCGCTGCTGTCAGTACGTCAACAAATTTAATTCTAAGCCGGTACGAAGTTCGCCGGGACGGCCAGTATGACATATCCATACTAACCTAGCGTCAAAAGCATGGCCTAATAGAATCTATTCCAAAGAAATATGTGGCGCTTTATGTGTTTACTGTATTTCGTGTATGATGTGAACGGCTACGGTTACATGCTGTTGTATAAACCTGTTGACGTGACAAACCTATGCGCCCACTCCAACAGGATGATGTTCGATGTTACTTTTGGTATGGGAATGTCGGATACCTTGACTTTGGTATGTACGGGATGCTGTTTAGTGCTTTTTAGGCCGCTGCGGGCTGCGGCGGGCGGCGTGGCAGCAAGTGGCAGTGACACCAGCGGCGACGCGATTTAGCGGGTGTCATAGTCACCGCTTGACAGGAGTGCATTTCGGACCGCTTTCGCCGCTGATGTCACTGCCCACTGCCGCGTCCGCGTCGCTGGCCGCTGCCGCCGCGCCGCTCACCGCTAAATTCGAGACAGCGCGCATCGCGGCAGCGACCTAAAGAGACACCCCCTTACTAATAAACGCTGTATAAGCTTTGAAGGGCTATGCTTGGAGTCTCTCTACGTGATAGAATCAGAAATGAGGAAATCCGTAGAAGAACTAAAGTTACCGACATAGCCCAGCGCATTAGCAAGTTAAAGTGGTAATGGGCTGGACATATAGCCCGTAGAACCGATGCCCGCTGGGGCCGAAAGGTTCTTGAGTGGAGACCACGAACTGGACGCCGAAGCGTAGGACGGCCTTCCACCAGGTGGACAGATGACCTGAGAAAAGTCGCAGGAAGTCGGTGGATACAGGCCGCGAGCGGCCGGTCGCACTGAAAATTTATGGGGGAGGCCTATGTCCTGCAGTGGACGTCACCAGGCTGAAACGGGGGAAGCTTTGAATAGTTATATGTATAGTGTTTTGTTCCCGTCACACAAGTGACATGTTTAATTCGATAGAAGGAGACAAAACACTGTGCAACTATTCAAAGCTTATACCACGTTTATTAGTAAAGAGGGCTTTTTAATACTAAGACTATCACCAGGCTATATCTCATTATTTCATGAACCATGATAGCTAGAGCCTAGACAGTTGAAATATTCACAGATTATGTACTTATTTTGTCGCTTTAGCAAAAAAAAAACAGAATAAAATTTATATTTAAGTGGGACTCCCCTAAAATAAATGTGATGTTTTTGACGCTTGATACAGAACGTTTTGTACACGAGTCCAACTCGCACTTTTTTCCCTTGCGGTTTTTACTAACCGGATAACCGATAACCGTATGAGCCGACTGTAACCTTCTTAAGGCCACGTAGACCAAGCGAAATAGGCATTTAACGCTTCCAAGAGTTGCCCGCAATTGCCGCAAAGCGAGCCGCGCGCCTACGTCGCCGGCGTGAACTTACATGAACCCAAAGTGTTACAGTGTAGACGTGTCGGCAGTAGGTCATCTTATTTTATTATTTGTATTGAAAAAGATAATAAAATCCATAGATAACTGTTTTAATGCAACACATAGCACACATAATTTGAATAGATATTATAGGTAGGTACCTACCTAAGTAAAAAATGCTTAAATTATATTCAATTATTTTGACAGTTTCATGCAGTGTGTTCTGTTACAAGTATAAAAACACGCTGTGTTCGATGTGTGCATGGAGACGAGTACCTATCGTTAGCTCGTGTGGTCACTAAAGTACGTGTCGTTTCGTGAGATAATAATACTGTATCAGGTAGGTGCTGACGATTTGATGGTAACTACTTAGGCAGACACTTGCAAAAAATGTATTCCTACTGCCGAGTCCGCACGTTTCACTTTTTGAAAATCCAGATTTCCGAATTTTTTCTCCCAAAAATCCGGATTATCCGGATAATTCAGATTTTTCTTTTTTTTAAATTTGTTACATATTTTATAAAACTTTAATGTTTATTTTACTACTATGTTGTAGCAAAACTTACACTCATTAGTAAAAAAAAAAGTTACTTTTTTATAATTTAATTTAAATAAATTCTGATTTTAAGTATTAGAATTACAATCTGAATAAATAAAAACATAATGAGATTATATCAAAATTATATACTTAATTATATTTTTTTTTATTTTTAGAAATATTTTTGATTACGTTTCAAATCCTACAATGTTCAGTTTTATAGTTAGTATTTTATTTTAAATAAGGTATGTATATATTGTTATTTACTAAATGTTCCAGCAGAAAGAATTATAAAAAATTGGAATAGCCTGTGATCTTTTTAACGCTTTTTTTACATATTCACCACTACCGTTTTCGTAAAGTTCCTTTTTTATGTGAAAGTACTAACGTAGGAAAATTAATACAGTTTAATAAAACGTAGGAAACTGAAAATCCTTTAAATCGAGATCCGGGGAGTGAAGACAAATCATTTGAAGCATGGGGCTGAACAAATAATTTTGTATGGACGAAATTGGACCACTTTTGAGTTATTGAAAGTAAAAATCACCCACCTGTTTAGGTAATAATTGAACACGTAAATGGTGTTTTTAATTCCCTCGGTAACTAACAGAAGTACAATAAGCAATTCTAAGCACAATTTAAAACCTATAACTGTTGTAAGATCTTTATTTTAACATTTTACTTACAAATAAACAGTAACATCTTACTCTTCATTGCACTTTGAAGTTTTCGCTATAAGATGAAAACTACATTACTTAAAAAAATAACAGTGGTTTACACAAATCGTTGGTGCTATTTTTGACACCTATATCTTATCTTTAAAATATTATCTAAAAATAATTATTTCTACGCAAAAACAGGAGCGTTGATTTTCATTTAGTTTTGCTACTGACTCGTTCGGCAAAATTCTCTCTTATCTTAAACCAACCATTCAGGTATTATCGACTCCAAAACTTCTTCCTGATATCATAGAGATAATATTTAGGTATTTGGACTTAGATATTCATTATTTAGAAGATAATTAAATATAGTTAAACCACTACATTTCTTTTTAAGCTATCATATTAATTTGGCATTCTATGATTGTAGAAATTAAAATTGCAATAATATGTTTCGACTTTCGTTAGTAAGAATTCAATAAATATAAAAATGCAAAGCTTTAATTGGGTTTGGATTTGCTTATTATACTTCTTACTACTTGTGCAATTGAAACTGAAACCATATTCAGTGTTTTTATAAATTGGATCACCTATTAATGAACTGTACTACTACTGAAAAAATATAAAATTGTAAGTATCTTAGAAACAGTCCATACATATACATATATAGCGGCCATAATATTTTAACAGATCTTCATCCCTCGCATCTCCATTTAATGGATTGACTATGTTCTACCAAATAACTTGAATAAATGGAAAAATGTGTCAACAATTTCAACAGGACAACAAATAATATCAAATTATCCAAAGGCATGTATTTAAACTCACGACAAAACATATTTATTTCTTATGTTTACGCGAATATTGTTCATTGTTTTAAACACTTACGGATTTTGTCGCGTTACGTAAACGTAACCGTAAAACGTAAACCGTGACAAAATCCGTAAGTGTTTAAAACAATCACGACAAAACAATTAAATTTTGGATGTGAAAATACCGAATATTGAATACTAAATTACCATGTTGGCTAAAGAATGTAAGGAATAAAAAATTACAAATCTGGTGACTAAATAATACCACTGAATATTCCAAACTGGCAGACTGATATTATATTAGCGAACAAATAACCATCTTGGCGACAATTTGTGAGTACACATTTAATTTAAGAATAGGTACATATATTTTCCGTAATGTAGGTAACTCAAAAAACATACAAGCAGCAAAACCAGCGCACATAAAAAAAACAAAGGAGCGTACAAAATTCCCAATTTTTAATTTTCCTCGACTTGGTGTAGATATTGGGTAGATTCATTTTGAAATTTAAAAATAACGGTTATTCATTTTTCGCAAAATTAACATAGGTGTCGTTACCAAGTTTTTGGGGGTGCTGGATACGAAAATGACATTCATTTTGAAATTCCAATATGGCGGACATACTTAATTTTATAAAAATAATATGGTTGTCCCTTTGTTGGTTTCTGGGGGTGCTGATTACAAAAAAGTTATCCATTTTAAATTTCCTTAGTAACCCCGCAACCTCAAATTTTCTTCATGATGGGAGAAAAAGAAATTCGAAAATCCTGAATATTCCAACATTTCTATAGCTTTATGCATCCCGGCCCCGGTATCTCAATGTAGAGCATTTATATTTTTTTAATAAAATAGATTCTATCTCGGAAACGGTGCATCCTAATGAAAAATAATGAAAATTTCCTCCCCCTTAGAAACTCCGCAACATCATATTTTCTTCATGATGGAAGAAAAAAAATCTGATAATCCTAAATTTTCCAAATTTTCTATAGCGTTTTACACCGTTCATGTCTCAAAGTAGAGCATTATCGTATTTTTTTTTTCTATAATGGCTTCTATCTCAGAAACGGTGCATCCTACTTGAAAAATAATGAAAATTACCTCTCCCTTAATAACTCCGTAACCATATATTTTCTTCAAGATGAGAGAAAAAGAAATTCGAAAATCCTGAATTTTCCAACATTTCTATAGCTTTATATATCCCTCGTATCTCAATGTAGAGCATTTAATTTTTTTTTATAAAATTGATTCTATCTCGGAAACGGTGCATCCTATTGAAAAAATAATGAAAATTTCCTCCCCTTAAGAACCTCGCAACACCATAGTTTCTTCACGATGGAAGAAAAAGAAATTTGAAAATCCTGAATTTTCCAAAATTTCTATAGCTTTATACACTGTTCGTGTCAAAGTAGAACATTGCCATATTTTTTTTCTAAAATCGCTTCTATTTTAGAAACGGAAAAATAATACTATTACTGGAAAAATAATAAAAATTTCCTCCCCCTTAACCCGAAAATCGCATATTTTTTTCATTGATGCCAAAAAAAGAAATTATAAAATCCTGAATTTCGAAAAGTTTCTATACCTTACATAGCTGGTACCTCTACAAACTTCATGTTAATTTTACGAAGATTGGATAGTCTCCATTTTGTACAATTAAATTGGAAGACAATTTTATAATCAGCATATGAAACATGGAAAAAGACATCCATTTTTAATAAAAAAAAAATATACGCCATTTTGGAATTTTAAAACGGATTTTATTTTCATATTATTCTGCACCCCCAAAAACCTTGAAAACGATACCCATACCAAAGAAAAAAAAACCTTCAATAGTATCCAAAACTGGGATTTTCCGTAGCTTGCAAATTGAATTTTTAGCAGCTATTAATTTATCAATCAAATCTTTATAAGCTACTTACATGGTATAATGGTCACCAACTTATCGGTGCTAATTGGATTAAATTTCGCTACTTTTTATCTGCCGATTTTTGTATTTTTTGTCACTTGAGTGATTTCACCAGTTTGGTAATTTAGTCGCCAACATATTAATTCGCTGCCAAATTCAGCAATACAGTATGCTCACGTGCAGTCACCAACTTATTTTTTGTTCACTCGATTAATTATATCCCTTATTCAAATATTGTACGTCTAGAGCAGTGTTTTTCAACCTTTTTCATGACGCGACCCCCTTTGTATGAAAAAATATTTCGCGACCCCCCGACCCTTCGCTTTTTTATCATGTACCTATGTATGTGTATGTTACAGTGTTACAAATATTCATTCCATACGACGTTTTTATGCGTCTCCATAATTAGGATTCGGATATAAGTACATAATATATTAGGTCTTTACCTATGAAATTGCCGTTTTGTATGAAAAATTCAAACGAATTTTTTTCATATATTTTTTATTTGTATTAATCGAAATAATCACCCATGCAATCAATGCATCTTTGCCAACGCAGTGGCAGCTTATTGATGCCCTTCTTAAAGAAATCAGCTGGACGGGAGGCAACAAATTCTTCAAAGGCATTTTGTACTGCCTCTCGGGTATTGAATTTTTTTCCCGCCAAGAAGTTATCAAAATTCTGGAAAAAGTAGTAGTCTGTAGGTGCAAGGTCTGGTGAGTAGGGCGGATGACGGAGAACTTCCAACCCCAGTTCTTGCAACTTGGAGACCGTCTGCTGCACAGTATGAGGTCACGCGTTGTCGTGCAGGAGCAGCGAAGATGAGCGATTGACCAATGATGGTTGGAGATGTGCCAGCTTCTCCATCATTGTGTTCAGCTCTTCACAGTACACATCTGCAGTAATGCTCACCACGTTTGGTTGTGATGAATCACACCGGCGCTAGACCACCAAACAGTGACTATCACTTTTCTAAGGGTAAGTTTTCGTTTAGGGCATTGTTTAGGTGCTTAGTTTGCATTGTTTAGGGCATTGTTTAGGTGCTTAGGTGTTTAGTTTGCGGTTATCAAACAGAATCCATTTTTCATCGCAGGTAACAATGCGGTTCAAAATTCCTTCATTTGTGTGTCTGTTGAGCAGTGCAAGGCACGTCTCGACGCGTACTTCCCGCTGGCGATCATTGAGTTCATGAGGCACCCATTTGACAAGCTTTTTACCTTGCCAATTTGACGCAAATGGACCAATATTGTTTTGACGCTAACGTCGAAAGCTGCTGCTAATTCAGCCGTAGATTGTATATCATCAGCCTCCACAATCGCCTTTAATTCGTCATTGTCGACCAAAGTCTTCGGACGAACGCGAGGTTCATTTTTCGTGTTAGCTCCGTAAACGTCGTTGATGTTGCGTGCCGCTTGTGCCGCGTTGCTGCCACGACGGTACTCATATTCCATATTTACTCGAATTTTTAACGTATCCATGATGACGAAAAAGATTGAAATGCGATGAAAATGTAACACTAATCAATAAACAAACGACTTCTTTTGGAAAAAGAATTCCATGTTTTTAAAATAAAATTAATTTGAAATTAGAATTCTTAGCCAAATGAAAATTATTTTGATTTGAAATGGCCAGTACTGCAGAATTATGAGTATATCCTTTTGTTAAAATTCTCTTACTTAATAAATCAATATTTTTAATCTTTATTGTTTTTTTGCTAAAGTTTTCTCGACCTCCGACGACCCCCCTACAGAAGCTTCGCGGCCCCCCAGGGGGTCGCGACCCACAGGTTGAAAAACACTGGTCTAGAGTATATACTAATTACAATTAAAATATGTAATTTTCATAGTAGTAACCAAGATTGATTGAAGTAATTTAGTCGCCAACATATTAATTCGCTGCTAAATTCAGCAATACAGTATGCTCAGTGCTCACGTGCAGTCACCAACTTATTTTTTGTTCACTCGATTAATTATATTCCTTATTCAAATATTGTACGTCTAGAGTACATACTAATTACAATTAAAATATGTAATTTTCATAGTAGTAACCAAGATTGAAAAAATCGAAAAATCCGGATTTTTCGAATTTTTCGAATTTCGAAGTATCCGGATTGCAACCCCTACTTGCGAGTGACTTGGTGTGTTCTGCAAAGGCAAGCATGACAGATGTTGAGCTCGTATCCTTATATTTTATTGTAAATAGAACAGCCTCCGTGGTCTAGTGGTTAGAGCTTGGCTCTCGACTCGGATGTCGCGTGGGGAGTTATTTATTATTATTATTGTAAAAACAGAAATCGAAATAAAAAGAAACGAAAAGTACGGCAAAGAAGATGGTAGATGTTACAAATTCATAAAAACCGTTTACTGGCTTATTCAATAATGTACTAAGGCTACTCCACGCATCAGCTACTTTTTTCTCATAATACACAACACAATAATATATGTATGGACGCTTCACACCAAGTCAATCTGGTCCCGTGGTAAGTTCTCGAAGAACTTGTGTTACGGGTACCAGACAACAGAAATATATTTAATAATTTTTATATTATACACATATTTAAGATTTTTAGTATATTTAGTATATTTAATACACATTCATGACCCAGGAACACAGAAAAAATGTTTGTTCCTTCAGCATTCAAACCCGCGACCCCCGGCTTGAGCACCAACACACTCAACCACTGAGCCATAGAGGTCGTCTCATCTGGCAAAAGCAACGACGTGGCGACGATAATGTTATTGTGTATGGTTATAATATGTATA
The DNA here is from genome assembly GCA_905404095.1 of Glaucopsyche alexis. Taxonomy (NCBI): domain Eukaryota; kingdom Metazoa; phylum Arthropoda; class Insecta; order Lepidoptera; family Lycaenidae; genus Glaucopsyche; species Glaucopsyche alexis. The sequence goes on from FR990042.1 coordinate 8,418,981, forward strand.
ACTAGCCGATGCCCGCAACTTCGTTTGCGCCTAACTGACGGAAGCGGAACCCTATTTTTTAAACGAAACCCTAAAATAAAAGTAGCCTATGTTAGACCTTATGACATCAGCTATCTGCCAGTGAAAGTCCCGCGAAAATCGGTCCAGCCGTTTCAGAGATTAGCCGGAACAAACAGACAGACAGACCGACAGACAGACAGACAGACGGACAGACATTTTAAAAAATTGGTATTTTATTGTAAGTACCGAATATACTTTCAGATGCATTATGTGAAAAGCTGTTAATTTGAAGTTACAAACAGACACTTCATTTTTATTTATCTGTATAAATTTAGTTCAAAAATAAAAAGAAGCATAAAAAAATACAAAACAAACTTTCCTATAGATTTTTATTGTATTATATGCCCAAGACCCGGGAACACAGGAAACTTTTTGTTCCTTCGGCGGGATTCAAACCCGCGACCCCCGGCTTGAGCACTAACATGCTCAATCACTGAGCCACAGAGGTCGTCTCATCTGGCAAAAGCAACGACGCGGCGACAATAAAATGTAACATGTTATTGTGTATGGTTATATGTATAACTAGCTGATGCCCGCAACTTCGTTTGCATAACTTCGTTACCCGCAACTAACGAAAACGGATCCCTATTTTTTATACGGAACCCTAAAATAAAAGTAGCCTATGTTAGACCTTATAACATCAGCTATCTGCCAGTGAAAGTCCCGTGAAAATCGGTCCAGCCGTTTCAGATTAGCCGGAACAAACAGACAGACAGACAGACAGACGGACAGACAAAAAATTTAAAAATTGATATTTTATTGTTAGTATCGAATATACTTTCATATGCATCAAGTGATAAGCTGTTAATTTGACATTACAAACAGACACTTCAATTATATTTATCTGTATAGATACTGTATAGATGTATAGATTTAGTTCAAAAATAAAAAGAAACATAAAAAAATACAAAGAAACTGACTTTCCTTTAGATTTTTATTGTATTATACATATCCATGACCCGGGAACACAGGAAACTTTTTGTTCCTTCGGCGGGATTCAAACCCGCGACCCCCGGCTTGAGCACCAACACGCTCAATCACTGAGCCACAGAGGTCGTCTCATCTGGCAAAAGCAATGACGCGGCGACGATAAAATATAACATGTTATTGTGTATGATATGTTCAAAAATAAAAAGAAACAAAACAAACTGACTTTCCTACACTGCGTTAGAAACGAAAGAATTGTTCGATAAATACGCGGGTAAGGCGTGCGCTAGCAAAACTGACATAGGTCTGTCCTCGTCAACGCCTAGCGGGCGACTGTGGGGCGACTCTAGCGGCTTACGCACGCTGCATTTCAATATTAATTTATTGTTAAAATAATTAAACCAACATGCAAAATGTAACCACAAATTATTCTTTTTTAAGTTATTAGCTTTTCGTAGATATGATTTTTGAAAGTAAAACTATCATGAACTTCATGAACAAAAAGAAAAATATTCAAATTTAGCCTCCTCTTCGGAATTATTTTTGATCGAGTGAAGTTTTCAATATTATGTTTCGAACCACAAATTGTAAAAGAACATTAAGTAAACAACAATGTGTTTTTTGTTTGGCTTTTTAAAGTTACTATTTGTTTGTTTACTATCGATTCAAAGTCATGTAAAATTGGGACCACGCGGCCTTAACTAACTGCACACAACTGCACACCAAAACACAGCGTGCGTCGATTCGACTGTCCGCGTAAAGTTGAAATATTGTATTATATTATTATAATTATAATATACATATATTAAAACTAGCTTTTGCTCGCGACTCCGCCCACGTAAATACATTATCCTGCGGGAACACTACTTTTTCGGGATAAAAAATATCCTAAGTAATATCCCGAATATCCCAGGATCCAAAGTATGTTTATACCAAATTTCATTAAAATAGGTTCAGCGGTTAAAGCGTGAAGAGGTAACAGACAGACAGACTCACTTTTGCATTTATAATATTATAGTATAGATATACTAGCTGAGCCGTACCCACTTCGTTGGGCGTTAAACATTTTTTTAATGATGATGATGAGTATAAAAAGTATCCTAAGTTATGCCTTATAACATCAGCTATCTACCAGTGAAAGTCCCGTGAAAATCGGTCCAGCCATTTCTAAGATTAGCCGGAACAAACAGACAGACAGAAAGACGGACAGACAAAATCTTAAAAATAGATTTTTCGATCGAATATACTGAAAGTACGATATATTCGATCCTTACAATAAAAATATGTTTGAGTGAAAAGCTGTTAATTTTTTATTACAAAACGGACAAATTATGTATAAGTAGATCAATTATTATCACGCTGAACGAAGTCAACTAATATTTATTCTGTGACGAAGTCAAAGGTAAAACAGCATGCAGTTGAAGACATTAACTGCACGTGGTTGCGCTGCAGTCCGTCTGGGGGCAACCTTAGGGCCAGGCCACACGGTGCGGTACGGCTGCGGCGCGGCGCCTGAGCGGTATCGCAACGGGTCTTTTACATATAAAAATGTATGGTATGCCACACGACGCGTCCGGCGCCGCTCCGGCGCCGCACCGCAGGCGCACCGGACAACGGCGCGAGGCGGGGCGAGACAGATGAGGCGGGGAGGGGTGCACACAGGGCGACGCCGCATTGATCGTGTGGCCGCCAGTGCGGTGCGGAGTATTGCGGTGCGGTGCGGCGCCGCGCCGTGTGGCCCGGCCCTTAGCCAAGGAGGTCATAAATCATAATTCATAACGCGCTAGTATTATTTTTAATGCCTTTACGGGAAATTTTGTTATTTTTGTTGAAATTATATGCGATTACCGTAGGTAATTGTTTGTGATTACACAAGTGCATTGTATTTTAATAGTTATTTGAATGAATTGCTCACATTGTAATCGACAGTAAGATAATGGCAGTTATTTTTTTTGCCTTAACAGCACTGTTCGTCATATAGTGATTTTCGGTAAGTGACCAAACTTACAAGAGTATATTCTTGAAAAAATATACTCTTGAACTAGCTTTTCCCTTTTCCCACGAGGATACTGTACTTTTTCAGGATCAATTTTGGTCAATTTTGTTCTTTTTTTTATTTCACTGTCTTCTCTCAGAATAATGACCGTTGTCTTCTAAACTAATAGACTATAGTCTCCCAATGTTATTCTAGATTTTCCGCGGCTTAGATGAATTGGACTATTGGTGTGAAGTGCAAATATTATCAGCGTCCGACGAAGCTATCATGATCTTCGTAGTGAGATTTCCGACTATGCATGTCTACCAGAACTGTATCTTAAACCCTGGAGCCTTCATGGTGGTGATGGGAGACTCTTGTGTGCGAGTGTGCAGCTTCGCGACCAAGGACACGGTGTCTCCGTACATCGTGATGAGTGTGAAGCAGAATCTCACGTTCCAATTTACCAGCAACAGCAGTATCAATCAGTACATCTTTGTAAGTTGTGACATTCGTTCCAAGGCATTGCAGTCCAGTGGGCCTAGCAGAAACATTTGACAGCAGCGTAAACGTAAATGTGATCGAATGAAAATGTATGGGTGCTGTCATGATTTAGACAGATTCTCATACAATTCTCATTCGATTACGTCACGTTTACGCCGCTGTCAAATGTTGCTGCTAGGCTCCTTGAAACCCAATTCTCATAACTATTTGTGATCATAATCCTGTAGCGTAAGCACAAACAATTGTCAGCAACGTATTTGTAACGTTATCGAATGAGAATTGCATGAAAAAGTAGGTACAAATGTTGCTGCTAGGCACATAGTTTGAATTTTTGGAAAATTGACGTACGTAATACGTCCGAAACTGGTCATGTTGCTAATTCCCGACGGTGACGGTAAGCGAGTGATGACATCACTACAATACGAGCAAATTGTTGACGATGCTGTGAACTGTTTGGTTTAATGATCTAAGTGTGAACCACTAAACACTTATTTCCAGATTGCACAATGCAACTAGAGTAAAATTTTACATTTTGATGTACCTATGGAAAAATGCACGTAGACTATTTTTAACGGGCTAGGACCGAGGGAAAGAACAATAGTGTTCCTTACGCGACAGGTCCCTTAATGACTAGGGAATTGTATACTAGTCAGTTCTCGAGGGTCGTTATATCCGCGTGGACTAAGATCCCAGATACGCCAGACTACCCTCATATTCTTAGTGATAAAATGTATTTCATACTAGATGTTAGCCGGATGGTAGGCGCTCATTGGGGGAGGCCTACGTTCAGCAGTGGACGGTGATTGGTTGATGTTGAGATGATGAGATGAGATTTTACCCGCTGCTCCGCCTGCGTAAATACACTATCCCAAAGGACCTACTTTTCGGGATAAAAAGTAGCCCATGTTTTAATCCTGTTGCTAGGGAATGGAAGAACCGGTTTGATTTTGAGAACCGGGAATTTCGGGACTGGGCAATTTCGGAACCGGGATATCCCGGGAAATTCGGGAATTTCGGGACTGGTATTAAGGCATGAAATACAAGTGTAATTACTGTCTAAAAAGTAATTCAAAATATAAGAATAACATTTTATAGTACAATTACAAATTAAATAAGGTTTTAATGGCTACTCGACACATCAGCCAGCATGTCACCACCATATTAATGACAATATTACTGGCGATAGTAAAGAGCCATAGGTCATTGTTGTCAATCATTGGTGGTTTTTAAATATGTTAGTTCGAGTTTTTTGCAAAACAGCAAATAGTTGGTGTGCCCAGAATGCTATTAGTGTACATGCTCGAACATCTAGGTAACCTATTAGAAGTGGCAAATTAAAAAACTAAATAACCAGACACACACTGACAAAAGCTGACACAATATAGGAATAGTTTGTCAACTTTTAGCAGTCGTCGTCCTGCGTGATTAAAAAGTTGTAAAAAAGACCATGACATGGATATGCTGAACGCGTAAGATTATAATTAGTGTTGTTCATATATTATTCTGACGATGCGTGAAAGGAAGGGAGGGGTAAAAATAAAAAAATAAAATACTCGAGTGTCAGAAGTTCAAAGGGGGTGTTCAGTGAATCCTACAGATTCTCCAATTTGATATTTATATAATGCGTAACTATTTTTATAAGGACAATAAAGAGTATTTAAAGAAAAATAGGTAATATCCATCTAAACCGCTCACCAACCCCAAAAGCAACCAATATTCATATTAGTAGGTATACAAATAGATACGTATATATTTATCAAAAAATAAACAGACGCCACACAGACCTTGTAGGCCAAGTCCCAAGATGTTTTATTTAATCGTCAATACCTATGGCTCCAGTATTGGCTACTATGTCGGTCGATGTGTGGTGCTATCACACTACATATTGATATTAAATACGGCATAATATTATGGTTATTATTTCCTCGCACCGCTCACAATTAACTTTTATGTACAGAATCTATTATCTAATATTAACTACTCATTATATCCTTTTATCGTGTAATATTTTTCATTGTTGTCTTTAATTCGCTTTCGGAAATGATTAAAAATTATTTTTTAGCTAATATTTACAATTACCAATGATAGTTTACTTAAATACTTGTAAATTTTAATACAATTTGTTCGGTACCGAAAGTACCGAAATTCCCGGTTCTCAATTTTTGATTTGCCGGTTTCATACCCTACCTGTTGCCCTATTATGAACTTCCACTGACAAGTGAGAATGGGCTTCATTTTGACGTTTTAACTTTTTAAAACACAATTTAAAAACTTAAAATGTCAAAATTTTGACATAAGAAACAGTATGAACAGAAAATATATGTATAGGTAAAGGTTAGAAGTTTATTTATTATTTTTATTTCTATATGATTTTCCATTTTTTACTTTTATGAAAACTACAACATAAAATAACATCCATCCATACATATTTAGAAACTTTCACATTTATAATATTAGTAGGATGGATGGATGGATGTTTGTTCCTCTTTCACGCAAAAACTACCGAACGGATTTTGATGAAATTCGGTATGGTAGTAGTTTGGGCTCTGGATTAAAACATAGGCTACTTTTATTTCGAAAAAGAACAGTGTTCCCGAGGGATACTAAATTTACGCGGGCGGAGCCGCGGGCAACAGCTAGTATATAATAATTATAAGTTACGTACTAATACTACAATATGATATACCTACATCTCATCAGCAAGAACATGAGGGTAGTCTGGCGGGGCTGGGATCTCAGTCCACAAGCCTCATATCGCTTTTATACCTACTTTTCAATGTATTTGTAAACATATCTGTAAAGTATACTTGGTGATTTTTAGGGTTCCGTATCCAAAGGTATCGTAACCCTATTACAAAGACTCCGCTGTCCGTCAGTTACTATGTCCGCCTGTGATCAGGCTATACTCAGGAACTCAGGAGTGATAGTTAGACAGTTGAAATTTTCACAAAGTATTTCTCTTGCTGGTATAACAACAAAAACTAAAAACATAATCTCTCTGGCTCCCATACAAGTTACAACAAACGTAATTTTGTTTTGCTCGTGTTTATAGATAATGGTATTTCCTTCGTGCGCGAGTCGGACTCAAATCAGACTCTCTCAATAAACTAAGTCTAGCGTCGTATACTGACGTTAGACTTGTTTAATCTACCCCCATCATCTGTTTAGGAGCTACGATACGGACAGTCACACCGACAGACACGAACGAACTTATAACACTTCTCTGTTTTCATCGCGGGTTAATGTACAAGTTAAATATTAAACCAATTATCTTCCTCAGGCAAACTTTTATCAAGTGACCGTTACGACGGCGAGGGTGAAACCCCCAGGGGGTTGCGCTAAGAAGAATGAGACTGAGTGCATGGTTAACGGGATCGACTACTGCTTTACCAGCGGGGTCTCGTGTGATGGTATCAAAAACTGCGGAGTTGAGGATTGGTGAGTTATTGCAGACAGTGGCGGATCTACGACTTTTGCAAACCGGGGCAAAACCTTGATATGCCCCTCAGGAACTACTGGTTCGAATTGATATTTTTTCTTTTGTGTTGGATAGTCCATTTAACGAGGAAGGCTTTAGGCTATATAACATCATGCTAAGCTCAATACGAGCTTAGCATGATGTTATATAGCTATTTTGAGAGCTTTCGCTGCGTACGCTGCGGAAACGGTTAGTTTCGATAAAATTGTTCCCCTTTAAAAGTTCTAAAAAAAAGTCCATGAATGTATATGTCTATCTTTTAAGGTTGGCTCACAAAAACCTTTTTATGCTAACCAAATTTGTTCTAAAATTAAGCATTATTTGTGAGGGTGTTTTCATTTAAAATGATATTATTCCTTAATCCTTATCCAAGTAAATACGTTATTCATTACAAGCATTTAATTAAGAAATTTGCCATTTACATAATTTGATTTCAATGAGTATTTTAGATGATATATATAATAAAATAATCAAGCGCGCAATAATAATGTACGGTGCGCGGCGGGAAGTCGTGAACTCGTGAGGGGGAAGCGCTTCTCCCTCTACGTAAATGAAGACGCGGGTAAATTTTAGCGATATCCCAAAGTAACTGTTCCACGCGGACGAAGTCGCGGGCAAAAGCTAGTGTATAAATAAATCGTTTTATAATCAAAATATCGCATAGTAACTGTAAAATGTTCTGTTTTGCGCCTTTTGAGTTGTTTTTTTTACAGTCTTTTTAAAAATAAAAGTAAGTAATAATGGTAAAAATATTGACTAAATTATATAGTTATTCTTCGTGTAAAAAGATAGCTAACGACGACCCAAAAGAAACATATCTTGCCAACGCGCAACGCGACGTTCCGTTTTAAGTTACTTAACATTTTTGAGCAGTCCCGATTTATAGACCTTGAAACTTGGACGACCCGATTTTTTTGCTCCTGCCACGATTTAAATCAAGTCGCATCTGGCAACACGATTCATGGACGTGGTACTTATGGATCCTTATGGATCCTTTAGGCTGAGACTATATTGTCCGGAATCCGTAAAACCTCCGGTGAAAATAGAACTCCGTGGCAATACAACGAGTTGAAAATTGGAATGTCGAATGTCGAGCTGTCATAATATATATTATATGACATTGACATTTGACTCGACACATGTGTTCGATTTTCAACTAATTTTATTAGTCCAGAGTTCTAATTATTATACTGCTCTGAATTTTCGCCACGTTCCGGATTCCGGAGCATAGTCCCAGCCTCAATACAAAGCTGTCACAATCTGCTTGACTGAATATCGAGAACCGAGAACGTAATATGACTCGAGCAACGCTTAATTTAAGTAGCGTTTAATCGGCACATACACAGAATAAGGTGGGAAAGACGATGCGATGCAAACGAAACCCAAAATATGCAATATTTGTCAGCCCCATCGATACGTGACAAATTAGAAACTATATGTAGGTAAAGTCTAGTCTACTTAGGATTATTACGTGATGAAAATATGTGTTTTGTAGCGAGCTTAAGAAGAATGTTTTAACGTTTAATATGTATTACGATTTACCACCACATGGATTAAAGGAATTCAAGGCGATCAACATTATTAATAATCATCAACAATAATAATTATTATTGTCCCCCACTGTTAGGCCTTCCCCACATTAGGCGTAAGCGCGTACTCGCGCCACTCATACGCCCGAGGAACGCACACGCCTAAATTATAATGTAGGCACAGTGTAATAAAGAGATACAGTGGTCCAACGCGTTTGAAGTCGCGCGAAATGCCGCTTTTGTGTAGGTATTCGTCATTGCTGCAGGGTTGTCACAATAATGTGTTTTATTATAATCTGTTCTATATTTTGTGTATTCGTACTCGTAGTATGTGTATGTAGAGTACTAGGAATAAAACAAAAAAATATATATAGAAGTATTAATGAAGAGTTTTATTATAAAAAATACAAATGCGTATACAAAAGCTCAGGGTTCGCATGATATATTATATCAATTGATATATATCGGATATATATCATGATATATTATATCAATAATTGATATTTATGCTTGATATATATCAAAATTGATATTTATATTTAAAAATGTAAAATAATGTTTTAAATGAAAAAAATCTTACATCAAGTCATAGTCTAAATACACATGTCTTATTTTCCGAGAGTTTCACAAGCTTAGGTCATCAAAAATTTGCTATTTGACACGACATTAACTAATCATTAGGCTTATGACACCCACGTGACCCCCTGTTTTTCGGAAGAAAATTCCTTGTTTGTTATTATACTATTGTTATACCATTTAAGTAGGGTCAAGTAGGCAACAGTAACTCAGTCGACTACAGTGGCTCAGTCTCATTTCGACCTGAAGGAATGGCAATATGGCTCATGAGCCACTGTGTACCTTTGGAGTGTAACGCTCAATAATTTGAATTTAATTATTATATTCGTAAAATGTCGCGACAGAAGACGGATCGAAAAATAGGGAACACTCCACATTAAAAAATCAAACAAGATTTACGGTTAATAAGGAGAAGTGAATCCATAAGAAAGGCATCAGAGAGTGTCATTAAGATAAGTGATTAATAAAGTTTCTAACGAAATGAGCACAAGATGAGAGTAGTTATATAATATTTTCTAAGAGTAACGGATTATATCAAATCTCTCAAAAGGTCTTAAAGGCTGATAAAAATTGAAAAAACTAAAAGAGTTAATCAAGAGACTGATATTATTGTTTCGCTATGAAAGTCAAGGAATTTGGTAATTTTTTTAGATTAAAGTGTTTATATTTTTAGAATGTTTTTTATGTTTATTTTTTTCTTTGTAATAAAACAAAGTTTTTCGACATTTTACTTTATTTTAAATACTCCTGAGTCACTGTGTACTATTAGAGTCACTGTGTACTACAGTAGTGAGTCAGTGTGTACACCTAGTGGTACACAGTGACTCAATTCCCATTTTTTTGTTTTAGGTCCCTAGTTTCATTTATGTAGTAAATAATAAAGAATCATATATGCTAAATTAAAATACAATAGAATAACTATAATGTGTGCAAATTTTAGGCCCAATCTATGACAATTTCACCATTTTTCAATCTTCTGAAAAAATCCGAGTCACTGTTGCCTCCTTGACCCTATACCATGTGTCAAATTAATTCGACTGATAAAATTAATACACTTTTTTTTCTTCTGGTTATAAACAAAAGTCATTTTATGGATTTAAGACTTAAATTGATACTCAAAAGTATCTATCATTGATTTTTAATTTATTTAAAAACTTTGAATATCAATAATAAATAAATGAGTTTAATTTTACTTCCCTATCTTCAAATTATCGGAGATTCAAATTATTTCGATTCAACTATTACGAAAAAACATATCAGAGTATGAAATTTGTATGTAATTTTGAAAATATCAAAAATATCGGATATATATCAAAGATATCTGATATTTTGATATTTATTATAAATATCGATATTTACGAACCCTGCAAAAGCTACAAATGCGAAACTGAAAGGTATTTTCGACATTTGCATTTACTAGTTTTTAGATTGCGATTGTTGAATTTGACGATGTAGTTAGTAAATTCTCATACGTAGATACAATTTTATTAAAAATTCTGACGGGAAACGGGCGCATGGTTTTGTATTAAAATTAATCTTCTATAGCTGTTCATATAATTGACCATTGTAAATAAGTAAAACCACTTAAAACAATCAAATTAAAAAGCGTCAACCCCGGCTGACGCGTCCCAAGCGAGTGTATGGCAGCTTGGGCTCGCTACCGCCCCTCTCTCACCCCGCACGCCCCGCACGATTGCTCTGTCTAGACGTGTCCGTTGGACGACTGTAGGTAAGTTCCATAGGCTGTGATGTAGGCATGTGCGTGAGCCGAAACTCACTAACGATCATAGCTAGCATTTTATAAATCGCGTAAATATTACTAATTTTAATTTAAGGTCATATACATTATACGCTATCCCCCTTACTAATAAAAATATTTACACAATGGATGAGCAATACAATTTTTGTCTGACAAGCGACTTTTCCCACGTATAAGACAAGGACAACACATTGTATTGCTTAATGCTTATCCACCGTTTCAATATTTTTATTTAAAAACCTGGCCAATTGCTAGTCGGTCTCGCGCGCGAAGGATTCCGAACCAAAAGGACAAATAATCACGTCTGTTGTTTGGGAGCCCCACTAATAAATATTTATTTTATTCTGTTTTTACTATATTTTACTATTTTAATGGCAACAGAAACGCATCATCTGCAAAAATTAACTGTCTAGATATCACGGTTCGTGAGATACAGACAGACGGTTTTTATATCAATGTCAAGTTTAGTTAAAAGAAAAATTTGCACATAAGATAAACAGTAAATTTCCGAATGAGTCAGGGATTTAGAACTATCGCATTTTAATCTAATAAGGTCAACGACTGTCTATCTTAAAGACTCACAAAGTCAAGATATTTGAAAGAGATAAGCATGATAATAAACCTAATGGAAGAGGATGCATTAATCTAGAATTCTAGAATATGTAGTGCAGAAAATTATTTATACATAATATATTTAAAATTTTAAATATAGTTAGCACGATAGCGCTCCGCCAAGACATGCTAAGCGAAGCGAAAAAGCTTTTACCACTATTTCCAAAATTCCATCTCTATATATATTCGTATATCTATATATATACACTAGCTTTTGCCCGCGACTTCGTCCGCGTGGAACAATACTTTGGGATATCTCTGAAATTTACCCCCGACTTTATTTATGACTAACGAAAGCGGAATCCTGTTTTTTTAAACGGAACCCTAAAATAAAAGTAGCCTATGTACCCTATAACATCAGCTATCTGCTAGTGAAAGTCCCGTGAAAATCGGTCCAGCAGTTTCAGAGATTAGTCGGAACAAACAGACAGACAGACCGACTTACAGACAGACAGACGGACAGACAAAAATTAAAAAAAAATGTATTTTATTGTAAGTACCGAATATACTTTCAGATTCATTATGTAAAAAGCTGTTAATTTGAAGTTACAAACAGACACTTAAATTGTATTTAACTGTATAGATGTATAGATATTATAATCTACACTAATATTATAAAGAGGAAAACTTTGTTTGTATGTTTGTTTGTTTGTTTGTTTGTTTGTTTGTTTGTTTGTTTGTTTGTAATGAATAGGCTCAAAAAGTACTGGACCGATTTCAAAAATTCTTTCACCATTCGAAAGCTACATTATCCACGAGTAACATAGGCTAAATTTTATTTTGGAAAAAAATAGGGTTCCGTAAGATATTTAGGTTTTTCGGACACAAGGTGTAAAAAATTAACCAGAAAAGTTACTTATTTTGCGTACGCTGCCTAAACTATAAAAGATAGAACCTTAAAATGTTCTAATTAATTGTAGATCTTATAAATATCTACAAAAAAGTCCGCGACACACTATACCTATCTATGTCGAGTGAGGCACAACAACCATTTTTTTATTTAGAAATCTTGAATTTTTTTTGGACTACATTTAAACGCATTTATTTTACTCATGTTATTAATCCTTATCAAAATAAATTATTTCATCACTAAGTACAGTTTATGTAGATAATATTTGGTCTTTGAATGATTAAAATTGGACGTTTGGTTTTGAAGTTATGGCGAAATTAAAATATTACGATTTCTGCTGCACGGCCCGTTGCGAAGTGGGCGTCACCAAGGCGGGGTGCGCGTGCGGGTTAATGTTTAGTTTAGTTTAGTTTAGTTAAATAGTTTAGTTATTTTATAAACATCAAATTGATAATATCATAAAATATAATACATTATAATATATTCTATACTTCTATACAGTTAAATACAATTTAAGTGTCTGTTTGTAACTTCAAATTAACAGCTTTTTACATAATGAATCTGAAAGTATATTCGGTACTTACAATAAAATACATTTTTTTTAAATTTTTGTCTGTCCGTCTGTCTGTCTGTCAGTCGGTCTGTCTGTCTGTTTGTTCCGACTAATCTCTGAAACGGCTGGACCGATTTTCACGGGACTTTCACTAGCAGATAGCTGATGTTATAGGGTACATAGGCTACTTTTAAAAAAATAGGATTCCGCTTTCGTTAGTCATAAATAAAATCGCGGGTAAATTTCAGCGATATCCCAAAGTATTGTTCCACGCGGACGAAGTCGCGGGCAAAAGCTATGTATTATATTTTAAGATATTATCAATTTGATGTTTATAAAATAACTAAACTATTTAACTAAACTAAACTAAACTAAACTAAACTAAACTAAACATTAACCCGCACGCGCACCCCGCCTTGGTGACGCCCACTTCGCAACGGGCCGTGCAGCAGAAGTCGTAATATTTTAATTTCGCCATAACTTCAAAACCAAACGTCCAATTTTAATCATTCAAAGACCAAATATTATCTACATAAACTGTACTTAGTGATGAAATAATTTATTTTGATAAGGATTAATAACATGAGTAAAATAAATGCGTTTAAATGTAGTCCAAAAAAAATTCAAGATTTCTAAATAAAAAAATGGTTGTTGTGCCTCACTCGACATAGATAGGTATAGTGTGTCGCGGACTTTTTTGTAGATATTTATAAGATCTACAATTAATTAGAACATTTTATGGTTCTATCTTTTATAGTTTAGGCAGCGTACGCAAATATGTAACTTTTCTGGTTAATTTTTTACACCTTGTGTCCGAAAAACCCAAATATCTTACGGAACCCTATTTTTTTCCAAAATAAAATTTAGCCTATGTTACTCGTGGATAATGTAGCTTTCGAATGGTGAAAGAATTTTTGAAATCGGTCCAGTACTTTTTGAGCCTATTCATTACAAACAAACAAACAAACAAACAAACAAACAAACATACAAACAAAGTTTTCCTCTTTATAATATTAGTGTAGACAAGTCAAAGCTCCTTGATTGATGTATTAAGGCGAAAACATACCTAGATGACGTCACAGATTCGGGCGTGGCCTAACACTTCCCGCCGCGCCACCCGCATACACCCCGCTGCGCTAGCGATCTCCGTGCCGCGACTCAAATTATAAACTGAGGAACGGCCCTTTTAAACGACTTTAGGATTGATTTAAATGCAACTTGAAAATATTAATTTATTTCTGGTCTATGAGCAAAGAAAAAACGTAGAATGTATTAGCCGCTTCTCCTTCTTCTGTAGAAGCCGGTCGAGGTTATTCCCGAAATCTAGAAATTATTTGGTAGGCAATGCGGCTTCCAACCTATCACTTTTGATTTCATTTTCCACCTCTACGCCCACCAAAATGCAATACTTAGTGCTATTGACAGAATCACTAAAATATCCGATAGGTGTTTTTTCGCTTTACTAAAAAAGAAGTTTCATATCGACGCTTGAAAGGTAAAAATGCCTAAGCGACAAAAATACCGAAAATGACTTTAAATATCAATGAGTTTGTGTTTTTTTTTTCTGCGTCGATTGGTCTAATCGTCGTCTTCCTACGACGATTTTTTTGTCGCTTAGATATAGTGAAATTTATATAAAATCATTTATATAAAAGAAGCGATTTATAAAAAAATTCACTTGGATATTTTGAAGAATTTTAAAAATCTACTTAGTCTATTTTTCATGTTTTTACTTTTTTTTGTTTGCACAAAAATATTTTTACTTGTTTAAAAAATTCTTTTCGTGAACACTTTGTACATTTTCTCCATACAAATTATTTGTGAATTGTCCTTACAGTGCATTTAATTTGATACCATTATTATACGAAAGTGCAACTTGTAGAATTTTACCCATAGTGAAATAAAACAATATTCGCGTAAAGATAGTTTTACATATTTGACACAATAACTATTCGTGCTATGTAGATATTTTTACTTGAAAACTTTTGTTTTTAATTATGTCGGTTAGATATTTTTTTTGGTTCCCTATTTTTTGGCATAAAATCATATGTCATAATTTTACTTGGCATAATTTCATTTGACCTAATAGTAGTTTCGCATAGTATTCATTTGGCATAACTTTCGTGGCACTTAGCATAATTTTTTTTCGCATAATTACTAATAGCATAATAATTGTTAGACATACTTAATAAAAGGCATAATTTTTTGTACGCATGATATTAATTAAGAATAATATTTTATGCATAATATTAAAAGGCATAAATATATTTACGCATACTTCTTTTTTTTCACATACTAATGAATGGTAAATTCTACTGGGTGTGTGAGTAATACGAAATAACAATTATAACTGTAATTTTCAACTGATTACGAAATAAACTCGGACAAACGACACAAACTGCTATCTAAGAACATGCCGAACCATAACCACGTGCCCAATACAATTAAAGATAAGGTATTGTTTTTGCATTAAATAACCTTTTGTATTAATTATTTTAAACATGTTAGCGGCTTATGGAAATGTTTAAGAATGACGAAAAAGAATGTAATTTTTTCCTGTTCCCAAAATATTATCTTACGTCGCTAAGGTACAATACGAAATGAAAAATGTCGCTTGAGTATCAATAAATTTCAATACATATGAATTTATAGACAAGAATAAACAGCTAAATGATCTGAGTGTTTATAAAACTGACAAAATGTAACTAAAAGTATTAAATTTAGTGTGTGGGAACATAAATGAACGCAAACATTGCTAAATATATTTCTATATTTATGCGCCTAATGTTTCGCTAGTTAGTCCTGTCGGTAGTAGTAAATATCAATATACTAGGTTATGGGAGTAAACTTTGCGCACATACTTGGACATAATAAAATAGCTCCTATAGCTGGTCTATTTTCAATTAAACTGGCAACAGTCACTGAAATCGGCGTGGTTTCATTATTATTCCTTTTTTAAGGTTCCGTAGTTCATGTCTCGGAATCCTTATAGTTTCGTCATGTCCTTCCGTTCGACCGACCGTCCGCCCGTCCGTCTACCCATCCAAACGGTGGTGCTTGAAATATAAAACTTTGAATGGGTAAGTTTATTTATCACGTCAACACAATGCTAAAATAAATGAAGATAATTTTTGGGTACACCTACACGAAAAGGGGAGATATAATTAGGTACATAGACATTTTAAGAACATTAAGAGGTTTCTGAGATTATATTTTGATATACGTACATTCCGTTTGCGTGATATTCCACTTTTAAGCGCATTTCTTGTTAAAATACGGCGTCCCCCCTCTAAAAGCCAAACAGCTGGCTCTAAAAATGTGTAAAATTCATGATGGTAATCCATGTAATAAACTTTGAACGAAAACTATAATGGTCCAAAAAACTTCATAAGTTCAGGAGTTATAGAGACTTAAATTGAATCAGTTTAGATGAAGATATCTGATACAGAGCCTACAGATTGTCCTTGTCCATAAAACATCCTAATCTTATAGAGAAGATTAGGATAATTTAGATGATATTTCTGCTACTGTCAATGCTTTCAGCGCAGTCTATCAAAACAATCACACTGCGCTGAAGGCACTGACAGCAGCAGAAAGAAGAAGGGGCATTTTTGTATGGACCCCGTCCCCACTACTGTAGCACTACAAGACATAATATATCAAATGAAAGGACTTAAAAAGCGTGTTATTTTTTTTTGTATGACGAAAAATCTCTAAACCATGGGAGAAAAAAGTTTTAACCCAAAGGTGAAAAAAAGTTAAAAAATCATTCTGTATTATTACACCATTTCATAGTGTTGCTAATAAGGAACAATTTTTGGGAAGTAATGGTATACAGCAAGCTTCAGAAAAGTGTTATATTTTGATAAATTGCCTCTGTTTATAATATTTTGATAAATTTTGATAAATTTATGGAATGATAATAAAATGATAAAAATAAGCTCTTTCCTCAATTTTGTCGCACATAATTACATTATGGAAATTGTTTCTTACTTGCGATACTATTGAAAGGATGTATTTTTTTCATAATTTATGGGTTCGAATCCTGTCTAGGAAAAATGAGTTATTAAAAATTTTCATGTTTCAAGAGTTTAAGTTTTCATCAAGTCGGACTCGATATTCCGTAGGGCTAAATTGCTATTGCTAATTTTGTTTGACTTCTTTTACAACGCCCAGAAGAATAATTTACCATGGACTATATCTTTTTTTTCTGTACCTAATCGTTTGAAAATTATTTTTGCTATTTAATTATATGTATTTTAATGTAATTGTTTTATCTGAATAATTTTACATAAACCACTTTTCCAGGCCAGGATTCAAACCCGCAAATTAGGGAAAAAATACATTTTGTATTATTGCGCCATTCGATAGCGTTGCAAGTAAGAAACAATTTCCAGAAGTAATTATGTGCGAAAAAATTGAGGAAAGAGCTTATTTTAAGTATTTTATTATCATTCCATACATTTCATCAAAATATGAGGCAGTTTATCAAAATATAACACTTTTCCTAAAGTTTAGTGTATACCATTACTTTCTAAAAATTGTTCCATAGTAGCAACACTATGAAACGGTGCAATAATACAGAATGATTTTTTTTTACTTTTTTAACCTTTAACCCTCATTAACTTTTTTCTCCCATGGTTTAGAACGGTGTTTTTCAACCTGTGGGTCGCGACCCCCTGGGGGGTCGCGAAGCTTCTATAGGGCCGGAGGTCGAGAGAACTTAAGTAAAAAAACAATAAATATTAAAAAGATTGATTTTTTAAGTAAGAGAATTTTAACAAAAGGATATACCTACTTATAAATTGATCATCGATCGATCATCGATATCATCGATGTATGTAATTGTAAAATAATGTGTTTGAGGTACTATATTCTGTACATATATCCGAATCCTAATGATGGAGACGCATAAAAACGTCGTATGGAATGAATATTTGTAACACTGTAACATACACATACATACATGATAAAAAAGCAAAGGGTCGGGGGGTCGCGAAATATTTTTTCATACAAGGGGGGTCGCATCATGAAAAAGGTTGAAAAACACTGGTTTAGAGGATTTTCGTCATACAATAAAATGACACTTTTTTTAAGCCCTTTCATTTGATATATTATGTCTTATAGTGCTACAAGGATGGGGACTTTTTGCCCCTTCTTCTTTCATCTAAATAAGTTATGGCTTGTGTTCAAACGCTAAACATGCTAGGACGAGACAACAGCATCAGTCTGGTATGGGTTCTAGGCAACGGCAACATCTCCGGCAACAAAACCACGGATGAGCTGGGTAGGCTTTGGGCCAATTGTGTCACGGTGTCATGCCCAGAATCGGTATTTGGAATATCTCCCAGCACTACCAAGAGAGAACTCAATGAATGGGGCCGCAGCTTAAGTATAAAGCAATGGGCTTCAATCCTAGGCCTTGAGTTTTTATATTTCTATACTTTTTATTATTTCAAGATCAAAATTAGCTCGTTTTAGTAACTGCAATTAATTTTTATAAACAAGAAGAAGGAAAATATTGTCAGTTAGGAGCAAAAATTTACAATGTCATTGAATAATAAATTTACTAAGATAACTTTAGCCGTAGAAAATTCTTAATGGAAGCAACATTTATGTAACTTATATTATCTTGTTTTATTTTATAAACTCTTAGGCCATTTAGATGAATACTCCTATAATTTTTTTTAAATGTTTGGAATTAGTTATTTCTACCTGTTACTACAGAAAATGTATCTATAGCTTATCTTTTTTGACATGTTGCTGAAAACCTTTAAAATAAAATTTAGGCAATTTTACTTGCTATTACATAACTTTCGTTGATAGCTTAGATAATTTTACCTATTTTTCGAACTAGGACTTTTTTACCTAAGCGACATAAACTGCCTGTAATTCGAAAGCTATATGACTCGTTTTAATATCAAAAATTGCTATAAAAATAAGATACACGTTGTATTTTATTGATATATAGATGTATGTTAAAACCATCAAAATCCGACTATTTTGTGATTTTTAATGATTTTTTTTCTAAAAATTTTAACTTTAAATCACTCTTCTATAAAGTTTACTAAATTTATGCGTCATATGTGTCTTTCTTTAATTATTATTTCTTTAATTATTATTTTTTATCAATTATTATTATTTAAACTGGAAATATCATAATATGTATTATATTATAAAATATGAATTTGCTTTCCTACGCTATCGAATTGGATTTTGTCTGTAATGGTAGTTGTATGTGTGTTAAATAAATAAATAAATAAATGTCGCTTAGGCATTTTTACCTCATATACTATATACCTCAAAGCGTTGATATACTAAATAGACAATTAAAACAGAAATAATATAATATATCTATGGACGCTTCACACCACGTCAATCTGATCCCGTGGTAAGTTCTCGAAGAACTTGTGTTACGGGTACCAAATAACGGAAGTATATTTAATACTTTTATACTATAGGTACACATAATTAAAATTTCTATTATATTATACACATATTTAATACACATCCATGACCCAGGAACACAGAAAACTTTTTGTTCCATCGGCGGGATTTGAACCCGCGACCCCCGGCTTGAGCAACGACACGCTCAACCAACTGAGCCACAGAGGTCGTCATAGAAATAGAACTATACAATTTCTGTGAAATTTACAAGTACATATATAATAAAATATTATACTATAATATTATATACTATATAATAATTTATTAATATATTATTATAATTTCAAGTAAAAAGTTGAAGGAATAAAAAAGTACATTCAACAATCGAACATTTTCATTCTATCACAGGCAGAGTGCTCGCTAAGGTTTTCATAATTTATTTTTTTACGGCATGTTGTTCCCTATTATTTCAAGAGTAAAATAAACAATTGCGAAATAGCGGCACCGCGGAGAGTGACACAACCTCCTCGTACGAAAGTCAGCGGCTCACTGTCCCGCGCGCCCGCGCACGCACCGCTTACGAATATTTTCACAAAATAATAGTTATTTACGTATATTTTGAAAACAAAACGGTATTTCGAAAAACCCAACGATGAAATGTTAGATAAATATATTCTTCACATTTTCGTAAAAGAACCATCTTTATAGCCGTACTAGGTAGTAAGTAGATAGAAAAAGAAATCTGAAAACAGGGCTACTTAATTTTAATTTATTTAATATTAATCTTCGTCGTATTAAAAAAGTTTACGATGATATTAAAGATGAAGGACTGAAGTGTGAAATGTATATTTTTTTGAATTTTTTTATCCCCATTTTTCGGAGTAGTTAGGACTCAAACTGAGCGATTTAGGGGCTATTTGCGCCTTAACGCAAAGGCCAAACCATTAAGGCCAGAAATTGTAATTTAAACCGTACATTGTTCCGCGATAAAAAGTAGCTTATGTCCCCGTGGTCTGCTCAATATCTGTGCCAAATTTTTCATTAAAATCGGTCCAGTAGTTTCGGAGCAAAGCAAGTTTTATTCAATGCAAACAAACAAACAAATTTTTCCTCTTTATTATATATTAGACCAAATCAGCGCACAGTCCTGAATCGCGCTATCGAAGTTTTCTAAGATCGGCGGTATATATAGAACATCTGAAAGACACTACAGTGGGCTTCGGCCTGACCGAGCATACCTACCACCTCGCTCGGTCGGAGATCTCCGAAATTTAAATCTGCCACCATATTTCAAAAACCATTTCCCACAAGTATTAGCATTAGTATACCTAGATATGACGTAGGCGACTACTACGGAAGGATTTTTCAAAATTCAACCCCAAGGGGCTAAAATACCCCTATGAACAAAAGCTCATATGAAACTTTATATTCCTTGGACACATTTGCCATTTTATTTCGTATGAATTGAGTACGGGAAAAATAATGAGATACCTTTTCAAAAATTTAGCCCCTAGGTGGATAAAATAAGGGATGAAAATTAATAACCTAATTTTCGCGGGCGAAGCCGCGGGCAATAAATGCTAGTTTGTTCATAAATGAGAAATGAGAGATATTGTTTCTTTATCTACTGTCCGAGTATAGAGTCCGAGAAGCCATAATCTATTTATTGACAAAATAACTGAATAATAAATCAGATTACTAAAACCTTGTAGCTTGTTTACATGCCGCAATTAAAGCTTTATTTCGAACATAAATTGAATATCGATAACATCATATTTTATTAATATAGTATTTCTACATCGAATCATTTACTCATTCAGAGTACCTATTAACTACATACCTAGGGTTGCCATCCGTCCGGGTTTCCCCGGATTTGTCCTAGTTTAAAGGGCGTCCGGGGAGCGTCCGGGCCGGATTTTATTTGCTATCCGGGTTTTTGTAGGCAGAATTAGGAAGGTTTTTTTTTTTTTGATAAGCATCAATAATAAATCTTCCTTTCTTTTTGACATTGCCGTAGTCGGGTAAAAACTGTTCTATGTCCGGGTTTCGTACTCCAAAATCCGGGGTTTTCACGCGTCTTGTCCGGGGAGTCATATGTAAGAGATGGCAACCCTATACATACCTATTATCCAAATTGCGTCTTAAATGGGTATCTTTTTTTTTGCTCACCGTCAATTAGTTTCTGAAATACTTGCAGAAATTTTAAAAAACCTGTACCTAACATGTCTTCTTATTGTATAAAAATTTTGAAATCAACGCTTCTAGATGTCATTATTGACAATCAGTTAATACTAAACTCATGTTACTTCTTATCCAGACTAGAATTGTTACAAAATGGCACTTGTGAACTAAATTAGTAGCTGTTAGCTGAACATAAAATACGTCCGTATGTGGCAAAAGCCATGACTGATACCGTGACTTTGTAAACATAAAACTAAACTTACATCGTGACTCCACAATTGAAAGACACATCCACAATATTCTATTGCCAAGGATCTCTTTTGTTCAAGATTTCTAAATAAACATACTAGAGATTATCTTGCATCATATTGAGATCCGCTTGACAATTTTAAAGGTTCAAGGGTAAATAATAAGTACCTGGGTAACAGAGGTTTGATTCGGAGTTCTGATAAATAAAATTATTAACCCGCCAAGTGCGAGTAGGATCCGCGCACCGAGGGTTCGGTACCTACAAGCCTGTAGTGATTTTGTTAGTACAGCTTAAAAGTATTATAGACCTGAGTATTTGATATGAATTTCAATTTAATACCTCTACGCGTTCATGAGGAAAGGCGTAGTAAACTAGTAAGTTTAAAATTAATAAAAATATTTTTATTAGGTACATGAAGTAAGTAGTTAAAATTTTACTGTTTTCGCAATTTTTCCTTTTAATCTGTGCTATATAACGTCATATAGCACAGATAAAGGAAAAAATTGTAGTTCGTACCAAATTTCAAGATTCTGAGTTCATGTGAAGTACCCTATAGATTCAAAACTTTTGAGTTTTTCAGAAAATTTTGCGGCATAAACGGCTGTATCTTTTGGTTGCGTTGGCTTAGAAGTTTGATTTTTTCACAGCTCAGACCTGAGTATTCTGTATTTGATATAAATTCCAACTTGATTCCACTTCAAAGGTACAGTGATTTATTTACAAAAGTCTGGTGAAAACGCTCCATACTAAAGTCATACCTAGCTCTGACGTCACGCCTAGGTAAAAGTGTATGAGATAGGTATAAGACCGCAGGAACATATTTATAAATATCTCCGATATTTGTGTAT
Source organism: Glaucopsyche alexis (assembly GCA_905404095.1). Lineage (NCBI taxonomy): Eukaryota > Metazoa > Arthropoda > Insecta > Lepidoptera > Lycaenidae > Glaucopsyche > Glaucopsyche alexis. Next base: position 8,441,470 of record FR990042.1, read on the forward strand.
TTAAGTTGATACTTACTATAATTAATGTTTTTGTATATGATGTAAGTAAACTATAATTATAATGATGTAGGTTTTGTTTACTAACTTGGTCAAAAAAAATTGAACTTTTTTGTACTTTTTAGATCTACGTATCTAATTTCTAAACTATACATAAAATATTATATTTTTTACATTAACCAAGTAGTAATGACTCAATATTATTTCTGAGTATATTAATAAACTAAATATTTTAGATGTAGTCATCTCCGCTTTTAGAGTTAAAAGTGTCGAGTATCATGGAGCTGTCATCAACATTGACATTTGCCTCGATACTTGTGTCTCCGATTTTCAGTTCTAACAAATTCACGCAGTTTTATTTTCAGCGCTCTGAATTTTCTCCTGTCTTGCGGATACCGGATCGTATAGTCGCAGCCTTAGTGCCGTTGCACACGTTCCGGTTGCCGGGTGGTCGGTCGCGAAGTGTATGGCTATTGGCTATGTACGATTCGTACATGGCCATACACTTCGCGACCGACTACCTTGTACCGGTTACCCGGCAACCGGAACGTGTGCAAAGGCACTTAGGCGGTAAAAATCGCAACGTCACAAGTGCATCGCCGGTCTTTTAAACCCTTACCCCTGACTCCTCAGTTACGTTATTTCATGCCCGTTTCACTGAGGCCGTAATTCTTTAAGGCTCCCACAGTCACACACACAGATGTCAGTTCGGCCTGAACGGATTCGAGCACACACACGGAAAAAATCGCATCCGACCGAACTAGGGTTGCCACCCGTACTTTATAATAAAGTATTGTACGTTATTTCAGGTTATTGTACTCTATACTTTGAGAATAATAAAGTACACGAAAATACTTTATTTTCACGATTTGGTTTTTTTAGGATTTAGAAAACTTTAGTCATAATAATATTATGTTTTTTTTCGTACATATAGCGAAATACATCGATTGCTCAATTGATGTCGATTGCATGTTAAGATAATTGAAAATATAAATCTGCAAATACTTAATGTAGATATGGATGATCTATATGGAAAAATTACTAACTAGCTAACATTATTACAATTTACAATATACTTTAGAAATATCAACTTCACATAGAAATATCAACTGCACAATAAAGGCAGCAAGTGTTTAATAAGAGCAATAATATTTTTTTTAACTTGTATAAAGTCATTCCATTTTTATTAGGTATATATTCGTGTGCGTGTGGTTTGAGGGACCTACATGAATATCCCCAAAATAAGTATAGAAAGTTTTAGTAGAAGTCTAAAAAAAATTGTAGAACAAATCTGGGAATTTGTAAAAAGATAGTTTAAAAGATATAGCCCTCAGAGTGTGGTCCCTCAGTTCACACACCGCTATTTTCCAGATCTCGAAAAGTATGTGGAAAATTATGGTTTTTTCACTACAGAATTTTAGTAGAACTTTTGTAAAAGTTTTTACAAATTTATCAGATACATAGCATTAGAAATAAAAAAGCTACAACCACCGAAGTGTGGTCCCTCAGTTCACACAAAAATGACATACTCATTTCGCGATATATTACTGACTTTTTTAATTATTTTTCTACGTAGAGTTTTAGTAGAAAATTTGTAGAATTTGTAGACAAAATTTCAGCAAAATCTATCGGCGCATTCGGAAGATATATACCATTATGTTGGGTCCCTCAGTTCACACACTTGTGTATAAGAAAAACTCAAATAACTAATAAACGAGAAAACTAACAGAAAGTCTACTATACTTAGATTTTAGTAGAGGTTTTTTTCTCTTGGATTAGCACATAAAATATTTAATTTCTTGCTTCCTAGCTGAGATAATGTTAATTTTTTGATTGTATGAAAATGCAGAGTAGGTTACCACACAAGAGGCAAAATGAGGACAAGTCCTAATATTATTGTGTATGTTATACCTTATTAAATTTATGTTTTGCTCGCGGTTTCGCACCTTTTCACTATTTTAGGGGTTCATAGTACTACAAACAACCCATATGCTTACCAATTATTAACTATGTACCTATTTGTGGTTTTGCTCTGCCCGCCCTTTTCTCTGTCCGTTCTTTCTAACTCCTTATATATAATTACATATGTATTATGTGAATACAAAACTGGCCAAGTGCAAGTCAGGCTCGCGCACAAACGGTTCCGTATAAACGGCAAAAAAAATAACGTTTGTTGTATCGGAGCCCTCGTCCTCGTCTCGTCGTCGTCTCGCCCCCAGCACCAAAGATTATACATACTCAATGTAATATTATGACTGCACCTAATATTTTTGTTAAATTAGCTTTTGCTCGCGGCTTCGCCCGCGTGGAATAGTGTTCTTAGAGAAAAAACTACTTCGGCGAATAACTCTCTAAGTCTCTACTTACATCAATATACTTCTGATACAATACTGAAAATGTTTTTAGGTTTACCCAATGCAAATGGTTAAAAATTGGACCCTTTGAGTTTCGCCTCGACACGATATGAGCGACCGCTTGATATATACATAATATTATATTTGTCGCGCTTGAATATACATTTGTTGCGTCATGCTTTCGTTGTTGGACATCTACGAAGTGGTAAAAAATACTAAGACCACTTGTGAACTGTATTTTAAAAGTGGAATGATATCGTGTGTTGGTGTACCTACAAAAAAATGCACACAAAAAAAGCACACACACTTAAGAATAACATTATGTACGCCGTACATCCCACAAATTAACTTTTTCCTTTTCATAAAAGCTTGACATTAATTTGAAGACCTAAGATTTCTATATTTTTTTTTTATAGAAAATAGGTAGGTATAATAAAAATATGAAATTTCATCTATGAGGGTTCCGTACCCAAAGGGACCCAAAATATTATTAAGACTTCGCTGTCTGTCCGTCCGTCTGTCTATCACCAGGCTGTATCTCAGGAACCGCGATAGCTAGACAATTGAAATTTTCACAAATTATGTATTTCTGTTGCCGCTATAACAACAAATACTAAAAACAAAATAAAATAAATATTTAACGAGGGCTCCGATACAACAAACGTGATTTTTTTTTTGCCGTTTTGTACGGAACCGTTTGTGCGCGAGCCTGACTTGCACTTGGTCAGTTTTGTATTCATATAATACGTATGTAATTATATATAAGGAGTTAGAAAGAACGGACAGAGAAAAGGGCGGGCAGAGCAAAACCACAAATAGGTACATAGTTAATAATTGGTAAGCATATGGGTTGTTTGTAGTACTATGAACCCCTAAAATAGTGAAAAGGTGCGAAACCGCGAGCAAAACGTAAATTTAATAAGGTATAACATACACAATAATATTAGGACTTGTCCTCATTTTGCCTCTTGTGTGGTAACCTACTCTGCATTTTCATATAATCAAAAAATTAACATTATCTCAGCTAGGAAGCAAGAAATTCAATATTTTATGTGCTAATCCAAGAGAAAAAAACTTCTACTAAAATTTAAGTATAGTAGACTTTCTGTTAGTTTTCTCGTTTATTAGTTATTTGAGTTTTTCTTATACACAAGTGTGTGAACTGAGGGACCCAACATAATGGTATATATCTTCCAAATGTGCCGATAGATTTTACTGAAATTTTGTCTACAAATTCTACAAATTTTCTACTAAAACTCTACGTAGAAAAATAATTAAAAAAGTCAGTAATATATCGCGAAATGAGTAATATGTCATTTTTGTGTGAACTGAGGGACCACACTTCGGCGGTTGTAGCTTTTTTATTTATTTCTAATGCTATGTATTTGATAAATTTGTAAAAACTTTTACAAAAGTTCTACTAAAATTCTGTAGTGAAAAAACCATAATTTTCCACATACTTTTCGAGATCTGGAAAATAGCGGTGTGTGAACTGAGGGACCACACTCTGAGGGCTATATCTTTTAAACTATCTTTTTACAAATTCCCAGATTTGTTCTACAATATTTTTTTTTAGATTTCTACTAAAACTTGCTATACTTATTTTAGGGATATTCAGGTAGGTCCCTCAAACCACACGCACACATATATTCCGAAAATGATTTGTGATCTATAGCAAATGGAGAGACGAAAAAAACAAAGTGTCTCTGAATTTGATTAAAAATGTATTATGTACTTATTTAATTTTATTTAAATATGGACTGTAAAATTTGATACAAAGTGCAAAAAAACAATAAAAAGTAGGTATGTATTTAAACATAATAATGATAAAAAATAAATTGTACTTTATTTTAAATACAATGTACTTTTTTCCTACCTTTAATAATCATTATACTTTATCTGCAAAAAAAGAGGTGGCAACCCTAGACCCAACTGACGTCAGTTCGACCTGAACGGATTCGAGCCCACACATGATACGATTTTGCATCCGTTCAGGCCGACCGCCGAACTGAAGGCAGACCGGACCGTGTGTGGGACCCTTAAGGGCATGTTTCACTATCGCCTGATAAGTGACGAACAGCTAATATCCGGAAGTTTTGTCACTGTCGCCCAGTATAAAGTACCTAAGCAGCGACAATAAAACTTCAAACTTTGTGAAACATGCCTTAAGTGTTTTCTGTTGCATGTAGAACTGACCTCTATTCAACACGTGCCTGGCGTCAGGCAAATTAGGTCATAACTCATAGGATACCAATTGTCATTGACTTTGTCAGGCCGGACACCGTCCATTTGCGGATCGCTTACAACGGTTACAACAAGATCAAAGCGTTTATTTCCCTCTAGAAGCTTGTACTGGACACATCACACAATGTCGTTTCCTGTGTGTGTGAACTTCAAATTATATTGATATTTTGGCAAATATCATATGTGGTGGTCCACAGTTTGCTACTTCATATTATTTCTCTAGATATAGTCAGCCATTTTTAATTTAAAATGGTAAAATGCGTATGATTGGTGTAAATCTGCGGACGCTACATACCAGCAAAAGAGATGTTTGATTTTGGGCTAGATCTATGTACACTACATAGGTAAATAGGAAAAAATATGGGAATATCATAAAAATACGAAAAAAATAATTTGAAGAAGGGTACATGCGTACAAAAATGATTATTTGAAGAGTTTTTTTATTGCGAGAACACTATTTTTAGGGCAGCCATGACAGTTGTTTTGACTTGACTTTTGACGTAGTAGACAGTTTTACGAAGAGACGTCGTCTTGAATGCCATACGTCTTTCTTTGTCAAAAGTCATGTCATTGACAAAATGACATTCTTTAGTTAATTTTGATCTGATCCGCCATGTTTTATTTTACTTTGTGTTACTCTCCTTGACGAAGTTAATTTAAATGTACATGGAAACGAAGTGAAAATAAACAAAATAAAGAATAGGAAAAGGTTACTATATTATGTAGCTATATTAACATATACTGTACGTAGGGCTGGCCCAGGCCTCATACATTTCTTGAACATCGCTTTTGAACGTGAGTTCTAATAAATATTGTAGGATATTGTTTGGGCTGGTATCGACTTAAAATTAATAAGAAGATGGAGTAGAGAAATAGTTAAAATGTTAATTAGAGAAATAGTTAAGTTAAATAATAATAATATCTATGGACGCTTCACACCACGTCAATCTGATCCCGTGGTAAGTTCTTGAAGAACTTGTGTTACGGGTACCAGACAACGGAAATATATTTAATATTTTTATACTATACACATATTTAAGATTTTTATTATATTATACACATATTTAATACACATCCATGACCCAGGAACACAGAAAAACTTTTTGTTCCTTCGGCGGGATTTGAACCCGCGACCCCCGGCTTGAGCACCAACACGCTCAACCAACTGAGCCACAGAGGTCGTTAAAAGGGGAATTATTTAGAAAATAAGTTTTATTTCATACTTTTTTGTGTATTTTTACTTTGGAAGTCGGTTTAATCAAAATTGTTACAAGTTCTGACAGTTATTCTGGCTGAAATAATGACCTACTCAGAAACTGGTGTTGCATGCTGCAGTAGATTACGTTTCCTTTTTGGGGACCACCTGATGTCCAATTTCCATAACCATTAACCATGCAACTGCAATTGAATAATAAGACAATAGTCTTAATCTGCAACATGTTTAAAAACTTATCAGCTGTTTGCCACGAAGTAGGTAAAGGCTTATTATCTATTAATAAAACTGGATTAAATAATGCAAACGTTTATAATATAACATAAGCGTGCCAGTAGGTAGTTTACTTTTTTTACTGTCTCTTTGCTAAGCCTTTAGGTTTAAAACCAGGTCAAACTAAATCTAACCAAACTTGGAAAAGGCTAAATGATAAGAATAATTAAGATGACAATTGACACTGTTTATCTAGCAAAAAAATAATCTCATCAGACAGTAATTAACTGAAGTGATAAAGTGATCCAGATTTTACTAAATACATAGTGACAAAGCTGAGAAGATATGAAGTTTTAAACTTTTAGTATGTAGTAGTAGTAGGTGTATTTAGATAAAAAACTGATTCTGGATTTATTACGGCAACATTTAATCATATTGTTCCCACGAGTATAGGACACAAATGGTCCATCCCCCCAGAGGTCCATTGTAGGGGGATGTAGGCTACAATATAACAGGGTTCACCCTGGTACCCTGAGGCGCAACGTTACGTTACCATTCAGCCCTCAGCACGTGCTCACTTTGGCATTGGGTCGTCCATCTAATCAAACAGAATTCACATTCGTAACAAATGGAACGATCTACAAGGATTCCATGTGAATATTATCAAGGACCCAAGTTCTCATCCAGACGAATCAAACGAGCCCAAAGTCGATACAGTTACGTCGTTTTATTACGGAGATCCTATGGCCACCTTCCATCTCTAGCATCAGACTTTTTACACTATCTAAAATCAAAGTACTTATCAAGACAAATCAAACGAGCCCAAATTAGATTGGATTGTGTCGTTTTGTTTTATTACGGAGTTCCTATGGCCACCTTTCAACTCCATCATCAGACCCTGTCTTTAGATATTCTAATATCTAAAGACAACGTACTCTTCAAGACGAATGAAACGAGCCCAAACTCTATGGGGTTACGTGGAGTTCCTATGGCCACCTCCCAGCTCCATCATCAGATCAGCTCCACGCCATCTCATATTATTGCATTGTCATGTCACGCGATTTACATATTCGTGCAAAATTTTAGCTCAATCGTCAATTCGGAAAGTAGATCAAATTTAACTTGCAATATTTCATTACAGACAACGGGTTACGGGACAGGTGAAACGAAATAAAAGCTTGTAATAAATAAAAAGGACATATTATTTTGGTCTTTGGAAAATGATCATTTTTGTAGCTACTAGATATACCCGATTAGCCAGTCGTGCAAAGCGCTTTTTTCAATCGAAATTTCTAAGTGCATTTTTGGCAAGGGATATATTTGCGAATTCGTATCATGCCTACTTATAACCTTACATAGGTTCTAGGTTATAGAAAACTTATAAATAAACTTAGGTACTAACCAATAACCATAAAGTTTTATTGTTCGTCCCTAAGTTTACTTAGGCCTTTACATCCGTTAATGGATGATTTATACAGTATTCTCCGAGCGAAGTAACCACTCTTGAAATACTGTAGTGCCTGGGACCGTTGGTTTTTAAATGTCGTATGATTGCCCAAGCACATACGGAATTCTCACAACATAGTCAGCCTAGTCCAGAGGAATGAACTGGCCAATACGTCTGGGGCCAACTAAGTGCGGGTTTCCTCATGATGTTTTCCTTCACCGTTAGAGCGTTCTTATAATATACTTGAGATCTGAAAAAGTCTCATTGGTACACGCCACAACCTGGGATTTGAACCTGCACTCTCTCGAGTGCGAACCAAACGGTCTACACACTAGGCCACGGAGCTCTTTTCCCCCTAAGTTTATAATAATAATTATTAATTAGTACTGTGCTTTGCAGGTTCGACGAGCGAAGAAGCGAGTGCGTTGATATCGAGGATAATTTGAAAATATGGTCAGTTCTCGCATTCCTCGCTCTGTTCTTCTTCATCATAATTGCTGGCTGCCATCTCCTGATCAGATGTCTGCCGCCAATCACCGGCTCCTTCTTCATCTTTACTGCCAACGAGGACAATCGCCTCTGCATTGACCCCAAGTTGGTTCCATCTGGTAGCGCACCCGACATCGCTATACCAAGACAACCATCTCTTATACCGGTAAGTCTTTTAAGTTCCACTATACTTTTCTATTTCTCCTTGACGACGTCGGCGCTCAAGCCGGAGGTCGCGGATTCGAATCCCGCCGAAGGAACAAAAAATCGTTATGTGTTCATTGGTCATGGATGGTTAATGGTAATATAATCACAATTTTAAATATAATATATATGTGTAGTATAAAAAGCATTAAATATTAAATATAATATTTCCGTTCTCTGGTACCCGTAGCTTAAGTTCTTCGAGAACTAACCACAGGACCGAATTGACGTAGTGTGAAAGCATCCATAGATATTATTATATTATAGTATATACATATATATACCTACTTATATTTTTAACTGACTTCATAATTAATAATCATCAATCATAATAATAATAGTCAATATAGTGAGGCTTGTAGAGTTAAGGCGTGTAGAGTTAGAAGTTTGGTAGAGTCAAAAAGTTGGTTTTACATGAGATCTAATAGCTTTTTGACTGTGCGAGTCATATGGTATCTTGGCATCACTTTACATGAAAATGTTTTTGATGAGTCGTTTTCTCATCTCCATAACATTTGTTTACTTTTAGGTATCTTCGTGTTCGTCATCGGATTACCTTGATGTACCAGTATGCTCAAGGCCTGTGGGTTCGAAGAAAAAAGAAGAAGAGAAAAAAGTACGTCTACTATTTTTCTCTACTTAATTTATATTTTAGGGGTTGGCTTTCCATATATGTGATTTCATTTAACGATACCCCCCGCACGATGGTTAAATGAAAAAATATTATCGTTTGTTAAGAAAAAGTATTATCGTTGAATAGATTTTTAAAATAAAGGCAAGTTTTCATTCATGCCTTTTTTTACAAAGTCAACCATTTTCGAGTTATCGGCCTCCAAAGTGGTTTGTAAGTTGGCCCTGGCATTTCTAAACTATGGCACTTAAAAACTTGGAATTTTCCATGGTGATAGATCATGCTAAAAACTCTTTAGGAAAATTATATTAAAAGAAATCGGACTATAATTTTTAAAGTAGTTTAAAGAAAACCTATATTGCGCGTTTATAGTTAGATAATTAAAATGAAAAGTTCTTACAAATATGTATCACGGATTAAAGGCTTGTTTTTAAAGTAGTTCATGAACAGCACATCATATTTAGCTGATGACTGTTATTTATTTTGCCTTATCAAAATCGCCTAGTGATAGTTGCAACGAGTTACCGTATATTAGAAACTGCGACAACTCACTAAGATGCGCTGTGTGCAGAGTGCGATTTTTTGTCACTGCTAATAAGTTGCCCCCAACTTGTATGGCATCGAAACAATGCCCCTAGTGGCAAACATTGGTAACTAATTCGATGCCATAGAAGCTGCAGTTAACTTCTTCATGGCGAGCAGTGACAAAAACTCGCATCATGTACTCCGAAATGACTATGGTGGTCACTATAGTCCGTTCGGAGTTATTTTACTGAGTTTCTATGTTAACGATCCTTTTGTGCTTATGTCATTGGTATAAAGGTATTGTCTTCTGACAGGACCTTTATATAGGCATAGGCGTAGTTATTGTTAGACCTTATAACATCAGCTATCTGCCGGTGAAAGTCCCGTGAAAATTGGCCCAGCCGTTTCAGAGATTAGCAGAAATTGTACTTAGTCGCTACTCGCTACCCACTACCCAGTAAATCCCCATAATACTTAAAAAATTCCCTCTTGGACTCCCCTACGATAATAATATAATATATTTGTGTTGATGACGCGTTCCACAAAAAGGCTTCAACTTTTTTGCATGATTTTAGGTAATTCCCTTTTGTCTTTCAGGTGTCGCCACTTCAACGAAAGATGACAAAGACGATAGCCGAGAAGGTCACGTCAAAATTGAGATCCTTTGCCAATTACAAAAGTAAAGAGGTGCCAGAAGATCAGGATGTTTGAAAATGAAAATAAATTTACTTAGTGCTTACATAATTGCATAAGTTATTCATGCAAAAATTTTAATTCCTGTTAAGTAAGAAATCTAAAGGAGATATTTTATTTTAGGCCAGCTCTATGTACACCACACAAATAGAAAAAATATGGGAATTTTATAAAAATTAAAAATACAAAAAATAATAATTTTAAGAAACAACAAAAATGATTACTAGAAAAGTTTTTAATGCGTTAACTCTATTTTTATGTCGGCCATGGCAGTTGCTTTGACATGGCAGTTTTTAATGCGTTAACCCTATGTTTAGGTCGGCCATGGCAGTTTTTTGACGTATTTGACAATTTTAGGAAGAGCCGTCTTTAATTTTACGTTGTGTTGCTCTGCTTGGCGAAGTTAGTTTAAATGTAAGTACATTGAAACGAAGTGAAATTAAATAAAATAAAGAGTAGGAAACGGTTACTATATTATGTAGCTACATTTACATACAGTGTACCTACATATCTAGTGCTGGCCCACGCCTCATACATTACTAAAACATCTCTTTTATAAAATATATATTTGATATTAAAAAAAATGCGAAACAAATGAATCGGCTTACTGCTGAGTTTTGAAGACCTAGAGCAGGCGTGACCAAACTTTTCAAGATTGCGTGGGGAGGAAACAGAAGGGCCACGCAAAATCACGTAATATACAATTGTAGTCCCCTGTTTCCGTCTCCAAAACTTAACCGATTTAAGTCCTTTTTTCATTAAATTAAAAAAAAAGTCTTGAGCTGTGTTCAGCTATGTTTTCATTTTTTATATAATTTAGTTACATTTGTTTTCTGGATGTTTGAACACAGCGGAAAGTCTGCCAATTTTTTGAAGTTTTTAAACGTCCATATCTCTTTTAATAATTAATTTATGAAATAGAGACATGCTAATAGTATCCATAGGTATTCACGAAAAAAATTGTTACTCTACCGGCATTATCCAGGGAGGAAAAAGGGGACTACGTTTGTATGCTTTTCCTTATATTGCGTGGCCCTCCTGTTTCCTCTTAAGGCCGCACATCTATAAAAATCTACATTTCGTCTGTGAAACATCAATAAAATTAATGTTTCTCAAACATTACCAAATATTGTCAGAAGCGCTCGGACGTCAAGCGAATACCGTTGTAGACACAAAGGTCCGGGGTCGGTTACCGTTTGTCCGCGAGTATGGGGATTTTTCTTAGATTATAATATACTACAGGATAAGGCACGCGGGGAAATTTTCAAACAAAACTTTCTGCCAATTTTGGTGCGGGGAGGGTAACTCCCACAATGAAAACCAGCGCCGTGTGTCAACCAGTTTATGATATGGTAATAAGATCAATTGCTTAACATATTTTATCAAATGTAATTTAGAACGAATAATCGCTGGTACAAACTAGTTATATTTGGTTAAATATTACAATTTACACGTGTTGATAATGTTTTAATTTCTTTAATGAGTGACTTTTTTTATTTCAAATACTAATTTGTAAATGAAAGCGATATAATGTATTAAAATATTTTTATAACATTTTTTTTCTAACAAAGGTAGATTTTCATTTAGGTAGCTAAATGAAAATCTACCTTTGTTAGAAAAAAAATGTTATAAAAATATTTTAATACATTATATCGCTTTCATTTACAAATTAGTATTTGAAATAAAAAAAGTCACTCATTAAAGAAATTAAAACATTATCAACACGTGTAAATTGTAATATTTAACCAAATATAACTAGTTTGTACCAGCGATTATTCGTTCTAAATTACATTTGATAAAATATGTTAAGCAATTGATCTTATTACCATATCATAAACTGGTTGACACACGCGGCTTCGGCTTCGCCTGTTCTAGACGGGAAAAGCAATAACTACTTTGCATAAACATTTAAAATTTTGCCCTATTTGTATTTGTAATAAAACCTTTGGTTGACATGTACGTCGGTTCAAGTTACCCAAAAATATGTATGAAAGAATTATTCCTCTTTAAATGATAAAAAATGACCGCGACAGATAAGTATGTTACCTTTTAAGATTGACGTCTCACTATAAGCTTTTATATATGGTAATGAAATTTGGTCGAAATTAATGTATTATTGCGCTATCATTTGACGCGGACGAAGTAGCGAGCAACAGCTAGTTATTCATATCCGTACATATACGGTTGCTTACGAACCCATTGTACTTTTGGATTTTATAGTAAGTCCTCGGACTGCTATGAGTTTGTGAGTTGTGACACATCTTAAACATTCATTTATTCTAGAATTTATGCACACAATCTTATGGATTTAATTACATTTCCTTCCGCCATCAGTGATGGTAAACGGATATACCTAGTACAATACGGTCCGCATAGCCTGTTCAAAGTAATTGTACACTATGAAAGTGATCCTTATGTCGTTGGCATAAAGATTAAAGATCCTGTCAGAGGTGAAATAACTGAACGGACTGCAGCTTAAGGTCGAATTGAGTAACGCAATCGCATCGTACAGTTTACCGTCTTGGCTGTTTCGTAACCACCAGTAAATAACGCGATTATATTCGCTGATACCTACTACTATCCTATTAATATTATAAATGTGAAAGTTTGTGGGGATGGATAGATGGATGGATGGATGGATGGATGTTTGTTATTCTTTCACGCAAGAACTACTGATAATTTGGTATGAATGTAGTTTAGGCTCTGGATTTAAAACATAAGCTACTTTTTATCCCGAAGTGTTCTTTAGGGCAAAATCTAGGCCCTAATAATATACTCCGAACTCCCGGGTACTTGTCTAAGTACCTCTCGAGTCTCGCACATGCTGTGTTGTTCTGCAAAGCAAATAGCTTTTAAGTTAAGGGACCTCTAGGGCGAGAGAGTTTATGATATTGTTTGTGAACATCTCACAAGGAGTTCCCTTGTTTCCTCATGGATCGCATCATCAGGTCATCACTTTGATGTCAAAGGACCAATTTAGGATTATATTATACCCTATACCTACATCAAAAGAAAATTTTTGAAAATCCACAGACGGCGTAATCGTTGAACATACAAAAAAAAGTAAAAAAAAAACATTTTATAAACAGCCGAAAGTATAACAGCCTCCTTTTTTGGAAGTCGGTTAAAAAAAGTGTTTCTCATTAAAGGACACTTAAATACGTTGGTTGTAAGTTGTAACTTATAACTTACATAATATAAGACTTGTAAGGCCGTAAGGCGTAATTTGTTGTAGCAGCCTGTGCAACTTTTTTTGTCACCACGTTGAAATAATATATTATTTGAACATCAATTTTAAAATAATTTAAATAATCACACAACTGCACTTGTTATTCTAAATAGGTACGTAATTTAGCGCATTTCTAAAGTTTAACTCAAACGCTATCGACACAGCATGACAGCACTAAAACAAAGCGCAGCTTACTACTACTAAAGAGCTTGTACTATTATTTATTCTGTGCTAGAGCTCCGAGCAAAGCTCAGTTACCCAGGTACTAGTTATTAATCAGAGCGTCAATCATTTACCAATTACCCCCTTACTAATAACCGCTGTTTAAGCTTTGAATAGTTACATAGTGTTATGTCTCTTTCTATCGAATTAAAAATGTCACTTGTGTGACGTGAACAAAATACTGTACAACTATTCAAAGCTTATACAGTGTTTATTAGTAAGGGGGAATGACTGCAGGCAGGCAGGTTACAGCAGACGAACGAACGGACGGACAGCGGAGTCTTCTAGTAATAGGGTCCCGTTTTTTTTGGGTACCAACGGAACCTAAGTTTGCGTTGCAAAGCGTTGCGCACTTGCGCACTTTCTTTTCACGAAATGGACCAGGAAACGAGCAGACGAACCGTCTGATGGTAAGCTATTAACGCCGCCCATGGACGCACGCAAAGCCAGAGATCACTTGTAAGTCCTCTAGCGTTGTCGCGCACTTGCATCCAGGCCTTCAGGGTTCTTAAAATCCCCTTGGGCCTCCGGTAACTTCACTCGGCACAACACAACGCAAGCGTTATTTCACACCGTTTTCTATGGGGCCGTAGTATTTATCCGGTCGAGCCAGCCCATCCGTCCCGAAGCATGGCTCTCCCACGTAAATCCTATGCGAAAATGAGCTGCGTGTCAGCTAGCTGCTGGGG